>JAVTVJ010000380.1:0-717500 GCA_034509425.1 Eopsaltria australis
TCCCAGCTTGTCCTGGGCCAGCAAACAGAGCCCTGCCTTGCTAAGGAGAGCCCATGGTTGCTCCCTGAGATTTGACTTACTTCCTTAGGTACCTACAGCATGTGGCCCAGGTGCCAGTGTCATGAACCTGCAGTTTTGCACGGCAGTAACTCTCTAATGTCAGTCACAGGCTCCTCACCTCTTCTCCTAAAAAATTCAGATGCTTTCCCTGGCACCCCAAAATTACATTCCAAGTGCTATTCATCTCATTTCCAGTCTTAGAGCTTTTAGAATAGATACATTTTCATACCTTTTCCTGCAGCCATGAAGAGCTTTCATTTAGATCCTTGCACATTTATTTCACCCCATGAGACCTGGGGCTTTAAGAGCAACTTGCTCACCTTGAAATTTGTAATGAATTTTCAAGAGTTAGCAAAGCTGAAGTCTTCAGTAAACAAAAATGCGATGCATCACAGTAAAAGAACAAGCAGAGAAAAAATTTATCAGACAGACATTTTTCATAAAATGTTTATGGGTATACATTTAGCAGTTATCACTGGAGACAGAGATAAGGCATTTATGTGTTCAGTTAAAATATCATTAGTTAGTGGCTGAGAGTAACATATCAGTTTTATTTGTAGATGTTACTAATGAGTGATGTTTTTATTTTCCTCCTGGCGGGGACCAGTATCTCTGAACCAGATATAAGTTCTGTCAGAACAATCAATGCATGCTGGATATATTTTTCAAAACTGTCATTTGTTAATCAAAGTACAGCGGGTGGATCAAGTAACATTGCTGTCACTGGGAAGTGGATTGGAAATGACAAACTCAGTAGTGCTGGACTGATGTGTTTCCAATCCAGATACAATGGTTATTTTTACAAGGTGTAATGATAAAGAAGGGTACAGAAAAGAGTTTGCTCTTATCATCAGGTCAACAACTACTGGCCAACAGACCTTTTAAATTAATGATTGAAATGTTGTTAATTTTGGCATACATCAGGGACTGAATGATGAAGTGTCATATGGTGGGTAATTTTCCCGTAGGTAACGTCAAGCTGTGTCAAACACAGCTGCATTCACACACCTTAGAAAAAACTCTTTCTGCTGTGGCAGACCTGCTTTTGGCAGGAGCACAGCTCCAGGTCAGAACACTATGTAGATTAGGTCAGGAGATTACTTGACTTCTCTCTAGTTGCAGAAAGGCCAAATGCTTACCCAGTTCTGTGGCATGTTGTAGACTGGAAGAGCACCTCTAGCACATGGCTCACTGCTGACTCCTTGTTCTTTTGAGTGTAAAAACATGGATTATCTGGGGATGATCAATGACAGAGGGCAACTGATTGAAAAGAAGGTATAGCACCATTTTCACAGCAATCCTGAGGAGAAAAGACCAAATGGCTGAAGGTCATATAGGTCATATATATTCTAAATTTTTATCTCAAGCTGAAGGAGACTATTCTGTTTTCAGATACTGCATGCAAAACAGAAGTTTGGCAACAGTAACTGGCTATGTCTCAATGCATACGGGATTACTATATTACTAGGATAACTTTATTATTTGGCTACACATTGCTACTAAAAAAAATGTCTGCTGATTAATAACATAAGCTAAGCAAAATTAAATAAATGGCAACCTAACACGTGAGGCTCCAGGACATGGCCACCATATAAGAGATTTAGCATGTCTACTTCATGAGTATCCTAGCACATGCCCAACACATCAGGTTCTTCACTGTCACAGGGTCATTAAGAGGGGCTGGGGCCACTCTCACCTGCAGCCCACAACTGTTTGTCAATGAGGCCAATCAAGAAACTATGAAAGTCCCAGGTGCTGTGTTTAGAAAGAGCTCATAAAGGCAACATGTGGGCTTGGGTGGCAGGCCTGGAACAGAGATCTGTGCTGCAGGCTGGGATTGTTCTTGTAGCCTCTTTGCTTCAAGGAAATCCTTGGACTTTTGAAAGATAAACTGAGCTCTGGCAAATAGGTGCCTGATCCTGACTCTGGCCATGTTACTGATGCACCTTATACTGTGCAAAAATGCATCAGGCAATGCTAACCTCTGTTTAGTATGCAAAAAAATATTGTAAAATTTATTATGTTTTTCAACCTTGGTCACATTCCTCACACATGTCCCACCTGGATTAAACCTGCCCCACATAATTTTGTGTCAAGCTACCAGTGCCA
This sequence comes from Eopsaltria australis, assembly GCA_034509425.1. Classification (NCBI taxonomy): domain Eukaryota; kingdom Metazoa; phylum Chordata; class Aves; order Passeriformes; family Petroicidae; genus Eopsaltria; species Eopsaltria australis. Next base: position 2,170 of record JAVTVJ010000380.1, read on the forward strand.
GCAAATGATTTGTTTTGTTTTTCCATACTCTTTCAGATCCCTCCGCCAGAAGTATTTGAAGATTTGATTAAATTTTCATTCCACACAAATGTATTTGAAAACAACATCGGCTATCTGAGATTTGATATGTTTGGAGACAGCGAACTTCTAACCCAGGTGTCCGACCTAATGATAGAGCATGTTTGGAAGAAAATTGTTCACACAGATGCATTAATCATAGACATGAGGTAAACCTTTAAATGGCAAATAACCAAAGCTCTTTCAAAACAGCATTTTATTTGTAACAGTGAATTAGCTTTACATGGCTTGCTGTCCTGTTTACAGGCTAACATTGCTAGGATTAAATGAGAAAAGGAAAACAGCCAGGGAAAATAATAACAGTCTGGAAGTATATCTCAAGATGAATTGTATCATCACTTGAGATGTTTAGAACTAAATAGGAAAATTTAGGGAATAGTTTGCAGAATGCAATTCTGGATGTTACATGTGTTTTATTTCTCTAATTTCTTTCTAACCTAACTCTCCATGTATCATATATATATATATATATAAATAAGTCTTTTACTTCATGTAGTGGCCAAGTAATTCAACAGTCAAAAAGACAGACCATGTGTAAGGCTGGGTTACAACATTAAATTAGCCATATCTGCAGTACTAAATAGTTCTGGTCAATCAGGTCTGTACAGAATGGGCCTCATATGCAGAGCACAGATGTATTTAGAGGTACTGTAGCACTCCTGGGCCCTGCTGCACCAAGCTGCAGCATTGTATGACTGCTCTCTGCTTAGAACACTTATGAGCTGTAAGATGCCATCCATTTGTCACCAGCTATCAAAGCAAATTAATATTAAAAATTTACATTTCCTACAAAATATTTAGGGAAGTAATGCCCTCGTTGTGGTCCAGAGCTAATGAGTGTGAGCCCAGAACATTACAAATATAAACCAAAGAAAAGAAGGATGTTGTAAGAACTTGGTTTTAACGCTAGAACCACTTGTGTCTATTGTTATCATGGGGCTCTTAATATTTGGTAATCTTTTTAATATTCTTGTGGGATTTGCAGCATAGGGAGGAAAAGTTGAGTCCAATGATGAGAGCAGAGACAGAGATCTTACTATGTGGGCACAGAGGAGGCAAGGCAGCGACCAATATAACACATCCACGACTGAATTTGAATTCAGTAAATGCACCACCATCTTCCAGGAGACTTGGGATAGGACTGGGACATTCCTCTTTCTTGCCACAGTTTTCTCCCAGGCTAAAAATTTCAGGGCTGGGGGCACTGAAACAGCAAAGATGAAATCATGTCTCAGGTACCAAATGGTCTCATTACAGCTCTTTTCATGTGTTGTTTTGTTTTGGTTTATTTTTTTATATTTAATGTATTTTCAGTTCTTTGAGTGCATATAAAAGACCCAGTCTCTGAAGGCATATAAAAGAGAGCCCCCAACAAGCCTTTTGAAATTCTCTGTTAGCTGATCTTATAATTTTAAAGCTAATGATTTAAATTTTGTGTGGGATTAACTATAATGAATAATGTTTCTCATTTTACAAGTTTTCCTCCCTGAAACAGCTGGGCCACTCATGAACTTCATATTTGGATAATTTCAATTTTGCATGGGATTAACCATAATGTATAATGTCTCTCACCTTAATAGTTCCCCTTCATAGAACAGCTGTGCCACTCATGAACTTCATGCTTTAACTCTCACAGCATTGACAGGAGACCCTGATAAACAAAAAGGCCTCCCTAAGGTCACACAAGACCTCTGTGAGAAGGAGTTGTAGCATCCCAAAGTTAAGTTAAAACTCTGGCAACTGCACAGTCATTATTACTGCCTAAAGTTACTGCAGGTTCACTGTCTGCAAGAGAGTCCCAGGAAAAGCATTCCAGCATTGCCCTGCCTGCCACCAACTTCAGCTGATGGAACGTGTGGGACACTGGGCTTTGCTGGGCTGAGCTGTCCCGTGGGCTGTGCAGCAGCAGCAGCAGCAGCAGCACCTTCTGGCCACACTGCAGTGTCAGGGACACACTGAAGATGGTTATTTAACTTCCAGCCAGTCACAGTGTCAATCATACAGCTCCCAAATGCTGAAGAATAAAGACGTAGCTTCACTCTTTGGAACAGAGGCCTCCTGTACTGTTGGATCCTTTTCTGGAGGTGAAAAATCTTAGCTATAGATTGAACTGAATAAACTCATTTTCTAGCAGGTTTTTGCTGGAATGTCTGTGCTCGGTACTCCTAGCATCACCTACAGGGAAGTACTGTATCCACATTCCATCAACAAACGAAGTACAAACATTTCTAGAGCTCTAGTATTAGTGAAAAGTGACAAGCAAAAATATTTTGGTAGTTAATTGTGAGTGTTCGAAGCAGGGCTTCTCCAAAGACAGGCTCTTCAGTAAAATTAATCTTCAGAGACTGCTATGGAATTAAACTGCTACTAAAGTTTTCAATTACGACTGTGCTAAATGAAGCAACTAACACAATCTTTAGGCACAAAAAAAGGCCTCATTTAAACCACTAGGTTTTCTCATTTTGTGTAGCAAAAAATAAGAACACAACAGTTCTACAAACATGTTGCTTTAATTGGGATCTACTTTTAGGTATTAGGGTTTATATATTCACTCCTTGCTGCCTACATCAGGAACAGAATGGGTTACTCAAAGGAGAATAACAAGCATCTGATGTTCCTCTGTGGATTCAGAGTCTTTGTCTACTTTCTGATTTTTTCTAGGTAACATCAAGAAAAAAATAGACTTTTAAGTTTTGTGTTTGCTTTTGAAGTTAGTTGTGAGCAATAACAGTCCAACACTCTTAGACGAGATTTTGTTTATCTGATAGATGTGCAAATGCTGATGGGGGAGAATGAATGTAAATATATCAAAATGTAGCCATAAGCCTTCTCAGGAATGATGTTCAGGAACAATACTTGGAAGGGAGATTTAGTGCCTGACATAAATTTTCACTTGTTTCCATAATATTTTTAATTTTTGAAAAGGTACAATATTGGAGGCTCCACTACACCCATACCAATCCTATGCTCATATTTCTTTGACGAAGGACACCCAATTCTCTTGGACAAAGTTTATGACAGACCCAGTGACTCAGTAAAGGAGATAAGGACCCAGCCACAGCTCAAAGGTAAATGATAATTTCTTTTCAGAGTAGCTTTTCATTTCAGGCGTCTCTCCTTCTGCATTTTAAAGGGAGCCATTAAATCTCATTTGGTGAAAGCACTCGCCATGATCAGCTCAAGCTGTGTAGAGAATGTAGAAACAAAAAATATGCATTTCAGCCATGTCCCTCAATGCCATCTACAAATAACAGTTCATCACTCCTAGGAATGGGGTATGTTAGGCAGAAAGGTCTGTAAATTGCTCCCCAGAAGTTTAGCCAAATACTGTGTACAGCAGCTGTAACTTGTTGCTTTTAAAAGTTGCCAAAATTAAAAATGAATCCAGTGTTACCTAGACCCATAGTAACGCCTCTTCCAATACTCCCATACAGTTTTATCTCTCATTCCCTACTACCTACCTGTGTAATCTACTACACCAGTAGATGAAAACACCATAATACCCCAGTTTGTCCAGAGAAGAGAAAGAAAAACATTAAATTTTGTAAATCTGGGTGAGTTTGAAGCATTTTGCAGTATGTTACACATACCCTGCCCCAGTTTGCGAAAGTTGAAAAGATGCTGCAACATGCGGAAACAGAGCTCTTCAGTGCTCATAAACTGCAGTTAGTGTGCTAAAAGGCCTTAAACATGAGGTTTCATTGTTTTCCCCTCTTAAGCTAAGACAGTAGCAAAAAAGTTAATGGTGTCTGCAGTTGTTGGCCTGGATCATGCTGAAATGGTTAAACTTTGTCACAGACTACAGGGTCCATCTATTTTCCCAGGCAGTCAGAGGTGGGTTGTGTTAAGGGATATGATTTCTATGGACACATTCCAGTTCCCATCAAAGAGAACAGTCAGACTCATATTAACTTCAAAGGAGCTGGATCTGGTCCTGTATTCTATATATCTACTGTGAAAAGTCTTCTAATGGTTATTATGTTTATAGTGAAATGAGAAGACCAAAGATGGTGTGAAAATTAATTACTATGCTATTGGGCCCCTCTCTTAGAATTTAGCCTGAGAATTGTATGTCATACTATTACTTACCTATAGATTGACATTTTTAGAGCAGTTTAGTTTTCAAGTTATCAAGTCCTAGTTAACCCACTGGTCATTTTTTCAAAGAAACTAAATTCTCAAAAAGTATCTAGCATGTTCAGATATATTGAAAATAAGGTTCAAAACCCTTCCTATGCCTGTCAACTGTTTTATGTAAGAAAATTAGATACTTGGCTCAGATCCTAATAATAAAGGGGTATTTGTTGAAGGGTTTGGGACAAAGGCCATGTATAGCTTCCACTTACAAACTATAAAAAGCTGTGGGAAACCACCATAATTGTAATTTCATAAAATAATGCCTGCACAGTAGCAGTCTAAGCTCAATGACAGCCATGTTCCTAGAGCAGGCATGAGGGTCAGACTGAAGATGCTTCTGGATGAGCTTTGACTACTCCTGCTGCAATGGTGGAAAATGTCATTTTTCTCACCTATTCCACTACTCTGATGTGATCTGGAGCTCCTGTAGAAGTCAGTCACAGAAGAGCTAACAGTAGTAATCATGAGCTGGCTTCTCTCCTATGGAGCTTATAACCAGAAACTGATGGCACAAGAGCATCCCATAGGGTCTGGGCTAGTGTTAAAATTACTTTATACTATTATAGATGCAAGGTAAATTTCAAAACGTCTTGGGTTGTTAATATCAGATAGGGAGCAAAGCCTCTATCTTGGCTTTTCTTTGCTCTATTATACAAATAAATCTCTGAAAATGGATTAATTTCTGGTGGGTTTTTTCTTACCTTACAGGGGAGAGGTTCGGCTCTCAGAAGGGGCTGATAATCCTTACCAGTGCTGTGACAGCTGGGGCTGCTGAAGAGTTTGTGTACATAATGAAGAGACTGGGCAGAGCTCTCATCATTGGGGAGCAGACCAGTGGTGGCTGCCATTCCCCACAGACGTATCAGGTAGATGAAACCAACTTCTATGTCTTCATTCCCACCTCCAGATCAGTCATCTCTGCAGACAACACCTCTTGGGAAGGGAAAGGAGTCCCTCCTCACATAGAAACACCAGCTGAAACAGCACTCATCAAAGCAAAGGAGATGCTCAATACTCACCTCCACAGCTCTAGATAGCCCAGTGGAGGAACACATCCCTAGGTCTTATGAAAAGAAAGCTAGCTACCCAAATGTAAACCCTAGAAAGAAGTGGGAGCTTGATTTCAATCTCTTTGGTCAGTGATTGGGTCCCTGTACATAGCTTCAAGTGACTCCTTTTCAACATGCTGGCATTTTTCCCCACTCTATGGAACCCAGCTCTTTTTGTGCATGGTTGAAATACTTCAAAAATTCACTGGTGTTTCTGGATTCCTCTCCAGTAATCAAATGATCAATGTGTCAGTTTTTTAAGGTTTAGCTAACAATCACAGATTTCCTTTGGTCCCATCGGAAATCCCAGTTGTCAGTATTGAAAGCATGTGAACAACCTCAAAGACAGAAAAAGCAAGACTTCTTTGGAAGTTGTGTACATTCCCATTTATACATCTTTAAAAAGTAACAGTAGTTGGAAGAGTGTGTTTTCCAAACTGCAATAGCTAAATTAAGTCTCTTCTCCATTTCATCATTTAGATGTACCAAAAATAACCTTTCCCAGACTGTCAGGGTTACCCAGACTCCTGGTATTTGAAAGGAACCTGCCTGCTTCTCTCAGTGTCTGTCAGAGGGGAGAATGAGCAAGACAAAGGCAGTACACTGACTCTTTCACCCAGGGCCCAGATCAACTGACTCAAGGAAAAGAATCATATGTTTTTACTTAAGGTTAAAATTAGATTGCTCTGTCCTGCCCCAAAGGCAAAAAAAAAAAAAAAAGAAAAGCTGAAAAATATCCTTTGCACCCTGGTATCAAGCTACATATCAAGTGATAGTGTATTCCAGAGATATTGACATGAGCTTAATGCACAACATTCTTTGTCTTTCCTACAATTCTTAGGTAAACCTCTATCTTCGTAATTATTTAGAAATATGTGTAACTCTAATCTAGATCTCACATTTTCTCATCTCCACAGAATGCCAGCTGTAAGGTAATTAAATTAGGGAAATGGTCCCCCAAAATTCAGTTAGAGTCTACAGCAGTTACACATTGGTGTTCATTTGCTCATTTGTAAGTTCCTGTCATTTTATTTTTTTTATAAATTGTGTTAAACACTTGACTTCAAGTTTTTACCGGAAGAAAATTTTAAGAACTGAATAGATTTTCCATCTTTTTTATTGCTTATTTGTCTTATCGACTACACTTAGTGTGATCACTAACCTGAACTCTTTTGAGACCTTTCCATGCTCTGGTTTTTATGCATTAGCTTGTTGTTAAACTTCTCAGTGTTGTGGAAAATACTTTAATGAATTAAAACCCATACGGAATTTCATGTAAAGTGATATATGTATGAAGAATATTAAATACTCTTAATGTGGAAAAAATGGAGTGGTCAATGAATGAGTAAACAACACTAATGTATTTCTTCTAATGTCTTTTAAGCCTCTTTAATATCTCAGTGATCCAGATAAACTGTTTTGCTTTCCTAAAAACAATCAGTTGTGCTGTCATGTACAAACAATGTTAATTGTTAAGCCCAATATTTAGAAACTTCAGCCATCCATTCAAGGACAAAAAGCTATACCACATGGGCACAAATAGCAAATAAATTCTTCCCAGAGTAATATAGGAAATACATATGTATAATAAATATGTCTAGAAATTGGAATCCAGTTGGAAAAACAAACAATGAAGATGCAATTGCTGGGGACTCCATTTTAAATCAATAATGCTGTTAATTCACTAAAGTGATCGATTTCCGTGGAAAACTATTGTGCAACCTTGAGAAATTTTATTGCTTGACAAAATATTTGCTATTTCATAGTACTGGCTAATTAATATTGAAACTGCCAGGCTTAACAAAGGCCAGTGTGTTAAAAGCAATTTTTCCTGTCTTCACAAACTGCTATGTTATAGTTATGCCCATCTCAATGAGTTTAGACCTCTCAGAACTACAGTCAGTAACTGTGTAGAAAATAACACTGCATTGAAAGGTCTGAAAATCAAAAAAGCACAAATGCAAATTAGTTATGGACAGTCCGTGGTTTGTGGTTTAAATAAGAAAGTTAGACAGAAGGGTTTTAGGCAGGGACAAGCAATTTGAGAAGTGCCCTTCCAGAACACAACAGGAAACATGATGAAACCGCCACCCTTCTCTCATCTGGTTCCAGAGCTGACATGGACATCCTACAGTTTATTGCATCATTTTCTTATCATCCCACCTAGAATAACTTCCTGAGTTTTAATCCTAATCATGTTCCTTTTAAAGGCAGGAAGAAAGGAGTTATTGTATCAGACTACCTAGCAGTATCATCTTTCTCCTTCCAGCATTCATAGAACTCTAACCAAGAAATGACAGCCAGCTTTGATTTCTTTTGTGCTGCCTTAGTCCAGTGATTTCCAAACTGTGCCCTGTAGATCCAAGGAAGAGTACAGACTGCCTTGATTAGTGAAAAATTACCTCATAAAAAGCAAGTGAATATGTATTTCTCAAAAGCATGTCTGAGTGTCATTTGGATGGATAAACACATCTTCATCAGGAAAAATTCAGGGATCAATGATCAGTGAGTGAACAAATATCATAATCTGGCATTTCCTATAGGTAAACTCATTATCTATTGCAGAAACACAGACTGCACAGCTAAGCTTGACAGCATTGTGTGATGTCCTTTTTCACTGATCCAGAAACATGTCATGAGAAACACTTGTTTGATCAAAACAAACAGTTAGTTGCTAGCAAAGACAGGAAAAGAACCAGTCGGTTCAAATTGTCAACCAGTCAGCTCAAACAAATTGTCTTCTCCTGTTTTAAAGATAAAATTATTTTCCCCCCTTCCCTAGCATTTCTACTTGCAGAAAAGACAGAGATCCCTGCTGCAAAATCACAGTATTTCACAGGGACAGAATGTAGGCCTTCTTTTCTTCACAAATCCCCTGCCCTAGTGGAGTGCTTTCCTTCCAGCAGGATTTCATCTGCACCAATTTAAATTTTCAGACTTCTAGACATAAGGGGAAATAACCTTCCAGCATGACTCAATTATAGGAAGTTTGTTTTTCTTTGTCTCGTTAGGCTTCCTTCTGCCTGTTCAATATTTGGTTCACTCAGCTTTCATATGAATATTTTCATTTAAAGAAATAAAACCTGCAAAAATTTTGGATAAGCCCCTGGTTTATGTAACCCTGTTTAGATGAGACACTCAGTTAAATTTGAGACACATAAAAGACTTGCACTGTGCCTGCACAAGGAGCTTTACACAAGAGCTGGTTTTACACATAGGGAACCAAGTTCTGGTTCTGTTGGCATCTGTGTGGTTTTGCACTGATACTAGCACAGATGCACCAGGCAACAAGATGTCATATTGTTTGGCTGTATGGTTTGCTATATGTCTAAATAAGTCTTAATGCACAAACCCCTTTAGCTCAGAATAAGAAGCCATTTGTTAATGCAATCTTTATGCTGATGGCCACCTACAAAAAAAACAAGGGCAGCATTGCACACATTACCTGCAGTGTGATTTCCATGTTGCAAGAGGAAAGTCCTCAATCTGTACAGACCAGGACCACAGTGCACTGCCCCTGAGCTGAAGGAGGTGAGAAAAGTACCAGAAATAAAACTTATTAAAAACTTCTCCCTATTTTTGAATCAGCTCTGCCACTTTTCGTAACTGCTTCTCTTCATATCTCTCTCTCTGTGCACAGAAGGCATTCCTACACTGCTTGGCATCACAGCATATAAACTGCTGTGGCTGAGATATGCCCACAAGGAAACTGGGTAAGAGTTGTTACCTTTCCTTTTTTTTCCCAAATAAAACAACACCATGACATGAAGGGAAGCTATCTCTCACTGTAACCTTGCTGCTTGCTTAAGCCTCATACCATAAGTAGAGTGAAGAAGTTTGATTACTGGTGAGAACTCTCAGACTGTAGGTCTAACACACGTACAGAGTTTTGAGACTTAGCATCTGTTTTTCAGTGGTTGATTTTCTACACTTTGTCCAAAACAAAATCAGTGAAACCATGTAACCAGTAAGATTTGGTAGTGCTTCATTCTGATCTAAATTATACACCAGGTGTAGTGCACTAGAAAAACAGGCATTTGGAGCAGGGTAATGTTGAAGTGATGTGCCAAAATAATACTGGGGAGCATTATACAGTTGGTCCTGTCTTTTTCCAGAAGAAATCTGAAGCTAGGTGTCTAATCATAAAACTGTTAAGAAAACACGGCATCTTTCAGTAAGAAGAGAACATTTTGCAGTAATGGTACCAAAAAGTCTTAGTCTTATTTATACTGGGCCAGGCTGATCTCAAAGTAATTAATGTAAATCAGGAGTAGCAACATGGAATTATTCTGGATTTGCACTGGAATAAATGAGATCACAATCTGGCCTAAACCACTAATGGGAAATATAACCCTAACCACATATGAATGCAGTTACACCACGGAGTCCTTCATTACACTTTATGGACACTGACTTCACAGTAAACTGGCTGGCACCCAGGTGGAGTGAAATTTGGCCCATTAAAATTTGCCATAAATATATTCCTTACATAGTAAATGTTATTGGACACAAAATAGAGATGGAAAGATTACAAGGAAACCACACCATCCCCTACTCAATGCAAGGTTGTTCCCTGTGCTCCATGCTTCGAAGTCTTTGTTCATTTTGGTTTTTAATGATTCAAGTGAAAGAGCTTCCACCACTGATCTTGAAAAGCTATGTTACAATCCAACCAGAATTGTCTTCTGAACTCAAAGGCATAATGTAAGAGTTTTATCACTTTATGTTTCAAAAATAAAGCTGGGGTGAACAGCCAGTGGTTGGCCTGCAGTGAGACAAATGTGTGTATTAATAGGAAACAGCCATGTATTAATGTTCAACAGCAATATATTGGGAAGAATATAATCTCCTGACTTACAGAAATCTCCCAAGAGGTGACAATGAGTGTAGTATGTTGGTTCCAGCTGACAGCTCTTTTAGCATTTAGATTTGTTTACTTATTGATACTTGCATTATCAGGCTAGGCATTGTCATGATAACTCAAAATTCTGTCCAGTATAAAAAAAACACTGGAGTATATCATCAGTATGGTGGAACATAGAGAGCATATCAAAATGTCCTTTACCCTCAGCTGGGAAATGAGTGGTTTCTGATCATTCTCTGTCTGAAAGGGAGTAATAGCCCTTGATGAGGCAGGTGGGGTTCAGAGACAGGCCACAAAAATATCAGACAGCCTGAAAAAAATACCATACAAGAGCAGGGGAAATGACTGCTGGAAGAACACATTGTAATAAACTATCAAAATGAAGTCCATAAATGCATTTAAAAAGTAATGAAAGGCTGATCAGATGGGCTGCAGTAACAATAGACAGTGTTTCCCCCCACCCAGGGCAGTATAAATTTATCTGATGCTGAGACTCAAAACAAAATAGACAAGAGAAAAATGTCTCATGGACAGGCAAGAGAAAGAACATGCCACTTTCTTTTTTAAAAAGTTGGAATTGGCCCATGTAGAAACCAGAGGACAGACAAGCTGTTCTAATGCCGTGCAATTCATGTATGCCTGTATAATTCTGTGTTTCTCTTCCAGCAGTTATCAGAACAGAGCCTATCATCCACAATTAAAGTGTGCAGATTCTATCTATCAGTGACTAATTTGTAGCTCAGATACCCTAACTGCTTCCTTTGGTACATCCAAAACCTGAAAACCACAGGCTAAACTCTACTCCCATCACATCTGTATGCCTACTAAAGTCACCCAAATCTTAGAATATTTGCTTCCTGTCTACTCAGTGAGGTTGACAATAGCTCACATTTTGATGCAGATCAGGCTTATTTCACTGTGTAAAACATTTTTCAAAAGCAGCAGAGCCTAGAACAGAACTTGGATATTCTGCTTTACAAGTCCCATCCTCTTTGGCAGTCTGCTGGTCAGTTGTTGATGATCATAGATTTCAGTCTTAAATTCACATCCCTTTCAAAGCCAACAAGGTGGTAAGATGCCATTTTTTAACTCAAGAATTTGATAAGAGAGCTGATTCAGCTAACATAAAGGAGCAAGAGTCTGCCATTGCTGCTAGAAATAGTAAATTATTTTCTTTTAGCATATAAGCTCTGATTTTTTTAATGTTTAAAGGTTCCTCATTCAATGAGGCAGTTGTTATTTCTGTATTTACACTGTACTGCACAGACACCAGCAAATCAAATATAGGCAAAGACAAGTCTATTTGCAAAACTATAATTTTGTTCCCTACTCTGCAAATTAACACTGCATGTGGATTCATTTCATTCTATTTTATTTCCTCAAAAATAGGTTGACAAGGGCTAGGTTAAGTTTTCAAAACTTAAAACCCACTCAGACTTTTGTAAACATTTTATATTTTTTCGCAAAGCATCTATTATAAATTATTGTAAACAGTGATTTCCTGAAAGAAATGAATGTAAACTCAAAAAGAAATGGATTTAAGTGAACTATCATTCCCTTCTTCATCCAACCTGCCGGTCCCTTGGCGACATCTGTCTGCACAGCTCTAATTATGAGAAGTCATGTGCCGGGATAAATGATGGCGTTCTCGGAAGTACTCATGGCAAATGGGACATGTCAGCTTCTCCTCTCGTCTCCTCTTGCACTGAGATTCAGCTGAGGAGTACTCTTTTTTGTGATGCGACCGCATGTGGAAGACTAAATCAGATGTCATGCGAAAGGACAGGTTGCACTTGGCACACCAGTTCTGGGCAGCCACTCCAAAGGATGTGAAGGTGGGGGGAAGAAGAGTCAAGGAAGAGGAGGAGGAGGAGGAGGAGGAGGAAGAGGAGGAGGAAGTGGTGGTTGTGTTTTGTAACTGTCCTCCTACTTGCTTGGGCCACGGTTCTGAGGTATATGGGAAAACATTGCTCCGAGTGATGCTTGTCTGCAGCATCTGAGCATTACACAAATCACTGACAAAGAACTTGGAACTGAGAAGAGTGCTGCAGCACATGATGTCTGCGGTGGCAATGAAGCCAGACAGCTCCCCCAGGCTCTTTGCTGACTCACTCATGGGATGAGAAGAATTTACTGCAGCTCTTTCTGTTACACACTTACTGGGTTTGCTGAAAGCACTCTTCTGTTCTCCTCGAGCTCTGGTGGGCCAAACAAAGGAGAATGCACTACCAGAGGAGTTCAGCAACACTTCCTTTGATACCTGCTCTTTACCAAGTGGGACTGTGCCATCCTCCTGTTCTGGCTCCTGCAGTCTCTCATTCCTCAACTTCTCTTTCATCCTCCTGACCTCAGTGAAAGCACTCTGCTTCTGCTCTAAAGCATCCTTCCTAGCTGACTGCTTCACTGAACTAAGTTTCCAGAAAGAACCAGCCAATGCACGCTCTCCCCCAACCTCTTCCTTGCCCCCACAGTTACGTTCCTCAGTCAAATTATTGGTTTTCTCCAACAACACCGTTTTCCTGCTCCTGTTGCTCTCAGCCTCTTCAGATTTTGCTCTCCTTTCTCCAATGAGACCATGTACATCATCCTTACAAGCTGCCATTTTGACTTCCAGGTCCCTTGCCAGACTGTGGAAATTCGTGGTCTGCTCAGCTAGGTTGCTCTTTTCAGTTTTAGGGTTCTGGAAGTTTCTCCATAGCAGAGCGCTCTTCTCTTCTTCACAGAGGAAGCGGACATGGGACAGATAGGAATGCTCACATTTAAAGACTTGGTCACATTCTTGGCATCTCAACTCTGCAGAAACAGATAACAAGTGATGAGTTTTGCAAAGGTGGAATCATGGATGGATGCAGATCCTGATCCTGTCATTGACACAAAAAACTAGAAACATCTCTTGTATCATACAAGGCTACACATGGTAAAACTAATGTCAGTGCAGAATCAGTTCCCTCCCTGCTATGCAAAATAGTTCTCTCTTATTTGCTTCCATGCTTCCTTGCTACTGGCAGAGGTGATTTCATTTAGACTCTCAAGCCTAGATTTTATTACATAAAAGTACATAAAATGGCCAGTACACCATCATCTAGATAAAACCATTTAGACTTTACAACGATTTGAAGTCTAAACCCAGATTTGGGTCTACATTTCCTAACTAAGTCACTGGTTTTAATTCACAATAAATGTTAAATACTAAATATGCAAGTAATAATGAGTTATAGACCAGGATTCAAAGATTTTAACATAAGCCTCTATTTTTAGGATCCTCTGGAAGTTTAATACAGTTCAAAAATCATCTGACCTTAATGCCTGAAGCCCTTACTTATGCTCATTTGGCAAGCTGTTATATGCCTTAAGGCACACATGTCTGTGGCACAGAAAATGATGTTCAAATTGAAACAATGCCAATGATGGGCAGGAAGAATAAAGAAAACTCTTTCCTTTTGGCCTTCAGACCTATTGCACCTCTGGTTCGTTGGGATGATTGATTGCCCATGAACAGATGATACAAAATTCAGCAATCAACACAAATATGGTACATCTTAACCTTTGTAAACTATACCCATGCTATGTTATTTCACAACACAGTTTTAAAATGCAAATTATGCCAGACAACACCTGAGGCCTGGGACACATAGGAAAGTTCGTAAATTGGTTGGGTAGAACTAAAAATTCCTAACTTGAAACTCAGCACAACTTAGATCACTTTAAAAACTACAGAAGCTGAATTTTTCTAAGAAAATAAGGCTGCTGAAATGGGTGGAACATTATACTTGTGAAATTAAAGTCTTGAGTCTAGATATAGTGTTTCTTGTGCAAATAACACTCTTCCCTGGTAAATCCAAAGGGCTGGCAGTGTGTGTCTACACAGAAACTAACAGAATACACTGATAGCAGCTGGAATGATTTTAGTCGGTTCCTGTTACGAATGTGCCTGTATTAATTTAACTCTGATTTACAGACAAGCACATTACCATGTAAATTTGCTAACTCATATCTTTACCAGCCTACACCTTTACTAACAAATCTACATAAGCTTTGTTTAAATCAGCTAAAGGGAATGTAGAAAGGGTTTTGTACCAGTTTAACTAGATAAAGTTTGGAGCAAATGACAGCTGGAGTCAGACTTGGCATGGACTTGACTGACTTGCTTGGTGTCTCTGTAATCTGGATTTTTAGTCTTGTAACAACTTCCAGATCAATTTCTTTTGGAGCAATGAATTTCCAGCAACATCTCAGAAATGAAAGCTTGCCCTTCTCATTTCCACTGTGTCCCACACTAAATAGGCAGACTGTGCTGTATGCACTGCTGTTAGGTTCATTATGTATTTTTAAAGCCCTGCTCATTTACAAGATTAAAGCTGAACACTAGCATAGACCTGATTTCTCAGTGAGCTAAAAAAGGCCTGTTTCCATACTTCAAACTTTTAGGATTCCAAGTTATCCAAGTGCATAGATTTCCGTTGCATAGCTCAAAAATATCACCATGAATCCCTAGAGCACCATCCTCTGCTAGAAAGTAGCAATGAAAATGGCATCAGGAACTGCAAACTGGTTATTGCTCTGTGCCTCAAAGCAGAAGGTCTTTTCTCTTAGCAGACCAGCTAAGGATTTAGGCATGTTTTGCATTATTACAAGACAACCACATACTAAAGAAGATGCAGACTCACTTCTGTCCTCAGTGACCCCTGCAGTCAGCAATTTGGTTCTTACCATTCTGGGGACTCTGAGCTTTTATCTCGTTGAAACCCAAGAGGCTGGAAAGCTCCTCATCATACCAGACAAGCAGCTCCTCATTTTTGTTGATTTTCCTGGTGGAACGATAGTATAACTGACTGTTTTCTAAGTAAGCTTCCAAGTTCTGCTCCTTGCTGTTGGCAGCTGCTTGTACGAGTCTCATCCAAGGCAGTCCTGAGGGACTGTGCACAGATGTGACATCCACCTGTGAGACAGGACACAAAGAAGGGAAGTTACAGGTCTCGAGGCCCAAAGCAAGGTTTTCATCCAATCCAAGAACAAAGTCTGTTTTCTGCTTCACACTGAGCACATACGACAAAGCTGTGACCTCAATACATATGGATATGGATCAGGGGGTATAAGAAAAATCATAGTTATTTGATTCAATACCCCAAGTAGACATCTGCATATCTGTTTAGCTAGATTACATAAAACACAGATTTTAATATATACACCTAAGAAGCACTTATATTATCTCTTTCCTTTTTCAGAAATAAAATTATATATTCCTTTTTTACCTTTGGCAGGTTAATTAAATTCATTTCAAGGTATCTAAGGAGATAAACCTCATCAGATCAATATTTTTTTGTTAAATAATTTCTGAGAGTTGCAGGGGGTTGATTTACTTTCAATTTATGTGCATTCAGAAATACCAAGCAAATTAAATTTAAAAAGATTTCTCAGGTTTTAAGGTCAGGTACTGAGAAGTTAAAAAATAATATTAAGTCTAGTGCTCAAATTAAATTTCCATTCTGTGTGTATATTACAGCACAGCCCTAAATCACATATAATTTTTATTCCACAGGACTCCTGAGTCATGTAGTCACAGGCTGACCATGAAATAATGTAAGTACAAAACATTTGGCTTTGTCTTCGTCATTCAGTGTGTGACTCCAATCTGTTACTTTATTACACTGAATAGGGAATGATTTATTTCTTTATAGGTTTTTCCTTGGTGTTTACCACATCAGATCTGTGTCCTCTGGAACATTTGAAAGATGGGGAAGATTTTCATAGCTTGAAGGCTGAAACACAGGGTGATCAAGGGCAACATTTATATGCATAAAAAGCTTCAACTGATTTTTGAAGCACCAAGTCATTGTTTAGAAAGGAATAAGTTTGCAAATGAAAAATGTCTAATGACAAGTATGATCTAAATTTCACCCCAAGCAATGTATAGCTCTTTGTTTTCCACTAATTGCGGGGCAGCCATTCATTGGTGTTTGGTACCAGAAACAATTTTTTGGCTAATTATTTCTCTGATTTTAACTGACTGTTACCTACCATGAAAAGTTTGATCACATTAGTAGCTTGGATACAAGACTGAAACATTAAGAGACCATTAGGATAAGAGTTAATTAGTGTAAGAGAGAAAATAAATTAGCATGCCCTGTAACTGGTTCTCTCTAAATGCTATGGTAATTAACAATGATTGAGAAATACAAGTGTCTGACAGCAACACAAGAACACCCACACACACACAGTGGCTGTAACTAATAGCTATGACAGAGGCTGTCATATTTGTGTTGCTGTGTTTCAGAAACGCCGAGCAGCCACCCGGTGCTCTAAGCAAAGTCAAAGGGAGCACAGCTCCTCCAGGAACCAGGGAAAAAGCTCGGTGAGCTTCCAGTAGGTGAAGAGGAGTACCAGATGTAAGATAAGATCTGGGTGCTGCCAACTAGATGCAAGAACCAGCTTTAGTTTTTCCATGTGTTTAGAGACACTATAAACCTGGCAAATCCACTCCCTCCTGCAGATGTCAATGACCCAGGTGGAACCTTTGCACCCATATATGAGGCAAGGCCTTCACAGCCCAACACCTCAGTCATAGCTGGGCTGTGGAGGAATGTGGCTCCCATGGGAGATGCTGGAGGAGAAGAGAGAAAATAAGGCTCTTCCTTGAAACCCCCAAGAAGCTGTAAGGGGCAGAGGAACTCAGCTGGAAAGAACTCGCAGTGCCAATGGCTGCCAAGGCATCTTCTCTGCCCAAGTGTACAAACTGGGCCAAGGAACTGAAATTAAGGTCTCCAAAAAAATGGGAAAAAAAGATTATGAAGTCCCCCTTTGGTCTAAACAAGAAAGCCCAACATGATGAAACCCTTGTTAGAAATAATATTCCCCAAACTCTTGCAGGAGTGCTGATGAGCTATGATGAACAGAAACCTCAGTTGCAACGAATCCACCTTGCCAAATCATTCCCGTGTGTATTCTGCTCATACTATAGACAGCATAGTACAACTCATTTCTTGTTTTGCACTTCAGTGCCATGATGACAACGTTGTGATTGAATTTTTAAATAATTACTACACACAGAGTTAGGAGCTTAATGGTAGTTCCTGATTTCTGGAAGGTTTACTTTTAATTAAGAGTAGTTAACAAGATATGGGACTACCGATTGCATCTGAAACAGCTACTTGCACAGAATTTCATGTATTTACTGCCAAAAGACAGAGATCTGAGCCAACACAGGCATCCAATTTCATTGCTGCATAGCAATTACTTAGCTCAAGTGTAGAAAAACACTAAAGCCATCCCTCTAGAGAGCTCTTCCAATGCAGAAAACCTTTGAGGCTCTCTCTACAGTAATTCAAAACTCCCAGGAGAAATACAGAAATGTTCCAAAAATAAAGCCTCATTTCAGGACAGGTCTCTCTACAAAGAGTTTGCTGGTGTCCTGGAGTACTAATAACACTGTCCAAGAAAACAAGCTTGTGCCAGAGACTTAAAACAGTCAGATAAACCCTGATGCCTCTTCTTCTCTCTCTTAATTTAAAGCAGAAGTGTAGAACAGGTAGGTTATGTCCCAAGAAATGTATCTTCCATATTACACATATGCCCTGGGATTTCTCTCCTCCAGAGCACAGAAACCTTAGGCAAACCTAGATCTCTCCCAGATACATCCATGCCACACAATGTGGGAAACTGGCTTTCCTCACACTGTAAAACACCTCTCCATCTTCATCTAGACCAGTGGTGACTGAAAGGCACTCCAAGACCCAGAAATCCAGGGTAAGAGGTCAACATGATAAATAGTGGCTGTGGAACAAAAAAAAATTGGGGAACTAGAGCTTGAGAATGAACGGCCCATTACAATCCTGGGGTTTCTGCCTTCCCTACAGTGATTGAAAAGTGTGGCTGTAACACAGACATACAGATCTAAGGTAACTTTAGGAGGTCCATGTCCTAATAGCAGTTAAGTTGTGGCCGCCCAAAGATTGTGTGGGCCAGTTGCCTGAGTGCCATTGTGGTTTCACTTTTAAGGATAACTGAACACACTGGGGTAGCAGCTGCCCAGATCTGTAAATAAATGCTGTGAATGTACCACCTGCATGAATCAGTGCAATGCCACAGTCCTCCCCCTCTGTTCTCACAGGGCTGTCACACCTCCTGATAAACCTCCTTTGTCCTGACAAAACCTCAACTAGAGGTCACAAAACTGTTTGTCCCTCTTCCTGCCTATTCCAAGTCAGAACTGAAGCAGCATCAGTCATCAATCATCAGCATAGAAGTGGGACCTCGTATTCTTCCTGCAAAGGAAACAGTTTTCATTAGGTCCCTCCAGTCCACAGCTCATAAATCAGAAATGCACTGGGCTCCTTCTCTTTGAAGGAGCTGTTACTTGTGCTGAACAAAACAAAAAACTACCCCTTGCAAAGTTACCTTCTCAAAGATGGTGTAACTCTTTTTGATAGCTCTAACATTAAACACTCACATTTTTCTCATACCTTAAATACATAGTGGATGTTCCGTCTATCAGAACACTTGAGAGCAATGAAAGCTACAGTGTCCAGCAGGGTGCTCTGCAGCATGCATGGTCCAAAAACAACTTCTTCAGGGATGTCTTGTGTGGTATGAACAGTAGCCAGTATGTCTGGAAAATGGTGATGTAGAAGCTTGTTGTCACTTGTCCAAAGGAATTTAGGCAAAGATGTAAGTTCCATTATAAACCTGTAAAAAACACAAGAAATCACATTTGGCATAGAGATGGAAGTGGAAGGTGGCATCACTACTTGAAATACAAAAACTTCCAGGAGTTGTAGGTGAATTGTAAGAGTATGCCATGACATTGTTGGTTACAGAGTTTACAGCTTTATTAACATCCAGTGCAGAGAGAGAGATTACTTTGCACTAAACCAGAATCTCAGGTTTGTAAACAAGTGAATTACTCTTCCTGGAATAGGCAGACAGTCCAAGAGTTCAACTGCTGCTCTCTACAGACAGGAGTAAGAAGCTTTGGGAATAATAAGCGAAATTTTCAGTGAGTAGAACTCAGCATATTCTTACGCATATTCTCAAATATCCTTCTTATTATTAGTAGTTTGTAGAAGTGAGAAGACAGGTAGAGAAAGAGAACAGCAATAAAAAAGCTGTTCTCTTTTGAAACACATTTTAAAAAATCTGTGCTTTTTTTACTGGAGTGCAACATCAGTCTACTTTCTAGTTAAGCTGCTACAAAACCAGGAATAACCTGAGTCCTGAGTCTATCCAACCAGAATGCACAAAATTTGTGGAAATTCCTGAAAAGAATTATTTTCATCCCACCTCAAAGTATATATTACCAGCTGTTGTTGAGAAAATCAAATCAGATTATGACTCTCTGCATAGTGATACTCCTAGCACAGCGTTAGCAGAGATTGCTGTCTTTAGAGGATGAATTTTCCAGCCCTGAATGTAGAATTTGTCATTGCAGAGGCGACTTCTGCAATATGAGCCACAATCTGAGAACTCAGTACGCAGCAAGGAGACAGGCTTATTTGTCATTCTAAGCCTCTCTAGGTTTCTAATAAAGATATTGCCATCTCCAGCTCACAGCTAGAGGTCATGGAAAACCCCTCATTTACACCATAAAGAGCTGGATCAGGTCCATTAGGCAGAGAAAATTAAAGAGAACAGCAACAAGCCCTGAAGAGGCCTTAGCCTAATAAATACTGAGATAGAAGGGCTGGAGATCTAGTCTAATCTTTCTCACTCTCTGCTAGCAGAATTGATTTGTTACTCACTGACTCATGACTTAAACTGAAGTGGTATAAAGTGCTCAGGAGAGCTGCACTGATTTAACTAAATCAATTTCTAAATCAGTGTTGTTAATTCAGTGTAATTTATTCCTTGTAGGCAAGGTCTAAGACCCTACCCTAAAAATATTAAAATACATGGTCATACATTCAGTATGTAGTAAGCATCAGAAGGATGAAGGCCGAAACCAGACAACCAAGGACTAGAGTGGGATAACATACCTCCTCTATCCAACCTCAAGCACCCCTCAAACTCAGTATGAAATTAAAGTTTGCTTGTTTCTAATTGACTTGTTAACTTAATTTGTGAACAGACAAAAAATCCCCCAAATGTACATGCATGAGTGCCTAAGTATCAAGGTGCCACCCTGGCAGCGGTGGAATCACAGAATTCCACTCTTGCATGGAAGGGTCACGTTTGTGAAAGGCTGTGGAAAGGATGTACTGTGATCACACAGCAGAAGGCACAGTTATCGTCACCCCTGACCCAAAAGAAGGGCACTGGGAAGAGCCATCTGTTCCAATCATTTGGCGAATGCACCATCTAGTGTCACATCTCAGCATAGCACAGTGTCCCAGCGGAGCAGGACATCCCCCAGCCAGCCCCTGGCGCTGTCGGTGCGTGGTATCGCCGCAGCCTCTGAGCACCCTGCCACGCAGGAATCCTTTCTCTCAGGAGAGGGTCATTCTCTCTGACACCCCCTGCTCAAACAGGAGGTGCCTCCTCAGGTGCTGGGTTTGATAGGGTCTGGTCAGGGTTATGTCTGGTAGGGAGAGCAATTTAAATCTACAGTGTTAGCTTTTTACAGTGTTGGCCGAAGATGTGCTGCTGGTACTTAGAGTGGAGGGTGGGGAAACTCTGCAACATCATAAGAAGAAAAAGGGTGAATCTTTTTCTCAAGTCTCCAAACAACATGAGAAAGCTCTTCCCTCTGCATCCACAAGATTTCAGCTTCTTTTACTGAGGCAAGTTCATCAGCTGAGGGATGACAGTGAGCTGCACTGCTTTCAAAAATGAGCTGCTACCTCTGAAAAGGGATGTGTTGCATCCTGTGGGTTTTCCAACCTGCCCTTGCTCAAGGGTCTCCATTCCAAAGTGCAGATCCATCCAGGGCAGTACTGGAACAAGTCCTGCCTCCTGCACAGATGAGGGGTGGTAGGGGGTTCTCTGGTAGCTGCCGCACTTACCACGGAGAACTGAAATACTGACTTCCCCAAAAGTAAAGACTGAAGCTTGAGACATGACTTGAGAGAAAAAAATTCAACTGATTTACTTTCTCAGCTCTCTGGTGCAGCAAAGGAAACAAAACAGCTGAGCTGAAGGGAGGTCAAAGGACCATGGACAACAGGGGTAAGAGGTGAAGAGGAGATAAATATCTACAAAAGCTTCACAGGCATCACTGTAATATTATGGCTGGATTGTGCAACTCAGCAGCTGCAGCATGAAAGAGGGTACCCACAGACAACTTAGGTAATGCATTTTTACATGGCAGACTTTTTAAAATTACTTTTCAAAATTACTTTTCAAAATTACTTTTCAATGGCTGTTGTTGTTAAAAAAACTTATCCATCTGTATGGATCTTTAAAGAAAGTTTACTAACACAGATTTTGCCTTTGTCCCGTGAGTCTGAGGATGGTGATGTCTGGAAAATGCACACAGAGGTGCCTTTTCAGCAAAGCTCAGGAAAGTTTAGCAGTATCCCAAGTCTAAATCCACATAGTGCTCTTCCCCCAGTAAGTCCAGTCAAATACTCACTGACACTTTACATCAGTAAATCTCAGCACAGTATGGGCATGATGTTGCCCAGAGCCTTATCCAGCTCTGCTTTTCTCAGTCCTGCCTCCACTCATGGCAAACCCAGAGACAGCCAAGGAATGGCTCTGTGCAAGGTCAGGTCCAACTGCTGCCAGAGGGCACCTGCTGGACTCTCAGAGAGGGTCAGCAGGAGTGTGACTACACTGTGGCACCTGCCAGTGCAGAAGGTGGCTGTGTAACAGTCAATGCATACCTTGAAACCACCACCAGAGATCTCAAAACTGCTGAAATACAGCAGCACCACCCACAGCACTCAAAACAGACAGCAGAAATGAGCTGGGGAAAAAAGGATCATGTGTATGTAGACCAGAATATAAACCTGGAATACCCTTCATTTTGGACGTAAGTTTGAACATCTACATGTTTTTTTATCTGGTTGTAATCTAAAGCCAAAACTTCAGCCACAGCCAAGATATTTGAGAGTTTTTTGATAAAACCTCCCTTAAGTTTTCAGGAACTTCAGACTTGAGCCTTAATGAGAATTCTACACCAAACTATGAATACAGTGCTTGAGCTCTTGTTTAATTATAAAATCTGTTTTTGATGCAAAGCTCACATCACATCTTTGCCAACAATCTTCATCGTCAAAGGAAATTCATTAAGGACCTACAAATGGAGTCATAATGAGAAATGGAGAAGGTATACTAGAATGGCTGATGTTTTAATTTGACAGGCTGAAGTAAGTGAATCGCTCACATTCTTCACAGTGAGTGAAGAAGAGAAAAAATTCTCATAACAGAGAATTCCCCATGACTTTACCCAACTGATTACTTGTCTTAATGCCTTTGATTTCCACATATTGGCTATCTCCTTTAATGAGCAATAAATCTGCTGTGCCTTCATTTCTTACAGATTCACTAGCTGTTGTACGTATGACTTCATTCTCTCTTCTTCTATTATGTCGCAAAGTTTACAGAACTCTACCCTAAGCTGCATTGGGACAGTCAGATCTTCAGCTTTGTATCATGCAGACAATGATATGCTTTCCTCAAACTGCCAGTGCTGGGAGTGCCACTACTTCCCATGATCCCCCTCACACAAAATGATCTTGCTGTTCCCACTCTGCCTAAGTAGTTCCTGTCCCTCTGGTATCACCCACAGACATCTCTAAGAGGCTGAAATAGAATGAATATTTATAGAGCTTTAGTAGAACATTAGACTCAGATCACCTGTTAGACGATGGGTACTCTCCATATTCTGTCTGTCACAGATGTGAATTCTTCATATGGATGAGTTTAGGGACTTGCTGTTTAATGGACTCTGCATCCCCCAGAGAGCATCTGATACACGTATACCATGTCCCTGAGTGATGGATTTTGCATCTTGATTTCTGAGAAGTGTGACAGATCTGTCAAAGAACAAGGACCTATGGGCAGGCAACTCCCTATGGATTATGCAATTGTGGATGTTCCATCAAACAGCACATGAAACAGATGGTACTCACAGCAAATGCTCACAGCCTGCTTGCCTCCAGAGCAGCACACAAACTGCTTGTCAACTTTTGGTTTCCTAAGTGTTCTTCCAAGCTGGAACTCTAAAGATAGCCTTCTCCTAGTCTCTCGCCATTTCCCAGCACTTGTATAGCACCCCATTAATTAATTAGGGTTATTTTCTGCCTTCCTGAAAAATGCTTACATAGCTCCTGTACCTCATGAGAAAAACATGTTACCAGAGAGGAAAAGAAAGGAATTTTCAGATTCCTGGTTTTCTACTGCATGGCCTTCAGATGTCACTGCAAGCTCTTCTAAGAAATGTCTGGAAATTCCCAAATGTAGAAACACCAGTTTGATCAAGGACTCCCCTGCATCCTGTTTTCAGAGGACTTGACCCATTTCTCCTTGCCACAGTAATCACATCAAACTGTAGCATCGTTTGGAGCTTCTTAGTGGCCATAAAGGCACTGGTAGCCCTGCTTAATATTATGACCAATTCTATAAGTGGGAACACAACAAGTTAATGACATTTGCAAGATGGGAACCATTTCAGCCAGAACTTATTTAGCTAGTTCAGCTCTTCACAATCAAAATCAGAAGCAGATAACAAAAACTGTTCCGCTAAAATTAATTTTTTAAAATGTCAATAGCTACTTCTATTTCACCTCTACTTCCATTTTAACTGTAGATTAATTTGCATATAGTTATATCACTTTCAAAGCAATCACCCTAGTTGGAAAAAAAATGCCACAGAAGTTACTCTTAAAAAATAACTGAAAGTATTTGATCCTGGAAAGCATCATCCCACAGTCTTCCCAGCCATTTTTATATCTACTCCAGACCTTCTCCAGAGCAGGGGTTAATGTAAACACTATAGCTCTGCATTTCTCATGTCAACAAAGCTGAAAGAAAAAAAGAAAAAGAAATACTAAATACTGGAGCCATCATTTCCTTCACCTTTTAACTCACTCCCTTTTGCTCCGAAGTGTGATGGCATTTTCCCTGAAGTGCATAACCTGTGGCTGCGCCAGTGCAGTCCTGTGGCCGCTGCCAAAACTGCCTTTGATTTCAACAGCAGGTCTGTTGGTCTGAAGAATCCACAATCAGACGTGCAGTGTCATGCACAATAAACTACAGATAATAAAGGAATTGAGCTGATGCAGACGGAGTGGTTCTGTCTGCAGCATTTATTATTTTCTGTTGTTATAAGGCACTGAGGATTCTTAACACATGAAGGAAATTTCAAAGGAATACAAAATAGAGGAGTGAGATAATCTGTTCTTGGGTTTTATCTAATTGCTTTTCTTCTGTGCCAGGTTTTCTTCTCCCTCTATTTAAGTTGTGAACTGCAAAGGAGAAAAATCAAAACTAAAACTGAAGGAAACTGGCAGGAAATCAAATAAAAGAATGGAGAATTCTTGTTTTAAAAAATAAGTAATTCCAGAACCCACAAAATAAATCCTGAAACTAAAACCTGTTTCCTAAATTCAATCACAAGCTGGTAAGTCCTTCAAAAGCATGAAAAGTCTAAACAAGTTCATTCTTTTAGCTCACTGCTACTGCAAGGCAGAGTTGATGTGCTTCAGCTTGGGTGCAGGTCACGTCTTTCTGAGTACTAAATGATTTCTTTGCACCTTCACTGCTGAAAATCCTGCACACATGAAGAAAAATGTACAAAAACACTTGGAGATATAGCTGTGTGTTGCCATTTCCAGTCTGTCTGGGATGACCAAAACCATGTGGGGGTTTGCTACCCCTCAGATAGACATTATGCCCCTAGCAGAGTATGCAAAGGTCTTGGAGTATCTTGGAAAGGCAATAATTTCTCTGGATTTTAAGAAAAACTACTGACATATCACTCATTTCTGAGTCTCAGGTTTAGCAACCTGTCCATCTTTGAGATGGACATAAGACAACACACCCTGAATTTCTGAGCATTGACTATGCTCTTTCATCTTCCCATTTTTACCAGTCACAGATTTGGATCCCAGCAGTGATACTGCAGAGAAGCAAGAGGGCAACTGATCCAGAGGTCCCTTTTCTGCCACTGAGCCACATCCCACGTATGCATTAAGAACAGCCCAATTAGCACTGATAAGGTAAATGAGAGACTGATGATAAAACCTGCTGAGAGTGGAATTTTTTACCTATTTTTTCTGTCCAGGGCTACAGCTGGGGCATATTTCGTGTACCTCTCTTCTCAGTTCCTCATAGCTCTTGATGTACTGCTCATCTAACATATCCCCTGTTCTCCTGGCATGATTCAGTCACGCTTGCCTGACAAGCTTACCTGAGCTAGGCATCTGGGAAGAAGCAGAAGGAAATACAACTACGCATCAAGGAGGAATTTGCTGACTGCAGAGATGAACTGAATCTAAAGAGAGTGGAATAAAATCAGGACTGAACCAGCCTGATGCATGAAAATGGTCTTCCCTTGGTATTCCAGGCTTCCCCAGCTTTCTTTCATCATACTTCTCTGTACAGCAGTTGCACAACTCTAACCTGACAAGTAGCTATAATAATGAGCAGAAATAGGGAAACTCAGTGCCTAGATTCCTCTGGAACAATGAGGAGGCAGCTCAGGGTGAGGAGCTTGGTGTCTATTTTGAGCTTTTAGACACTGGGCCCTTATGGAGGTTTTATTGTGAATTAGAGACCTTCAAGCTTATGGGGTGCTCACCACTTTGTTATTTATTGTATCATCATGGTATCTTCAGGGAGCAGTTCTCCAAGTTTTACTATTTTAAGGCTCTGTGATCTTCAGATTGTCTTCCATCATCTGAAATCCCCAGTACATGCAATGTAAGCTGACAGCTTCTGATGAACCATCATTATATCTTGGCTGGATACCCAGCCTAGTGAATCATGAAGCTGCCAAATCTTTTTATTATGAACAATCTCTCAAACTTCAGTGGGAATAATGAAAAAGACAGAGCTAAAATCCCTGCTTGGAAATGAACAAATACCTCAAGTGCCACATTTGCTTTCAACAAGTCTTGTGACATACAGGAACCTTTTGGAAGTGGAAACTAAAATAAAAGCTTTCAGGTTTCTTCTTATTTTCTCTGAGAATAGGGAAGTTAAAGTGGCCTCTCTCCTGATGCATGGTGGCTGCCACACAGACACACACATCTCCCTCTGCAAAGCAGATGAAGATAAAGTGATGTCTCCAAAAGCGCAAGGATGCAAATGCGTCTTTACCTGATGTCCAGGAACAAAATGCCTGGGATTGAGCATCACATCTAGTTTGATGAGAAAATAACTGAGATTTGAACAAGTCCCAGCAGAGTCACATACTGTCACTCCACTGGCTCTCAAATGGCAGCCCAGCACCAAACTTCCCTATGGTTCTTGGAATTTCCACACTGAACTACTTTCTAACTCCACTCTCTTCCATGGCTGGAAATGTGGTAGGTAGGAAAGGAATGGGCTGTACCACACAGCTAGTTAACATTCCCTTGTTGGGATGTGTGATGCAACAGTATCTGCACAGCTCCATATGAAGCCTTCTTTGATTTAGCTACAGGTTTTCAATCTGGCAAAGCACGAACAACAGGGCCACTGAGGTCTCTGTCCCATCCCTTCCAGTGCTCGACCACAAGAAATGCAGTGCAGACACTGGGAGAACTCTTGCTATTTCAAACCGGACAATGAGCAACAGCAATACCATGCAGCATCCATTGGAAACAAGGAAATACACTTATTTTCAGCAAGCCCAGTGGTTCAAACAGACTGGGTCTAGGAATTTGGCTTCACGATGCATAAAATGTCAGTATTCCTTTCCAGTTGGGTTGGTCCCAAGGACAGAATGAATACTTCTGTCTGGCACTGCATCTGATCAAATGGACCCTGTTGGATGGTACTGGGTTGTACAAGTCATTCATAAATCAGACAATCCACCTGTGCATAAAGAGGAGATGACTACAGCTCCGTAGACTACTAGTTTTCAAAGACTTTATTTTTGTGTGAAGGGCTGACTCTTCACTGGCTTACAGCTGTTCTATTTAATGAAGCAGTGCATTTATCCACCACTTCATTCCTGTGGGTTCAAGACCTAAGACCTAAAAAACAGGGTTTCTGTAGGATAAAGGAAAAGACTGAGCTTCTGTAGGATAAAAGGAGCATGTTTTAATTCTTCAGCCAAGACTGAGGATTATCAGACTGTAAATGTTATGAATACATAATTTCAGCTGCTTATACAGCTGTGCATGCCATACACTGTATGGATACATTTCAGTTCAGAGCTCACAGTATTTCATATTCCAGGCCTGAATTGTGCTGGTGGTCACCTCAGAGACTTGGTCTGGTTTCTGCACCTGCTGCTCTGGCATTGTTCACCATTCAGCAATTGACACAATGCTCCAAAACATCATAGGAAGTTTGAATTTTACACGGAACATCCAAAAAGAACAGAAAGAAAATGTTATTCCATGAGAGGGAGAACAAAGAAGGCAACTATTCATCTGTCACACAGTGTAAGAAAGTTACTTGTCACACAGATGTGTGTACCTACTTTCAGCAAAATCCTTGACTCACATAAACAGCAGCCCTGACCACAGCAATCTGTGCTAACACATTTGTTCTCACGTAGATCTGTGGATTTGTTCCTTTACCCAGGCATCCATGCAGGCAAAACCACCATTCCCTGTATGCAGCCACAGAAAATGGAGAAACAACAGCCAACCAAACAACATGATCCAAACACAAACAGCATGAATCAAGCACAGACTGAACCAAACACAAACTGAACCAAACACAAACAGACAGAAACACAAACGTGTAACTTGTGAAAACAGTCATAAATACT
Organism: Eopsaltria australis; assembly: GCA_034509425.1. Lineage (NCBI taxonomy): Eukaryota > Metazoa > Chordata > Aves > Passeriformes > Petroicidae > Eopsaltria > Eopsaltria australis. The sequence goes on from JAVTVJ010000380.1 coordinate 30,101, forward strand.
TGTCTTCCCTCTTCATACAATTCACATTGATGTCTCTTTTCCAGAATTTTTTTAAAAATTACATTGTCTGGTTGAATTTAAAGATATATTAAAATATGCTCCTATTTAAGAGTCCTGCTATTGATTTCGGCAGCTTTAAAAAAACATAATATCTGTTCAAATGTTTCTTTCTGACAGAAAAGCATATACGTGTGGTGTGTAATCACATACATAAAGATGGAAACATATATATACATACATGCATTCACAGCTATACATATAGCCATACATACACCTGTTTATTTTCTTGTGATTTTCAATGTTCATCATTTGTATTTAAATTTGTAAATAAATAAAAATGAATTTGTTTTTGAAAATGAATATTTTTGAACAAAGATCAATTACTTCCATGTGGCTGATGCTAAAGATTTCTTCAACAGTCCTAAGTGGCATTAACTTACATTAATCTTATTTACATTTGTGCTAAACTTACTATGTGATGTCAACTCCAATAAGAGCAAGTGACAGAGCTAAAGGACACTATGCAAGGTGAAATTGTGGGAAGTGGCATAAATAAGTTATTTTATGCTACAATGAAGTCAAGAAACCTTTTAATCAGAAGTGATTTTGTAAATTAAAATAGGTCCTATCTAAAATAGTTTGTTTTCCAACAAAATATTTTTTTCTTTGACCTGGTGTTTATCAATAGCAACTGCAGGTAACATAAGACTGCGCTGCAGGAAAATTATATTAACAGAATCACAGCATCACAGACATGGAAATGTCCATCTGTAAATACTAGGATTTAGCCAACTAATTTCTTTTGCAAAATCTTCAGTACAGTCTGTAATTCTTACACATAATTTATTTTTGTACTTTCTCATCTGCTTATGTTACATTCAGCTAACAGGATCTAAATATTTTGACTTCACATTACTATTTCTATGCCTACAAAACTATTTTCTCTATAAAATGATATCTTTATAGAGTTCCATAAGGCAGCTCTACTTTTATTTGAAATACTGGAAAATGCTTAAATACAAAAAAAAGAATTGCATTCTCAAAGAACAGCTTATGCTTCAGGTGTTGTTTTATACATTAAAAGACATAAATTTAATCACCCTACTGGCCAAAGAAATTCCTCTATTCCTCTCTCTAGTACCAATTATACTTAATAAATGGTAACAAAAGCTGTCAAGTGCTACATTTTGCGTTTTTAAAAGCCAAAAATAAGGGAAAAGTCCCAAGACATAATTTATTATTAAATTCTGAATTTCATGCATGAGTGCAACTGCTTTATATTTGAAAGCAACTATACTAAAAATACAAAACTATTTAAAAATCTTACCTTCTGTCAAGTTTCTATTGGCATTTCCTTCAACTAGTAGCAGTCAGTTTAGAACAAAGTCATTAAAATGCTTCAAACATTTTCAGTGAACTGAATTCCTACAGAAACCTTTTCATGTAAAGATTTGCAAATTTAAAGATCAGTGTGATATTTTAAAGTGACAGCAATAGTAGCTCCAAACTTAAGTAAAAAATTTCTACTACACGGATATCCATGATATAAGGAATACATACAAACAGAGAACAACAATGTGAGCTATTCCAAACAAAGTTCATCAATATCTTAAAAGCAATTAGACCCTGAGTAAGTACCTAAAGCAGCCACGATGCTCTGATCACCTGTCGAAGTTGGAAGGATGAGGAGAGCTGTAACCAATAAAAAGAGCAACTGATGCTCGAGAGTTCTCGGCGAGAGAAGAGGAGCCGGGAGGGAGGAAAAGCGCTGCTGCCGGCGGGGCTGCCGAGGGGACCCGCCTCCCTCCGCCTCGGCATCGCCCCCGGCAGCCTGGGCCGGCACCCGCCGCTCGGGGCTCTCTGCTCGGGGCCCTCGGCGAGGCGGGCGGTGCAAGGCCAGCGTGAGGCACCGGTCCGCAGGGAACACTCCCGTGCCCTCACCTGCTCGCCAGCCCCGCTGCGGGCAGGTCCCGGCCGTGCGGCAGCGCCCAGGGGCTCGGGGACCCCCGCAGGCTCCGGCCGGGCCCGCGCTGGCCCCGGCAGAGCAGCGCTCCGCGGCTCCGGGAGCGCGGCCGGGACGGGCGGCGCTGTGCCGCTTCGCCGAGCTCCGCAGGGGCAGCGATCGCCCCGAGCCCCCCGCCCGGCCCCTCTGCCCGGCCCCGCTCACCTGGGGTCCCGCTGCGGGCTCTCCGCGGACCGGCAATCTGCGGCGCCGGGGGCCGCGCCGCGCCCCTTCCCTCTCCCCCGATCCCGCTGCGGACAAGTGCCCGCGGAGCCCTCACCTTAACTCACCTCAGCTCACCCCAGCGCCGGGGCCGCCCGGCCCCCCAAGAGCCGCGCCGCAGCCCCCGCCGCCGCACCGCCCCAGCGCCGCACTCGCCTCCCCCGGCGCGGCTCCCCGCCCAGAGCGGACCCCGGGAAACGCCTACCGCGGCTCCTGCCCCGACCCCCGCCGCCAGCCAGGCGTGTCCCACCCCCAGGACCCGCTGCACCCCGCCCGCGGGGGCCCGCAGCCCTCGCCGAGCAGCAGCCATCCAGCAGCGGCTGCGGACAGCAGCGCAGGGGAGCCAGGAGGGGCACAGGATTCCCCCTGTAACAGTACCATAAAGCGAGGAGTTTCTTTTAAAGTTGGGCGGGGGGGGGGAACCACACACACGCACGCTGAAATAAACAAAACCATCTCCAAAGCCACCTTCCCACTTGTCCTTTAGATCATCCGACAACACTTTTGAATAGAGGGCTCTTCTAAGAGCTTGCAGGTATTGACAAGAGCCGCTTAAAATGAAAACTACTGCTTCATAGAAAATACTCGTAGGATAAAAATTAGGACTTTGAGGTATGAAACGATTTGTGGCACAGCTGGTATGTAAAATAAAACCATCAAACGTCTTGTCATAATCAAATATACCCTAAATCTGGACTAGCGACATTGCTTTTGAAAGATGTCGTTCCATATAAATGCCTTTAACGCCTGGTAGAAAATTTTTATGAACATGTTGACAAATGAAATAACCCGGGTTATTTGATTAGTGTCCATGTAATCTGAATATGGGCTTGTATCAGGAAAAGAAATGTCAACCCTTTAATGCTTTTGAAAGGATGGATTTTCGCTGCAATTAAAGAGTAATCTTATACCAATAATGAGAGCGAACCATTCTCGCTGTGTTCCGTGATACAGGGATTATAGAGGATGAACTCAAGAGTTTCTGTTCTCTTTTAAAATTCACTCTGGCCGAACAACCAACATTGTGGAGGACAGCGGGGGTTTGGTAGCTGCCCAGCCGCCCTGGAGCTCTGCATCCTCCCGCCCGCCCAGGAACGGGGATGCCGGTGCCACCTCCCAGTACTGCTTGGGAAACATCGGCCGATTGGGGATGCAAGTATCAGGAAACTGGGATGGACAATTCCCACTGCACTTCATATCGCAAGAGTTTGTAGTATTTGCAGTCTTTATGCAAATAGCGACAGAAGGTGTAAGAAGAGACAATTCTTACATCTTTTGTCACCTGCCTTACGGAGCTTGACCATGGTGAGACAGTGCGCTGAGGTAGCCTGTGCCCCAGGGAGGGGGAGATCCGCACCTTACGGTCAGCTCCCCTGGTGCTTACTGCGGTTTTCCTTCGAGCAAGACCCGACCAAATGACCTCGGGCGCCCGGCCCGCCCTGCCTGCCCGCTCCCCTCCGGACCCCATATAAACCTCGCTCGGGCTCGGGACCGGACAAGCCTGCCCGGTGTGTGACAGACACAGGAGGGGTTCAGGCCGATCGGAAGCCCTGTTTTATCTAAAACAGGAGGCTGTGGCGCCGGGAGACGGCTCTGCAGAGGCGGCCCACACGCCCCTACCGCGCCCGGCGCTCCTAGCAGGGGCTGGAGGAGCAGGGCAGGGGCGCCAGCAAAGACGCAGCCCCACGTTCCCCAGGGTGCTTCTGCCCGGCACTGACCGTGGCAGAACTCAGCCGTGTCCTTGCTTTTGCGTACGCCCACCTAGCCTTAAAACGTGCCCCGCTCGCCGGCCCTCTGTAGGAGGCAGATGAGCAGGCCATCTCTCTTTGCAGAATCAGATGATATGTTAGAGATCAGAGAAGGGCAGTGCACATTATCGGAAAATAGTGATTTTTTTCTCGGCAGTGCTTTACTTTGCTTTGGAGACTCCCTTGAAGTCCGCCGCGTTATTTTACGATACAATCTGATATTCACGAGGCACAGAGGGAATCTGACGTTATCAGCATTTTTATTTCGTTTTGAAAGGCGGCGGTGTGTGCGGGGAAGGACGGCTGCCTCGGGCCGGGGTTGGCGAGGGCTCCCGGGACCGCGCGGGCTGCGGACACCAGTGGGCACCGGCGAGGCCGAAGCCCGGCGGCGCGGGAGGAAGAGCGGGATTCCTGCTGCTCAGCAGCCGCTTGCAAATTTTTTGAGAATGTCGCCAGGGAGGATGTGGGTTTCTTGTATTTCTCCATGATCTAAGTAATCGCTGGGTCTCAACTGGCCACTGCTCAAAAAAACCTTTCAAGTGGTGAGCTGCTCAAGCAGTGCATTCAGCTTTTAGCTGTGCATCGTTAAACCAGGCAAGAGGCTGAAAACCGGCGGACCCTCTAATCTTTCCTTGATAAGTCTCCGACCGCCGCCGCGGTTGATGTGTCTGAACTCGGTCCAGCACAGAAACAGGCAACTGAAATCGAGATGCTTTCCCCGAAGCTCAAACTTTATTTCAGACTTGCGGGCGGCAGCCTACACCGCACAGAGCACGCCGAGGCTGCGGGAGGGGGCGCGGGGTCCGGCGGGGAAGGGGCTGTGCGCGGCCGGGCAGGCGCGCCGCGTCCCCGCGTGTCCCCATCGGGCGCAGACGGAAAGGGCCCGCCGGCTGCGTGCAGCACCCCACCATTCCCAACACAGCCGCACACCCAGGGCAGGGCAGGACTCAGGGCAGAGCTGCTGTGGGCTGTGGGGAAACAACGCACACGGCCCACGGCGCGGCCCTTTCCACGCCCCGCCGCAGGGCAGCGGGCCCAGCCCGCCCGGGTGGGCCGTGCCCATCTTTGTCGGAGGCAGGAGGTGTCACTTTTCGCTGCTGGCACGCAGCTCCCACTGGAGCGTTATGGCTCCGCTGCCCGGGTGAAGAGGCCCCGGCGAAGGGCTGGGTACTCGAGGGGCTGTGCTGGGTGGGACAGCGCACCAGCACCCCACCGGGGATGGATTCCCTCCTCCTTGACTCGCCATGGAAGCCTCGCCCCGAGAGAGAAATGTCTAGCCCAAACTCTGTCATGCAAAGTGACTCTGCTCGCATCCCTCCCCGTGGCTCGTTTCATTAATTAGGGGCTGCAGAGAGTGTGGGGGAGGGGGAAGAGGCTGGAAGCCACTAATTATTCAAACTTTGGAGACAGCATCCAGATGAGCTGGGCAATCTCTTTAGGGCAGCGCTTTGTAACCTGTGTGTATCAGGCGGGGAGTGATTATGCTACTGTGCAAAGCTTCCATTAAGAGATTTCATTTCATCGTTACTCATCGCCTGCAGGATGTGTTCAGACTCCAGTGTGAGTAAACCAAGATTTCCACGAAGAGAAACAATTTGCTGTGGCACGAGAGGGCCGTGAAAACCTGCCCCTACCCCCACCCCCAAGCAATAATCTTTTTAATTGCACTCGCTGCAAACAGATTTTTCTTAAGTGCCCCCTCGCGTTGTGCCTCTGATTTATCACAGATTTTTGCCATGACGCCCATCTCCTACAGCAACTTCTTTTTGCCTTGGGCGCTCTCAGCCCTAACCGCTTCTGGGTTCCGGGCGCTCCCGAGCCGGCGGGAGCGAGGCTGAGCAGGACGCGCAGAGATGCTCCAGAATGTAGCTGGGCTGCCCCGGCCCCCGGCTGCTTCCGTGCCCGCCGGCGGCGGAGTCCCCTGCCCCGCTCCCCACTGTCCTGCCCCGAGGGCAGTCCGAGAGGGAAGGAGGGTGGAACGCCCGCCCTGTGCCTCGGCAGCGCCGGGCAGCGGTCCCTAACCTCCGTCCCTCGCTAGCAGCAGCCTTTACCATCTCGGTATCCCGGAACAGGAAAGTCCTAGTTCAGCTTGCCCCCCATAAGATCCTGTCTCCCTCCTCCCGCTCCCCTCCCTCTGCCCCTTCCTGCCTTTGGCCCGTGCGAGCGGAGCCGCTTCTCTCCCTGCGGGACGGGGCTGAGGCGCTCGGGGCAGCCGCCGAGGCGGCAGGGAATGGGGACTGGGCTCTGGGGAGCACCCGCCTGGGCTCAGCCCCCCGCCCGCAGCCAGCGGGCCGGCGCCCCGCGGGCAGGGCTGCCTTGAGCGCTCAGGGTTGAGCTGAGATCCTGAAGTTAGGGATTTTTTGTTTTGGTTTGATTTTTTGTTGTTGCTGTTTCGATTTTTTTTTTCTCCTCTCGGTGCTTCAGAAGTGCCTGTAAGATTTGGAGAGAGAGAGAGAGTCTCGGGGAGGAGGAAGAATTAAGGGAAAAGATGGCGAGTTGCTGGAGCAGCGTGGAGAAAGCGGCATTTTTGTGCTGCTTTTTGCTGGCAATGGGGAGCCTGATCTGCTGCGCCCGGCCGGAGGAGCAGGAAGAGCAAGAAGAGCAGCGCTCCTGTCACGGTGCCTTTGATCTCTACTTTGTCCTGGATAAGTAAGTGACAGTCGCATTTAAAAACGTTTATTCACCCTTCAGTGACTCCTTGCAGCAGCAGGGACGTTGTTTCTTTCGCCCGTCTTCCCGGACGACTTCTCCTGATGCCAAACGTGACGTGTGGGGCTCGGTCCTTATTTTTGCACCCCAAAACTTGCACATTTCCCGAGTGGTGCATTTAGGGGAGCAGTGGTGCATTTAGGGGAGCAGTGTCCTTTATGCTGAGTTAGTTGAGCGTGCAAACCTGGGAAATCGGGTTGCTTTCAGGTTGCAGCATGTGGGGTGTGGGCTGTGGGTGTTGGATTTGAGGGGATGCTGTTCAGTGCCCCCATCGTTCCTGGAGTTTTGTGTCATGACTCGGGCTGTGTGCAGAGATGTCACTTGTGGGACTCAGCAGAGCGAGGACCATGCAGACCTGTCTAAAGTTAAGATCAGACTGCTTGTATGGAGTGGTTGTGTTTTTACAGGTTTGCTTACAAGAGCAAGATTTTAAAAAACTTATTTTTGCTGAGCTTCTTTGGAGTTGTCTAAACCTGTGTTTGAGTTACAGCTATTAAAACAGGTCATCAAATAATTCTTTTCAATCCTATGTCAGCTGAATTCAGGTATGGCCAGGGGATATGGTTAAGCTCACATGTGTAGGCATGTTTTACCAGCACTAGCAAAGCAAGTGGTGATATGGTGCGCACACAGGTGTTTTCAGAAGGTCCAGATTTCTTTCTTCTGGTGTACTGCTCTGGCTTGACAGAGGGTTAAAGCCAAGGGTTTAACTCAATGAATAAATTGTTAGTGTCGTACAGTGTGATGGCTGTGTTATCGAATACATTCTGGGTTAGCTATGTGACAGAGTATTATGAAAGATGGAAGACTGATTCTTGCCCTCAAGCCAGGTATAAAGTCTGCATTGTTTTGTTTTCCAGTAGGGAGGATGGATTAATCTGTAAGGCCCTGTGTACAGCCTGCAAGAGGCAAAAAGTCACTATCACTCAGGATGTGTATTTCTGTATTCAAGAAGGGAAAAAGTAGCATTAAGTAGTGATTCTGTTTTTAGAGCAAAAGAAGCTGAAGATCGAGGGCATTCTGCCTTTCTAGAAGATAAACTAAAACACCATGTGGTCATTGTTTTGTTTTTCTTTTGCTTAGAGCTTGTTCCTGAAGTGACCTTTGTGTCTAGAAAGGGCTCTGTGGGGGGCTAGTGTTAGTTCTCAAGTTCATTCCTGCCAGGCTTCCTAGAAGTGACTGGCACTGACATTCTGCCCAGTTCCCACACTGAATTCCCTGTAACAATGAATACTGGTGATAGCAGTGTGGGTTCTCTGCCTTCTTTAGTACAATATTCTTGTTATAGTGACATTGAGTATCCCTAGCAATCTCCACACTGTGCCCCTATGCTACTTTTCATCTGTATTTCAGAAAGCACTTTATTGGCTGTGCTCTTAACATTCATACTGTATTTGGGGAGATAAAATCAGATAGGAGAGCAATTTGCTCAGAGATGCTGATCTTCAAACAGTAGGAAGTTGATCATGTAAGCTTTCTAGTACTCTGGATCTGAAATAATGTATTTCCTTCTAGCAAGCCACAGATCTTTCTTTTTGTTTCAGGTGCTATTCACTCACTACAGTGGTTCAGTGGAAACTGGACCTGGTCATGGTTGAAGTAAAAAGTCATGCATTTGGGTTCCAGTGGGAAAATTCTCTTTAACTTCAGTTGCAAACTGAGTCTTTGTGAGCCTTTAGAGTTACACCAGAGTTCCTCTGTGGTAAAAAGCTGTGTTAAGAGTTACTTGGGCCCCTGAGTGGTTTTAGAATCTATCCCTTCTCCTACCAAGTCTGTAACAATGTGGTGGCAAGGCTGCTTTTGGTCTCCATGAGATTGCATTACAATCCATATGGGTAATATCAGAGTGCCAGATCTCGGGAGCCAGAGGTCCCATGCTGGCTGAGGGTGTATCTATCCCAGCTGTATTCTGTGACATCTGGCACAAAACAAGGAGCTTTATGGAGGCAGGGAGAACTGGCAGAGTGGAGAGACCCTGGGTCTTGGCACAGTTCATCAGGAAGGAACTGATAGTGTTGAGAATTCATTAATGTTGAGGATGGTCAGGGTATTCAGGTAGGGAGAAGGCAGGAAACCAGTGAGAAGCATCTGGTAAATCTGTAAATGCAGTGAGCAATTTTTTTTTTTTTTTGGAATTGGATCCATGCTGACATATATCTGTGAAGAATTCTGTCTCTAATTTCAAGTGAGAGAAGCCTGAGAAAAACCCAGCCATACACACCACAAAGTATCCCCCTATGGCTTGGGGATTGCCTCTCTTTGTTGGTGCCCTGCCAGACTGGCTTAGATGCATTCTGTCTTAGTTAACTGTCTAACACTGGGATTGAAGTATTGGTTGTGTGAAAACGCTGGGCATTAATCCTGTGGCCCTGGAGTGAGCTGAATGACAGCTCCTGTCTCTAAAGTCAGCCTGGCTGAACCAAAATGACTTTAAGTCTGCTTTGCTTTGCTTCCCAATAGAAAGATGTAATCACACATCAGTAGGAGGCCATCTGGAAGAAGACAACAAACCTTTCTCCTCATGCAGTGTGTGTTACTGCAATGACTTTATTGGGACATGATTTTTCCTTTTCATTCTGCCAGGCAAAGTCTATGGGGATTTAATCCTGCAGGCAACAACCATCAGATGGAAAAGATCATCTTCTGGTGAAGCTATTGGTATAATATATGTGCTGCCAATTAGGAAAAAAAGAAACGTGCTGTTTTCTTACAGTTTTTCTCTGCCTGAAGTTGATTGCAATCCTTCATGTTAACTTCGTAGGATAAGCACGATCAGAGCAGTGCCACTAAACCTTAGATGCCCCCAAAAGGCTGGCATAATGAAAGGGAATAGCAGCATGTGTGGGAGGGAGAGCAGCCATCATCCTCCTTAGGATTGGCTGACCGTGCCAAAGCTACATTAGGACTTCCTTGTTTCTGGGAATGCTTAAATGAGGAAATCTCTTGAAGCTGGGAGAAGGGGACATTTTCTGGCTGCAGAGGCAGCTGCCTAGAGTCTGCAATCTTGCTCTGTCTCTATGTTGTGCTTCATGAGTTGTGCAGGCTTGAGCTTGTTTGGAGGCATAGTGGAAGACTTCAAAGTATTATAATGAAGCAGCAAAAATTCTTCTGTTCGCAACTAAGTCACTGTCTGCATGACGTAAGGCAGTGTACATTGGCACACCCACTTCTCCTATGGCTTGTAGTAAGTCACTTGTGATAGCAAAGATCTCATTTTTACCTTTAAACAATGTAAAAAGCTCTTAAGCCAGACATAATGGATTTTTGAGTAGCTCTCGCTTGCTTTGGTTGCTTCATTTGCTTACGTTGTCCAGGTGCACAAGTAACTTCTTTCAGTCCCATCCCAAACTGTGCAGGACAGGCCCTGTTAGGGATTTGATTGCTTGATTGTCAGGTCTTGTAGTGAAATACTTGTGCTTGAGAATGTAAGTAAGTCCCTTTCATCCTGCCTTGCTGTAAACATCCAGCTGTTGTTTGTAGTCATATTGAATTGCACTTGAAGAGAAGGAAGGATGACTGACCTCTAGTGTTTCCCAATTATAACAGTGCCTGGTAGCATCATTATGATTGTTTATTAATGCAACAAATAGAAACCCTTTTAAAGTAAGGACTTAGCTTAGATAAATATCTGCTGCTGGCAACGCTTGACATGACAGGTCTGAGCTGCAGAGCTATCTGTCTTGTAATTTACCAAATATGAAGCAGTTTCTTGATTATTTTTGACTGTGAGATAGACAAAAGTGTTTTCTTACTTTTTTCTATTTGGGATGTTTGCTAAAAGTTGTTTAGATTTTAAGGAAAAATAAGCTGCACAGTCTTGGGAAAATCTTTCCTTTTTCTACAGCACAGATCATGGCAGCAGACAAGTATTGATAAAGTCTTGGCTGGTTTTCTTGGATTATGACTGATACATTGGGAAGTTTGACTTAACTACATTTTCTTCAGTCCCCATCTTCCCCCTGAACTTCTATATAGTCCCTCTTTGTGTCTTTGGGCCTGCAACAATATTGCCTTTCACATCAATTTTATTTTGTCTCCTATGCTCCCAAGAGCATCCATGTCACCAGCAACTTTGGTAAAGACATCAGTACAATGTGCCTAGTCTCTCACTTGTAATCCCTTTTGCAGCTGCCTCTCTTTAAACTTGGTAAGCCTTGCTCCAGAGGTGAATGTCACCGGTGGGAAGCTGGTGGGGAAGAGCACAACCTCTGATTAGGTGGGAATTAGCTACCCTGTCCAATATCCTTCCTGATTTTTTTGTTTTTGGGTCTGTGTACACCTTCTCAACTTGCCCTTGAAAAGGCAGTGGGTATGGGAAGTGTCAGGAGGGAAACAGGTTGATCCTTCCTGATTTGCCAAAAGCTTTCAGAACAAAAGCATTTCAGGAGCTGTTATTTGAGGTCACCTTCTGTAATTTTAAGACAACTAGAGGGAATTGCTGATCTCCACGTTTATTGTTTTTTTCACAATATGCCATATTTAAAGCAAACAAAGAGCATCTGGTAAACACATTATTTGCCCCCCCCCCCCCTATTATTTCCTTGCCAATGATTTGAATGAATTTAGCACTCATGAATTATAAGTATAGTGGGAGCAAATATTTTTTGCCTTAGGGTCTCACTGCAGCCCTCCACTTCTTTTCCTGCCTCATGTAGTCCCAGCCTAAGATCATTATGATGGAGCTGGACCTGTGGGAACTTCTGAAGCTTCTCTCTCCGTGCTATCTCAGTCCACTGCCATTCTGTGTGCTGGTTTTACACTGTGTCTGGGAAGGGGACGTGTGGCTAAACAACATCGTTGTGGTTGGAAATCAGACTGCTGGCAAAAACAGGTGTCTGAGTACATGTTCTATCACCTACCCTAACTACATTTGAAAAGTTGATATTGACTGACTTTTAAACCACTGCTGAGCTCTGTTTCCTCTAAGTAAGAATATCTACCTACTGCAGCCAGACTTCAGTTCATTGTGAGATGTAGAACCTCATGCAGATCAGCTAAGAGGAGTTACTGTCTGAACAAAAGTGTCATCTTTGTTCCTTTGATAGCATTGATTTCTGTATTTAAAAGTGGTTGTCTGTCTTCCTCCTTTGCTGTCTGACTTCCCTCGCTTATAACTTGACCACATAATCTACATGACACCTCTCATAATCTCCAACTGCCTGTAAGCAACATTTTTTTATTGTTTTCAAAACATAATCTGTCGGTATTTTGCCTTTTCATCTTTCTTTGTTGTGGTTATATTGCAGCCAGTGCTATGATTTGTTTCCAACCAGGTATAATTGCTTGGAATGTTCCAAAGCAAATTTTTGTTCTGTTTCAGACATACCTATGTTATTTGAACCAGGTTTTATTTGTTTGTATTTTGTCTGATATTTTTCTGCCAGCTTTGACTTCTCTCAGGGAAAAAAGAAATATTCAGGAAAACCAATTCTCGTTTCTTCAGTCCAGGAAAAAAATTCTTTATGAAACACAAGGCAAAGCTAATGAGTAATGATTATTTGACATAAAACATGTACAGTTAACGGGAAGAAAAAGCCATGGCAGCTTGTCATTTGCAGTCTATTTAGGCATGTAACTAAATCTGATTTATTTGGGGCTTGAGCCAAGGAAGTAAGCCGTATGATTCCCACTGACCTAGGATTTTTATTTGTTGTGTTCAGTGATTGAGAATTTCATTACTTTTGTCTGGGCTCGGAGGCCAATTTCACTGTTGTACACGGTGAATTTGTACGAGGTGTCCTAGGACTGAATCTCCCAATCTCAAATGCAGAGATTAATTGACTCCTGTGAGCTCTTAACAGCTTAAGAGTTGTATATCCCTGCTCCTGGCTTTCATTTTGCACCTTGTTGGGAGTGTTGCAACATGGCTGGGATTGTGTGCCCTGCTTTACTCCCTGAGTTGTGCTGAAGAGTACTAGGATGCTCAGAGTGGGTCTTCTTGCCCTGGTGCTGCTCAGAGCATCCCTGGAGATCTGAAGTGGTTGAATGCAGTATGAGCATGGCTTCTGAATTTCACTCTGTGCCCTCTTGTTAGTGAGGAACTTAGCAAGAACTACAGTATGGCACACAGAATTTGTGAGTGAGATGGATGACTGTAGGGTCAAAGGGCAGTGTTTTGTTTGAGGCATGATTTCATAGAAATCCGTAATATTGCTGCAGACTTGATCCATAGGACAAAAGCTAGCTATGAAATTAATGGGTTTGGTCATGAAACCTTTTGGATTCTAGTACTTTGGATCATGTGCTCATATGTTGGCCTAGGATTAAAACCCATTTTGCAGTCACTTCTCTGCATCTTCCCCTCCCCATTCCAGCCCTTGTCTTGTCCTTTAATGTTACAAGTACTCTGAAGCAAGGATGTCTCAGAATGGCTGTCTCTGCCCATGTTTCTAATTGCCTCTGGAGCAGATGATAGAAACTAGTCCTTTCTTGCCTGGATGAATCACCCAGTCAAGGTCCCTTCCATGCTTGCAGGATGCATTGTTTGGGAGAGGAGGATTCTTGTCACTTTGAATGCTCTGGTGGCTCAGAAGGGAGCAGAGGGGTGGATGAACGCTCGGGCATGCATGTCTGAAACCACAACAAACTCGGTGCCCCAGGGTTTGCTTTTATTGGAGAGCCATTGTTAGCCATGTGCAAGAATTCTGTTGTCTACAATGTGGTTGGGACCACAGAGAGCCCTGCAAATAACAGCAGTGTCACATTTGTGAGCAATGGACCATGTACAGGGCCACCATTAGCTCAAGAGGGTAGAGACTTATGGGGACCTACAAGCTTAAGAGGTCTTGTACTCCCTGGACACCATATTCAGACTAAACCCAGCATCAGTAATAGTGTTTCTTTTACTTGCTTCAGGATGTCTGGAATTGCTGCCTTGAGCTAATCTGTAATGGAGGCAAATGGGCTTGGGGGGAGGTGTATCTGGAACAGGACAAGGGGCAGCTCTGTGCTTTCAGGGGGTTTCAGTCTGTCACTTTCAGCAGGGATGAAAGGCTCTGGGTCCTGCTGCCTTCTCTGTGTACATATGGTAATAAAAATATTTACTGTTGGGATAGTGTTGGGGTTTTAACTTACACTGCAAAGCTACGTGACTGCTGTACATTGCACCGGCTTGATCCGTGTGGGCTCCTGGCAGTGAATTCAGCAGTAGCTGTGGAACACACGTGCTCTAGGACAGACACAACTGGCCCTCCTGTCATGTGCCTGCTGAAGTGACTGGGCTAAGAGTGGCACCCTGTGTGCCAGGGATGTGCTGCTTCATTTCTCCAGGCTCCAGCTTCCACTGCTGCTGGGAGCCTGTTAGGAAAGAAAACAAAGTTTTCAACCTATCTTGCTCTTTGTCTTCACGAACATCAGTGAAACACTTCAGATTGGGTAGGCACAATTCTAACGTGCCACGGTTTTTATGCTGACACAGAGCTCTGCTAAACCAGAAGGAATCACTCCAGAGTTGGCAGGAGTGGAATCAAGCCTTGGAATCACATCACTTCCTTCCACTCCCAGAAATACTCAGTGACCTTCTCTTTTCCCCTCCCATCAAGCAGTAGCAATGTAAAATTAAGGAAAGCAGGAGCTGCAGCAGCTGCTTCTCGAGCCCAGTCCTGATGTGGCCAAGAGGACATTCTTTCCTGTGTTGTGGTTTGCTGACTTTTCTCTTTGTCTTGTATGTAATGGGAACAGAGCTCATGGAGCAGGGAGCATGCTCAAGGCAAATGGCTTCTGTGGGTTGTTTTTGGTTTTTATTTCACTTGGGCTGAATTCTGGTCCCAGCTGCATAGGTATAAACCTGGGGAAATGTTGCTTCTTCTCTGGTCCCACTCCAGGTTTATGCCAGTGAAAGCAGCAGCAGAAACAGGCTCTGAGATGCTTTCTGGAACATTCCAGCTGTCCACAGCAGCTGTTTAGTGCTGTGTACTGTCCTTCACCGTGAGAATTACATCACCTCCAAGGGCTGAAGCCTCACCATCCCACTTGACTCCAAAAGGTGTGCAAACAGCTATGGGTCCCCATCCACAGAGCTCTTATGATGCCCCACTTCTTTGCAGAGAGCATTGGACTGGCTGGGCTTCTTCAGCAGGGGAAGTGCAGGGAGGAAGGCCAGGGCCCAGCAGGGTGGGGGCAGCCTTTGACTGATGTGAGGGGCTGAACCAGGTAGCTGATGGCTGAGAACAGGCAATCTCTGCGCTGTGAGCCTGCAAGATGGATCTGGCTGCAACACAGTGTTGCTTTTTTTGCAGACAGCCACAGTGCTGTCATGATGGACCTACTGGTACAAACCTCCACAGTAGGATGCATAAGATTCCCTGTCTGTGGCACCTCCCCACAGCTTGGCCCAGATGCTGATGAGTGTGTGTCGTACCCCAGTGCACAGTGCTGGTCTTCTATGTGCTTCATTTATTCTCCTGGTCTGATCCAGCCACAAAGGGCAGCAAGTTAGTTTATGCTGACAGCAACAGTGATTCTGCAGTGTGAAAGATAAGATTCCAAAGGCAGTGAAATTGCTCAGAGTTTTCAATAGTGCAGGGCAGTTCTGTTTGTCAGTGGTGGAACTCATATTTGACAACATTTGACAACTTAGTATATAATTTAGAAAACATGTTACTGTAACTTTTTGTTTAATCTGCCATCAAAACTGCCATTGCTGGTGGTATGAGATCAGGCCTCTGGGGCAATAAACAAAACTACAAATATATATATATATATATATGTGCACAGACACGCACATGAAACATGAAATGGCAAACAAAAGTCCTTTACAAACAGGGATATTTAGAGGGAAGCTTGGGTGGGAGGAAGGGGAAATCAGGGGGAATTCTTCTGTAAGCCAGGCCAGTCCCACTGGTGTTCATGAGGGGTTTGACAGCACTGGTATTGATGGCATTTTGGCACTATTTGCAGTGGAAGATGACACCTGGGCTTGGAGGAATGTGGTGGGGATAGTGGTTAAATGCTGACTACTTCACTGCTATTCCCTCGATGGGATTTTGAAACTAATATTTTCTTGCTAGTATTTTTGTCTGGCCTTGACTTTTCCCTGTTGGTGGGTTGGGACACTGTTGACACTTCCCAGCTGGTTAGCAACATGTGGATGCAGAATTCCTCTTAGAGGTGAAGGACACCCACTGCTGTGCTGAAATACCTCTGCTCTGCAGGGCTGGAGGTCAGTGATGCAGAGCTGGGCACTCTGAGGGCACAGTGCACTTCCTGTGAGGACTTATCCAAATCAGAGACCTCCCTAGATTTTCAGGGATGGGCCCTTACTGATTTATTAGTCAATCTCAGTCTTGCTGGCTGTACCCTTTCTAAGAAAAAAAAAAAAAAAAGAGAAGGGGAAAAAAAAAGAAGTAATTCTGACAGTCCTAAGAAGATACTGGAAATGTTGGTTTGTTGCACTTTGAAAGAAAATCCACTGCCACTTTCTTTTTTGGATTGCATCAGTGCTTCTGCAGCTGGCAGTAGAAATCTGATATCATCTGAAATAGGTCAGTCTTTTCCAAGGAAAAAACTCTGGCTGTTCTGTGTGGGGAATTGACTTCATTGAAAATTTCAGGGGTTGAATTTTCAGACGGCAGTCTCAGAATGAAATTGAAAGTGTCAGGCTTGGTGGGGGACAGGAAGAATTTAAAAAAAGTTTAGGAGCTGTCGATGCATCTTGGATAGTCAAAATCTTTGACTTCATGTTTTGAGATTTAGCCTGGGACTTTCATAAAAATCCTGGAGAACTATAGGTGTTGATAGGGTTAATTTGGTAATAGTGCCAGCTACTTTCATTGGTGCTGTTGACAAATGGTAAATGTATTGTTGCATGGCACATATAAACTGGGGACTACAGAGGATCCAGACCCATGATTTGAGCAGTCCTTAGTGTTTTGTTGCCTTCCCTTGCCTGGATATTTCTTCATTCTTTAATAACCAGTTTGTTCTGTGAATGAATCACCAGTTCTGCAGAAGAGCAGCATGAAAGCACAGGGTTGCACAAGCCAGTTTATTCTAGCTTATGTGCTTCAGGAGACTCCTTTGGCCCTTGGCCCTTTATCTTTGCCCTTCTCCACTCCACCAGCACTGCTGCAGGAAAGCAGTGCCATCCTGCAGCACACATGGGCTTCTGTGTCTGGCATATAAAGGCAGGAGTGACTGGCATAAGATCACTTGGAAAGCCCATAGCCGAACTGAGAATTGTAATATGTAATTGTTTTCTCATGTTTACACAGAAAAATGCCTAACAGCAGTTAGAGGAGTCCTACTGCTTTATAATAGTTAAGTTTCAGAACTTTTTTTTTTTTTAGTTCTGCATCTAAGCTCCTGTGATTTTGTGTATGTGCCATTGTTCATTTATCTTTCTTTCTTTTATCTGCTTGAGATGCCTGATAGATGAGTTTGGCAAGCAAGGAAAGCAAAAGGGTCATTCTTTCATAAACTCTGCAGTCGTAAGGAGGGCTTTTAAAACCATTGACTTTACTGCTTTGTAGCCTTTTTAATGTCTTGGAAGTGTGTGGTATAGATCAAGTGTGTGGTAAAAATCTATTATTTACTGTAGGGTTGCTGTGTGCAAGGCTCTGTTTGAGGTCTCAGTGCTATCAGACTGTGGGGATCCCAGGTAAGACTTGGCAGAAAAAAGCTGGGGAGTGCCAGTAGTGTAGTTTTATATAATGGAAGAGGCAGCATGGATGCGTAAGCCTTCTGCGTGTAACTAAGTTGTCTAAGTTTTCACAAGAAATCCATAATGGAGCCAGGGTTTGACTGCCCAAAACATTAGTCCAGCAAATTAGGCGAGTGTGCTGCCTTTCCCTTCAGAATTATTTCAAAAGCTTTCTGTTTTGAAACAAACAGTAATTCATGGAAACATCCTCCCACACATTCTGGGAGAATAGAAGATCAGTCACGGCTTTCTGTGTGGTGCAAGGGCAGAGCTGTGCTCTAGGAAAGTAAATAATCTGATAGCAGATAATTCAATGAAGTCAAATAAAATTAATTAAACTAGAAGAAAACATTTATATTTTATGCTATAAAAGGAACAGAAGCAAGTAGAAGGGTTACTGAGCTTGCTTCAAAATTTTATGGTAAACCACTTCAGACATCTTACTACTTGTCTTTGAGTCAGTGGGTTTTGTCATCCTGGTTCTTATTACAGCTTTCAACACAGCTCTATGTAATTTGTGTCCCTAACCACCTCTGGAGTAGGCCAGGCTTAAAATTCATAGTGGAACAAGGAATTTCACTGCAATGTAATCAATTATGTTTTGTCTGCAGATCTGGAAGTGTCAAAAATCATTGGACTGAGATTTACTCCTTTGTGGAAAGCCTAGCTGAGAAGTTCATAAGGTAATTTTTTTTAAGATGATACTTTAATTTCCTATATATAAATTTTTTTTTTGTCCAGTGCTTATTAGCAAATGAATTTCAGCTGAAATAACGTGTGTGATGTGGTTCTTGCTGGCTCTTCTCTTTCAGTCCAATGCTGCGGATGTCTTTCATTGTTTTTTCTTCACGAGGCACCACGATCATGAAACTAACAGAGAACAGGCAAGTACCTCCCACAGCATTCCTCCAGAAATACCCTCTCTCCTTTCTCTCAAACAGCAAGTGGCCCCACACCCAGAATTTGGAAGTCGGTCTCGGTCCTTGGTGTGGCACCAACTGAAACCCTCTCCTCCATTCCCAGCTGGAGGAGGGCTTGGAAGGCCTTTGGGTGTCCCATTTCAAATTTCTTTTTGGCTTTGTAAGAGGAAGATTGTACTGGGGTGTGTGTTCTTTACTATGGTATTTCAGGGAGAAGCTGCATTTCCAGTTGAGGATCCAGGTACACACTTGCTATCCCCAGCTACCCAAATAAGGGGAGCTTTTGTGGAAGAGACCTCAGACCCTGGACTGGTGAGCAAAGGAGTGTATGGGAGTCCCCCAGTGCCCTTGGAAGGGACTCAGAGCCCTGATCTTTACACCAGCAGCTGTCCCCAGTGTTGGAGCAGGACCTCACCAGGCTGTGGCACCCTCTCCTGAGCTGCCTGCAAACAGCACCTGTGCCAGAGCTGGTTTGCAAAGCCAAGTGACAGGCTTTGTTAGAAAAAAAAATGGAGCAAGATTATTGTTGCCAACTTCACAATCAAATTCTCTTTCTTTAAAAAACAAACATAAACCCCCAAATCATCACTGAAAAAAGCCCCAGTACAGAAACCTCCCCCTCCCTCCAAAATTATTATTTTTAAACTTAATTTTTCATACACATACAAATCTTTCTAAGTGTTTTCTTTCATTTCATCTTAAAGCCTTCACTTTTGCTACTGCTGCTGTCTGTGTGAGAAGACTTTAATAGTACAGGGCACTCTATAAATAATGGGAACTCTGGAGCAGAAAGAACAACTATTCCCTCAATTTTGTACTCCATGGATTCTTCCTAAGCCAAAAACCCTGCAGGCCTCTTGCATTTCTGCTGGATCCCCCCTGAGTTTAATTTCAGGTCTTCATCATGTATCTTGGTGGTAGAGCTCAATTCTGCTTACTTTTCCCTGGGTGAGTTTGCTCTTTGCAAGATGGAAAGTAGGCAGGAGCCCTCTGACCATATATTGAACATGGTATTAAAGTGTTGCCTGTCCTGAAGTCCTGTTCTCTGTATGGATCACTGTGTGCCTTTTCAGCTCATTTTATACTTCAAAAGGGTAAAAATGTGCTTTTTGCCCTGAGGACATCCCCAATCCAAGTTCCTGATTTTTACCTTCATTCCATATAGCCTCCTCTATTCTCTCTAATTGTAGTTGTATCACCTAAAATACCCTGTTGCAATATGGAGTTAAGAAAGGTTATCACTGTTCTCTTAAAGAAAGGCTGGAGCTCCTGACATGTGGAGCTGATGTTTGAACTGTCTGTGTCTTATCTGTTGAGTATTTGTGCCTTGTGTTCCATTAATATAATGAACACTTTGTCAAGGATCAGGGTGTTTTGGTGATCAGTGATCAATTAAATTAAATGTCCCTGAGCAATCCCCTTGGTTCATAGGTATTTGGGGGGTAAGAAGCTATGGAATAGGGGTCATGACATGCAAGTGCTTCTGTTTCCAGGGAGTAATCTGTGCCCCAGGAAGGCTGATCAGTCCCTGGTCTAGGATAGGAAATTCTCATCATTCCCATCCTGTTCTCGTATCTTTTGGCCTCTGTCTTTAAAATGGATAAAATCCTAATCCAGACTGTCCTGATGACTGATTCAATATGGAGTTTTAATTTGTCCCATTTTTGTGACAGGGTCATAAGTTTTTAAACTCTGTTTTGTTCTGCAGTTTGTCAAAGTTTAATGTCTGGCATCGGCTTTAATTCAATCTTATCCTGTCTGAGAATATATGAAAATGAGGGAGCAGGGACAGAATTGCATTTTTAAAATATGTTACCCTAATGCTCTACCCTATGTCTGGTTTTGGGCTCCTGTGGGTGTTTGGCTGAGAAATTGTAGAATTGAAAACAATCTTGGTTCATCCAGTGTTTCAGCTGATGTGAGTGCACTCTGTGCACTTGATTGACAGGCTGCATAATCTAGCTGTGGTACAGGAATATCTCAACAAAAGAAAAAAATAACTTCTAATAAAATGTTCTCCTGGATGTTTTTTCATTTGTGTTTGGTTTTTTTCAATCCAAAGGGAAGCCATAAGACGAGGGCTCGACATTCTTAAGGAAGAATTGCCTGGAGGAGACACATTCATGCATGAAGGATTTAAAAGGGTACACATCCCAGTACCTACTTTCTTTGTTTTACACATATAAACTTTGCCTACTTCCTGCTTGTATACTTAACCATGTTCTACACTCTGTTGCAGGCAAATGAGCAAATTTACCATGAGACCTATGGAGGTATGTGCTGTGTATCATTCATGTTGTACATCTGCCTTGAAAAGACTGGGATTGTGGTTCTTTTTATGACCTGCAGTAAACCCTCGAAAAGAAGCATTGGAGAAGGAGCGGTGTTACGCAATGCCGCATTCCATTTTGACTACAGCCCTACTTCTAAATGCATGATTCATGGTTTATTGAGCTCAAAGAAGACCAGTATGATCCCAGATCTGACCATGGCAGAATGCAGACCCAACCATTGCAGCCAGAGCTGCCCATCTTGCACCCAGGAGACAGGAATACCCACATTTTCCTGGTCCTTTCTGTCCTGATGCGCTCAGCCCTCTCTGCTTTGTGGTCCCACATCCTTGTTCTCATTAGTGTAGGTGTGAATGAGGATTTTGCATCGGTGTGAATGATTTATGTTCAGGTTCTGAGTTGCTAAAATGTACATTTTCACTAAATCTGGAGAGGAAAGTGTATTTGTGGTTTTTATCTGTGCCAAAAGAAGACCTAGTTAGTTAACAAGACTTGCCTAGGTCATACACTGGTGTGAGGTTGTTCTCATTTGTGGGCTCATGGTCTCTTAGGAAGATGGAGAAACAGGTCAGTGCCTTTTTATTAAAATAGGCTGTGAGTGTAGAGTCTGTAGGAGCAGCAGCTCTGCACAATGTTGCAGCATTTCTGCCAGTAAAATCAGGAGTCCTGAAGTGTCCAAGTAAAAGCAATTTTACTTCAGAGCATGTAACTAAGAACTAATCAAGTATTCTGTAAATTGAAATGGAAGGAAAAAGAGTAGATGAGATCTGGATTTAGAAGCTGAACTACCAGGAAAGAAACAAACATTGAAAAGAAAACAAAATAAGATCTCCAGTTCTTTTCAGCATTTTTCAAGGGTGCTGTGAACAAAAAAAAAAAAAAAAAAAAAAAAAAAGAGAGAGTCCAATCTATTTTTTCCTCCAAGTTGCAGGTCATTTTTTTAAGATTTATGTCTGTGCCTGACATGACATGGAAAGGACTGTGTGGCATAAGAAACCTGTCAGAACTAATCAGTCTGTAATTTCAGACAGTATGGGGGAAGACACTTGAAATTGTAACAGATTATTTTGAAAAAATAACAAATACTTGCCTGAAAAGTAACATGTATGTGTATTACTTTGCTTAAGAACTTTGGACTCAGAACGGTTGGTTGAACCATAGTTTGCACGTTAATTTGGTTTAATTTTGTTAACAGGTTGCATTTTTCTAGGTAGCATTGTATTCTGACCTGTGTATAAATCTCTGCACTCTTTGCAGCCTTTTCTCTTGTGTTTAGATGGGATCTGAAATGTTGTATCACAAGACATGATTTTTTTCTAATGAACCTTATCTCAAGGTTTTCACATGCCCAGAATTCCTGTGAATTTCACTGGAAGTTCTTGTTGCTTGAGAGCTGTGGGGCTGACCTTGCTATAGAAGCCCATTTCATGCCATGTTCACTGGGGTTGCTCTTTCAAAGCCTGCTGGAGGGGAAGGTAGGATGGCAGGAAAGCTCCTTTTGCAGAGGTGTCTCTTACCACAGTCCCTGGACAGTGTTTATCTACAGACAAGTTTGTGGAAAAGAGAGGAAACATCTCCTTCTCTGCAAACCCATTTTGTCAGCTCTCCAAGTGAAAGCTCTGGCTGTAATCTTGGTAGGTGCTCTGTTTTATGCAGAACAGAGAAATCAGTGTGTGGATCTTGTTGGGGCACCACTGCCCCTCCAGTGACGCTTGTGACGTGAAGGTGCACGGGTTTTGGCTCATTGCATGCCTTGCATCTGGCCTTCAGCTGGTGGATCACCAAGCCCATACAAATCAGGCTGAGTCTGACCTTATGGGTCTGTATTTATTTGTCAGTAAAAAGGATTGCCTCACTCCAGAATTTTTTTCCATTACTGAGTCTTGTTCTTGTGTATGCAATCTGTTGTTAACTGTCCTCCATGTAGGAGTTCGGACCGCCAGTGTGATTATTGCCCTGACAGATGGAGAGTTGCAAGATGCTCAGTTTTATTATGCAGAACAAGAAGTAAGTCACTTTTGTGTTTATCCAGACTAATTTACGTCAAACCTGTACACATTTACACACTGATTATACGGCATTGCACTTACTGGCAGTTCTTGGGTTTTTCAGGCCAACAGAGCCAGAAGCTTTGGAGCTATTGTTTATTGTGTTGGAGTGAAGGATTTCAATGAAACTCAGGTAACTTGCTTGTTTTCTCTTGTTGTGTTTTTCTGTTATACTACTGCACAAGTAACAGCATCAGTTGAAGGCATTTATTTAATTACTCGAGGCATAAATCATTTTGTGTCACTGTGATGTCCTTTAGCAAGTATGAAAGGGCTTGGTTTTGTTCACTGTAATTTTGTTTTCCTCATGATTTATGATTGTCTTTCTTTGCAGCTGTCAACGATTGCTGACAGCATCGATCATGTTTTTCCAGTTAAGGGAGGCTTTTATGCCCTAAGAGGAATCATTGATTCAGTAAGTTGGATGTTCTGAAATGCAGTAAAGGATGCCCTTTCCTGCGTTAATAAAGCATAGATGAAAATGGTAACCAAAAATGCCCTTATCTGAATCTTTCAGATCTTGAAGAAGTCTTGCATTGAGATCCTGGCGGCTGAACCATCCAGTGTTTGTGCAGGAGGTAAGTTTCCACAAGAACAGTGTGCTAAGGCAAATGAGTGACACTGATGAAATGTCAGTAAGTACCTAATGTGGTGCTGGAGCTGAAGCCTGTGGATGTGTTAGAGCATCCTCTCAGGCCATGGCTAAAGCCCTGCATATTCCTTCTCAGCTTGAGAAAAGCATTCTGACAGTAAACATGTAGCTGCTGTGGCTGAGTACCAGCTTGGAGAGCTGACAGAGGTAACACTCAGCAAATTGGGGATACCACTTTTTAAAAAATCTGAGCGAGAGAGACAAGAAATGTAATTTAAAGCCAGACTGACAGAGGTGTTTTGGGGTCTAAAGGCAATATCTCACAAATTTCTGGAAAGACTGCATTCCTGGGATCTGCTAGGGCTTGCCAGCAGTTAGAACAAGATTTTGCAAAACATTTACAGAAATTTAAGGTTTATTGAACCAAATATAATTGGCTGCATAGGCCAAGATACCTCCTGTGTTTTCCAAAATGCTAATGTTTTACTTATTTGAAAGAAGCATTATTCTTTATGGTAAACATGAAGGATACCCAGAGGAGTTGTTGATAATTTCATGCCTTTCGTGTCTAGTATATTTAACTTGGATTTGTTCTGGTTTATGTTAGCAATTCTCTTGCTGTGTTTTTTTCTACTTTAGAGGCTATTGCAGCAGAGCAAGAGTGACACCATAGGTTTGCTGGAAGGTACAGTTTTCAGCATGGTTATTTAGCTCTAGTGTTAATGTCTTGTGTTCATTTCATTGTACACTGTAAAAAGGAGCACATAAAAAATGGCAATGATGCATGAAAGCTGACCCTGAAAACAGAGAAAATATGAAACTCAGGAAAAATTTAGTATCACAGAAGAAAAATTGTTCACTCTTCATTTCCACATGTCAGTCAATTTAACATGAAACATCCCTGTGTCTCTTGAATTATTCCTAAGTGTATTATTGTGGACTAGATGTAAAATCTCATCTGTAGAAAATGTAAAGCAATGATTTTACTTTTAAAAGTACTGTAGAGTCGATTAGAAAAAAACAGTTTTCAAGCTTTGACATGTAAAGCTTTTTATCTTATAATGAGACTTTCCTATTTTTGCTTAGTTATTGTACACCTGACAATTTTTTGTGCAAAGCTTATTGCAAGCTGTCCTATTTAACAAAAATGCATTTACCTACATGAAAATGTGACTGTTCCACTAGAAGGGATTTCAGTAGTATTCTTTGCAATTGCTTGGGACAATGTTAAGAATATTGGAAAGTTGAATTTGAAACAATTTTTTTCAAATGGAATGTTGAAAATATTTTGTGGAGTATTTGAGAAAATAAATTATCAAGAAAAAAAATTCTTTCCACAAAATTAATATATTTCAACAAAAAGTGTAACATTTCTTTTTTTTCAAAAGGATAATGAGTTCAAAGCACTTCATTTTTTGCTAAGCTTGCTAGGTAACAAGTTTATGACAAGTTTGATTAAAATTACACCAGTACACTTTAAAAATAGTTTTCCCTTAAAAAAAATCCTCAAGCAGTATTGTTGCCTTACTTGGATCTGTAGAATTTTTCATGGTGTTTGTGGCTTTCAAACAAGGCCAGTATGAATTGGGCAGAATCAGTTTCTTTGGAGTGCTGCTGAATCAGCAAGGTAGCAACGCTTGTTTTACTTAAGTCCTGAGGTTTGCTCTGTTCCTGTTGACCAGGCAAGGGCTGGCAAATGGGGAAGCTTTGCTGCCCAATCTCCACGTGCTTGCCAGTTTGTTTGTAGCAGCAGAGAGCCTGAAAATGGGAGAAAGCCAAAGCTGCAGCTCCACATGGTGTACACTGTTTGTATACCATTGTATTTAAAGTATTAAAGTCTTTAGCACTAAGAATCAGGCCTGTAATAGCATTTATTATTATCCCACAAGCCACAGCTGAAATTATCTCCTGCAAGAGCTTTTACAGCATGAGGCTACAAATATTTACGTTTGTGCTTAGACTTATTAGTCTTTATTATCCCACTTACTTCAACATAGCTGGAGGTTCGTCTGTATAGCTGTGTGCACCACTGCCTTCTGGAAGGAATCTCCTGAGATTAAACAACTTTTTTCATGGTAGTGTGAATCCAGATCTTGAGTTCAATTCACTGGACTCTATATGTAATGTGGTTTATTTTTTAATTTTTTTTTATTTTCATTTGGACTTTACTTCATAGACTTCATTATTTTTTGTGTCAATTTCAGAATTTTTATGCATTCTAAATATAGGTAATTACTCATACAGTTTACTGATAATATATTATTGTGTCAAGATATATAGCCACTGAAACCTACATCAACATATATATATATATATATATATATATATATATATATAGAGACGCACTTGCATGGTGGATGTACCCACTGGCTGAAAATCAGAACATAGCATTTTCTAGAAATTCACCATTCCTTCCCTTTTAGGTTAGGAGTGTTTGTTTAAATACATAATAAAAGGTTTTATTTCAAAATGATGATGGAAAAATAATGGACCTTTGAAAAGAGTGCAATATATTATCACATTCTCTAGCAAAGATGCTTGCCTGTTTACAGCCTTGAAATGTGTGTCTGTCCATGCTTTTTGTGTGAAACTTACCTGAGTGAGGAGGTGATAATTGATTTAGCCTTTATTTAGCATTGCTAATAATTTTTATGATTTGGTATGAGATCATGAGGGATCTGTGTGGTTCAGTGGAAGCAAGTTATGATCAGGGCTTAAAGCAGGGTTTGAGCCACTCCTAAGTGTTCTCATAGCTACTGCTGTGTTAGTGATTGCTGGTGATCTTGGCTTCATTTTTGACTTGCCAGAGGTTTAGTAAAATGCTAGTGGAACAATTTCTAGGTGTTGACAATTCCAGTTGGGACTGTGGCTTTCCGTGACGAAGCTATGTGGCAAGTCCAGTTACAAATTGATCTCGTCATATTGTGACAGCTATCTGATGTTTAATGCTTTTTGACCCTGCAAATTCATTGTCCCCAATGTGGAGCAGTGTAGTTGGGTCCTTCCTGTTCCCTCTGATTTAAAGTGACCAAGACACGCAGCCTGTAAACAGGCTATCAGTGCAGCATCAGAGGTGCCTCATATCCCCTTTGACAGCATCATTGCTTTGATTATGCTTATGGTGCGCAGACGTGATTGAAAGGTTTTGCTGGCTGTGGCATCCTAGTGGCCACATCAACTGCCAGGTGTGGATGCAAGCAGTCAGCTTCTCATCAGAGTCAGAGAAGCGGAGCCGACAGCACAGCCAGTGCACACCAGCTCCAACCCTCCCACCTCGCTGCCAGCGCCGCCCGCTCCTTTCAGTGCTGACCTTTTTCCCTTCGCTGTCTTGTCAAAAGCTGCAATCTGGGATCTGACAGTAACTAAGGAAGAAAAGGACGCAGCCAGAGCCAGGGCGCAAAATTAAATGGAATTAGCCATTTCAACAGAGCATCACCCAGAACACGTTAATGCTCCAGAGCAACCGAGGGGGCAGGCTTCTGAACAGCAGCAGCAAACCCAGCACCAGCTGTTTACATTTCCCTGCCAGTCTGGTGTATTGTCAGCTTGGGTTGGTGGACAGTTTCCTACCCAATCACTTGTTCACAGCTGACTGTGCAGAGTGGCAGTCACAGTACAAGCAGCGTCAGGAGAGGTAAACTGTCCTGACAAGGCTAAACTTCTAGAGGTAGCTTTTACCTTTGGTGTCTTGTGTTGGAATTTTCTTACTTGCTGCATCTTTTTAAAGCCACTGAAACAGCCACCAATTCAGCTTTTGTGATTGCTGCCTTTTAAGGCCATTAATTCATGAGAAGGGGAAGAAAAACTTAAGTGCAATTTTGTTTTAGCAAGCTTATTTTAAAATATAAAATTGATATGGGGAAAAAAAATTATCATCTTGGCTGGGTGTTCAAGCCACTGTGAAGTGGGCTAGCTACAAGCAGGTCTGGCAGTTTGTGATCCCAGGCAGGTAGCTCTGGTGGGTGGGCAGATGCCCAGTTGCCCTTGGGACTGGTCATGACTCTCAGCTCTGCTGGCAAAAAAAAGGGATGCTCATAATTCTCAGTATATCAGCTGGGTTAGATGTGGAATGGCTCAAGGCATGAATCTGACTAAGAGTAACTCAAGATTCTTAGTGGAGTAAGAAGCAGATGAATCTGCCCTACAGTCCATTTTCATTTGTTTAAAGAAATGCCCACTACCCCCAGTGAGAACCAGGATGTATAACCCTTCCCATTAAAAAGAGGCCAAATTCTGATGCTGGATTTGTGGATTTGGCTCTTGGGGTGGGCTCACTGAGGTCTCAGATTTTATCATCTTTCTTCAGCAAGGTGCCTAAGCACATGTTTCATTTCAAAGTGATCTCCAGTAGATGTTTTCTTTTTCTCCTCCCAAAATATCTTCTTTGATTCCCAGGTACCTTGTGGCTTTTGTCAGTTCAGAGCCCTGCTCCAGAGCAAGTTACCGTGATGAAAGCCAGAGTGTGGATTTCCAGTGCTTGTAATTTGTCAATGCCCTAGTCCAATTCAGCTGGAGTTGCATTGGATCTCAATGCAGTGAGAATGGCAATGAGTGAGAGTGGTTTTGGCAAAAACAAGCTGTTTGTACAGAAAAGTCTCGTGTTAGCTTGCCTTGCAGTAGCTTGATAATGAAGGGCAGGCAGATGAGGCTGGATGTATTTCAGCCACCTTTGGGCCTCATGTAGTGTTATCCAATAATAATTCCTTCCTCTGAAGCGTACAAATAACATGGCAGTGCCTTGTATGGAATATTACTAAAAGCCAAATCTTATATCACTAAAAATCATGTACTGCTCCCCTCAATCCTACCAACATTGTTTTGCTCTCCTTTTTAGTATGTTCATCAAAGTATAAATGATGCCTGTAGACCTGCTCATGGTTTTACTTGCTACTAGTGCAGTACTATATAATTTTTTTTTATTTTTCTGTGTGGAGCTTGAAGATTAATTGGTGCTGTGTTGTGCTGTTATACCCCTTGTGTTGGGCTGGTCTCTAATGCTGCTCAGGGGCTGGTGTGAGAGCCCTGTGGAGGATTTGGTTAAAGTGGGAGATTCATGAATGAAAGTGTAACTTCTGTGCTTTCCCCTGCTTGTGTGCAGCATCAAAGGGAGTTTCAGAAGTGTACTGGGGACAGAAAAAAATTGTAACATGTCTCTCCACCTGCCTGCATTAAAGATGTTATCTCTGGTCAGTGTAGCAGCCACAATGGCTTTTTGTGCCCTCAAGGAAAGTTTCCCTTGCCATTTCCCTTTCGGGTGCATGTTGTTTGGTAATTCTGGCTCACCCTAGCAGAAAGGGGTCTATGGCTCCGTGTTGGGCTTCACCTGTGCACAGTAAAAGGGAGGGAAGAATAGCAAACTGTTGTGTTGTTAGAGCTCTGAGGAGAAGTGCTAACTATGTAGGTTACTACGGAATAATTTTACAAGCTTGCTGGGGAGAAGCTGAGAAAACAAAGCCAGTTTTCTTAATACTTTTCTTCCTCAAGTGACTTTTCTGTCTCTAGCTGTATGGGGTATTGTCCTGCAACAGGTATTGTGACACCAGGTGCTTTCATCATAGACATAAGCTCAGCAATCCTACCTTTGTCTCTGTCCCTTCCCTTCTCCTGCACATTTCTACTTCTAGTAGATGCTCAGCCTGGCATTACTGATCTTTGTAGCAATAAACAGAGTTGCTTTTTAGGCTTGTGAGTAAACTCAGTGCACTGCAACATGACCAGTGGTGCCAGTAGTAGAGGGCATGGGTAGCTGGGATCTCACTAGACTGGCTGTACTGAAATGCACAGCTGCTCTGTCAGTAAAAAGGCTATTGGAATGTTTGCCAAAAAATCCAAACCTGATGATGCTTCTGCTGCTTGAATGAACAAATCATAGTTGCTTATCACAATAATGTCAAAAAATCACAGGTGCCTTCCCTATCAGGACTGAAGCAACAGAAGTTGTGGCAGGTCTCTCCTTGTGCCACTGGTGGTTTCAGCTGCTGGGGCAGGGATGTGAGGGAAGAGCACAAAGAAAGGGATAGTGCCTGGATCCTCAGATATTGCCATGCAGAGCAGATTTTAGTGGGGCTGTGCATGGGCTCAGTTACTGCATGGGCAGGAGCACTGTTTTTTCCTAGGGTTTGTACCAGATGCAAGGCTTTCTCTCTGAGTCACAGGAGGTTTAGGACGGGAATTCTGCCTGTGAGCATCTGCCTGAGCAGAGCTCTGCTGAAAACCTAGTGCCATCTGCTATGAAGATTAGGGGGAAGGACTGGTATGTGTGATTAGCAAAGGTGTCTGTCCCAAAAACCATGGAGTAACCATGAAATAACGTCAGTCAAGTCAGACTTAGTTTTACTGTGGCACCTTTATGACATTGCAGTTCTGTGTTACACCTGTAGGAGCTTACTTGGGACAAAGAGAAGACTCTGAAGCACTAATGCCGCTGTACCACTCTTGGGCATAGCTGCTGAACAGAGAGAGTGTCAGTGCATAGAGCACAGAAGAGCAACTGTCATGTTTTAATTCAGGTCACTCTAAACAGAAATGCTGTATTTGAGTTATTTCTCATAAATTGTCTGTATTTTTCTTTCCAGAATCCTTTCAGGTTGTGGTAAGAGGCAACGGCTTTTATCATGCAAGAAATATCGACCAGGTGCTCTGCAGCTTCAAGCTCAATGACAGCCTTACTATCAGTAAGTTTGCAGCCTGCTGGATTGCAGTGACCCCCTGGCTGTGTCACCTCACGGGCCATGGGCCAACTCTCATCCATGTTAAGGGGAGTCCTTGTAGCAGATGTGAGAGGGATCTGGGGTAGAGGTGTGCACTTAAAGGAAGCTTGAAATTGATCTTGATTCAGTGCAATGAGCTGTGGGCATTGTGTGGTGAGCGCTTACATGGGGCATGCTGCTGCACAGGGACCTTAGCACCATTGCAGTGATGCACGTGGGTGCTGCATGCAGCAAGAGAGAACTGGGGATCAAGTTTCAAGATGGTAAATTAAAATTGTTTCCTATTCCCTTGTTCATCACCAGTAAAAAGAAATAGTGGTATCTTGATCCCCTGGTGGTGTTTTCAGAGTTTCTATTCAACAGTTCAGGAGACAATTGCCACAAAGCCAGGCCTCCCAGGCACGCTCTGCTCTCTGTGACACCAGTTGCTGGTCCCATTGCAGTGGCTGTGAAACATGGAAACTCCCTGTTGTTGCTGTGCTGAACAGGGTCCTTTGTTTGCTATCTCAGCAGCCAGGCAAAGGACTGAATGGCCAAAAAAGGATGGAGTGTCCAGTTTCTCAGCAATCCTCTCTCATTTCTGAGAAGCCGTGTGTGTCTGGCAGAGTGAAGCATGGTGTGGGGAGGGAGCTCTGCTCCTTTTTCATATATGCTGCTCCTGTGGCCTGAGCACAGTAGAGGCTTTCATATCCTGTCGTGGCCAGGCTGGTGCCTTCCCTAGCAGTGAATTCACTTACAAGAGGGAGCACATGAATTGCTCCTTCATTTCCCATCCCACTTGCCTGTGTTGATGCTGCAGTCAATCAGCTCTGGTGGTCTTGCATTTATTCCACTTACAGATATGCTTTAACCTGGATTTGTTTTTTGTGGTTTATCAATTAGACTGACTTTTTGCTTTTTCTTCCTTGTCTGCAATCATTAACACATTGACTGGACTTTGCACAGTGAGTGCTGACCTGGGCCTGGAAATTCACAGGAGGGAAACTACTTTGATTCCATTGCAACTCCATGCTGTGTTTTCCTTGGGTTAAGTTTATAGCAGATGTTGTGATTAGATGCTGATCTATGCTGGCTTTTTTCCCCTCCCTAAAACATGTCACTGATTTCCATTTTCAGCTCCACCTCATCCCTCTCCTTCCTTGTTCTTGAACTCAGACAGTGCAGCCTTGGATTCTCTTTTGTGTGTGTTTGGACATGGGTAGACAAAAATCAAACCCTAAACTTCTGAGCCCTTGAGTAACTTGAGGGGTCAGAGTATTCAGTGTGAGTAGAGGTTGCACATAATTTTCAGATAGACATAATGAATACTGCTCAAAGCTGAATTCCAAACGGCTGATCACTGCTGTCAGAAACAGAGATAAACTTCCAATTCTTAGCTGTGATATCTCTAGCCTGATGGCATCAACATAAATGGTTGTTCTAGTACTTGGCTTTGTAATCAGCACCATTGGGGGGAGTATTGGTATTGCCAATATACTGAATTCATCTGTGGCTGTCATTGGTGTCAGCACTTCTCAAGGGGGTGGCCTGCTTGAAACAATTTCCGTTTTTCATCCCTGATAGTTATATTAATTTCTTTTCAGATGAAAAGCCGACTTTTGTTCATGATACATACTTACTGTGCCCTGCCCCAGTGATAGAAGATGCAGGACAGTGAGTATTGCTTTCCATCATGTGTCAAGAGAGGGTGGACTTCTGGGTGAGGATGTCAGTGCTAATCCAAAGGCTTAGGATTTTGCCCAAATCAAGCTAATAAATTTGTGTGTTGTGATATTGCAGCCATCTCCTTTGTGCCAAATCCTTTCCTAGTATGAGCCAGAATAGCTCTATTTAATGTTGGGTCTTCAGCACAGTTTAACCAAAGGTCTTCTTGAACCATGGCCCTATATCATAGAATCACAGAATGGTGATTCCTCCTCTCTTCCTATATCCTGTTTTTTCAGATTGAAAGGTAATAAAATTCAAGACAAACTTTGAATTTTGATGGAAAGGAGATGCTTGATTTTAATTCCTTTGCTGTTATTGTATGTGTTGCTTCCTGTATTTTGCTCTGCTGTGTCTAGTGTTGATATATTTCAGCCTTTTTAATCCTGTAGACTTCTGGGAGACATGGCACAAAGCCCTACCTTTTTCTGATCTTGTGGGTGCTTAAATACTGTACTGGGGCTGAGTGTGAATGCCTCCCTTCCCTTTTGTATTTGTGGGTGAAGGGAATTAAGTTGGTGGGGTTTTGTCATATTTTTATTATTACTTTAATTTTTTTTTCTCCCTTGAACCCTTTCTCTGATATTGGAGAATGGCTAGGGAAGATTCTTTTTGAATTTCACTGGCATTTCAGTGTTTTTACCCTTCTTGATCTCAGTGCAGATATTCTGGATTTGCTTGGATACAAAAAAGCACATTCTGATTCATTGACAAAGGGTTTCTTTAAATAAATAAAAAAGTCTTAAAGTTTCTTCAGCTACGTAGTGTTGTTTTTGTCTGAGGCATTCTGTTATGACTCCCTGTCCTAGATCCCTTTGTTCCAGGTAGGTTGGGGTTTTTTAATAAAGAACATGTGTCCCAGCTCAGTTAAGGTAACATGAAAAGAGTGGCTCCTGGGCAAGCAGGGAGGCTAATGCAGGTAAATGCCTGAAGCCATGAAAATGCCCTGACTCAACAGGACGTACTATCCATGCATGCTCATAAACCAGTGGCTAAAACAGAATAAAGGTAACAATGGGTCTAAAGATGACACTAAAAATAAACACATCTGTTTTGTGCTCTAGGGTGGTTTTCCTACAAGTCAGCATGAACAACGGGCTAACGTTCATCTCCAGCTCTGTCAGCATCACCAGCACACATTGTGTAAGTAACTCCAATGGGGCTTGACAGAGGAGCCATGAGACCTTGGAAGGAAGTGGTTGTTCTTCAGGCAAAGCCTCCTTGAGTGAGCATGAGCTCTCTGCACCTTCTGCATCACCACCACTTCCTGGATCCCAGCAGCTCTTGGGAAAATACTTAAGATCAAATTGTTATTGATGACGGATAGATCATGATAGATTTTCTGAGTAAAAAAATTAGAATAAAAGGCACCCTGCCCATTCCTACCCCAGGAGAGAGATCCTCACAACTAGGATCTTAACAGAAGGAGATCTGAGAAAATGATGGAAGCAGCATCAGGGAACAACACTGTTGAGCCTTGGGGTCCCTGAAGGGATCTGGGGTAAAAGGTACAACTGTTAGGACTTGTATCTGGAAAGGCCACAGCCGGAAAGGACAGTGGTGCCTGTCCTGTATCACATGGTCAAAAAGACCAGGTGGAGTGTCAGGGACAAACAGCTACAGGTGATCCTTTATCAAAATCTGATTTTTAGAATCAAATAAGCAAAATTAAGAAACTGACTAATAGAAAAGCAGTTGTCTTCCTTGCCTTGGGGTAAAAATGGGCAGTGCCCATAGCTGGTGCAAGCAAGTACAGTAATTAAATACATGTCCTTGTGCTTGTGGTCTAAACCAAGTTGGCTGAAGTACCTGATAGCAGTTTGTATCAAACTTGAGCTTTATTGTTATTAGTGTCAAAAGGACTTTTATAGCCTATGCCAAATGCTGTCATATTGGTTTGTAATCATTGTTGGCCATTTTGACAGCTGGAGAACAGAAGGACAGGAATGCAGATAGAGGAAGAATGGAACTTGTAAATCTAATTTTCTGATGTTTTTGGCAATGAAGATGGGAAATATCATACCAGAATGCTGGAACAGTCTGGATTGCAGGAACTCAATTTAGTGGAGATGTGTTTGCTTCTTTACTGGATTATTTCTCTTTTGCCAAAACTTCCTTGCTAATTTTCCATACTGAGGACTGATATTTTCACATTTAATTCCACTCTTACCTCAGGTACAATAAAACCTTTCAAGTCTGCAGTGAAACACACGTGTTAACTGGTGCATTTAGTTACCCATATGTAGTCTATTTTGGATGAAGACTGAAGCCTCAACCCTAACTGGGGTTCCTAAAGGCCAGAGCATGGATGGAGGAAGCTTTTCCTTTTGGTAGCCTTAGGATAAAAAGAGGAATCCAATCTCCAGTCATGTCAATCTGACAGTTTTTGACCAGCCTCTTGCAAATTGAATGTGAAGGAGGCAGGAAGGCTGATGTGCAGCTGATACAAAAATACTGTCTTGCTCCTGTTATGTCCCATAAACAGGGAGGCTGGCAGTTCAGTTTCCAACTCTGTCTTAATTTCATGCATTTCACTCTTCTCGTTTTAGAGGCTCCCTCCATTTCCTTTCCTCTCCTGTTTCCTTTTCTGTGGGTGGCAGTCAGCTGGCCTGCTCAGCTCTCCTCCCCAGCTGGTCCTTCTGTCCTTTCTGTACAGTAAGTATCTTCACTATAATTCCCAAAGCCTCTGTGTGATCCCCGTGCTTATTTCTGTTCAGCTGCATGAAGTCTGCTATTTTCTTTTCAAAGTCCAGCTTCACTACGGTGCTTTGTATCTTTAAAATCATTAAAAGAAGACTCTTTAGCTTCTTGCTGCCAGCAGCTCATGAGCTACTGCTGGCAAATGTCTCAGCAATTTATATGTGCAGTTAGGACGGGAAAAGCAGTGCCTGGGAACAAAGGCTACAAAACAAGGACGTAATGTGTGTTTGGAGTAATAGTAGCAGTGGTACTGCTTTGCTACTGTGCTTGGATTTGTTTTTAAGGAGTGCAGCAATATTTCTGAATGTTATGCTTGATTTATACTCATCCTTTTCTTAGCAAACTGACTTCACTGGGAATTCATTTCTCTTCAAGTACCTGCTTTCCAGATGCATCACTTGTACACGGGCCCATGGGAGGGCCAGAGAGGGAGGCTTAGCACTGAACTGCAGCTGGGCACTGTGTCCTCTCACAGGACTTGTTTGAGCAGGGAGTCTGGCACATGTTGGAGCAATCCAGCTGCTCCCTGGCCACATGAAGGGGAATCAAATAGCATATCCTGGAACATCTGTAACAAAAAGCCACAGAGCAGTGTGGGGATGGTGATGCTGTGACACAGATATGGGATACTGGGTTACCTGCCTAAAAGCATGCAGTAGGAGATGTGTTTGTGTCAGTGCCACATTGAACATGTCAGTCCTGGCAGCTCTAGGAATTGACATGAGAGAGAACTTGGTTACCACCCAAGTTGGTCATTCAGGATCTCACCCCCACTTTTCAAGGCTCTCACCAGCTGGTACTTTCCCCCCTCAGCCTTTTCATTGTGTGAGGGCAAAACAAATGCACTTAGAACAGTGAAGGGGGAATCCCTGTTGTAAGAAGGGGCTAAGCATCAGTTTCTGGTGTCATGGAAATTCAGCAAGTAGTTTCAGATTTATTAAGGTGAATCTCATGGGTTTTATCATATAGAAATAACTTTGAAATTTGGTTTCTTTCCCTTTATCCTCCCGCCTATCCTTTGACAATCTCTTACAGCTTCCTGTTTAGCCAGCTCCTCTTTCCTCAGCCTGATTGACAGACCTTCCTTCAAGCTCCTTTCATATCCTCCTAGCCCTAGGCTCTCCTCTAGTTTCCTGCTAAGTTTTTCCTGTTCCCTGATACCCCTGTTGCTGGTAAATTGAACCTCTTCTCAAATTTTGAAAATCCTCTTCTCAAATTTTGAAAATCTACCAATGAAGAAGTTTCTTTTCCCAGTGTATATATATATATAAATTATTAGCTGAAACACCAGAGCTAATGTTAATATCGTTCCAGAACCCAGTACAGTCCAAGGATAGGGCATGTCTCAGCATGCCACTGCCCATGTAAAACCAATGTTTACTTTCCAAAAGCCATATGCTCTTTATGTTCTGCAGGAAGCAAGCAGCATATGAAAACCTGATTCCTGTAGTCATCAGAGCAATAGAGAATTCATATCTCTTCTGAATGCACTAACATTAAATGTTGAAAGTGCAAAGGATCCATTAAGACTTACACAGAAAAATCAGAGCTGTGATTCTCTTTTTTGTTTCTAGTGAATTTAAAGAAAATTTAAATTTGATTTTGAATGCACAGACCCTTAGTTCTGCATCCCCAGAGTCTCACCATTCTCTGCAGAGAGATCATAAGAATCGGAAATGCTTAAGATAATTATGACAGCATCTCATTAAAAATAGTCAAACCAGCCCTAAGAAGCATACCAAGAACAAACAGCATTATTGACTGGTTTGCATAATCACCCAGGCTAAGGTTGTGTGGGCAGTTTGAGTCAAGAGACAGCACAGGCAGGCTTGGGAGCTGATGTGCTGAGCAAGTTGTGCTCTGTTCCCTGGTGCTGACATGTGAACAGTTGCCAGAAGGTCTGAGCTCCAATATTCCCATTCTTTGAATATCAGCATTTGCATATCCTGCATCCCTAGGAATGAAAGGTTGCTCTGCACACCTGGGGGTCTGTGGTCATGTAGTTTGCAGTGCCATTCTGACAGTAGTAAGGGACTTGTCAGCACAGAGTGGGCTGTTACACAAGTTTAACCTTCTTGAATCTAGTGGGCTATAAACAGACCATAAATTTGTACATAACTTACACATATACACACTGCAAAGAGGAGATGCTTCCCTGGTTTTGTGACTTCAGGTACTGATGTGATCCTAATGATAATAGTGATTGGCTGCACAATCTACCTGGAACCTTGCAGTGAGGGAAAGCTGACTCTAAATGTGTAACTTCAGGACTCCTGCCTTCTTTGAGACATACAAAGGTAACTCAGAAATAATCATCTTGCTTGCAGCTGACTGGGACCATCCTTTTCATTGCTCTTCTGATTCTCTTTCTGCTGCTGGCTCTGGCTCTTCTGTGGTGGTTTTGGCCCCTTTGCTGCACAGTGGTAAGTATTCTATTGACTTGGTTTTATCTATTCTCTGCCAAAGCAGAGTTAAAGTGTTGGAGTGGGTGGTTAACCTTGCTCAAGAAAAATGATGCCACATTTGTAAAGCCCTGATTCAACAATTTGCTTAAAGTGCTTGTTGAAGTTACCCTGGTCTAGGTTTTTGATTGTTTCAAGGCCTACATGCTTCTCCATTGAATGAGAATTTAAAATAAGCTCATGGGTGTAACTCAAGTTTCTGTAGGGATTGAGACCTCCTTCAGACCAGCTTTGAAACCTGCTGAATAAAAGTGTAATGGAATTGATTCACAAATGTGTGCATAAGCTGTTATGGTCCTCTTAAAAGACAAGTTAGGGGTTTTTTGCATTTTGTTGGTTGGGATTTGTTTAATTTATTCAGAGGAGCTGCAATTCTGAGGGAACATCTATGCACTAACTTGGTAATTATATGGTATTTTTCATCTCATCTGGGTTTATTTTATGCCTGCTGAAAAGGCTAATGAGGCTAATGAGAGGATTGAATGTGGGGGAATGAAGCAGAGTGACCCATTTCTGACATGGGCAAGAAAGCAGAGGGGACTTAGTATTGAGATGGATGAACCCTACCATTGTTTCAGATTTCTCCATTATTTGTTTATTCCAGGTGATCAAGGAGCCGCCTCCACCACCGCCTCCAGAGCCTGTAAGTGTGTTATTTTTGAGCTGTGGCACTGTCTGCTGCCTCTGTAGTGTGCTGTGCTGCCCAGGAATGTCAGCCCTGTAGGTGTCTTAATGACACCTTACAGGCTGGGAGAGGAAGTCCTCTGGGTCAGGACAGTTATTTCTGCCTTCTGGCCTCTTTATATACATACAGCAAAACTGCTTCCATCCAGGGTGAAAACAGCTGCATAACTCAAAAATCCACAGACCAACAGTTCCTATGGTATTTTATTCTTTCTGCTGTGCATCAAACAGGTGTGTAAGCAAATCTTTGCTTCTCAAGCTGTGCTGACAGCTGTCCCTCCTCTAGTAAAGCTGCCATTGTTCTCAGCAGGAGTTTAGCCCAGATTGGTAGAAAGGAACAGTCTGGCAGCTGGAAAAAGGACAGCAAAGGCCACATTCTTGTGGCTTTGCTGCAGGAGAGAAGACAAAAGCCTGGCCTGGAGAAGACGAAAGAATGGGCTCGCTGTGGCTCTTCTGCAGAGTGACCTTCGGAAGGTTTTTCTCCATTTAGGTTTTGAGCTGTTTGAGGCAGGGTTGTATTTAGCTCTTTTGGGGACAGTAACTCACTGACCCTGACCTCAGTTTAGTTTCACTGTACTAATTTCATGAAAATAATAGTAGGAAATAAAAGCACCTCCAGAGAAAACTTAAGCCCGCCTTTATTTCTCTCCTGGGCATAGGCAGTTCAATGATGGAAAAATACTTGCCTAAGCTACAAGAGCAGCTTATAGTTTACTGCTAACTTGCTGTAACTTGGCATGAATGTAAGGAGGCAACCACAGTTGCCGTTTTGAGATGGCTAGAAGCCACCATTAGTGTGTATGTGATCCTGTTACTTGTCCTGAGCAGCAGCACTGTGACAGTTTAACATTAGGATTCTCACCAGAATTCATGCTGGGGTTAGGGTGATCAGTGCTGTCACAAAACCTGCAGTTGCAGGTGTGCTGCATTTGAGGGTTTCAGAGAGCATCACACCCCTGCAGAAGTTCCAGATGCTTTGCAATTTTAAATTCAATCAAAGAGAATGAACTGATGGTAGCCTCCAGAAATAACACAGAATACAGATGTTATCCATCCTTTCCCTGGCCTTATCTTTATCCAGTATGGGTTGTAATAATCATGCACTGTAATAATTGTAACTGTGTAATGGATTTCACTGCATTTAGTGTGAGGTTCCCTAGGTATGGTGACCTGCCCTTTAGGTGATAGAGTGTGGTGTTGCTACTATATAACTGAATATAGGTGTGTTAAACATGTTCTAAAGCATGAACATTAGATTTCCATGTGGTGGCTGTTAATGTTGCTTTGCTGTATTGTTCAGTGTAGGGTATATTTGGTATAAATTCTTTATCAGCTGGAAAAATATCAGCTGTTACTATTGACTCTGTGCTGCTAGAGTCAGGCTTGCCAGGAGTAAGAGCTGTTAGACAGGAACACTTGAAATCTGTGTTACATTGCATGGAAGAGGCAGAGTATCTTCTATGATACTCAGGTTCACAATGTAATCAAATATAAATGAATTTGAAATGCTGATGCAGTTCACTGATGATTGGTTCAGATGTGGTATGAAATGGGATAAAATATGTGTATTTATAATACTCTCAGAAAAAAGCTTACTGAAACAGCACCAAACCCAACACTAAACCACAGTACCTTCATTGTATATTTATTTCCCCAACTTAGGATTAAAAACATAACAGGAACAAAAAAAAAGGTGAAACAAACACCAAAAAGCCAAACCACAACAATAAAAAAACCCAAACTCAAACTCCCCTTACTAGTTAATGCAAATGTCAACTCTAGTTTTGCCTGGCTATACTAAAGAATTTGTTGGAGGAGCTGACCTGTTGAACCATAGCTGAGAGACCACATATCACTGAATAACAGATGGAAATCACTTTCTCAAAAGCATAACATAAGAGATAAATACAAACAAAAATTAAAGCATAGTTTTAAAAAGCTATTATTGTCTTTTGTGCCCTTAATTCCTTTTCTGTTCCAATAAGGACATGTAGGGCAATTTTGTGAAAATGCCATCTAGTAATGTAACAGTAATTTATGTCTCTCTGTAGTATTTGGCTTTCAGTTAAGTTTTTGTTTGTTTGTTTTTTTAATTAAAAAGTAAGTTCAGGTAGTGTTTCTAGAAATATACTTGTACTGAGGAAAAGTAGCAGAGAGCACTGTGCATGGCAGTCCAAGAGCAGCATGCACGTCTGCATATCAGCATGAGGTACAGTTATTTGAGGAAAGAAGAAAATATTGCAGAAGGCTTGTTGTGCCCTTTCATCAGCTGTGTGTGTACTTGGAGAGCGTCAAGCTGTGACTTTCAGGTGCCTTGACTCAGTGTAATGATATGGAGTCTGAGAAATCCCAGTTACTTCTCTTGGCTCAAGATGATAAAGCTGGGGATGTGTTCTCAGGCTTGTTGAACCAGAACCATTTGCCAGCTTTTAGTTAAGCAAGAACAGAAAAATGAACCTGAAGTTAATTCCTGATTCAAACTCTCCCGTATTCCAGAAAAATAATCTTCAGTCTTTATTACTGCTCTGGTTCTAATCTCCCTGAAAATTGTGGGATGCTCTTGTCTGAACCCTGTTCCAAACTGTACAGCTTGAGCCAGACTCCACAAAGCATCAAATAGTGTAGAGTAACTGGTTACAGCTGCCATGACAAAAGGGCCTGATGCACATGTTGGAAAACTCAACAGTGGTCGCTTTTTTCCCTCTGTTAGGTGACATTAAGTTCTAAAAGTGCAATTAAAAACTTACTTCTTTGGGCTAACTCATCACTGCGTTTTCTGCATAGCACAGTGGCAAGTCGGTATAGTGTACAATTCATCTACACTTTGCCTTTCCTTACAAATCAGTTGGGATTTTGGATCTCAGTGCATATTTGAATAAATAAAAGCAGCCTGGAGAGAGGAATAGGCGATCCTCTCTGGCTTCCCTAGTTGCAGCCGCATAGACAAGAGACTTTTTTGGTTTTTGTCAGCAAATAAGCATAACACACAAAGCCAGATATCCAAGGATTGGACCACAGGATGTTCAGCTGTTTTCCACAGTTTATGCTTTTTATGTGAGAACAGCAGTAATATCCCCCTGTCTTTCCCACAGGACTCAGATGATGAAGATGGATTGCCAAAGAAGAAGTGGCCAACCGTGGATGCATCTTATTATGGAGGTCGAGGTGTTGGTGGGATTAAGAGGATGGAGGTATTTGGCTTATTCTTTAGTGTTATAAATCCCAGCACATTTAATTAAAAAATTTTACTACTATGTTTTCATGTGATTTTTGAAGAGGACTGGAGACAGGGATTTAATCAGGGCTTGTCTACCTGATTTGCACCTGCTGTCCAAGTAACAGGCATCAAGCTGCTGTCATTTGCATGAATAATTAAATTAATCTAGCATTATGAGCCAGAGAAAATTTGCAGGTTAAGAAATGAGATAAGCACCAAAATAAGTTCTAATTTCGTGAGTCAAACCCTCTGGTGAAGTTGCATCCAGTTCTCTTGTCAGAGGAAATTCAGGCAAAGCTACACTAGTTTTATATTTGAGGATGCTGTCTATGCAGTGCCTGGATTCTATGGAAGGGGAGGCTTCTCAGCAAGTTCCTGCAAGACTGCAGATGAAGTATTGCATCTTAATATCCTTAACCATTTTCTTTGGAAGAATTTTATTCTTGATGCTGAGAATGTATTCTGACTGTGACATCATGGATCATTCTTGAATGCAGAGTCACTTTTGTGCTTGAGCTAAGTCAGACAACAAAATCAGATATTAAGATATTAGATACAGGGAAAAAATTCGTCACTGAAAGGGTGATTATGGAAAAGGCTATCTTAGAAAATGATGAAATCACTATCCCTGTAAGTGTTGAAATGGCATTTAAGATGGCTTAGTGATGCTGGATTAACTCAATCATCCTAGAGGTCTTACCAACCTTAATGATTCTCATCAGCCCCAGATGCTGTGAATTCCCGCAACATCTTAGATTACTGGAATATGCAAAGGCTAGTAGTTCCAGCAGGTTTTGAATGAGGCTATTTTTATTCTTAAATGTGTATTTCTGAGTACAGTGGGAGTTTGGTGCTTTCATAAATTTGACCTCATTCCTGGTAGCACTTGGTCATCTGATGGGAACTAGATTAATATCTGTGACTATTAATATGCTTGTGGGGACTGCTGAAGTGTCTTCTTACAGTGTACTCTCCTGACATCAGGTGCGATGGGGAGACAAAGGGTCAACAGAGGAAGGAGCAAAATTGGAAAAACCCAAAAATGCTATTATTAAGTTGCCAGAACAGGAGTATGAGCCATGGGAACCCAAGCCAAAGAAGCCCCACGTGAGAAAACCACCTTCCCAGCGAAAATGGTACACTCCAATCAAGGTAATGTGTCTGACTCTCTGTTTTACCAAGTCTCTCATGTCATGTAAATACTGTGTATCCCACTTCCTTAGCATAGCCTTACTTTCAGCAGAGCTGAGAGAGCCTATTTAGAAAAATGGCCATTAATCCTCACCTTTGCCTGGTTTTGGAATGTGCATTTCACTTGGCACTGTGTTGCCATATTTTTTGGGAAGAGTAGAGGGCATGAGGAGAGATCTTCCTTTCCTCAGCTCACACTGTCTGTTCAGGTACTCTTGCCTGGGTTGCAGCAGCAGATCCATTGAACCTTACGGAGGGCAGATGCTGTTTTTTGCCATCTCAAGGCAGCATAGAAAAGGATCAGATAAAGGGCACTGTCCTTGCTCTGACTGCATTGTGGCTAAGGGCTCGGGTTGGGATCCAGCTCTGTTTCCCCCTGGGTCAGCCACAAGACAGTAGTGTTTGATTTTTGGTCAAGTCACTCAGTCTCCCATATTTTCATCCCCAGTTCTTCCATGTCATTATAATATCTGGTGTTTCAATGTCTTTTAATGTATGTATCCTCACACAACCCTAAAGGCAGGGAAGAGCTGCTTACAGGGAAGGAGGGTTGGCACAATCAAGGCTGCAGCATACCATGCTCATCCCAGGAATCTATGGCCAGGTCCCGAAACAGTGCTTTGTGGGATGAGTTCCCCCCTCCCCTCCTTACTCACAGATCAATTAAACAGCGCTTGAATTTTCTGGAAAGCGTCTGTGAATTTTAAAGCCTGCCTAGGTGGGTGTTCTTTGGCTTTTTGTCCGTGCTTCAGTTCTCTTCCCATCTGTACTGTACTTTTGTTCTGCCTTTTGTAACACCTAAAATAAGATTAGCGCTTTAAAGTAATACCTGTCTAATTGTGCCTCTTAAAGGAGTTGTTCACATTAAACTACTCTCCTCCTCACTGCATATTGGGTATTTGGCTCACTGCATATTGAGTATTACCCCACTGGGGTTCTTCTGGTTGTCCAAATCAACAGTGTATAGAGGCCAGGGTACAGGACCAGTGTGTATGCAGACAGCTTAGTAGAGAAAAGCTGTACCAACCCATCTGTAGTTCATTCTCTTGCTATTTTCACCACATTTCTTGGTCATATCTTGTCTCTTTTTTTTGTTTTGTTTTGTTTTTAATTGCAGGGTAAACTTGATGCACTGTGGGCTTTGGTTCGACGAGGCTATGACCAAGTCTCTCTTATGAGACCACAGCCAGGGGATAAGGTAAGGCATCTCAAATGCACTGGCAGGTCACTCCTCTGTTAGTAGCAGCAATGCTCTTCTCTCTCAGACAGCCCATCTTTTATTTTTTGTAAGCTTGTCTCTTTTCAAATTGCCCTAAAGCTAAAAGCTTTTTGATGTTTCTTGGATTTAATAATGGAGTTCAATGATTATTGAGAAATCATGAATGGTACAGATGATGAAAAAACAAATCATAGCAAGGTTAATGGAGAACAAGTTGGTGTTGAATTGTGTGCAGGCACATTTCTCAGTCATCTCCTGTACATAGTCAGGGAGTGTCTCCTGCCTTGATGAAGTCTATTGGCCAAAAGTAGGTCAGGAGTAGACTCCTCCTGAGAGGGAGCAGAGAGTTCATGCTTTTCAGAGCTACAAAGATGTCTGTGTCCTGTCCCTGGGTCACTGGCAACAGCTTAGTTCAGAGCTCTCAGTTTCCCCATGAGAGCCTGGCACTGTTATGGTTGTCTCTGTTTTGCTATTCTGAGGGGACAACTCCCTAAGAATTGAGTGCTGCTGCTTTGAGCAGTTTCACCATCGAGGTTTTGCTTTCTGCAATGGCTCTTTTTAACATGAGGACTAAGCAGATACAAACAAGAGCATCTTTCTCTCCCCTGTGGGCAGAGTCCATACATTTCATCACCTTGGCTCTCAGATGAAGGGATTATAGAGTTACAGCAATAGGGTCCATAAAGTGCTTTTTTTGGGATAGGACTGGTGCAGATGCCCGGGCTTGTTTGCCTGGGTAGCTTTCACACATAATGACAGACTTTAAAAGTAGCTCTAATTTGCATCAGCTAGGGCAGTAAGTTGCATGTCTCTTGCTTTTGACAGAATATTGTTATGTCATTTGTCTAGTCATTAACCAAACATGCTGCATCAGTATTTAAAGTTTAATCTCTTCCATTTTTCTTTTGACACGTAAGGAAGCCAAGAGAACAAGCCCAGCTTCTTTGTAAAATACAACTTTGTGATCTTAAATGTTTCACTAAGCTGCATTTTCAAGGCAGCTGTGCTTGAGACACCTTATTTACTTT
Organism: Eopsaltria australis; assembly: GCA_034509425.1. Classification (NCBI taxonomy): domain Eukaryota; kingdom Metazoa; phylum Chordata; class Aves; order Passeriformes; family Petroicidae; genus Eopsaltria; species Eopsaltria australis. The sequence continues at coordinate 74,187 of JAVTVJ010000380.1, forward strand.
TTAAGCACGATCCAGAGCTTCTGAATAGGCTCTTTAGGTCCAGCTGTATTTTGATAGCACTAACATTGTATAATATGAATCTATCCTCTGCCTTTCACTCCCTTAGCTGGGTCATTTCTATCAGTGCAGAGCACAACAGAGCCTCTGTTAGCCAGCGTGGTCAAGAAACATGCAGGGGGCTGGCTCAGAACAGGGATCTTCAGTTCCTTGCCTTCCAGCTCTGCTGAGGGGAGAACAAGGGGCTGAAAAGAGGCAATGTAAAACAGCAAGCTGAAGGATTATTGTATCAGGGATAACATAAGAAAAATCAAATGTACATCTGGGAAATAGGGTGGAAAGAATCCTATTGAGCCAGATCCAGTGGAATCATAGAATCAACTCTGTTCTCTGCCTGCAAAATTAACTAAGGCTGTGAAACTGAAACAAGAAGATAACGAGACAGCCTTCTGCTGTTTACAAAAAAAAAAAAAAAAGATCACAGGCCTGCATTTCACGGAGAAAACTAGCACATAAAGGGGCAAGTTTATTATTTATTCTTTGGGCAACTTCTCTAGTGGCAGTCTCTCAGTGGATAATTGACTCCTTGTGAGTTAGGTTTTTGGTGCACCTGTATGTGCATGAAGGTAGATGTGAGCATACACACACGTGCTCACTCGTCTCTGTGGCTCAAGGGCTGAAGGTCAGGTCAGTGCTGGGAGTGAGCAGCAGCACGGAGAGCTCAGAGCTCTGGCAGCCCCAGGAGCGAGGCCACAGCTCTGCTGGCCTCAGCCCCAGCAGGACAAGGTCACTCCTTGTCCAGCTGTGCTGGCAGCTGACAGAGCATTTAGCCTGGGAAGACATGAGTGTTCAGCCTGACATGCCTTGGTGCATGGTTCTTCCGTTCTCTGCCATCCAGGGGCCAGGGACTCTGATGTGTGCTGATCTTGGAGTGAGACATTGCTTTGGTTTGTGTGGTTTTGAGGGATTGGAGTGGGAGAGCAGGGAAAGGGTTCTTGGTGCGGTCTATGCACCTCTTTTTTTTAATTTTAAGTTCATTTCATAGCTGTTTTGGTTGTGCAGGAAAACTTAAGAGCTTAGATAGAAAAAATAATACAATTTAACTCTGTTTTGGGAGTGTCATTTGGATTCATAACTCGGAAAATTCCTAAATCTGAAGTTCCCAGAATCAAACAAGTTATTTCCTTTATATTTTCAGGGATTATCAGAGATATAAGTTGTTTCTCACTGGAATAAGATTCACTGGAGTTGCATTTTCTGAATTTCTATTTCAAAGTTTAACTCCATTCTGAAAAAAAAAAAGTTTTCATTTTCCATTTTTACTGCTTCAGTTGGGCATATGTTCCCATATGTTCCCTTTCCCATTGGATTGAATTATAGCAAACCACTTTTTTCTGTATAACGAAAATACTCATTATGGAGAAGAGAACAACCACAGGACAGGGAGAAAAATATTTTTTACAGGGCTTTTGGGACAGGGGGAAGATGAAAAAGAATTTTTTTAATATATGTATTTCAGGGTTTTTTTACAGTAAAGCAATCCTTAGAAGCTCTTTTTAAAAGTGTGACTTTGCCATCATTTGAAAATGCATACTGTGATTAGGGAGCTTTTCTCTCCCTCAAAAACCTGAAAAATACTTGTAGAAAAGCTTTGTGATAGTTCTCTTGGTTTTGGTATATTCACCGATGTATCTGGCTTTGTCACAGAGAAATAAAACTCTGTTACACTTTTTGACAGCTGTCTTCTTTCCCCAGAACACAGACCTCTTCTCTTTGCATCTGCAAACCATACAGCAAAGGCAGTATTGCTATCCCAGATTTTTAAATCATGACTTCTTACCCATTCCCATCGAAGTTAAAAATAACACTGTTTGTATATTTTTGAGTCTTCATGTGGGGAAGCCCATTCCAGAGTGTATGTGAGAACCTTGCAGTAGAAATGCAGGCTGCAGCATGTGTGCAGTAATACAGGACTGATGGTTGCAAGGGATTTCTGTTGTCCTTTCCTGAGAGTGAGCAGGTCTGCTGTCCTTCCATCTATTTTTCTTCCTTCATCATGGTCCTGTTGCCATTTCCCATCCTACTCTTTTCCTTACCTGTGCCCTGCTTGGGCTCCTGCCCTAGACATTGATTTCTATTTCTGTCTGTGGTTTCTTCCTCATTTCCTCTCTCTTGTTTGAATGCCCCTCCCCCTGATGAGACAGACTGGTCCCCTGCAGTCCCATCTTTGGGAGCAATGGACTGGTCCCCAGCCTCCATACCCTGTTCCTCTCATGCTGCAGGACCTGAGCTGCTGGTGGCATCATGCTCTGGGCTATAGCCTTGCTGCAGAGCTGGCTGAAGCTGAGAGTTCCCCTGCCCTGGCTCATGTCTTCCATGAATTTATCGAGAAAAGGATCTCAGGGTAGATGATTCCATCAGTATTAGGCAGGATTGTATTAGTAGGACTGTGTTAATCCTTGTGAAAATCACAGGAGCTTTTTGCTCTAGTGCTCCTTCTCCTGTGTGCCCACAGTGTTTTGCTTGGCTCTTACCACTCCTCTTGGTCTCCATTCAAGATCAGACCGCTGAAAATTATTAGTTTGGCAAGCGCCTCAGTGAAGGGTCACAGAATCCCACTCTCTTGACTTCCTCGGGTCACCTCTAGCAGGAATTTCTGTTGCACCAGCATGGAACAGCAAGGGATAAACACACTTAGTTCTACCCCATCATTAGCTGCTAGGCTGTTATTTGTGGCATGGAGTTTTGCTGAGCTCTCAGACAGCATCAGCAGAGGAGTGAAGTGATGGAGAAGGGCTTGTGGCTCCGTGGTGGATTGCTGGGCCTTCTGCCTTCCCAGAATATACAAAGGTGAAACCTTCACAGGCATTTGTGCTGCTGCTGCAGAGACAGACCCCGCAGAGCTAGGCTGTTATTCTTCCCTTCCTTCCTCAGAAATCTCTGTCTTAGACAACCAGCAGTCACTCTTCTGGCACAAGAAAGGGATTGATAGCTCTGAGGTGGGGACACTGCTCTTCCAGCCACAGGGAGTATGTCAGTGTCCATATGGCCTGATGGGGCTATGTGTTGTTCAAGGTATTCAGATTTCCTTGAAGACTTTCCCATCACTATGTTGGTGTCCTCCTGAGCTTGATTCTGAGCTAGGAGCAGCTGCTGTAAAGGTTGGCGTTTAGGAAATACTAGTGTCTGGCTATCTTGAAATATTTCATACAAACAAACCACAGTAGCTGGCAAGGCAGGTTGTCAATAATCTCTGCTAAAGTTAAGTTTCAAGCTCTTCCCTTGATCTCACAGTTCAAAAGTGAGCTGTTACCAATGGCAGCAGGTAAACATTGAAAGCCCCAGTGTATGCAGAGAGGAAGGGGAGGTGCTTTCCAATGGTCTGTTAGTTGCTGCTTTCAGCATTTCCATTCCATTCTGCCTTTCAGCACATACTGTTTGATGCAGGAAATTCTTAGAGGCTCGGTTTACCAAAATCCTTGACTAAAAACCCAACATTTTTCCCCTCAGGCAGAACTGATAATTTACTTTAAAGACTTAAAACGTGATCTCATTATTGTCACTGAAAATTCTGTAGCTGCAACAGGGAGGGAGAGTGTAGACTGAATTTTGCCGCCACCATTCCCTTGTATTCCCCTGGGACTTTACTTAGAAAAAAGCAATGCCTTAGTAGGACTACCCTGTGGTTTGTATGTGTAAAGCCCTTTCCTGGGGAAGGGGACTAGAAGCAGGCTGTTGTACAAAAATCTGAAAGCCTTTTTACCTTTTTCTGTTCCACAAAACTGAGATTAAAAGGCTGCTGTCAAAAATGTCACAAACTGAGCTGCTGGTCATTTTAGAAACCAGAACTTCAGGATCCTTTCAAGTTCTCACCCTTGAGTTACGGTGTGACTTGGAATAAGGCATAGGAGCTGGGATTTTAAATAGCAGCCTTTGAAATGAGGAGTATGTGGGTTCCTTATTCTGTGCATCCCTTTCAGAGTGATCACTCTTAGTCTGATAGGTTTGTTAAAGCTCAGAACATCTGATTACCCTCAAAATTGGAGTGTTTCCTTGTAATGCTGACCATGACATCTAAGTGCCTTAGTTTTCCTAACAACAAAATAATTGTGAGAATGCAGTATTTACCTTCCTTACAGCTCTGAGGTTTAGTGTTCTGCCAGGCACTTGGGCCTCCTTAGATGAATCATAGGACACCAAGCTTATGGATTATTAATAACTAATAATTACTCTCTAGCTGCTACTTACAGGTGGTCAGCAGCTTGGATGCAGCCCACGGTGATGGCAGCACCCGCCTGCCACGCCACAGTGGCTGCCCACGTACTGCTGCTATTTGGAGCTCATTCTAATTACTTTTTTAATAGGCTTCCCTGCCTCTTGCTTGGAGATGTGTTGTAATCACCCGTGTAACAACTGGCAGAGCTACAGGGGGTGCTGGAAAAGCAGCACTGAGCTCCCTCAGACTGTTGTCATCAGTGGCTTGCCTGGTCCTGGGGCTTTTCTCCCTTTGCTCAACCTTTCTGGAGCCAGTCACCTTCGTAACCTGTTGAAAAATTAATGAGGACATTGCCTGCCCCAGTAGGTGGTCTCTGAAAATGTGAAAATGGGTAGCTCCCATTTTGCCACTTTTTTTTCTTCTTTTTTTAAAGGACACCAGTATCTCTAAGATTCATTCCTGCTTTAGCAGCCATGGTGTGGGGGGAAAAAGCTCCCTCTCTCTGGTGTGGGACCAATGTCTGAATGCACAGCTCCCAGGATGTGTTGAGTGCTGCAGCTGGAAACATGTAGCCTAAACATGTGACTAATGAATTTCCTGTCCTACAAGAAGCCCATATACTGCGTTGCCTCTCACTGGTGCCAGTACTGTGTTACTTCTGTTGTAGAAGAGGAATGCACAAGTAGACTTTGCGGATGGATGCTGCCTGTCTGCCGCCAGGTCAAAGCAGTAGGGTGTCCATGTCTTTGGGAGCATGCTCAGGAAAAAGAGGCTCTTGTGAGGGGTGGGTGCAAGTCCCAGGGCTGGTGGTACTTGGCACACCACAGGATGAAGAAGGATTGGCCTTGTGATTAAGACACTGGCTGTAGCTTACATAAGTTACTTCATTTCTGTTGTGCTGAAGTTATACAGTGAATAAGTGAGATGAAGAGTAAATTCTAGGAGGCTGAGACCATGTTCCTAACAGTCCTTTGAGCACTTAAGAGACAGACTCTGTTAGGTATAGAGGGGACTCCTCTGCTAGTCTTAAAACATATGTACCACTTTGCTATTTCTCTTTGCTGTTTCTCTTATATTGATGATAAAGGAACAGCTTCATCAGGTCTGATTCTCAGGGGTTTTATATAGGGAATGTGTCTTTGGGATAAGGCCTGGTGACTTAATCCCTTGTTAGCTGCAACTCTGACATGCCTGCATGATGGGAACAGGCTCTTGTGTGTTGTTACCCCAATTTTCACTGATGCTCCACCATCATACAGTGTGTCCAAGGGCCTGACTTGAAGCCTGGTGATTCTCTTGGGCCTTAGCAGTGCTACCACAGGGCAGCACTGCTGGCACACCTCTTCTGAGAGGAAAAGTGCACAAATGCATGTGTGGTTGCTTGCTAGGGCTGCATGTACAGATCCACAGTTTGCACATGGACAGGTGTGTTGCAGCCAATAGGTGTATTTGTTTCTCAGCAGCACCCAGGGTCAGTGCTGAACATCATCTGGCTTTGTTTCAGTTGATTTGCATCAGAGCTGTGCATCCCTCATTCTTTGAGTTGGGTAACACTGCAGAAAGTAACCTACCCAGCCGTCCTTAGCTCTCTGCTTACATTATATGCTTCTAGTAATTCTGCAGAATGTGTAATGCTGTGACCTTCTTCTGAAGGTGTTTGAGCTGCAGAAATAAAAATACTGTGTAAGAGGATGTATTCATACTATTATTCACACTAAAATTCAAAATGTATTGCCTTATTACTTTCCTCAGAGGAGCTGTAGTTCCAGATGTCTTTGTTCTTGCAAACACTCTTGTGATTCATGTTGTGGTACCAGAAAAAAGCCCAAATCACAGTCTCCCAGTATACAAGTAACACAAAGTCACTAGACAACAAGAAGAGCTTAGATCTATGCATGTTAGGTCTTAAGATCAACCTAATCTTGCTTTGAACATTCCAGTTTTTTATGCCAGTTTTATCTCAGGAACAGCAGGACTGCAAATGCCTTGTGCTTTCTGCAGCAGCACTGGGGTTTCTGCAGCATTTAAAAATCATTCAGGTTGGTTGTTTTGGAGGGTTTTTTTTAGTGTATGACTAAATCCCTACTTTCCCCCTCCTTTACAGGTTTCTTCTGGGGAATTTAATTGCCCAGGCAGACACTTCAGTCTTCATTGGCTTAATAAGGAGTGGGATATACAGAAACTTTGAAGTGAGGTCTAACAAGAGCAGTGTCCCTTCTTGCAATGCTGGTGGCCAGGCACTCTGAGTTGAGCAAACCTTTGAAAAATGGGAGGAGGTGTACTTGGGGCTTTGTCTACTGCTGGGGGACAGGCCACTGACTCTGCTGAGGTGAGAGCAGGGTGTGTAATAGAGTTCCTAGGAGAGAGGTGGCAGTGGAGTGCTCATGGAAAAGCGTAACTTCAAGAGGCAGAGCTGGTACTTGATAGCCTGGTGAAGCTGCGCAAGGGAAACGTGGCAGGGATCTATTTGTGCAGTGTTAGGCCTCTGGCATACCTGGAATGGGACAGAGAATTCCATGTCAGGGCTTTGGTACTTGAGCTGCTTTTCTAGTGTATTCATTCTTAGACAGTAAAAGGTGGTTGTGTCCCACGGCAATCTGCCATTCAATTTAACATAGGAGCTTCTGGGGGAGAAGAGGTTTTCTGTGCTTTATCAGCATGTCAGCACTGCTAATGAACTGTGTGAGTCCCAACCTAGAAGAAGAAAATCCATGTGAGATAAGCACAGGGAAAGCTGGGGACTGTGGATTTACCATCTACTTGCTCTAGGTAGCAGCAGAGCCATTTAAGGGCCAGTTACCCAGAGAAGCATTGGTGATTGTTGTATTTGTTTCCAGACTACACAAAGAGGCAGCCTGTCTGTGTGGTGGACCAGGATATTACATTTTTGGCTGAGGCAAGGCAAAATAATTACCATTTCCACCAGAAATCTCTCAGTTTCCATTCTATACCCTAGTCAGGTGTATAACATTGTGCTATTCCCCTGTGCACACAGTAATTCCAGCTTGCTCCTGAGGGACAGTCAAATAATTCACTCAGGAAAGCATGATGACACTTAATTGCAGTTTGAGCAAGATCACTTATGGTCCTTTGTGGCCTAATTTGCTGCTCCCAGCAAGCCACCAATGCCTCAAGGCTGAGACTGTTGCACCCAGCAAATGTTTGTTGCTTTTGTTGCTGAGCTCCAAAGCCCTCCCCATTCTAGGAGATGGACAAATGCAACGTCCTCTTCCCTGAAAACACCAAAGGAAAGAGGAAAATCTTTTGCAAACCAACCACTGTTGTTTTTCTTCTTGAATCACATTCTAGTCTGGTCAGCATTCGTATGTGGAAATTCGTGGTGCTGTGGTTAAATAAAGGGATGTGAGTCACGAGTCCTGAACTTGTAAATACCATTTTTTTCCCCCTGCATAACCTTGAGTAGATGACATGACCTGATGGTGGCTCTCCTTGCTTCCTCCAGTCTGGGACCCTCATCCATAAAAGCTGTCAGGAAAGGGGAAGGCAGTAAAACACATTTTGTGAGTGCAGGTTTAGGTTAAGATATTTTTCTGAATTTTGGATGGGATTTGGTCTGGCATGATGGCACTTTGAGATTGATACTGAATGTAAAGTGTACCTGATAGACCTGAGCTTTGGCTATGCCCAGTGTTACTCTTTTCTGTTCCTTTGTCACTTCAGCTTTTTTAGGGCTCAGAATCAACAGGCTTTGTTATGGATCTGCACTGTGCATTACTTCAGCCACAGCCTCAGCAAGGTCCAAGACATGTGATGTTTTGTGCATTCCTGCAAGATATCTTGTGACTCTGGCCATTATTTCAGGAGATGTCTGTATAGCCCATTGCTGCATTTCCTTGCTGAGGCAGGGCTGGAAGCAGCATGCAATTCCTGCTGAATGGAGTGTGATGCATATTATTTGAATAGCCCTGTCTTCAATACTGGGGTGGGTTCCTCATGCCTATTTCCTTGTGTGCCTAAGCTGAAAAAGTGGTATCAGGCACAAGAGAGCTGAGTGGTGGGGATGTGTTCAGCACAAAGTTTATTTTGATGAAGGGTACTGGCCCTACCTTAAAAGTCTGATTTCCCTGGCTGAGCTATTCCTCCCTCAGAGTCCTCATTATTGTCCACTTTCTCCAGTGGTAAATTGGAAGCAGCCCCCTTGTCTTCAGTGCATTCCTGTGCTGGTCCTCAACCTGGCTGAACAGACTGCTCCCAGAAGACCCATCCCCTGTTTCAAGTGATGCTGTGCACAGCTGGGAGTGTGAACTGGGGAACAGTGTCTGCAGATGTGTGTCTGGGGAAACTATCAGTACCTGATTGTGTTCAACTCTCAGTATTCTGATAAAAGAAACTACAGTAGCCTGGCATAATGCAGCCATTAATCTTACTGCAAAATAGTTCCTGTTTTAATTGCCTGGTAGAATTGAACACAGTTTTCCCTATTACTGTCTTTATTTTGATTTAAAACTGTTCCTTTAGATGGTCTGTAAATGTTTATTCATGTTAGTAGAATTAGCTGAATTTGAAAATATACCCTTGAAAAAGTCTTGACATTTTCATTTTTTGTTTTGAAACACCTTTTCTGCCTGAAACTCAAAGATGGTTTGAAATGAACAACACGTTTCAAGCCTGAATTAAACTTATTTTGACATACTTGTTTTACCTGAAAAAATATGAAGACTTTTGGTTGCTGTTGACTTTTCCTTTGGCCAGCAAGTGAACCGAAAGATGACTTTTATTGCTGCTGTTATGTGCAACACATGCCAGGAATCTGTTTGTGAGTTTGCCCTGGCAACCCACCTCCCTTGGTCCCTGGGGGATCCCTGGATGGGATTATCACACATTTACTATTAAAAGAAAAGCTCCTCTGCTCTCTCATCCCATCCCCCCTCCATGAATCCTATTTTCTCAGCTATTTGGCCCCCACAGCCAGGGTGTCTGAGGCATACTGGACTTCTGAAGGATTTCTTCTCCGAGCTTATTTACAAAACAAGGCTGGTCCTACTTTGCCTCTATGAGAGGGGCTCAGGCATCTTGCCTGAGCTTCTTGGGCAGCAATGTCAGCCATGTCAATAGGTTTTATCCTGAATGTGTCAGCAGCCCAGGGCATTGCTTAGCTGTGTGTCACTGTCACCATGTGCTCAGCCCCCGGTCCATGTGCAGGATCTCATTGTTTGGGACTGGGAGTCAGAGTTTGTGAGGCAGGGATTGACTTCCTGTGCTGTGTCTCCATGGTGCTGCACCAGTGAGCCAGGGTTTGTGGGTGGCTTCATTTGGTTGCTAAAAAGAGAAAAAGCTGAGATTTACTTATAAGAGGGTTTTTGTGGGCTTTGTGAAGGATTCACATGTGCCTCAGCTGCTTTTAAATATCACTGCCCCTTCCTGTGTCAGGACGTGTGTCCTGTTTAAAGTTGGGTTACCTCCCACATCTTAAAGCTCAGTCTAATTCCTTTTGCAATGGGCAGCGCATTTAATGAGCACATTAGGTTACACCTCTTGGTAGCACCACCTTGCTCATGCTGTGCTGTAAACAGAGTTTTCTGCTGCTGCTAGGATCATCCTTGTGCATTTGCATTATCATTTTGTGATCTTCTATTTGAATTTATCTGATGTGCCTAAGGGCATTGCAGGGTCCTCACTGTTACAGTGGGTTATTCACAACTCAAAGTGCAGTCATTTCCTTCCCCTCCAATAACTCCATCATAGAAGGGAGGGAGCAAAAGTGATAGGAGTTTATTTAGGAAGAGGCTGGATTATACACTGGGAAAAGAATGGGCTGAACTTACCTTCCTTTTTTAAAAGCAGCACATAAGGAGATAACTACAGTCTCATTGCCACTCAACTGCCACTTTACTGGACCTTACTTTTACAACCCTCTTCTCTTCAATCAATCCCATTTTCTCTTACCTCTCCATAGTTTTGGGTTATCATCATTGTAAGTGTCAGTGCTGAGCTGCCAAATAGCTTCCCAGAAAATTGTTATGTACAAGAGACGACTTATTAAACTGGAAGACGTGTATGAGAGTCAGGTTATCATGCAAACAAATATTTTAACTTGACAATATTTAATGTTTTGATTTGAGCCCTGATAACTTAAAATAGCTACGTATAAAAATGAATGAAAATTTCATGAAATCATTGTTAATGATTAATGAAATAACCACCATATAATTAATTTTTATTATTATAATTTAATCATTAAATTATGTAATTAGAAAATAATTATAAATTGCATATTTATTAGCCTGAAAGCATGATTAGTCACCAAACTGGTGATACGGGAATCTCTGACACTTCTAGTACTTTATTTTTCAGCATAAAAACAATATCTGAGTCTCAAATGTAAGAACAGGAGTTAGTAAAAGTTACTTGTGTGTGCCTGAAAGCCAGGCAGCCTTGGGTTTTATGTGACAAACTGTTTCAGCAGCTCACTAATTTCTAGCCTGTGTGCTGCAGGGTAATCAGTGCAATTCCCAGGCAGTCCATGAAGGTTTTAATGAGCCATGACATGTTGAGCGCACAGTCAGCGTGAAGCAGTGCAGTGTGAGGAAGCTTTTGGCAAAGGCTGATGCACATAGATCCTGGCTCCTGAGCTGCTAATCCTGACACTTGCCCAGGGAACTCAAATATTGGGAACTCTGTACCACCTTGCTTCATCTCTTTCACTGAACCAGTGTTGCATCCATAATCTACCTCTGATAAATTTGCTAAATGAGTTTCCCATACTGGCTGGTTTAGGATATTCTGTGTAGGTGCTTCTGCTGGAACACTCTTGTTCTTTATTAGAGGACAGGGTAATCCCTAATTTTGCCCGATTCAGTTTTTCCAAAAGTCACTGATGTTAAGGGTGTATGCTTCATTGTGGATCAAAGCCTGCACTTTGCTAAAGTGATCATGACTTTCTGTATATGCTCCCTCTTGTGGTTTTGTAAGTATCATAAAAGCCTGAATCTATTCTTTTGAGATTCAGAGTTACATTTTTATACTGAACTATTGATAGCTATTTAGGAAGTGAAGCTACATGCAAGCTGGCAGACTCATCCCAGTGACATACATAAACAAAACTGGGGAGAGAGCCCAAGGAAATTATGTTTGTTTTGGATTTCAGCATCGTAAATCATGCTTTTATTTAAAAATAACAAATAATGATTTAATACTTCCTTACTGGGAGCAACTTTGTTTTTAATTTGGTGGTCTAGTGTTTTGAATGTCCATGCTCAAATTTTACAGGACTTCTTTTATGTTAATCCATACTAAAATGCAAGTATCATATATTCTTACAAGGTCAAAGACAAGGAAATTCAGTAAATTAAGTGAAGCCAACGCTTTTTCAGTCCAATATCCACTTCTGCAAATTCCAATTGCAGCACTGGGACTCTGTAAGTCAAACTAAGAGGGAATGGAAAATCAAGCAAAATTTATAACAGGAAGGATGTCTTTTATTAGGTTAACTAATGCAGCTAAAAATAAGAAACAGGCATACTTTTGTGTACACAAATACTGACATGCACAGAGATGGAACTGGATTTGATTTTTGTTAAACACCAATCCATGTATTAAAATGAAGAGAGAAAAGGGACAGCTACTGGCAGATGGCCTGGATTTTTAAAATTCTTTTTGCTCAAGTGCTCCTAGTATCATGGGTGAAGAGATTTCCCCGTGGCACTCTTTGAATTGCCTGGATTCTTTTAACAGTCATTTCTTCAACTGAAAACTTGCTGAGTAGTAGCTAAAGATTTTGGGGAAATGAGTGCTGGGGAATGATGTAGTGAGCACTGTGATGAAGGTAGCCCAGCAACATGATGTGGTGGCTTTCAGGAGGTTCCTCCCTTCCTCCCCCCTCTTAAACCACACACAAAAACACATCCTAGGTGGTCGAGGAGACTTTGCCTAGAAGTGCAAAGTGCCTGAATTGCACATGTGATTGTTACACTGGGATAAAAGCTGGAGTCGGGACAAGGGCAGATCCCACTGCTTCAGTATTTGTACTTTTTGAAAAGCCAATTTGGCAAGCAGCATAACAAGAGCCTAACAAGTGGATGGACATATGGGGAGGCAAAATAATTGTGCATAAGGAAGAGGGTGCAGATGTGAGCTGCAGTGAGGGCGTAGCTCCATATGGCACAGTGCTGACCTTCAGTTGGTGCCTCAATGACAGAACGCGGTGTGGGTCGCTCCGTCTGAGCGCGGCCGCTTGGGGAGCGGGGCCCCAGCCAGACAGAGCTGGATTCACGCACATCATCTGCCTCCCAGAGCACAATAAAGCAGCTACCAACAGCTGTTGTGCCTGGGATCATCCTGGTATTGCTGCACCTTGCCACTCCTACACCTTCCCTGAAACAGTTTATTCCATGCTTCTGGAAAAATACATATTATTACTACTACTAAAGTGGTGGTGGTGGCTTCTTAATCCCTGTTAATCCTCTGTGCAGGAAGAGCAGAGATAAGTGTGCAGGATACCTAATCTCTGTGTTCCCAGGGTTTAAAAGCCTTTATATGCCATTGGATAGGATATTACTTAATTCTTTCAAGCAGAGAATATTAAAAATCCTGTGGTTAGCATGTTTATTTGAGAAACATTGTGGATTTTGTTTATAAACTAACCCCAGTGGGATGTGCATGTTAGGTAGAATAACAGTGGCACTCTCTTATTAGGAAACTGTGATGTGTGGAGGGCTTAATTCTTCAATCTAGAATCCTTTGATGAAATACACTTGATAAGTCCAAACTATCACTTATGATTTATTATCATTTGTTCGTCCTTTCCCCTTTTCAGCCGTTATTCCTGACACTGGCTTAGAGTTTGGCCTCATTTTATCAATGGCTGCTTGAAGTGCTCCGGAGGATTTGCTCCAGTATTCACCAGAAGTCTTTGATAGATGAGATTGTAGGCTAACACTGATAATCTTTTGTGAGGAAGTGTCACAATACATACATCGATCATCCAAGCCCCTGTCTGTCAGACTCCCCCAACTCAACCGTATTTTTCATGACACAATGCAGCGCATGGCCTTTAAATTACCCATCTGTCTGACAAATCAGTGAGTGTGGCAGAAACTGGCAGCAGTTTGACGTCGCCTATCACTTTAACTGAAGTGAAAGTAATGCAAACAGATTTATGGGATCCCCTTTGATTATAGACTATGAATATATTTGGAATTGATGTTTGTGAGAGAGACACAACAGAGAGGCAGGAAAGGCTTGTAGGCAAAAGCACTAGTGTTGGGTTTGCAGCTTTGCACTTAACCATGAGGGAGATTGTTCTGTCCTAAATTTTTCCCTCCCCATATGGTGCATCTCATCTGAGCACCTCTGACCTTCTTTCTTATTTTTTTCTTTCATCCTGAGTGATTATTCAGCTGCTCTAAATTCATAACTTTATAAATATCGAGGCTGAGTTTTCTTAAATGAATTTGATGGACAGCTGTTAAATAAATCTGTAACATTCATTGCATGTCAGTAAATACTGCTGAATGTCCAAGTGTGCTCTGAATACAGTGGAGCACAGCAGAAGACAAATACTTGGCAAGTATGGCTGCTTTCTGTAATGCTGGTGAGGACTTGAGTTCTGTGATGGAGTAGAGCAAAGCATTGATTTGGGGTTTTTTTGATCCAATGGTTTATCTTTGTTGCAGAAGTAACCAAGACCTTGGCTTTTGCCTCCATGCAAAAGCTCTGGCCCCAGTATAGTATTGCCACAAGCCTGGTTCATAACCAAAGTCTGCCATAGCAAGCAAGGATTTTTAGGAAGAGAATTTTATCCTACTTGTGGATGCTGTTGTTTAAGTGTAGTAGTGAATTCTGATGCTGGAAGCTGGGACAGAGAACTACTGAGTGTGTCTCACGTGCAGGCAACAACATGCCCATTCAAACAACTCATGTCTGCAGCTGAGCTCTGAAGCCCAGTGCCATTCAGTCCAAGTAAGTGCTAGGGTGGTACCCTTTGAGTGTTAATACATTTGTAGAATAATTTTCTGAGTTTTGGAGCTTACACAAGCTTCTTCTGAAATGCTGCTTGCCTTTCTTCAGAGAAGTTATAGACTTAACTGATTCCCCTCTTTTTAAAGAAATAGTTTTCATGAACAGAGGTGCAGGCACTGGAAGTCACTCAACAAAACAGTGGTTCTGCTGTGATGGCTTTTGCCTCGTTTCCTGAGGAAATTGTGATTTGCCACAGAAACTCAGCCCATTCTCTAAACACCTTCAGAGTTTTCTCATGCCAGGCAGCACTGAGCCAAGAGAATCTCTGACTGGTGTGGGTTTTGGTATTCCTGCTGCCACGGCCATTGGTAGCTGGGAATGGTTGTGATCTACAGCTGCTTAGCTTTGAGACAGGATTTCTATATTTGGAATCCTCCTGAATTTGCTTGGGGGATGCTGTCGTAACCTCGAGCTGAATTTAGGTTGTTGATTTCAGCATGGAACCTATCCAAGGTGTCTCACTGAGGTTGCCATGTAGCTTTTACATTACCCAGGAGCCTCTGGCTGCTTCCCACAGGAAAGACTAGGTGGTCTTTGGGGTCTGTTTCTCTCTCTTACTGTCTGGAACTTGGTTAGTGGGAACCTACGCAAAGCTTTATTTTGGCTAAAGGAAACCCTGACATATTTCCATTGAGCCCCTAGTTGACTAGGACACCCCCAGTGCTTGCTTTTTTTTCAAATCCAAACTACTCCTGTTTTAAAATCTCCACTCACAGTGCTCCCATCAGGTCCTGCCTGCCTGCAACCCACTTCCATCCTGAAAACATTCATTGGAGAGCCCTCCGTGCAAGTCCCACGCCTTGTTGGTGTTTCTGAGGGAAGCCACGTCTACACTGGAGCACAGAAGACACATGTACTATCCCAGTGTAATGTTCAAAGTACAGATATGAGCCAGGCTAGGATCACTGTGAAAATGAGAGCTACAGATTGTGTCTTTGCTAATGTTGTTGCTCTGGTATAATCCTGTGTGAGTTCTTTTCAAGTACAGCTTTGCAGTCAGGGATCCCACCAAGGCAAGCATGACTTGGGTGGAGCTGTCGCTTTAGACATGCTCTGGTAGCAGAGTGGAGAGCACAGGTGAGCACAGTTCCAGTGTGGTCCCTTTTGGTTTAAGCCAGTCCTAGGCTATTCTCTACAGGCAGGAGCTCTGAAAACCAAGGAAAGTATGAGCTTTAGTACAGCACAGTTTGAATGTCATGTCTAGGACCCAGTGAATGATATTGGATGAAATGACAGATGTCCCCTCTGCTTAATAGTCCCTTTGACTAGCTGCTGATGAGTCAAAATACCTCCTTCTTAATAATGAATTTTTTTTCACCTCTAGGGAAGATGCATCAACTTCACCCGAGTGAAATCGGATGGAACCTCTGCCCCGTACAGCCCGCCACCGAAGCCGCCCTGCCGCGACAATGCTCCCCTCAACAACGCTCCAAGGAACCCTTCCTCTCCCGTGTCTCTGCAGCCCCCATCCAGGCAGCCACCTCCTGGACCACCTCCATCCCGAGCCCCTCCTGGACCTCCTCCTTCACGCCCACCCCCGCAGCCCATGGCTTAGAGTGCAGCAAAACCTGATCGACACAACATGTCTCTTTGCTGAACACAGCATATTTATTGAGTATTGGTTTACAGTTAAAGATATCATAATTTGTTGCTGGTCAGCAAAAAGAAAAAAAAAAAGGAGAAAAAAGGAAAAAAAAATTGCCAAGTGTCAATTTTAGTGTATGGATATATTTATACCACACGTGCTGAGTAAACATTCAGTGGATAGATTCAGAGCTATGGGGTCTAGAAAAAACCAAAATTATCATCTAGATACAATAGCAGCTTTTGTGTGTATACATTTGAAGATCTATTTAGATATGACAGTTGTCTGACTTGGTTTGTCAGATCATTCATTAATAACTTTAGCCGGTACTCGTGCATTCAGTGGCTTTGATAGCTGCCACCTGCAAGTTGGTTCAACATAGTTCATCGAGGAATTTGCTTTCTTTTCCCCAACAGTACTGCATCCAGATGTTAATATGGATCAACAATTGCAAAGATAACTTTCTGCCTTTGGTTCTGCAGGTGGAATTTCCATGGAAGTTTTAAGAAGCCTGTAACAGTAATGAGGTAACATGAGACTATGTGCCAATAATCTAGCGCAATAATCTGTCACAGAAGAGGGATATATTTTTTTCACCTGGAGAAATCAGTTTTGGGCCTGCCATCTCTGCTTATGTTTAGACTTGGTTGCATGGGATAACCACTGAAGGCAAGATGCTCTATATAGAAATCCAGACTTTGTACAAGACTTGGGTTCAGATTTGTCCAAAGTTCAGAGGAATTTTGATAAGAAGATTTTGGCTAGGTGTGTAGTTTTCATTTACAGGCAACATAGTCCAACACAAAGCAAACATACACGGAATTTGATTGTAGACACTGTAGTCAGCAAACAGAATGTGTTATTTATGTCAGCAGCATTGAGGGACTGATTCTATTGCTATTTGATTGGATAAACTTCCTTTTGATCTTACTGCCAAGAAGAATTCGATACTTTTGTGATTCAAACATAAATTCCTCTTTGAGCAGCTCTTTTAGACAGTTCAGATCCCACTAATATGTAACCCTGCAGTCTACCTGTGGCTGAGAGACATGGTGTGAGGAGTGAATATCTTTTATCCCTGTTTTATATGCTTGGCTGCTCTCCCACGACCTCAATTCTGGGTGTCATCAGAAAGCGCTGTGAGCGCCCACACAGAGGTGGGAATTCGTGACGCGGGACTGCGGGTCAGCCCATTGTTAGTGTTCACTAAGCAATATCTGACTGGGTTGTGCCCAGAGCATTCCCTAGTGAATCAGAGTAACACCTGAGCTTGCTTTTTCTCCATCACTGCTGTTGTATTGGAGAAGGAACCTATGCTGGTCTGCTTTGGCACTGGCTGTGTTTTTAGGATAGTTGTAGAAATAATGATACGTTGCATTATGACACAGCATTATACCTATTTCTCCATCTGTGTGTGGGTGTGTAACATTTCACAGCAGTTATTGGCACATAAGTCTCAGATAAAACACTAACTGTATCATGCAGTTGCTGCAGATTTAAGGCCTTTTCATACAGTTGTTACAGGCATATATAGTTGTTTTGGTACAAAGAGAAATCAAGCTTAATGTTTCCAGTGGAAGGCCCACTTGCAGAACACCACCAAGCTCTCATCAGTCTATGCTGATCACTGTGACATGCCGTGTGTATGCAGCTGAGGCTGTCAAACATAACTCAGAAGAACCACAGAGCCTCTTTCTCCTCTTGCACTGCTCTGCTCTCTTGAGCTTAGCTCTTACCTCATGTATATTGGTGCAGGTAGTGGAATCCCAGTTGTGAGTGCCAGCTGGCCTTGGAGCTGTTCCTAATTTAGGCCTGAGCCAGCAAAGCACTTCTGCATGTGTTAAAGTGTCCTGCAGGTCAAGGGAAACTTCCTTACGCCCAAGTACTTTGCTGACCTGGGACTTCATTGTGATCAGAAAGGAGAATTGGGATGCACTCAACCCTACCCTCATTCTTTTTAGACACTTGAATAGGGTCTGCATAATTTGGTTCATGAGAATGGATTTCTGTTTGGAGGGGAAAGAAGAGTGTGTGTATGTGTGTGTGCGTGCCTGTGTTTTTGTGTGGGAACTGTATAGGGTTTTGTTTGGTTTCTCTTGCTTTACAAAAATTGCTTGAGAGTTGCACTCCTATGAATGGAAAGGCCTTTTGCAGCCAGTGTGACACAGAGTCATCACTTACCTCTCTTTCAGTTGAAAGGTGAAACTAAAACAAGTCCAGTTTTCCACTGCAGTTCTGGTGTAACTCTGCTTTTGACCCCAGTGAAAGGAATTGGATGGTGCAGGGAGAGGGCAGGGGGAAGGGTGGGGGAAGGTGCTTCACAAGCAGAGATCATTGATGGGCATTATGTTGGTAATACAGAAACCCTGAAATAACCTTGCTGGGTCTAAGACCATTTGCAGTGTGTATGTACAGTGAACCTAACAGCTTCTCACGTTGGTTGTATTAGAATAATTAGCCAGCAAATACTAACTAGAAATTGAAATGGCAAAGGGCAATAAAACTGATTCCCACACCAGGATAAAACAGGGCATTAGAGCTTTAACTTCTGGTGGGACTGGACAGACCACTGCTCTGTAGATGCCAAGTCTCTTACCAGCAGGCAGCAGTGAGACTGAAGCAGTGACTTGGTGGGTCACTTTAGCTAATGAAAAAGCCTGGGAGCCAGATTTTGTCTTGTCTTGCACCTGTACAGGTCTTGGGAGGGGTGAATAGAGTTGGCGATTTGCCCTGATATTAATGTTGGCAGAATTTGACTCGCTGCCAGTGACAGTGGAGGTGTTGGCTTAGGCAGGGCTTCTCACAGTCACACATCCATCGTGCCTGTTGTCTGCAGTTGAGGAGAATATTCTTCTTTGCTGGAATAGACAGTCTTGCAGAGATAACCCATGCTAACAATTCTGCACAATTTGCAAGTGCAGCAGGAGTAGGAACAGTTTAGGCTTTACCAAATCCCAGGTGAAGGGATTCTTGTATGATAAAGCAGGAACCACCATGGATTTGAGAATTAGATTTGGCATAGATGGAGTTTCCTGCTTTGTCATGGTAAAAAAATTAAGGGTTTGGTGTATAACTCAAGGTTTGGCTGCAGCCTCTGTGACAGGAGCACCAGGTTTAGTTTGCTGGTAAAGCAGGAAGAGAAAGTGAACTTTTTTGCCTTAAACTGAATTGTCTTGGTAAAGGTGGGAGCAGTGAATGTGCTGCACTGGCTACGAAAAGGCCTTTTAGTTCTATAGAAGTGTACCCATTTGATCTCAGGCACTGTAACAGCACAGTAGAATAAACTGGTTGCTATTTTATCATCTGTTGAGCTTGATCCTTGCCTGGTATAAATCAAAATAGGCCAGCTGAAATCAAAGCAGTAATATTGGTGTTCACCAGTTGAGAACTGTCTCAAAATAAATGAAGGGACAAAATCCCTCTAACTGGCTTGATGTTTCAGTGTTTGTTTTGGCATTCTTGTATATGTCAATTGTGAATACAGTTCTCATGTGGAGAGATTCCCATATATTTTCCAGCATATAGCATCATTTGACACTTGCAAAAAGTTAATATCTAATGTTGCCCCAAATCCTAGAGGAAAATGTGGATTTGGGAGACCTTGGGCTCACACTTAGTACAGATGTGAAATGACACAAGGTACAAAGCAGTGGGGAGGGGAACTCTATGTGTTTAAACCTGATACAGAACCACATTGATCAAAGCATATTTATGGCCATCTTTCAAGCTCAGTGCAAGTGTTGCCATCTGCGGGAGTAGCCTGCAGAGCAGACGGTCCTAAATAGAAAAAGAAAAAAAAAAAGAAAGGCAAAGAATCAGCTTCTCATGTGAAAGAGCAAGCATAACAATGAATGACATTATTTCATGAACTGTACCAGTTCAAATGCATGTGCACCTGGTGCTCCTAATGCTTTTTACTCCTGTTGTTCTTCAGACAACATGATCAGTAATATGCTTTCTCTCTTTAATCATTTGCTGTTTTTTATTGTTGTTACTTTGTTTTGTTGTGGTTTGTTTGGGTTTTTTTAAAGAAACATTTCACTGAGAAAACAGCCCTACTTCTGTAAATATAGAGTTTAATTTGGAGGAGACAGCACACTTCTGGATGTTACTGCTGGACAGTTATTTATTAAAAGGGGCTCGAGGTGAATAAATAGAGGTGGCTCAGGATACATGCATGCAAGTGTGATAATGCAGTATAGCATTTTCAGTTCTCTGTAGTTTTGGGGTAATGGGAATTTTTGGGTCATCCTAGTTTTTTTAGAAGTTTGTTACTGATATACCTTTGAATAACGCAATAGAGATTCCTAACATATAGCAGTGCTTAAACAAACATGTAGATTACAATAGATTTTTCGTTTGGGGGATGAGGACAAGAGTAGTGAGGGAGAAATGTTTTAGGAAATGTTTTAGTTTTTACGGGAAAAAATGTACTGTACTCAATTTTTAAATTTTTTGTTTGTTTAGAAAGATGTGTTTTCAGAAACAGTGGGGATGTGGGCTGATACACAGCTGGGGCATGGAGACGAGGGACAGAGGAAGCAGTAAGATTTTTGAGGGATAAAGAAGCTTTACGTGGGGGTGTGGGTTTGTTACTGATACATGTGGTACAAATTTGTGTAACTGACATGCTGCTTCCATGTTATAATCATGTAACTTTATGCATTTTAGGCGCGTGCTCCATTTTTCTGAGAAAACCTTGCAAATGTAATGCCTGCATGCAAATGTGGGAGATGTATAATCCAGCATAATGTAGTCCTAATGGCTTCAGAATCAACAATAAAAGTGCTTACTGGTTAAACACTACAAAGAATTTCATTGCAGGGTCATTTTAAGAGGTGATAAAGCTTCTCTCTTATCTTCTTTCTAATCAGCTCAGTCATCTAATGGTCAGGAGAAGAATGTGGAGTTGGGCTGTCAGAATTATCACCCTTGACTTGCTGCTAATTTAATTAGAGACTAGGGTATGTTGTGTGCCTCAGTTTCATGTTTCTAGGCTGAGAATTTCGGTCTTTGTCTAATTAAATGGTAAGCCATTGTTTTTTGAAACTGGGTAGAAATGCTGAGTAAATTGAACTGGAGTCAGGGTTCAGACATTTATTAACACGTGGGGCAGAGCCTGAACTAATTGCTGTCATCTTAAAGAGCAGTCATAGAACAAACAGACATAAAGTAAAATCTGTGCAAGATAAAGTGCCAGAGCTTGAGACTTGAACAAAGAGAAATTCCATGGAAATCCTACACCTCTGAAAACACTGGAGTCACTAGGCTTCAGACAGAACTACAGATTTTCAGTCCCTCTTTGCTTATAATGTTTCCTCTGTATTTGTTCCAGCCTCATTTGAGGATTGGGGGTGGAGGGCAGGAGGGCTGGTGGACATAAGGCAGGCAAGAAGGTCAACGGGTAGGCCACAAAAACCTCCAACCCAAGCAGGCTGCAATTATGGGTAATCAAGGCTGCTGCAAAGCTGCTGAGCTGTGCTCTGCACTCGGTGTGCCCAGCATGGCAGCCACAGCCCTGTGTGCAAGGGGAAAAGAAGCTGATCTTTGCGCACACACAATGCCCTGAGCACATATGAGCCTCATCTGCAAAAAACAGTGGGCACTGAATTTTGGGGGTCTGGTAGCCACGTGAAGCCATTGCAGCAAAGCAGGTGGGAGCTGCTTGGTGGCTGAGCCAGGCATCCCCATCCCTCTGGGCAGCTCCAACTGACTGTGCTGCTACTGGGAACTGAAATCCTCAGCCTGGAGCTGTGCTACTCCCTCGTGGAGGCAGGGGCTCTGACAAAAAGTCTGGCTTGCTCTCACTCTGCACCCCAAGCTGGCAAGACAATAGTCACCCAGTATGGTTTTGTGGCCTTCGCTCTTTTTTGTTCTTCCATCTGCTTCTTACTCAAAAAGCAGGCTCGGGCTCTTGGAAGAGATCAGATAAACAAAAGTCCTGCAGCCAAGGCTCTGGGCATTTTTATTCTGCATTAACAAAAACCCTGCATTGGCTGCAGCTGTGGCTGGTTAGGTTAACGCATGCCTGAGACAACAAATTCAGATTTGACTCGAACTTTCCCAGAGACTGGGAATGTGCAGATCCAGGTCTTTGGTTATGGAATTGTCTATAA
Organism: Eopsaltria australis; assembly: GCA_034509425.1. Taxonomy (NCBI): domain Eukaryota; kingdom Metazoa; phylum Chordata; class Aves; order Passeriformes; family Petroicidae; genus Eopsaltria; species Eopsaltria australis. The sequence continues at coordinate 96,082 of JAVTVJ010000380.1, forward strand.
ATAGCCTCTAGTGCTGATTTAGAATATTTCATCAAATATACTTCGAAGTCTCAGGAGTGGCATTTATATGTTCGCATACACCAACCTCTACCCTATCTGGCTGCATGGAATTCAGCAACAAGAAATTTTTTGGCTTCAGCAACCTGAGCCAGGAATGGAAAAAATGCTCTTTCCCCCTCTCCTCTCATTCCTTAAGAAACCACAGGCAGAGAATGTTGCCCATGCTGGAAGTTGTCTGCTCTTTACTCTGTGAATGTGCTTTGCCCTTTGGGATAGGACTCATCTCAAGTTTCATCTGTTTCTGCGACGAATTTCCCCTTTTCCTGCACATGGGCAGACCTTCCTTTTCACTGCACAGGAGGGTGTACTGGAGTTTCCTAGCCAGGTATCACTCTGATTTCTGACTGCAGCTTGAACTGTAAGATGATGCATGCGATGAAAAAGTTCCCTAAAAGAAAGCTTTCCTGCTGAAAGGTTTTGCCTGAGACAAAGATTGAGAAATATTCCCGTTTAAGCTTTCAGAGATGCCTGATTGCATGGGTAACACTGCAGGTCCTTAGATATGCCCATCTGTGTCTCAGCCACAGAGTTCACTCACTGAAGTGAGCTTTCCTCACACCAGTCTCCCTGCCATGGAGTAGCTGCCTTGCCCTTCATCCATGCTGGTGTCCTGCATCTTGCTGAGCCTCTGGGCCACAATTCTGGGTAGCACAGATTATCTGTTTCTTCATGGTAGAAATAGGAGCCCTGCAGAACCATAAATCCTGTGACCCAGAACACCTCACACTTAAGATACACACTTTTCCCCTTGATGGCAGAGGGATATGGATTGAGAGAATGAGTTTTCCCAGGGAATACAGCTGTCAAGCCATTGCCATGTAATAAACACCCGTGTTTGCCACAGGTTACTAAATATAGCAACTCTTCCCTTACTGATCATGCCTCATCCACTGTTAGGGTGAAATATTTAGTGCCCTCAAATCTTTTCTAGTCTGTTTTTTTTAGTACATAGAGAGATGTTTTGAGGTGGAAACAGGAGTCCCAAGATTCCCCTTCATAATCAGAGACATATTTGGCCAATCAAAACAAAAAGGAAAATATGGCAGGCATATGTGGCAGCTCATTCTCTCCAGAAACACAACCCTTCCTGCTTTGTGCTTCTCTTTCCTTTTGCGTCAGGAATATCTTAGTGAATGTGCCCAGGAGTTAGAGATTGGTCCTAGTTCAGCTTCTGGGATTTTCTTTTTCTTTTCTGGATTTCTGATGAACCTGTGTAAGGTGTGTAGGGATCTTCAGTGATAAAGGGATTTCAACACATCAGTGAGGCTGTTGTTTCCAACTGGGAAATGCTGCAATGTCCTCAGCAGACAGTGCCTTCAGAAGGTAGTTAAATACCCTTGAAAGCCATCATCATCACAATGGTAGACTTGGCTCTGCTATAGCTCACCAGGAAACTCCAGCTCCAGGAATGCAAACATCCTGTGTCTGAGACACCAGGAGTGACAGCCCATCTGCCAGGACAGGGAGAGACTCTGGTGGGGTCTGTCTCTTCCCAAGCTAGCAGGTATGACCAGGGACTCCTTGTGCCTTGAAGCACTTCCTCTTATCTAAGGAAAAAAGTGGGCAGGGAGAAATTGTAACTCAGCAGACTCTGGAATTTCCCAGCTCTCTCTTTATTCTTCCCAATACTGATGGTTTGTATTGCTGAAGTGACTCACAAATTAAAATATGAAATAGCTCATTTCCCTCCCAGCCATGCAAAGGAGCAAAGCAGCAGGTCTGTCTCTAACCCAGGCCAGCTGGACCCAGCATCACCCTGGGAAGAGAAGGCAGGATGCTTCCCAGGTGGTCTCAGGAAGTGTCTCTGCCATGGTCTCCTGGAAGTTCTGTCTGGAGGGTGAGGTTTTGCATCCCTCATGAATCCTGTTTTCTTCCTGAGCCATGCACAGGTGGTGGTTGGCTGTTCCCCAAGGGTCTAAGCTGCAGCCTGCTGGTGCCAACAGGAGCTCTGAGGAGTTGATAGAGCACCTTGGAGTTGTTTTTGCAGGGTGGCCTTTCTTTCTCTCCTGTGAGGCTAGTGCAGGCTAATCAAGTTATGGCTGTTTCTCTGCCCTCCATCTGTGCCTCAGTTTCCCTTGCTGCAAGGACAGAGCCCAGCTCTGGCTGTTGGAGCACCACAGCTCAGCTCCTAGCCAGGCAGTTTCAGCAGTTGTAGCTATGGTGGCTGCTCTCAGCAGCTGCCAGCTTTCCTCTCTGGATGCCTTTGCAGCAGCCTCTGGGGCAGAGGCAAGAGGTTGGAGAGGCTCCTGGTCCTGCCCATGCACGACTCATGGCATTCCAGAATTTTTGGTAGTTGAGGAGCAGCCCTAACTTAACATCAGGAAATAAGTGTAAGAACAGCCTGAGTGTTTTTGCAGCCAAGTGCAGGATGCCTCTCTGAGGATGCTGAGGCCGGGGTCTGGCCTCAGCAGCCATGGTCCCAGGAGAGGGAAGCAATGCTTCATGTCTCTTTGCTTTTGTTTTCCTTTGGCAAGATTTTAAGATGCCTTTTCTACATGAACCAAGAGAGATGTGGATACCCATTGCAGCATTACCTGTGTGACTGGCACGAGCACACTGACTTCAGTGGCGTCACTGCAATTCTGCAGCAGTGGGAGGGGAACCAAAATCAACCAAAAGGCCATGGATATTGCTCAGCTCTGACAGAAATAATGGGAGACTGCAAGCAGTAAAGGGTATGTTGCTGCCTTGCTACGTACAGCTGGACTCAGACACATCCAGGGATGTGAGAAATTTTTTCTTTTTTTCTTCTCTCTTAGGTTGCTCTGTGTGAGTCTGCCTCCATCACAGGGTCATTTCAAACAGCAGGACTGTGTTTAATTGTGTACAAACACCTGTTCTTATTCCATCAAAGAGCACACAAAAAACAATTCCCACAGAGGTAAACAGGCACATGCACAAAATACTCCACAGCCAAGCATTCACAGACTTGCTGAATGCTGCCTACCACCCTCTGGTGGCATGTGAACTCCCGGCATCTGTCACATCCCCATCAGATCCAAGTGAGCTGCCTCTGACCATTTTGATTCAGAGGGTGCTTTTTTATTGGCCTTTGGGGTTAAACAAGTAATTGCCTGCTTTGTGTGGGGAATGGTTGTTAGAGCAACTGGGAGGAATTCCTTGGCACCAGCACTAGCGAAGAAAGGAATGAGCAGAAAAATGCTCAGCCAGTGTCAGTGGCAGAGCAGAGGCAGGACAAGTGTTGGTGCCTCGCCCTGACTCTCCCACCTGCAGCAAAGCTGCTGGGAAAAGCAAAGTCCACACCCTTCACTAACCTTTGTAAACCTCTGGCAGAGACCCTACAGCACAGGCACCACTGACACTGAGGTGCTGAGGAGAATCAAGCCCTGAATTTTTACCCTTTTGTTCCTTCTGTGATTGAACATGCCCCACAACATACAAAATGAAATTTCTCTTACTATGCTTGGCTTGTAGCTGTTTGCAGTGAAACGTGAAAAATTAAATTGTGATAATGATTTTCAAATGCAAATAAACCTATTTTGGGCTCATTTTCACTGTGAAATGTGATTCAAAGGCACAAGTGGAAAGGGCAGGGTGGGTAGTGAGCTGCCAGGTAGGTGAATCCGATCTTTTGGGGGCTTTGGCAACTTTATTTTTGCATTACAGATGCTGTCCTTGCTCTGAACTGCTGCCTTCCCCATATGACCGTTCTCCCCACCCAGCTCACACCTCATTCATAAACAGACAATAACTTTGTTTGGATAGGCTTGCTGGCAAATTTACACAGCTCTCCCATTTAGAGATCTGATTTCAGGTGAGGTGATTAATAGTGATAAACAGGAAAAAAAGGAAGAAGGGCGGGAGGGAAATGGAGCAGCAGAAGGTCGTGCCTGGTCTCTGGTCTTGTTTACATTATGGCTTAAAACCTGCAGGATGAAACTCCTATGGTTTCACAGTGAGAGAGTGAGCCTGTCTGCAAGCATGGCAGCTGCTGCAGCAAGGGTCTGGGGTGAGACCCTGGAAGGCAGGGCCAAGTGCTGTTAGCAATGGGTGTAAAGCTAAAAGACTTGTATAAGGGTAATGTTCACATCTGGAAGGCACAGTACTATGTGAGTTTGGTGGCTTCTTTTTTACATTAAAACAAAAACAAATTATGACATTTGCTGAAGCTCCTGTAGAACTCCTGTTCTACATGGTTCTGCTCACAGGCTGGCTTGGAGAAAGGTATCAATTTTGTAGCCTTGTAGCAGAATACCCCTCTCCTGTTTGGTCTAAAGGGTATGCTCTTCTTCAAATTTAAGTGCTTGTGTTATATGGGTATAGTATTATTGCTTTGCCCAACAGTGTATCTGTGTTTGGTCTGCTGTTTCCTCAATGATTACATTTGATTTCCAAGTTCCTGGTTGAAAAAACAAATAAATGCATACTTTGGGATGAAATTCCCAAGAGACTGTGCTGTTTTTATTAGTCTTGAAAAGATTCTAATAGAAGTGAAAGCCATGAAAGGAAATTGCTGAGCATTTGAGAACCTGGTTTCCACAGGCTTCTATGTTCCAAAAAAGTCAGCTCTTGGCCTGAAACTTTTCAGGCATAGGGCCAGAAACTTTTCAGGCATAGGGCCAGACTTCACAGACTCATGGGTGGAAAAGGGGGCACCCTAGAAGACTTTAGTCATCTTCAATCTAAATTAGAGCATTCTTGATACTTCTGTCATTCAACCTACAACAAACTAGCCTAAGATTCATGGGCAGCAAAAGCTTCTTGAAGTGATATCAGTATGCATCTTTCTAAGGTTATTGGCACCTTCTTGTCAAAAATCCTGATTGTGATTTCTATTTCCTTTGTGCTGGCTGAGTTCGTATCAGGGACAACTCCAATGTCAGTGATTCACGCTTGGAAAGTCCCAAGGGCAGAGTCAAGAAAAGCTAAGTATACTGCTACCTGCTGTGTTCTGTCTAGCTGAAAATTGATTTGGACTAAATGGCTTAAAAATGCAAACCCAGGGCTGATTATGGTGTAAGATGTTGTTCTGCTGGAAGTTGCTGCCCACTCTTGCTGTCTGAGGGCTGTGCTGGGCATGGCAGCAGGTGCAGGGACTCTCTGGAAGCCTGGAGCAGGTCTGTGGGTGAGGCCTGAGTCACTCTGGGTGTCTGCACCCATGGCATGACTGACCCACTGCCCAGCTATTCCTCCTGCACATACAGCAGAGATGGCTGTATTTTGTGGGGTACCTCAGTACGCTGCGGTACAAGCCTACAATCACTGTCTGAGACAAATTCTAACCACTTGGACATTATATTAAGCAGAGTTTCGAGACAGTCTTTTTTGTGCATTTGGGGTTCACTTTCCAAAACAGAGTAGTACCTGAGATGCAAGCATGGCCCCTGGGCTGGGGGGCAATGCCAAGGTGAGAAAGGTGGGCTTGGGAGAGACCGTGCATCATCTTCTGCCCCTTTTCTAAAGAGCTGCATGTTCCTGAGGGCAGTCACTGCGAGTGAGGTTGTGCCTTGCACTGCTTACTGGAGCTGTAACAGCTGTGTGTGTGTGTCTCAGGTACACAGTAGTAAAGTCCATGAGCCACAGATAGGCTCACTCACACAGCACAAGTGCTGAGGGAGGAACAAGAACTGCAATAAGACAAATCTGTTCATGTTTACAGCTGCTCAGGGTAACTATATTTGCACAAGCAAAAGGGGTACTGGACTGCCTCCTGCTCCACTGGCCTGCGAGTGCTGACTGCTCTGATCCATATTAAGTCTGTGCAGCCCTTCTCTGAGTTTTGCAGCATGTTTTGGGTTCTCCAGACCTTTCCTAGCCCATCCATATTGCTCAAAACCTAGCCAGAGTTTCTATGCATTAAAATGCCCTGGTTTGTCCCTTCACAGCTGTTTTAGTTTATGATGGCAAGAATGACCCCTTGGACTTTTTCCCATTTGCTGTCTGCTTTGGTCTTTGCTCCCCTCTGTGACCTATGGCTGTTTGCTGTAACTCTGATTTTCTGCCTAGAAGGGCTTCTTTGTCCTTGGAGTCCTCAAGAAAGCTTATCTCCATGACAAGCTGACCCAGTTATATCCCAATAGAGGGAAAAGGTGTATGTAGGCAGCAAATACTGGGATCCAACAAAAGCTGATGCACCTTGCCTGAGAAGGCACCTTACCCCAGAGGAGGAGGACTGAAGGACCACTCGTGAGCTCTCCTTGCTGTGTGCTGTTGACCAGCCTGCCTCTCACACGAGAGTAGGAACAAGGCCAGTGCAGACCCAGCAGCATGTTTGTTATACCAAGGGCAATGCTGCCTCCTCCTTCCCAACTTGCCCTTGCCATATGATGGATGTGTTGGAGGCAGGAGCAGCTGGCCCAGCTCATTCTCTTGGGAATAGTCAGGGCAACTTCCCAGGCCATCAGGGGCCTTGCTGAGTTAAGTGAAACAGCAGTGTGTGGGAAGGAAATAAGAGAGACCCACAGTTCGGTGTTTACCCAGCATCCCACATGGGCCTGTAAACGTGAGAGGGCACAAAGCTCCTATATAGCAAGTGTTAAGATACAGCTGGTGGGAATGTTTCCATCAGGGCAGCTTTCCATTGCAAATAAATAAATAAATAAATAAATAAATAAATAGATGCTGGCATGGGTGGATTCTGACAAAAGTCTAGACAGGAAAATATTGCTACAACCATAAGGTATTTCAGATGATTTCACAGAAACATTTCTCCACATTAAAGTACTAGGAGCTGTTCTACTCATTTTTTTTCCTTTTGAAAAAAGAGAAGTTTTGAACTCAGCTGCTAAGCCTTAACATGTCACAGCAGCTAGTGCAAGCCCTATGACACTTAGCTGGGGTTGTCATTAATCAAAGTTGTTAGCCTTAGATGTGTTGGTCCTATGTTACCCTGGAGATCATTTGTGACTCATGCTGTGAAGTCTACGTGTGGGATGGGGGGACCTCCTACGTCTCTGTACAATCTGATGCTTCACTGAGCTCCACTGTAAGGTGTAGGACATGGATGATGTGGAGTGTGGCTGGGTTTGAGGTTTGTTTTCTTTGGAAATCTTTCAGGTTTTTGACTTTGAGGGTTTTTTTGTTAAGTTCTTGAAGGAAGGGAGGTAGAGAAAGGTATGTTATGTTTGTAGTCTTGTTTGGCAGTGTTCCAGATTAGGAGAGATAGAAAGTGTTGGTAATAATGCGTGACTTCAGTTGTGGCTGAATTCATCTAGTCTCAGTGAACTTTTATGTTTAGAAATTACCTAGTTGTAATTTGCATGTTGTATCCGTGCCAGAGGCCAAAATGTTAGCAGGGAAGGGCGTGTATTGGGAGAAGCAGTGGAAAAATTACAATGAGTCAACAAGGTTGAATTTAGGCCTCCTCACAAGGGAAGCCTCGTTTATTAAGCAACTCGATCTCTCCCTGTGAGATCATATGTGCAAAACAGGTTGAGCCATGTCTGAGGGTGTTGCCCTGTGGAATTTGTAGATAAGGATGCTTTATACCTGCGTGCGCCTGAGAGGCCAGTTACATTCTGTGGCTTCCAGAGGGAACAAGCCTCCAGAGGAGTACAGTTATTCCATTTTTCTTGTGGTAAGTTTATTGAAAAGAACTTTTGTTTCCTCCTCTCCTCTCTATGCACCCCTTCAAAGCTCAGATTCCCAAACTGAGGTGTGATATGTGTGGTTTTCTTCACCAACAGACGCAGGGATCACTACTGAGGCTGCAATGGCTTGGTGGAAGGCCTGGGTAAGTAGAGGATATGCTGACACTCTGAAGTTTTTTGGCACTATAATAAGGTAACTTAGAAGTTGTATCAGGCACTATGTGGGAATGAAAAGTTTCCTTTAAAAATCAGCAAGAGCTCTTTACTGTTTTTCTCACTGTCAAACAGCATTCAGCATTTCAAAAGCATTGATGAAGGAAGGTGTTGATACGATTGCTGGCTATAGGAAGAGGAGCAGACCCTGTCTGGATCCTCATTTGAGAGTGGTGCAGGGAGAGTTTATATTCCTGTGTTCATGGGGAGATGGTACCATGCAAAGCAAGGTTACACAGCTGAAGCCTGCACGCTGTGGGCTCCTTGTCTGCTCCCTTGTTCTGTGGCAGTGAGTTCAGGGCATTGGCCTGTCCCCATTTTAGTCCTCTGTTGTGCTGGCAGGCTGTGGTCACAGAGAAAGATATGGTCAAGCCACAAACCTTATCTTTGGTGGGTTTTTAATATTGCAACAATAATGTGTCTTGAACGCCCTGTCTCTTTGCCAGGAGCCAGAAATGCTGTGTATGTCCTCTTGTAAATGCTTGTGGCTTTGAGAGGAAAGTGGCAGGATGGGGAGAAGCTCAAGGGGTGTGCTGAGGCAGCACCTGGGGTCTGGCTCAGACCAGGCAGCAGGTAGCTCTGGTGATGTGCCAGCCATGGCAGCTGCCCCATCAGCCTCTGTGGGAGGCCAGGCTTACTCCCAGGTCTCAATATTTCAATTTTTTTTCCCCAGAAATATTAAAATTGTTAACTTCCTTTTTGAGTTTTCTCTGCCTTCCTGTTTCCTTTGGAAGTCTGGTATAATAAAATAGATGTTTTCCCAGAGCTTGGAGTAGCTTTCACCTTTATTTTTTCCTTTTGGGTGATCTATTCCCTGCTACCCCCAAGCTGGAAATAATTTGTAAACTTAGAATGAGAAAAGAAGGAGAAAAGACCTTAAACTCCAGTGATCTCTTACTAGTTGGTATTGTAGGGGGTGGAGGCATGAGAAGAAAATGAGAGCTCCAAAGAAGGATGGGAAAAATTGTTTTCGTTTTCTAAATCCTTCATTAAAAATACAGTTCAAAAGCAAAAGGAACGAAAAAATGTGAAACTTTCTCAGAAAATATTGACTAAAAAAACCCCTGACCAGTAACCCAGCCTGTCCCTAGATTCCAGCTTAAAAAAACCCTATTGTTTAGGTTTGAAAATATTTTGGTAGTAGAACTTTTATCTTCCCTTCATTTATAGGTAAAACTTTTCACAGCATCAGCTGTAAGGTGCATGGCTTCTGCTGCTTTCATGCCAATTATTTACATTTACATGAGAATCACATAAACACCTAGAGTAGTTTCAGATAGGGAGTTGTAGGATCAATTCAACTGGGAAACAAGACCAAAGTGAGCAGGGATTCTCTGAAAAGCTGGTGCAATTGTACTTGTGCTGCAACAACTGTGTGCACAGAGAATGAGGTGCATGAGTGAGTCACAAATGTGCTACTTGAGCCAGGAAGGGCCGTAACTGTTTATCGGAATTAGTACCAAAAAAGATCATTGTTTAATTTGTTTCCACTGCCTCCAAATGGAAGCTCAGCTTTGTGCTCCCTCTTTCACTGAGTCACCAGGCATGGGGCCAGAATGTTTGGGGGTTTCTTCACAGGGCCCTTGCATGCAGCTGGAGAGGAATGACCATCTTTATCAGAGCAAACTCAGATGGATGAGTCTGACCTGCTTCCCAGGGAAGCCGTGGTGGTGCTGGCCATCTTAACAGAGGGCCAGAAAAGGAGAACTTGAAATGTTCCTGCCAACTCAGCCAAATTCTTCTAGGCCAATGACAAGCTGTTAGAGGTGGCAGTGGCACCTGGTCTGTCACTGCTTTTCTCTGCCCTGACAGCTTCACCACAGCCTTTAACTTGCTGCTCAGTGACCACTTGGATTCAAAGCTGCATCTCTTGCGAAGTTTCCTGTTGACTCCATTTCCTTCACAGCTGCTCTTTCTGCTGGGAGCAAGGTGTGGAGGTGCAGGAGTGTCTCTATGCTGGCTATAAAGCAAACTTCTCCAAGTCTTGCTGGTTGCTGAACGTGCTGCCTCTCTCAGTATCCTCATTGCCTCTTGGCTGCTTGTCACTGCTCCTGGAGCATGGCTGGCAAAGGGGCCAGCATCCAAACATGTTCCAGCTCTATCCACAGGCTCTCTTTCACATGGGAAATAAGAGCAGAAAGGATTTGCATCCTGCAAGTCAGGTGGGACAACCCTAATGCTTCATTCTGGTCTGTAATCTCCAATTTTTATCTTGCTATGAAGCCATCCCTGTTAAAATATTCATCAGGTCATACTGATACCATTAGTTTAATATTAACCCTGCCTCTAAAGGTAAATTTGTGAGAATATAGTCTTTTCCAACTTAAATATCCTTGTTTCTAGGAAGGAGAAAATTGTGTCTATTATTGTATGACTCTTCATGCCTACCCACCCAGATACTCCCTCTATTGATAGGACCAGCTTGTGATAGATGTGACAATATATTCAAGCCAGTTCCTTGACTACCAGCTTTGTTAAATTGAAGCTCTTATGCCTGGGTTCTGGTTGATGGCCCTACTACTTTGTGGTGGCTAGAATAAGTCTCAGTGTGTCTTTCTGCCCTGGGACTGGCACTGTCAGCACTTCAGGGATTTGTTAGGAGGATTCTTGTGCAGTTGGCAAGTGGGAGAATTCTTGTGTAGTTGTATCTGATTCTTGGTACAAGGAAGAACATCAAACCTGCACTCCTCTAGGTGGATCTCTTCCTCAAAAGTAGTCTTTTGGCCCTAATCCTTCCAGAGGAGATGTTTCCTTCTGGAAACCAGCTGTGCAGAAGTACAGCAACAACTACAGAAAAGAAAATGGTCTGTGAGAACAAGACTACTTCAGGAATTCAAAAAGCTTTCTAAAAACTACCCTGCACCAACCCACTGAGAAATGCAGTATGATACAATAGCACACAAATGAAGGACTGTAATTAAGGGTGAATAGGAAAGTCCAGTCTCTTACAGTCTGTGCTTTCTCTGCCAGCCTGCCTGCACCTCACAGTGCTTGCAGCACTGTCAGCCGTGCTCTGCACTTCGTGTTTCTGCCAGCAGCAAAGGCTGGTACAGATAGGTGGGAACAGGAAATTTGTGTTCTCTTTGGAGAGAAACATGTGTTCACTTTTTGCTCTGCTGAGAAACTTCGAGCCAGTCTCTCCTATTTTCTGTGACTTCACCATTATTTTCTAGGCAATAAATAGCATTCATGTACTTTTCAAATACTTTTTCTTCAGCTGATTAAAAGCAGTGGTGAAAAGTTGTGTATTTTTCTTCTTCCAGAGTGAAGCAGAGGGCAGGTCCGTGGCAGGTGCTTTAAATTTTAACGCTGCACCTGATGCTCAGATTCTGTACAAGGCCATGAAAGGACTTGGTGAGTTGACTCCAATCCATATGTTAATTCTATGTTCTTCTCATAATTGCTAAGTTGAAATCTGTTCCTTAGGACATTTGCATCCAGAGGTATCACTTCTTTTTACTGGGAAAAATTAATATTAAAGTTTCCTCAGTATGTACTTCTACACAAAGGCAATGAACCAGGCAAGGTTGTCTGAATATTCAGATTGTGATTTTGGACCAGTCTCAGCTTATTCTGTGCACTGTATTTATGATTTATTGTTGCTTTCCACAGGGACTGATGAACAAGCTATAATTGATGTCCTAACCAAGAGGAACAATCTGCAGCGTCAAGAGATTGCCAAATCCTTCAAAGCACAGTTTGGAAAGGTTCTCCCAAAACAAAGCTGTATTCAATCACTGGTTTACTGCATGCAGGATGTAGTAAATAGGTGTACAGTTCATCCTGAAAGAGTGATGCAAGCTATATGCAGGTCTTCTGCAAATAAGTAGATTAATATCTATTTATAAGGCCTGTGATGGATGTGTAAAATTAATTTTTGACCAGAAAAAAATGGTTTTCTCCTAAAGATTTAATTTTTTTTTTGTAAAATGCATTTTGACCACAAATACTTTTTAAAAATCAATTTTAACTTGAAGTGAAGTTTCTTATTGATTTGAAGCTGTAACAAAAACTGATACCCATCTAAATGACATGTTGATTAAATATTGGTTTTTTCAGGCCTTTTTAAATGTCAAAAAAAGTTCAACTTAAAGACTTATTTAATCACACTCATTTGGAAATTGCATGGTTATTGGCAACCACATTTTCCTTTGGCTCTCTCACCAGCAAACTGTATCCCCAGCCCTATTGTGAGGTCTCCAGTGACTCTTGCTGGAAAGGGGATTGCCATGCAAAAGCCTAGGAAAGGGAAGCAAATATGGAGGTGGCGGGTATGGAACAATGAATGACTAGAACACTTGCATCCCACTACAACAGAGAGAGTCATACTCTAGGAAAACCTGCATTATGGTGAAAGGGAAGTTTGAAGTGTATCTTCAAGCAGACTGCATTGCTAAGTCTGCAGATGTCCTGGGTGCAAGTTTATGTGCAGGCTTTGGGAATCAGCTCCCTCTGAAGCTAAACCCTTGCTCAATGCAAGGCCTTCAGCTACCTGATCCTGCTGACTGAGTTAAGCAGGGTGGAGGAAGATTTGCTGCAGGATTAATTATTGAGAAAGCCCAAATATCAAGAAAACAGGGCATATATAAGCACCTAGACAGATCCCATTTTGGAGTTAGGTGCCTTTTTCAGTCACTGGATCTTTTCTAATGAACCATCAACAATGCTGCCATTCACCTTCATTACTTGGGCCACGGGGAGGGAAGCAGCGTGTAAGGCTGTTTATATAACCATGTGATGATGCCCTTTAACAGGATCTGATTGAAAACCTGAAGTCTGAATTGAGTGGCAACTTTGAGAGGCTCATGGTAGCTCTCATGTACCCCCCATTCAAGTATGATGCCAAGGAGCTGTATGATGCCATGAAGGTAAGCAAATTGCACACTGATATTTAAGTAGTACCACAAATACAGTGCTAATTTCCTGCAATTGTGCAAGTGTTAATAACTGGGCTGTTACATGGCTAAGTTTGTTATTAGCAGTAGCCTTTGAGAAATACTTAATTGTACTATTAATATTCTGGGGGGAAATGCTGCTTAAATATTTATGGCTATAAGAAAGTTTCTGTACATACGTGACTCACAGAGCCTGGGAAGGCAACAGCAAAACTAAATTCACACCCAAACCTGCTGCCCTGATGCCCCACCTGAGCCATGAAACCTGTAAGGGATCAAGGAGTGGTGGTGCAAGGGCCAGGCTGGGGTTGGCTGGTATCTGCCTATTGATAATGTATCTTTACAAGTTTCAGATGCAGAGTGGTCTGTTAAAATGATTCAAAGATGGACCGACTAGCCAAGCACTGACCTCCCTGCATTCCTCTAATGCTGTCTATTGTCAAAGATCTGACTCCAGAAAAGCATTGCAGAAATGTAGGGTTCCATAAAATCATCCTTTACAAACTAGGCCTCTCAGTAAAAGAAGCCATGTTCAACCCAAACGTGTTTTGTGTCTCCAGCTTCCATCACGACGGTTTCTTACAGCTCAGCACACAGCCTGACACCTTGCTGCCATCCAGCTCCTTCCTCCCTTCACCATACTTCTCTGGCAGTAAATCACCTTCCTTGACTAGATGCCTTTCTCCACCTTTATTTCTCCACTGTGTTTTCTATTATAGGGTGTGGGAACGAGGGAAAGTGTTATCATAGAGATCCTGGCATCTCGGACAAAAGCGCAGATCAAGGAGATAATCAAGGCGTACAAAGAAGGTGAGTGCCTGGGGCTCAGATTTCTGTGATCTGAGCAGGCAGGAATGGTGTTACCAGCTAGCACTGTCAGCAAGAAAATGGCTTTTCTAAAAGCCATTTAACTCTAAAAGCAATGTAACTGTGCTTTCAGCTGGCAAACAGAACATGGCTATACGGAGAGAATTTGAAAGTCCCTTTCTAGGTCTGCATCCAGCTACAGCAAAGGGTCAGCAAATCACAAATTTGGTTCAGTTTGGCTACAGAGAGTATTGTCAGAACATAAACAAAACTATAGCTGTGCACTTGGCTTTTTCTCCCCATTAAATAGATGGGAATTTATCAAATATGTATTTGTAAATATTTTAGCTTGTTCATGCCTTTAGCTATACCTCTAAAATTAGCTCTGGGTTTATTCCTTGGACATGAGGGGAGCTACTAACTCAGCTGGATGCAAATGCTGACCTGGGTATCACAAGGGGCATGAGCTGCTCTCAGCCCCGTTTTTTTCCCCTAATGCCCCTCTTGCCCAGTTTCAGGCTTGTGTGTGCTTGTGTTACTGGTAATAGCTTGACTGTATCACCTAAATTAATAACAAATCCTTCCTTTGTCCTTCTCTTTCCCTTGGGTAGAGTACGGTTCTGATCTGGAACAAGACATAAAATCAGAAACAACTGGCTACTTAGAACAGATTCTGGTTTGCCTTCTTCAGGTAATGCTAGAGAAGAGAAATGGGGGTATAAAGGTCTTCACATTTGTCTCTTATTTTTCGGAGAAGACATGCAATAGGAGAGCCACTACAGCCATGATCACCAGATAAACTGCAGAGACAACCATGTCACTTGGACTGGATCTTTTTTAGCTTCAATGTGACTGAAGCAGGGAAATCTTTCTTCCTGAACAGCAGTGAGAGAGTTGGGAATTTACAGCCAGCTCTGCTGCAGAGAGACACCTCACTTTCACATATGTGTAAAGCCACCGTACTCTACAAGGGTCTTAGAACAGTGCCCCTCCACTAGGATTCACCATTCCCCAGGGTCTTCCTCAATGCTGAATGAATTTGGATGCATTTACCCTACCACATTTTTGGAATTTTCCTGCCTGGTAGCAGAATAACTGAGCAGTTTTTTACTCTGCTTCATATGACTGATTTCAGCATCTTTCAGGGAAGAAGTTAGCACTTGTGCTGTCTGAAATATTACTACTTGAGTACTCTGCAGAAATAGATAGCTGAGAGGAAATTGGTCTTTGCTCAGAATGAATGCTCTGATATTTATTTATGGAAGAATCTTCATGAGACAAAATGGTTACCTTTCTTTTTCTGCTCATAGGGTGAGAGGGACAATGCCACCCTCTATGTGGACACAGCCCTGGCTCTCCAGGATGCAGAGGTACTCTCAAATACCTGTTATCACTCATATGTCTGCATTCCCACCTTTTTGAACTTCCGAGTGCTTCAGTGAGCAGCGCAGTCCTGATCAGCAGAGGGTTGGACTCACAATGATTTGGGGTGGGGTGATCTTTAAGGTCCTTAAAGAACCCCTTTAAGGGGTTCTTCAATTTTGCCTGCACTGCTGAGCTCTGCAATTCCAAAGAGGAGTAATGAGACCTGGGCTTTGGCCTTTGGTATGTGAAAATACATAGGTAAATTGGAGTGGAAGAGGAGAGGAAAGGGAAGAATCCTCAAGTGTATTGTTGGTCGTTCCAGCTGCTGCAGGAAGGGTAGAAAGGATGGAGATAGTGGCTGCTCCAATTTGTCTGGAAGACAGAAAGATTTTCATAACCAGCCATTCTGGGCGACACTGGTTCACACAGTGGTTTAGGTTACTCCAAACCCCTTTAGCCCAGCCATGCCTTCAGCCAAACTGTTCCTTTACCAGCTGCACACACAGAACATCTCACTAATAACTGTGTGTTAAATTACAGACTCTTTATGCTGCTGGAGAGAAGATACGGGGCACTGATGAAATACAGTTCATCACCATCTTGTGCAAAAGGAGTGCCACACACTTAATGAAAGGTATGGAACACAAACCACTCTCTA
This sequence comes from Eopsaltria australis, assembly GCA_034509425.1. Classification (NCBI taxonomy): domain Eukaryota; kingdom Metazoa; phylum Chordata; class Aves; order Passeriformes; family Petroicidae; genus Eopsaltria; species Eopsaltria australis. The sequence goes on from JAVTVJ010000380.1 coordinate 111,630, forward strand.
CCATCACTACTCTCCCAAGCCTCCAAAATCAGAAATCACCCTACCCAAAAAGAAGAGGCAGGGCTGTAGATGAGACATGGGTGGTCAGAAATAAGTACTTGAGCCTGTTTTCTAATTCCTGGTCACTCAGTAACCAAAGGCTGCCAGCAGGTTTTGTGGAAGATTATGAAGATTTAGTTCTGCTGAAAATCAAGTCCCTATACAGTGGTGATAACTGGATGTTGTTTAATAAATCCAAGGAGTGAATGAGTACCTTTCTAATTAAGTTGGAGCATGTGGTGAACAGACACATCCCCTTGGATGTGGATCCCTCTGGGGAAAAGAAACCACTAAAAAACTGATTTGTTCAGTGCTGGAGAATCACAGGGTGCAACCTGCATTTCTGTCCCAGCTCCTTTTGAGGGCATCAGAGGCTGCTGGGAGAGAAGACACTAGCCCTGCTGCAGCTGAGACCTCAGCTCCCCACTGTCTGTGCAGCAGAGACCAAACTTTGTCATCTCAAGACTTTTGAGGCATAACAGACTTTTTTATGTCAGCTGAATCTAAGCAAATCAAGTGTTGTGTGAATCAGCTGGACCTAAACTGATAAATTTAGCTGGAGATAAATTAGGTATGCCAAGCTTTTTTCAAGCTGAGGTCCTCTGAGGCTGTTTCTGTGCCCTGGAAGCCAGCTCCCCCTTGTGTTTCAAATTCAATCTCCCAAGGTCACTTAAAAATATAAAAACAAACAAATAAAAATAGGTAGTCTCTACCTATAATACCTTAATACAGGTATTTTTCTGTATCTGTCTTTAAGAATTGAATTTCATCTTGTTGTCGTAGTGCAACCGGCCTGTGGGACCTACTGTGGCACCAGGTGATTTCTTCTGTACTTCAGCCACCTGTAGCTATTTGTCTTTAAAATCTGAGTGTAATTGTTGCAGCTTTAAAAAAATTTTAATAGAAAGATTAGATCTGAGTTGAGAAGTTTGTATCCATCTGTCTCTTCTGTATTCCATTTTCCCAAGTGTCTTGAGTGTTGATGGTCTTGAATGCTGAGTAAAGTTTATTAAGATGTCCATTGCATTACGTAGCAGTTTTCCTTCTTTGTTAGTCCTAGAAAGCCACAAATAAAAACAGATATCTGTGTTTCTGAGCCTTGGAGTATCCAAAGTGTATAAGGTGAGCAATGTTGCTGAGCTTCTGTTAACGTGGGAACTCAAATATCTTGGAATCTGCACCTGTGCTTTGCTCACCTTTTCTCAGTTTTTTTGTTTTTTTTTTTTTAATTGTGGTTGAAATAATAAGTTTTCCCGAATGGTGTTGTCATCATTTTAAAGTCCATGTGCTGTGAGCTGCATAGTCCTAGATTTAAGTTGATTTTATTTTGGTTCCTGAAGCTAATGACATCAACAATCACAAGACCAAAGGTGTGCCTAACTTCATTGTCTGCTTTATTTCTGTGGTTAAAGACAGCGATGAAGGGTCAGATTTCCACATAAACTTGAGGTGACTGAAATTGCCTGAAGTCAGGGAATTAAGAACCATGAATGGTTTGGCTTTTTGTAAATGTTAACATTCATATTTGTAGCTGATTTCTGATGTTGACTAAAGCCTCCTGAAGCTGGTGCAGATGAGGCCAATGCTTTTGCAGGATCTGTGTGTTCATATTGCCTCACAAGAAATGCCTGTAAATATTGGGTACAAAATGCCTCAGCAGTTACTTGGTAAAAACATAAGTTTTTTGTGTTTCAGTGTTTGAAGAATACCAGAAACTGGCTGGTAAGAGCATAGAAGACTCTATCAAGAGTGAAACTCGTGGTTCACTTGAGGATGCCATGCTGGCTATTGGTAAGTGGTGACCTTTCCCTTTGCTTTGCCAGAGTCTGCTGCCTTTTCTTCTGCAGTAGTCGACTTCTATTAGATGTATCTACTTTATAAAGGTATCTGGTAGGAAGTAAGGGGTACCTCTTGGGTAAGACAAGTTCAGGTTCCTGAGCACACTGAATTAATGGGAAGAATGTAGGATCTCAGTCCCTGCTGCCCTGGGCTGGAATTACCATTGATTCTTACTGAGCTTTTTTTGTATTCCTAGTGAAATGTACCAGGAACATCCATTGCTACTTTGCAGAGAGGCTGTACAATGCTTTAAAGGTAAGACTCTTCATTGCAAAACGCTTGTTTTCATACTGACTTAACTTGTAACCTGGCTTCCACCAATTCAAGCTAGAAGAGTCAAGGTTTTGGTGAAATTTAGCAGGTTTAGAGCAGTACTACTGTTACAAGTAATAGCAGAATCCTTTCAAACACCTTGGGTAGAAAAGTACCCTTTAAGCTTGAGATACCAAGGGAGTCCGGCTTTTCTGGCTTGAGAGTCTGCAAGGAGCCCAGCCCCACTTTCTGGAACACAGACAAAACTTGCGGAAAAGGCTTTTCTAGGAAGTTGATTATGATGAAGTCTTGCCTTCTGTATTAATAGACTGGAACACAGTATTTTCTTTTTAGGAAGCAATTCTCTCAATGGCAGACTAAAATGAGAGTTTCAAATGGGGACATATAAGGTATTTGCAGATTGTGTCCCTGTAATGTTTAACTGGTATGTATAAGATGCCAGCTCTCCAAATCCTTTGGAAAGCTAACTGTTCTGTTGTCAGTGTGACCTTAATTTTCCTCTGAGTGATTAAACAATATTGGTTGAAGCCAAACACTGCCTGGGTGATGCTGCAGAAGGACATTCTGTATTCAGAGTTAACTCCCATCTCTGTAACCTGTTTGCTTTTGCATTTGACATGTGCAAAACTTGTGCACACTTCCTTGGTGGGTTTGTGGTGTTGACGGTGGCCCCTGGGAGGGGTGTGAGGGTTGGCCCTCCAGAAAGAGATGCAGATGTCCCACAGAACAGGTGGCAAGTGGTGTTTGAAAGCTGAGTTCTCCTGTCCTGGACTTGTTTGCACAACTTATCCCAGTAACATCACAGACTGATGTATCTGTTATTCCAGGGGGCTGGTACTGATGATGGGACTCTGATAAGGGTGATGGTTTCTCGAAGTGAAGTTGACCTAAATCTTATAAAGCCTGAATTCAAGCGTATTGCAGGAAAGTCTCTCTCCAGTATGATTTTGGTAAGCAGAATTTTGATACTATGTTTCTCAGCCATTGCATGTATTCCTAATCTTTCCAGCACTGTGGGACACTTCCATGGTTATTTATTTCTGCTCTGATCATGGTTCTCCTTCCCTAGGCCTTTTAACAGTAATGTCCTAGAGACACAAATGTCTGAAAGGTGAGTCAGACTGTGTGCTCTCTGTAAGTGACTTGGACAAAGAAAACCCAAGGAGAAACTGCATCAGGATTTTCATGGACCAGACTCTGTCTCCATGCACTGCATGATGTCCTAGATCAATCTAAATTCTAATCTAAATGAATAATTCTTGTTATAGCTATCCCACACTGCTGTGCCATTTTCTCCTCTCTCTCTGCTATCCGTAACTACCTCAAGCCAGTGCCATCCATATAAGTCAAAATAGTGCTGGGATATTTTGTTTATTTCTTTTCTCTTATATTCTTTTAATTTTTTTCTTTTGCTGCTGTTTGGTTGTTTGGGGTTTTTTAGCTGCCTTATCCCAGATGAAAGCCTGGTCTACACTGTGATGAGATAGGTTCAGTTTCTGAACCTTGTCAAGGCTGATTGTAGGATTTGAGTCTCAGCTCTGAGTGAATGTGCCTCCCCTGTTAGTGCTGAAATGCTGTTTTTTACCATTTGTCCTAAGGACTTTGGGACATTCCTCTCCCCCTATGCAAACGTCACAGAAGCCCTGTCCTTAGCAGTCCCTATGGGAAGTCTGGTTCTGTAATGAGGGGCCTTTCTTATAATTGACACTGTCAATGTCTGTCATGTTGATTAATGATCAGTCTTAAAGGGTCTGTACAGAATATTCATTCCTTCTGAGAAGTGGAACTAGCTTTACACCTGTCGTCACAAAACATTCAAAGGAAGCAAATTTTTTTATTTTTTTTTTTTTACCTAGTGAATATTTTGTGTAGTGCTTCTAGACCAAAATGACCACCCTTGTGGCTTTTTAAAAAATGTCATGTGTCAGGGCTAATTATAGTGCCTTTTCCCTTCCTGTGGGGAAGAGATGCTACATAAATACCCAGGGACAAAAAATCTGAACCAAACATGTTTGCTTGCTGTCATTTGTGCTGACTTTGTCTGTGCTGCTCTGTGGGCCAGAACCCTGATCAACTGCTCACCTGCATTCCAAAGGAAAAAAATGTACTTGATGAATGTTATTTCAGGTGTTAGCTACAAGCTTCATTTCTCTATTCGCTTTTGATGGTGTGTCATCTGGCAGCAACTCTGCTGAAGTCTGGCTTGCTCTTTCCAAAGTCCTTTTCCTGTGTGGGCATATTCTGCAGACTGACAACGTCAGCACTTGGAGCATGCAAAGGAACTTCCATACTCACCTATTTTTTAATATTTTCTCCTCTCAGGATGATACCAGCGGTGATTACAAGACAGCCTTGATGAATCTCTGTGGCAGTGACTGACAGACTCTAAGAGGAAGATGTTGAAAAGGATACAGAGAGAAAATTAACAGTGAACAAGGGTCTGAAAATGTTCTTGTAGAAAATCTTTCCATTGATCCAAGTGGGGAGGGAAAGAAGATCAAATTAATGGTTGAGATCTCCAAAGCTCTCTGAAGGATATGGGTGCTCATTACACATTGAATGCTATCCACTTCCCAAACAGTTTTCCAAATACAAGGGGGTATGTTAATTTTTTGTTTCCATTCTGTTCTTTGCAGTTTTCCTTCTATTTTAACCTATTGTGAAGGATGGCACTTTAGCATGAAATTAAAGGTTCTTTTAAACCTTCTATAGCTGTTTCACAAGTCTGAACAACCCTACAAAGCCTGGGCTGCCCTGAAGCCCAGCTAATTTTGCTAGGCCAAGCTGGTAGGGCTCGGTCCATTTGATGCTTGCAGGACGAGTCTGGAAGGAGTCCCAGATATTAATGAGGCTTTAGGGCATGGGTCAGAAAGGAGAATTTAGTGCCAGAGACAGTAGTTTAGCAGCCTTATCTACATAACTCCAGGGGGGCTCCCCAAGGAGCAGAGAATGGCAGAGCCAAGCTGGCTGCAAGCATGTGAAAGTTGAAGGCTGTGTGCCTGATTTCCTTCTTGCTTGTCTGTTGGGGAAGACTGGCAAGTTCAGGTCATGGGGGAATCAAAACTGGCATGGATGATTTGGTTTTGGTGAACACAGGATACCCTCCCCATGGAAGCAGACCTGTCTCTGCTCCTAATGTCACAGTAACTTCACAGCAGCCAGTGGACTCCCTCCAAAATTGCCTCCACTCCCCGTGAGTGCACCACCAGGGTGCTGAGTGAAGCCCCAAATGAGGACAGTGATACAGAGAGAACAGTCTGAGAAGTTCGGGTCTGCCTTGACCACTGGTTCTCCACACTTAAAGTAACTCCTTTAAATGTGTAGTTATGAAAAGCCTTTCAGTAAATGTGTTCAGTAAAGGAGCTTGTCTGATCAAGTGGGTGAACTTTTTGGCTAAGGGGTGCTGTGCACTGCTGAGATTAGCAGGAATCTGTGCCATGAGAGAGGCAAGTTCCAAAGGTCTTGGTGGGTCCAGGACATAGAATAGACAAGGGACCTGGGGTCAGGGTATCTACTCACCTCAAGTGATTATGAAGAAGAGGAGCTTTCAGTGTCTGCCCCTTTAAGTGCTTTTTTTTCCGTGACATCCCAGTTTCTCGCCTGGGCTCTAGGCTGAGCAAAAAGGTGGGGGGTTATTCTCAGTTTTTGAGGGATGTGGGCTGGCTACGGGACTCGCATCTCCCTTCTGCTGGTCAAAGGACACCCCTTGGTTTTTCACAATCACTAGTTCTAATTGACACCGATCATCAGGCTTCCCTGTTCCGTTTTGGTTTGGTTTTTTTTGAGGCGGTTCGGGGCTGCGAGTGCCGTGCGGGGGCTGCGGCCGCGGCGAAAGCCGGGCTTACACCCCCCTCTGCTGGGGGACCGCCTGCGCGCAGCCCGGCGGCGGCTCCGCGCACCCCGGGGCATCCCGAGGCATCCTCGACACCCCGGGGCATCCCGGGGCATCCTCGACACCCCGGGGCATCGCGGGCATCCCGCGCACTCCGGGCATCCCGCACTCCCCTGGGCATCCCGGGCACCCCGCGCATCCCGGGCATGGCCTCCGCGGGAGCCAAGAGGAGCGGGAGCAGTGTGGTGGGATCTGCCCCCCCTTCCCCCTTGGCTCTCTCTTCCAGTCCCTGCAAAGCCTGACCCGGAGGGATGCGCTCCCTGTCCCCTTATGGAGCCAGCTCGGGGGCTCTCGGCCCACAGCCCTCGGCACGGCTATGGGCTCTGCACCAAGGCACGGCCAGAGTCGTGTGAGGAGGTCTTACTGAAAGTGTGCCCCGTTCTGGTGTGTTCGGGGTATTATTGTGGAAAGGCCAAATGGGAATTTATGTCTGCCTGGGCAGGGAACAGGAGTGATTTACACCATTGCACCTACAACACCTCTGTTTCCTGAAGCTGGACAGGCAGCAAGTGAAAAGCAATCCCAGCTTTGAGGGACCGAAAATCTGATTAGAAAAGCCTAATGAAAGCTCAGCTCTTCAAGAATATTTTAGTTCAGAGCTGTCTGATGATTTCACTAAAACATTTGTGTTTATATCACCCCAGAGCTCCCGTTGTTGTTATTGTTATCAGATTACTCAGGTCAGAGGTTGGCTTTTCTTGTTGGCCTGTGCTTAGCACAGTGGGACTGGATTAGAGCTGTTTCACTGTGGTTATGATCCCAATTTATTAATAACAGCTTGGGAGATGTAAAGTGAGTTGCCAGAATGCTCACAGGAGATCAGTAGTAAAGCTGGAAAGGAGGAACAACCAGGGGAAGCTGATTCTATCACTGTAATTGCTGGGAAACAAAACAATTGTAAAACATCAATGAAGATTTAATTACATATTGATTGCTGCTAAAATGTTCCCTGGGTGAACAGGTGCTTTAATAAATCAGGATCAATTCCTAAGCTGTTCTAACCAGTCTTTTCTAAGTGCAAATATTGACTTAGGGCCTTTCTATTCACTCACAGTTTTATTAATATGATTTTATTGCACAAAAATCAAGATAAAAGCTTGGCAAAGGAAAAGGTAACAGGGGCAATGTAAAAAATGCCCAGGACTGGTGCAGGCCTTCTGCTCTCAATGTGCCAGCCTTTTTCCCTCTCCTGTGCTGCAGCAAGACCCATGTGCAGGGAGTCTCCAGGGACAGCACTAATGCCACCTTGCCGTCCTCTCGGTGGTTGCCCTGTGTCCTCAGGTGCAGCACACACAGCACGAGCTGTGCCATCCATCAGCCTCGTGGGCTGTGGGCTCTCTGCTCAGCTACATCCAGGTATACATAGGAATAGCTGTCTCCAGCTGTTAACTCTGTTCCTGACATCTGGAAAGCTAACCAAAGTGTGTTCCAGACAGGATGCTAATGCACGTACTTCATGTTTAACCCTTGAGAGTTTCTGTTCCAGAGAAAGCTGGTCTTATGCAGTGTTGTTTAATTCTCCCAGAAAGCCAGTGCAGATGTGACCTGAAACCCAGGAGGCCAGACACAGGCAGCAAGGGCTTTGCTTCTTAACAGGTGTGTCATCACTTCTGGAGAAAAGAAGAAAAGCTTGGATTGGCTTGGCTTCACTTGCATTTCTATTTTGCAACAGTTTGGAGTAATTTTTGGGTAAAATATGTTAAAGTACTCAAACTGAGGTAAAAAGAACACTGTTCCTGTCAGGTAATGGAAGAAGAGAATAGCGGATATCTTAGTCAGGTAAAGTGGGAGATCTCTTTACCTTCTCCTCATGTTAAGGGAAGTGTTTCAAGGGCAGGAAATAATCTGAGAAAGATATTCAGTCTTCCTTTCTCCCTGAGGTTTTCTCATCAGTGCACAGAGGCAACTGTGGCTGCTGGAGGCAGCTGGATGGGGTCTGGGGTGGGGCCGAGCCAGAGCCTTGCCTGAGGCACCAGAGCTGACACTGGGGCATCTTTGAGGCAGCCCAGACAGCAATTCTCCTCGGAGCTCAGGGTGGGGCTGCCAAAACACTGACAACAGCACAGTGTGTGGCCCGGGGAAGGTGGGTTGTGCTATCGTGGATGGCTTCACTATTCATTCTGGGGTGGGCTGAAGGGAGGCTCGGGGGCAGAGCATCCTCATTGCTGGGCAAATGGAAGCCTTCCTGAATGGAAAATGCTGATTATTTTTAATTCTTAAATTAATAAATTAATGGTAAATTAGCATTGATGTATTAATGTAAAATGCTGCAGTGTTTAAATACTGTCTGCCACAGACTTCTAGATGGGATAATGGAGTCTCCCAGTGTTGTGCCTTATTGCCTGGCTATCTTGAAGCAGCCCATTTTTCTGGCAAGGTGGCCATCTGATAATAAAATATACACCTTCCTCAGGGATTATTGTGTGGTAATTCCCTTTACAGGGAAGATAGCAGCAAACTGTAAGATGAGACTGTGCCAAAGACCTCTCAGGCTTTCCTTCCACTTCTGCCTTGAACCCAAATGCCTGAGCTGACTCCAAAGACTCTTCACTTCTTTAGTGTCTGGGGTCAATTACTGCAGAACATCCCCATGCCTGGGATGCTGCAGCAGCAAGAGATGTTTTGTTTGACACAGTGCAGCAAGCTCTTCTCCTCAGACCACATGCAGACAAGGTCACTCCAAGTCCCCATTTCTCCCCTCACTGCAAACCTTATCTGCCTTGTAAGTAATTGTTGCTCAGTCTTCTGGTGTCATACATTTGAATCCAAAGAACTCATCCCTGGGTTCCTAAGAAATTACCGGTAGTTTTTGTTGTACACTAAAAACCTTATGTTAGGCTGCAGGAAAGAATGAATAGTTTAGGGTTTGTATCTGATTGTCCTCTGAGAAGAGAGAAATCCTCTGAGAAGACAGAAACAGCCAATCCTGAGGACCTGGGCTCCTGTCTGTTTGGAAGAATTGCTTGTTCAAGCTGTGTTTCTGTTTCCCCAACATTTCTTCCTGTTACAAATCTCAATTAGCCATGGTGGGTCCGTATCAGGCCTTGGACTTTTTGAGGGCTTGGAGTTGGCATTTCTGACTGGAAATTGTGTGCCCAGCACTTAAGAGTGTCACTGTATGGGAGTTCAGAGTTCACAGGGACTTTTTCCATAATATTTTGCATTCTTACGGTTGCAAAGAAATATTTATGGTGATATTTTTCTATGATATAGAAGTCATATGATACATCCAAGAATTGTCCTGAGAAACCTTTTCTGTATTTCTGGCCAGACAAAAGTACTTATTACAGAAGAAACACAGATGTCTGTAGGTTCTGTACATGCAGGAACCTAACATTTGGAGAAATAAATAGCTCTGGATCACACAGAGGAACCAGTACTGTTCTCTCTGTGGTAATGAAGAACAGGATATGTTGTAGGCACAATATTATTAATAAATAGTGAGCAATGCAATATGAATCTGTAATTCAATTTAGGATTTCAGCTGAAATTGCTCTTTGGAGTAATAGATGGCAGTGAGCTCTGAAATTGAGTTAAAGTCCAAACAGGAACTGAGTCATGTGTAGCAATGGTCTAGGGAAGCAGAGAATCACAGTCAGCACTGGGCAAAATATTATTGGCAGTACTATATTCACAGAAAAAAAGGCATTTGGTGGACATAAATGAAATTTAACTGAGCTTATAAATTGTTGTCAGGCAGAAAAATAGGGGGGAAATGAAAGTCAACATTTACATCTATTGATTTTAAAATGGCAACTTTATTTTTAAAGCTGATTCAAGCTGAAAAACAATTATTAAAAGGTTTCATTAATCTGAAGCTGAAACATGACATTTTGGAGGGGAAAATTTTAATATTCAGTTTGCCTGAGAACATAATTTTTACTTTCTGAAATATCTCCTAAATTTCTATTTTAGTTTAAGCCAAAGAACCACAATTTCCCCCTCAGTTCCCTGGTTTAGCCACTGAGATGAAAGGTCCCTTGTTTTTTTAGTCAAAATAAAGGCTGATGTTATTCAAAAGGGAGGGGAGAGTCATTGCTTTAAATGTCACTAGCAATCTTCTCTAACAGAAGAGATCAGTGTTGGGGGTCTAATTTCTGAGTTTAAACAGATCCCAAAAGGTTCAAACAAGAAACAGGAAAAGTACAGCTGATGTCCCATTTCTAGCCTTGCAAGAACTGAAACAGCAGCACAGGCTGCCCAGGGAGGTGTTGGATGTCCCATCCCTGGGAACATTCAGGTTGGATGGGGCTCTGAGCAAACTGATCTGGTGGATGTCCCTGCTCATTGCAGGGGTCTGGACTGGATGGCCTTTAAAGATTCCTTCCAAACCATTTTATGTTTCTGTGGTAAGTTCATTTGTTCCTCACTGCTTGTCCTGCTTCTGGGACTGAAGAAAACCCCAAAGCACAAGACAGTTTTCTGCTTTACAGACAGGATAGCTCTGGATTTCTAAGCCACAGCTGTGTTACCCTGAGTGATGTGCTAACTGTAACAGCCATGTAGAGATAAATCTTTACTTCATGGAACTGTCTGTAATGAGACTAAATTGATTAATTTCAGGAAAGTGTTTAGAATCCATTATAGAAGCTGTTATATGAATAGGATTTTCAAGCAGTAAAGCACAAGATGGGGTTCCTCTGAAACGCCAGGTACGGTCCACAGTTAAATTGGTAAGCCAATATGATGTACTTTTTAAGCACCACACTTAGTCTATAGATTCTCTCTCTTTCTCTTTCATCTAGATCATCCTGTAAGAAATTCACAACTACACTGATTGTCTCCTTTCCTGCCAGGCATTCTGGAAAGACTGGTCAGTGAAGGCAGGCTACTGAAAACCAGGCTGCCTTCAGAGAAGAGCTTGATGAGATCATCTATCTTTACATATATAGTAATTCTTCTAAGAGCTGGTTCCCAAATGAAATTGTATCAGACAAAAACTTAGAAGAACTGTAGCTTTGGGTTTTGGTGGAAGACAGGGTGAGGAATGTCTTTTTAAACCAGCCAAGTACCCACTAAGCATTGCAACTTTTTTCTGGTTTCCTGGTGAACTTTTTGCATGGTTCTAATGATAGGTCATAGCCACTTTGTTAAATGCTTCAGTGACAGTAAAAACAGCAAAAATAATTGTCAGAATACATTGTTCCTTAAAGCTCTCTCACTAGTTTAGGAAAATTGTGGCTAAAAACTGTGGCATTTGGATGACCTCCCTTTTTCTGTTCTTCCAGCTAATACTAACACTCAAATCTAGTATAAATAAAGGCAAACATTAGTGATAATAAACTTTCAAACTCAGTCACTGGTTTGTTTATAGCTAGGTTGGTACTTGAGGGATCCAGTGCAATTTAAAAGGCAATAAATTGAAACAAACTCACTCGTTTTGGAGGCTGTTTATGAACTCTTTTAATTTGGTGTCATATTTATTTGGGGAGAATTAGATTATCCTATTCATTAGATGCTGTGGCCAGTGATGAATGGAACAACATTCCACATCAATGGCATTAATTGAATCCTCGCAAGCACAGATAATACCCCTGCAGGAAACAGGAGAAGATGGAAAAGTTCTCCAAAGTAGGTCTGCAAATACTGCAGGGATGAGGGAGCACTACTGGAGAGCCAGGATAGCTGGCAGCAGTTGAATGCTTTTCATTTTTTTGTGAGACTACTTAGAGAGTAGTTATGGTCATCAGGCATACAGTTGAAATCGATCTCCATGGTGCTGTAGGCACCACATATCTGACACAGAACCAAGGAGGGAGGACAGGTCTCCTAAGCTGCAGGCTGGTGCCATAACTAAAGACTTTGCCTCAGGGGAAATTTATTTCAGAGGGAAACATAATCAAAAAGACTGACAGGCCTTTCAGCAAAACTGATTTAAAGCTTGGGTTTTTGTAAATACCCAGATGATTTTCTCCAAGCTCATCAATAATACATGCTTGTGTCTGTTGAGGATTTCTCGGAAATGTGTCATTCTTCCAGGGAGCGTGTCCTATTGATAGAGCCATAAGCCACTGCCAATTAATCAGGGCATAATGCAGTGTTCAAAAATGAGCATGAGCTTTTCATGCCAGTCCTCTTTGATTCATGCCTCCGCTATGATTCATGCCAGTCCTCTTTCAGATGAGCAGCTGTTTGTTATGAGCAAATTACTTTATTGTCTGTGAAAGGTGAAAACCAGCCTGAGACATTGATTGGCTTTGGTGCAGAGAGAGTAGAAGCTTCATCAAATCCTCAATTTCCTGCTTGCTTCCTATGGAAGAAACTTTGCTCTCTCATATCTCAGTGGCACAAAGCAGTGAACAGTGGCAAACTAGGCTGAAGCAACAGTGCCCTGGATGTATGGAATTCCCCAAGACCCCTGATGTGACCTCTGGAGTCCCTGTATTCCTGATGGATCCTTCCCATCACTGATGTGCTTCCATTCAACAGGTGAGGGGCAGGTGTGCTCAGCACTGCATGCACCTGGACAATTCTCCTGGGAAATTCAGGAACAGTAGTTGGAGGGATTTTTCCTACTTGTTCTGATCACATGCCCCAAGCACTCTTGCTGGTAAAACGAGAGCAGCAGGGCAGCACATGTCAGGAATGGTGATTACTCATGCTTAAAAAAAGAGGTACCAGAGATGGCCACTGGGAATAGTGGTGACTCTGGGCTCTCCCATGGCACATCCTCTGCCACGAGCAGGGGGCTGGAAGGCAGTAAATAGTACCTGTCCTCAATTTACTGAAGCAGGAACACAGGGGAGTGACCAATTCAGGGTCAGCAGTGGGTCAGCAGTGATAAAGATGCAGTTCATCAGAGCCCCAGAAAAATCACCCACCTGAGGACTCCATGTCTTCTCACTGCTTGTGCTGGGCTATGCTTATTTTTTGACGTGCACTCTCAATATTGCAGTCCTAAGAAAGTGCTCTCAGCCAAGGTCTCAAAGAGGTTAAAGCAGTAATAGCCACAGAGGGAGTAACAGGGGCATCTATAAAACTAACCATTTCAGAGCACTAATCTCATCAGCAAGCTAATTGCAAATATTGCATCTAAGAACATTTCCAGCCATCTGCAGGAAGGGAATGTCACAGTGTTTGAAAGGCATCTTGTATTTATGATTGTGTCTTGCTGATACATAAATCTGGCACTGTGAGTTTTGGATGTCATCATGATAATCATGCAGAAGAAACATACCATGCTTGGGAGGTATTTACTTGGAGGCATTTGCACACCACTTTTATTGTGGTATCTGAATAATTCCTTGTGTGTGTAAAGTCCTGCTACATTTCATGTGGTTTTGAGTATAGAACTGAGTGAATATGGAGATCATTGCTAATCCCTATAGCCAGATTTGACTGTGCCTGTTGTCACATGGTAAAACTGTGATCCTGCAAACAAAATTGCATCTTTCTGGGTCCAAGGCTGATATTCTGCCAAATGTGTTTCCCTCTTATTATGAATCCAGGAAAATATTTACAGTCCCTAAACAATTTTCATCAGACTTGGTCCTGAGGTGACACGAGTGTCAAAGGGACCAAGAAAGGGTGTGTGTCTGTGACCCATTCTGAGTAAGAACAACAGCAATGTCAGGAAAAGTGGAAGTTTGAGCTGTACCTTTGCTAGAGCTGGAGATTGTGACAGGCACCAAATCTGTTCTGCTGGAAGGTAAATAATTTTTACAAAATATACAGATTCACAGGGCAAGATTCACTGTGTGGTACAGCTTGGTTTGGTTTTTGATGCTCCCTCAAACAAGCTTTAAAGGAACCTCCTACCCCATTGGATAGACAATTTGCCTTTCAGTCTACTTGGAACCAGCTCTTGAGGCTTGTTGCTCCCTGGGAACTGAGTTTTGATGTTTGGACTGTCTCACATAACTCCATCTGTAACCAATGCTTTTCAGGGATTTCGGTATAGTGTATAAATAAAGTTAGTTGTGCTTTCCTTGTTCCTCCTGTGCAAAGGTGACATGTGAAGCTACCTGATGAGGTGGCAATGTAACAAATAACCTGAAAGCTCTCCCTTCCACTTACCTGTTAAATAGTTGTATGACTGCATATAGACTGCAGATTTTGTGAGTTGCAAGCCAAGGAATTAGGAGTTTGACACCAGCATAGGTCCTACTCTGCAAAAGTCAGCAGCCTTTTAAAGAGAAGCCAAAATTATTTTTCAAAATACTCATTTATGAGTCAGTTTAATGAAGGACATTGTCCCACTGATTTTTATTTTAACACTTGTTATGACACTTCCCTCACCTGATGATCAGGGAAACATTATATGTTGAAGTCTTAAAAATTTGTGCAGAGACCGACGTCTTACCAAGCATAACAACATTTCTGTCTTGAAGACGGGGTGAAGTTATTACATCCAGGCTTAAGGCTAAATAATCCCAGGGGTCAAGACTGAACTTGCAGTGTCGTTCTTAAAATATTACCCATTTACTTCTAAAATAAACCAGTTGAAAAAAACACACTTCTGTTTCTTGATAATTTTAGCATGCAGCTATCAGTGAGACCTTGATGTTGTGTGTGAAGGAAACCTGGCCCCAGAAATGGCTCACTTTAGAAACATTTATTAACATAACAGTCTGGGCTCCAATCCTGGTAGATCATTTTTCTGGACAGATTCAATGCTAGGACTGGGCACCACAGATTTTATCAAAGTTCTCTTGGATTGCTGAGGTCCAGTTAACATTCTTGAGATCATGACCTATGGTTGGTGCAGAGAGCTGCACAAAACTTTCTTCTCCCATTGACTTTAGTAAGAGGTGTAAGAAGCTGAGCACCTCTAATAAATAAATGCATATGTATCAAGTGCTTGTCATAGTAAATAGACAGAAGTAGATGCTGAATTACAGCAATTTGAAGGGACATTACCTTTTCTAATGCAATAATGAAAATGTTAGCTTTTGTCTATCCTACAAAAGTGCTATTGTTAGGAGCAAACAAACTTTGACCTTTCTACTGTTAGACAAAACACTGTTTGGAGAAAAAAATAGCAGATTCACCTCGTTAGTGGCCAGCACCCTTAAGGTTAATTTCACATTATGAAGTTCCTTTGAAAATGAGATCCTGAGTAAAGGACAAAAATCTCAGCAGTCATGGAATCACTTAGCAATTAAAATATAAGCAGAACAGTAAGTGGAAAAGGACCACAATTTTGACAGAAAAAGGTAATTTGTAACACAGATGCACTTGCTGTCTGTAGAAAAAACAGCCTGCTTGTTCATCCTTGAGCTCACAGTTCAGAATGCCTCAGTGAAATGAAAAATGAAATAACCTGCTAAATCAGTGTATTTCAGGATGGTTCAAAATTGCCTAGGCCTGCATGGGGATGGAGCCTTGTCCCAGCTTCCCCCATGATAATGAACTGGCAGAGTTTGCACAAGGGCGCTCTGTTTCACTGACTTCTGGTGGTGCTCTGCTGCTTTACAGCAGCTAAACATCTGCTTTTAATTTAACCAGATGTTAATTCCCTTAGGCTGGGCAAGTCCTTGCTGCCTGGAAATAGGGTTTTTAACATAGAACACTCTTCCAGCCTCCCCTGCTGGGGTAGCTCCACTTCATCTGTCATAACCCTTGCCCTGCTTTTAGGATTGTTATGAGGTTTTATTACTGCTTGCAAAAAATTGCCCCATATTTCACCAGAAGTAGCTTTTCAAGAACATTGATCAAAGTTTATTGCAGACACCTGGGTATAAAATCACCGCCTGAGGCATCAGGCCTAATGTAATGTAATTTTGTGTAATGCTATCTAAGATAACTGATTTAGGGATGGTAGGGAGGGTCCCAGAAGAGTTGTCCTTGGTTTTTTGCGGTTTAAGGAACTGGACATGAGGCTGTCAGGTTGGCTGTTGGCAAAGATTAGTCTGAAAAGAAGCAGGGATAGCTGCCATGTAAAAACTAGTTTAGCCTTTGCTGCTGAAGTGCATTTCCCCATGGTATTGTTGGAGATCTAACTAGAAGTTCTTTAATGTGGTGTTAATGTTCTTTTGATTTGGGTTTGTTTGGTTTGGTTTTTCTTTGTTTAGGTTGGTTTTGGGTTTTGCTTTTTAGTATCCTATACTGAGACATTTGTTACTTATAGAATTATTCATCTTGTGATCTGGAAGCATCAAGGTGCATTTCTATTCAAAAAGAAAATTTTTCTGCTTTTACTGGAAGGGAATGGGAAGTGACTGTTGTGCTGCTGTGAACTGCCTGAAGATTTCTGTTAGCTCCTTAAAAAGGCCATATGTTAGTTCCTTAGCCTATGCTAATGATGTCTTTGGGAAACTTACCCATAGGTAGCTTCTGCAAAATTTTTAATTTTTTCTCTGTGCAACATAGAAGGACATATTAAGGCATGGAGAGACAGTGACTTGGAGGCTGGGGTAAAGGAAGGAGACTTCAAGCAAGGCTGGAATTGAGATTGCAGCAGTCAGTCTGGTATCACAACTACCTGGCAGCAGAGCAGAGGACTTTAAGAGCTGGTCTACATCTACCATCTGCTACAAAAGAAGTACGTTTGTTTGCTGGCTAACCAGGCTTTTATTCTAAAAGGTTAACATGGTTAGAAAGTACCTCAATGAAAGCCTTTCAGTTTCAAGCCCAACCTTAGCTTGTTTTCATCTGAACACTGCCCTTTTACCTCTACTGCTTTTTCTTTCTAATTTAATTTGCCTGATGCAGGTACAAATGTCAATTGCATCCTGAACAGTGACGCTCTTTTAATCATTTTTGGTATACAGATTGGCTGTTCCTCTGATCCTAGTAATCTTGCTTTGCAGCCTGTTCTGGTTTCCTCAATGTTTCCTCAATGTGGGTCTCTGTGTTCTGCCTTACGTCCTTGTATAGAGTCACTCTTGGCAGTAATTGCAATTATGCTGCTCTACAACACATCCTCAGGTTGCATTTGCACTTCTCAGAGCTGCCTTGTGTTGGGAGCTCACTGTAATGCTGTGAGAACACCATTGCCATCATCCTCCAGCAGCACCCCTTGTTTTCCTTAAAGGGCACTATTGTATTTTCAAATGGTACCTCGGGACTATCAAAGATGGGCATCTCTCTTGATCTTGTGGAGAGCAGTATCTCAGTGCAGCTTGTGCACTTGCACTGTACATACTCCTGAGTTTATGCAAGGACCAGATTCTGCTCCTCAATGTTATCGTATGTAGCTTAAAAACTCTACATCCACACAATATTGAACTAATACTGAATAATTGATATCATAATATCTCTATAGCCCTCAAATGCTCAGACATAACAATGGCAGGACAATAAGAAAAGATGTAGGGAGTTGTTTTATGTACTCTCTGGAATAATGGTTTGTGGTGGACTTCACCAATTTTCCTGTTCACTGATAATTTACCTCATACTGATGACTGCTTATATTTATATTCATTCAGTTATTGGCAGCTGACACTTAGGGGTATGAGTTTCATGTTAACTCCTTGTTTCTGCTCTTTTGTCACTAGGAGGTCAAAAAAAGGGTAACTTTAATAAATAGATATATGTGTTTATATTTGTTTATTCAACTCTTATTACTTACTGAGAGTTACTCAACATCTTCTCTACAGTGCTGTGTAGGACAAACTAAAAAAAAAGAGGTTGTCCAACTCCACTGTGATCAAGAGAGGAACTAAGCCAGACGAATACAATTAGGCAAGCTGGAGCATGAACAGCATCCAAAACACACAATCGGAATTCCCTCTGGCACAGTAGTGCTCAAAAAACATACATTTGCAGTAACTACAGAGGGTCAGGAGCTCAGCTTTACAGCTCGTTGGAGAAAACTGACTTTTCACACTGGGACTTCTACCAGACTCTATTTGGCTTCTTGTTCTGCACTCTCCTTGGTATTTTAAGTTGATAAAAATCTCATTATGTCAATATAGGAATGAGATTTTTTTTTCAGAACTAAGAAGGCAAAAGTTCAATGTGGGGTACTTTTCCTCCTTTTAGTATGGAGCTTAAATATTTGTTAGAAACTTGTATAAAACATCCTCTTTGGTGAACCTGTGATATTGGGAAGCAATTGTAAATACTGCAGCGAATCTGCTAAGATCGATCAAAATATTTCATCCAAATTACATGCTAAGTACCTTCTGCTTTATCATAACATTGTCTGCATTGTCAGTAGGGGGAAGAATTTTCCATTTTCCTGCTCTGAAAGCCTGTTTAGTTCTACTGCACATTGTTAAACAGATGTTGCATTTCACCCAAGAGCTGCTTGTGTTTCAATACTGGATAAAGTGGTTTCTGTAAATAAGGCTTGCAAAATGCTTTCTGTCTGAACAGAACTATGGGCCAGTTTTTATTACATGCTGTTATTATAATTATAGGATCTTTTGCTTAATCAGGATGTGCTTAATTAGGATAGCCATTTAATTGGGACATCTCCCAAGGAACCAATTTAGCTTAATGTTATTAGTACTATCTAATCAGGGCAGCTTAGGAAAAAATTTGCTTTTAAAAAATAGGACCCCAGCAAAAGAAAAGATAACCTGGTGTTTTGCTGGTCTGATGCATGCAGTCCATTTCTCAAGGAACTGCAGGGATGATCTCCTCAAAGTAACATGAGACAAGCACAATCCTTCTGTTGTGAAGGTATCAGACATGACCTTCACTCCTGCTGTTGGCTGCCATCTCCTTATACCAGAATACCCTGGGAAATGAGGCCCATGAACTTCATATTGTACCCAACAGGAAAAAATATCTGCCAGATATAAATGGCAAAATGGAAAATGCTGCCAAATGTTAAATCTTTAAGGTATTGGCAAGGATATTAAATAAAGCAGCAGTAACAGGTTTTGAAAGGAGAGTTGCTCAAACAGAGATTCCTAATAAAACTGTTGGGCATTGAGATGTTTTATTCATATTTTAATAAAAAATATTCTATCTTAGGTTTTGGAGTTAGTATTATTGTAGTTATACATTCAGCACTGTCCAATGAGATACTACCACCAAACAAAATCTACTGTTTTAAGGAAACAGAAACGTGTGAGTTAGGTCTAAATTTTGGTAAGTTCAAAGGCAGTATATTTGGTAATAAAGTTTAAAACTCCACAGTGGCCTGTGAGCTAGTGTGATCCTAGATGGGCAGTATGAGCCAACAGCTGAACTAGGGCTGAATTTTCAATATCAGATACTTGTGAGAAACTTGGACTGAAAGAAAACAAATCAGTGAACAGACTTCCAGCAGGAGTAAACCAGTCACATCCCATTGCAATTGCTGCAAACATTGCAATTGCTGGTTTCCATGTGCTGAAGGTTTTAGCTTAAGCAGTGAGATGAAGCAGCAGTAGGATTGTTTGTGCACGATGATGGTGGCACTGGAACACATTGGTCAGGGTGGTGGTAGAATTTCCATCCATGGACATATTAAAACCCCATCCAAACACAGTATTGAGTATCGTGCTCTTAGCAGCCCTGCTTGAGCTCAGGGGTTGGACAAAGTACCATCAAGAGGTCCCTTCCATCTTCAGCTGCTCTGTGTTTTTGTGAAGTTTCTGATCACAGTCCCCTCAGTACAGGTAAAGTACAAATCCCAACACTGTGGGTTTACTTAGGCACAATGTTGACTTTGGTGGTAAAGCTCATCTAAGAAATCCCAATCCCCAACATTCCCCTCTGCTTTTTTTTCCATGTGTAAAGTCACTGGGTCTTTATTTGTGGTGATAAAATTCTTTATAGGGGCACTGCATTAACTGGATCAATTATAAGACAAAGTTAAAAATAACATACTGAGGTTTTAAAATAATGTTTATTTTTTTAAGTCTTATTTTAAAATGCATGTCAATTCAGCTATGCAGTTCCCAGCTCTGATGGGATGTACTGTCACAGCCCACAGGATGATGAACAAGTGAGTGGGGGCAAAGCTGAGAAGGGACCAGCACGATGCCTAGATCCATCATGTATAATTGCACACTGACTAATGCTGTCTCTTGCAGAAAGCAGGACTATGCTATCTGATGTTAACTAACTGAAAAAATCAGACCTCTGTCTTCAGTTCACTGTACATATTGGGTTCTCTTCTTATGGAGATACAGCATACAAAACCTTTGCTTTCTTTAGGTGCTGTTGAGGAAGTCTAATGGTTAACTAAATAAGAATTAAAATTGCATGAAAGCATACCTATCATTTTCTGCACAGGTATGTGCTCCTCAGGGACTGGGTAGTTCATTAGTACTACAGAGCCTGCAAGAAATAAACTCACTTAAACTAAGTTAATTATAAAATCAAGTGACTCCCCAAGAAGGGGAATCATTTTAGTTGTTCTACTTGTGTGACTGCCCATACTTATTCAGGTCACCTTGTACAGCCCCATCTCTTCCCAGTGCTCTTACCCCTGCGTCTATTCTGGACTGAACGTGCTGGAGCTGCAGTTTTCAGAGATTTAGGTGTGGTTAAGGTGGAAGTGGATTATTGATTAGTGTGCTGGTGTAGGATTTGGTTCAACAGCTGTTCAGGTACAAGCTCCCTGTGTGACTTGTCACCTTGGAGCTGAATTTAATATTAGATTTAGATGGAGCTTGGGCATCTATACTCCAAAAAGGGCTCCTCAAAGCTCTGCCTAAACTTAGACCTCTGCTTTGTGTCACTTCCCTGGTCCATGTGAAACCCTGCTGTGACCATGTGGGAATACTCTTGGTTTTGTTACCACTGATGAGCCGTTCACCTTCCCAGTCCCTGCTGCTGCCTGCAGAGTGGGAGCTGCCCAGCCTGTGCCTCCCCAAAACCCTGCTCCATCAGGTGTGCACCAGCATCTTGAGCAAGGCCATGCCCTTCCCTGACACTCTGGCTGGACTGCTGAGTAGCTGATGGACGGGCAGTGCGTGTAAAGGCCCTCCTCACTTCCCTGCACAGCTCCTGCAGCAGCAGAAAGCTGTACTTGTAGCACATGTAGGTAAGCAAAATTACCTGCCTGTGTCTTCAGGGCTCTGAAGAGAGAAAGGAAGGTGCATGCCTACTTAATTTGTTATTGTATTCTCTTCTCAAGAGTTAGTTATCTGCACATCCCTTCTGTCTCATGTGGCAAGAGCAGGTGCTCTGTGGCTCTGGCTGCTCTGTGAGTGTGTGTGGATATCCCTGCATATCCTTGTGGCATGTAGGAAAACGTCCAGTGGTGTCCAAGCTGATGTGCTCCTGCAGGTGGAAATTAAGTGTAGTTGCCTACACTTAATTTCTGTGTATCATCATGGCACTGGGAGGCCTGGAGTTTATTGTAGGAGATGCTGCTGGCAGTTATTTACAATTGAAGCATATTAACAGAGGATGCAACACAGACATTCTTTCCTAACAGAGCAGTGATTTGTAAACCTCTATTAAAACAGTTGACAGTATTTTCCTGAATAGATATTATAAATGCTATTAAAAAAAAAATAGTTTGATAAAGAAGTTCCTGGAAGCTGGTACCACTTTTTGACCCCATACCTCTTAGTAATTTGTATTTAGTTATAAAAGGAGATATTAAACAGTGTTTGCTCTTAGTATAAAAGAGGAGATTGCTGCTGATAAGTATGCCTAAAATAAGCACCAGAGTGGTTGTTTTCATTCCCTACCTTTAATAACAGACTATACAGACAAAAGTGAATGCAGCTAGTCAAGCTGATGGCTGAATCATAGCAACAGCATCAATTGATTTGTTTCCAAGTCTAAAAAAACTAATAAAGACTTTGCATGATCTCCTAGATACAAGAGGGTTATGGTTGATGTCTTAAACCTGTCCTTTATGCTCAAATACCCTCTCTCTGTATGCTCAAATGCTGCCTGCTATCTCTTTCAGGTGAATTCTATTTATAAAAGTTGATACTGAATTAAGCTGGTTGAAACAAAGGCACGATCCTTCTTATTAAGCTACAGAGCAGCTATCAGCAGTTCTGAACTGCCACAAGCCATACCATTCACCAGTCACAACAGTGCATTCATGTGTGCTTTGCAGTATTTATCATTACTGTTCCTTTCTGTTCTATCTAGTGAAACTAATGTGCTGCACAGTAGGAAATTTAACACCAAACCACTCCTATTCCTGACATAATTTGAAGTAAACAATTTTTTTACTGCATTCAACCTGTTCGCAGAATGAGGCACTATTTTTTTGTCTTTGTTAGTTGTTACTCGGATTTTTTCAAAATAAAAAATCCATTTTCTTAAGGAATTATTTTTAAAATGCATTGTGTACATTTGTTCCCAGGCCCAGATCCTGAGAAATTGTGTGTTTATGATAAATCTTATGTATGTTTTAATCTTGGAATGCTTTGCATATTGTAGTTCTAACCAATTGTGGTTTGCAGAAAACTGATCAGTGAAAATGTTATGAAGCACAAAACCTCATACTGTCCTCACTTAAACCTTAACCTTTGCACATCTGGAATGTAATATATTCATTTTTCAGTGCAAATAATTGAGCATGTGCTGGATCAGGGGTTTGTTTGCAAATACTTTGCCTTTTGCTCTGAATACAGGTAGAACACTTCCTTTTGTTCCACCCAAGTAATTCCTTGCTTCCTTCCCACACACAATAAGATACTCCTTATTTAGGAGTGTCTGTAAGCAACTCCCCCAGATGCTGAATGCAACTACAATGCTATGAAGCTTCTCTTTGCAATGCATGGAAAACATGTTCATCCTATTAAGAACCACCCTTCCTAGACTATTTCTGAGGCAGAGGAACTGTATTAACAGTTTGTAGGTTTAACAGAAGACCTTTTTGTCTGCTCCAGGAGCTGAGCTTGCGTGGAGTGAGGCTGTGCATGCCTGTGTGTTGTGTCAGCAGCCGTGTGGGGCTCCTGTAGTGGCTGGTGGAAATGTGGGTTATTATGAAAGGACATTGCGCAATTCGGGACAGTACGGCTGCCTTTCCCTGATGGATTTCAGCACATGCTGAATTTTAAATGGGACTGCTGGTGTTAGGCCATTTCACCAGCTTTAAAAACCTTTACCACAGTGCTAGCTAGCTTCTGCTATTTTTATAGCCTGGGAGCTTTCCCAAAGCGCAGCTCTGGGGGTACATGTTCGTTATGCTCCTGCAGCAGTCTGTGTATTTGCAAGTTTAAACAAAAGTCTCTGCTTGACTGTGTAAATTCCTTTGAGTTTAACACACGTGCTGAGAAGATCATAACTTTCCTGTGTTTTTCAGCTCTCTGCTGGGAGTGTGGGGTCTTTCAGAAAGTGGTTACATTGGTCTTTAGGACATCAGGAACTTTTCTACAATCTGTCTTTAATATAAAGACATACGTGATGCATGTAATTAATTTTAGTCATTAAGTTAGCGTATCAACCAAATGAATCAATGCTCATTACCTTACTAAAGACATGGCATTGGACAAGTGCATCTTACATGCAATCACCATGTAGAAATAGAATCAAGACGAATATTACAAATGATGAAGCAGTCTTTGCCCATTAGCTCCCAACAGGGAAGATTCATATTCCCATAGACTGGATAAGGGACACAATAATTCATGAACTGAAGTTACTCTATTCAAAAGACAGAATTTTTAATCTGGGAATTTAAGAACAAAACCTAGTCCTATTCTAAAGAGTTACAAAAAGAGTGCAAGTTCCATGTTCTCTGTTATCATGCCTTTTGATTGAAAATCCATCTTTTTACTGTCAGTTTGCATCTTTTGATATTCCCCTAAAAGTACTTATTCATATTATTATTATGCCATCATTTTATGTGTATCGTGGCTAATTTTTTAGTATTGTATCTGGTAATCTGCGTGGCAATTTCTATTGAACAAAATATTTTCTATCATATGTGATGAATACTATAGCACAACTTAACTGAATATTGTTTTACAAAGGGGTGGTGGGTCTCTGGTGGGTCTCATCAATAAAAGTTCTATAAAGAAAAAACAAAAGGTAGACATCTCTAGAATTAAGTTTCAATACTGGTTTCCGTCATATAATCTCTGTGCTGCTACTGGGCTTCATATAAGCATTCATTGGAAGGACAACAAAACAATTCTGACTAAGGCCTAATGAGCATTGTCTGGCAGGAAAGGCATAGTACAGAAGTATAAATCTCAGGTTTATTCTACTTACGACTTTCTGAGTTCAAAGAAGTCACTTTATACAGCAAACTCAGAAAGGGAGGGAAGATCATAAAAGCTCTCTGGATTTTGATGCTCATACAATGTAAACCCAGATTACACATCATGCTAAGCATCAACAATTTACATTGAAATCAATATTGGTATGAAAATCAGGCCAGTGTTTGATCAAAAAGAAACCTGAAGGAATGGCCCGTAAAATGAAATGCCAGGTGATCTTGTGAGAAGACGTGTGGGTCAAACCAAAAGGATCTCCCAAATGGTCCTCAGGGAATGATACCTTATTTCCCAATAATCTCTCACAGACTGGCAGGCCTCAGATGTGTGTGCACCCTGTGTTTGCACGCAGCAAACCTACCCTGCAGATGACTGGGGGCTGTCACAGCATTGCTGCCAACCACTGTAGGGGTTTATGCCACACGCCACCAGTCCAGGCAGGCAGATACTGCTATTGCACACTTCCCTTGTGTGTGCAAGTGTAATAAACCAAACCTGGTTACAGCACAGTCTGCAGCCATTTCTAGTACCTTGCTTTACTGCCTGTCAAGCCAGGTAACCCAGGTCAGAGAAATTTACCAATACTTTTAACCCAGTCAAAGCGTTTTATGAAGTGCAGTAAAATTTTGTTAAATGTCCCACATTGGTTTTCATCCCAGCAGTGTCAGTTTTCTGGCTGTGGTTCTGGTCAGGGTTCAGGACAGTGTGCCACATAGGACCCAGATTCCTGTGCAATCTGAAAAGTCTGTGAAGATGATTTGAGTCCTGTCAATGTTCCATGTTGAATTTTTGGTACTCTCCTGTCCTCCATTGTTGGCTGCACTGCACCATTGTCCTTTGGAATAATGTGTCAAATTACTAATCCTTCACATATCAGTGGCTCTTATCACACAATATACTTGTTTTCTCTTGGTAAACACTAGTTGAGGGCTAAATCTTGTGTATTTTATACTATGAAGAGTATTACATCATTTTACAGAAGCAGGCACAGAGAAGTGACACAGACAATGTTACTTTATTTGTTATTACAAGACTCCCTGTAATGTGCTACTTATATCACAGAAATAAGTTGTTCTCTTGCTCTGAAAAACTTAATATCTTCTTATAATGTGTCACAAGATCATGAAAAACTTTTTTTAAAAAAGGCAGTGTAAGGTCTTAAAATTGTATGAACCCATGATTTGCAGAACTCCTGCCTATTTCTCCAACATTCCTTTTGTGACTCAGTAGCAGAACTTTATACCCAAAACCATCATTGTGTACAATGAACACAAAAATGCTCAATGGTTCTTACATATGAACAGTACCTGTTATTTACAGATGGATAAGGCATATGTAAGCTATTTCTGTTCTATTACCTTCTGCTGGGACCAAAGGAACCTAGCCTCTCCTGGCAGCATAAAGCCTCAAAGGGACAAATAAAACGGCTCTTTCAACCATTCAAGCATATTTGCACCCAGCCTTGTGACTTTGCCTTCAAAGGGAACAGGGATCAGTTGCTACAGATCTTAAAAACTAGCAGGGTACTACCCTCTACTGCATTTGTGCACAGCAGCATAAGCCTTGGTGTATGAACAGAATGAAGATGTGGTAGAGGCACCTTTCCTGTTACATATTCAATCCTTTGGTACCTGGGTTTGCTTTGAAGTTTATTTAGTTACTTAGGAAATTTTAGAGGTTGAAAAACATGTATCTCAGGATGGTAAGCAGATGGATAGACTGCAGCTGGTTGGGAGTTGTGAGGATCTGCATTTTTGCAGTTAGATGTATGGGTGCAGTTTGCTGGCTTTAAGTGCTTAAATCCTGTAGTTTATCCAGTCCAAAGTCAGTTAGCAATAAACAGTAGTTGTCTCCAAACTTGACACTTCCCTTAATCACAAGAGGAAGATAACATCCGTTTGTGTTTGTCTGTGTTAGTGTAAAGTTGGATCTGCTTGCTTTATGTACCCACTTGTGTTCATGGAAACAAATGGCCACGTGAATTACAGCTAAACAGAGACTCAGATCTCGCTCATATTTCTACCCTTTGCAGGGAGAGCTTGGATCTGATGCACAATGCCAGTGCATAGCTCTAGTGGCAGGTCTCTGATATACTGTAAGTGCTTTACCAAAAGTTTTCACTTAGAACTAGTGACAAAGACAGTGGAAGTCCACTTAAGACACTGGTGCTTGGTAAGTTATATACTTAAGAACATGTATAATTTTCTGTGTTTGTGTTTAGCACAGTTTTCTCACAATAGTTTGACACACATCTTAGCTAGTTAAATGCTGAAATTCTAACAAGTGCAAAAAACAGCCAGAATTACTCAATTACTTCAATTGATTCTAAATGCAAAACAATGACAAGGTTGAAGCAGTATTTAAGCCCTGAAGTAATATAGCACAGTTTTGATATAACTCACACTGATTAGGAGGAGCTACTGTATTTTGTGCTACTCAGCATCCCATGGTGGTTTTGGCTAAAGTAGCAAATTTCAAGATGCATCCAAGATAAAATGAGAATCCTCTTGTTCTGTATTTCTAGTAGACTCAATGTCCAGTCTAGAAATCACATTGCATGCAAAATAATCAAGACAAACAACTTCTCAGCATAGCATGATAAGTAACAAAGAAAAAGAAAAAAAGAAAGCAGAAGTTCATTTGAGAAAAGCAAAAATATCTTGCCACATAGTTGAGGAAGATACAAAAATTAATCACACACAAAGTCTCTTATTAAGATACACAAGTCCTGGCCAGAATTACAGGGGTGGCTGCATCAAAAAAGCTTCTGCCTTCAGAATCTGCATACAAGAATTCAAGGCCAACTTTCAAGTTTTACCACTGAAATCTGTGCACCGAGCTCATGGCAAGGGGTTAACTCTTATTTCTGCCAGCTGGAGATGTGATCTCATAGTTTCTGATAGCTCCTGCTGCCTTTTAACATGGGGTTTAGCTCTTGTCCTCAGATACTCTGCTCAGCATCCATATTCCTGTCAGTTCACAGAACGGGAAGAAGTCTTTTCTTCACCTAACTTTCTGCCAGTTTGTCTAAACAGAGATCTGCCAGCTGAGGAATATCTAGTTGGTTGTATAACTATACAATGGATATCTTCAAGTCCATGCAAACCTATTGACTGCAACAAGTAACCACTGCTTATCATAGCACAATTCATGCTGGAAATTACCTCAGCAGACCACCCAGTCCAGTGTTCTGCTAAGGTTAATTTAACAAATCAGGACAGAATATGCTTCAGTATTTCATTAGCATTGAGCTGATTGGTCTCCTTTTTTCACTTGCTGTTTAGCTTTTTTAAAAATCTGTTCCTCAGTATGGCCTTCTTGGGCATGCCTTGGTTTCTCAGTAGTCACTGAGCAATTTCTCTGGCTCCAGAGGTTAAAATGAGTTTATAGGTTGTAGGTTTCATGAATAAAGGCTACGAATGACACAGATGTGAAAAAATATCACCCTCCTTTTAGTAGAGCAATTGACAGTAGTACCTATTTACATGTGGCTTGGCTTCAGCCTGACCTGGATTCCATCTGTGTATTTTCATTGACCTTCTTTTGATTTGCTGGAATTTCAGCTTCACCTGTGTTGCTGATACCAGCAAGTGGGACTGATAGCTGACATCTGGTCTTGTTTTTTAAGAAAACTGAAACCCTCCATGCATATGCTTATTTCTTTGAAGTGTATCCATGCTGGAAACACATGATTTCCACGAACAGGTTTTCATGGTCATTCTGACTTTCTGAATTAGATACTTTGCAATTAAAGTACCAAGAAGATGCTGAAGCAGAATGTTGTGCTGCTACCAAGTCCTGGAACAACTCCAGTAATCCAGCCACCTTGCACCATCATGGCATGAAGTTTTAGCATTGCAGAGTTTTGTGACTGAAACAGTGGGAACTACAAAGTCAACCAAACTCATTTCCATGTACATCTACAATGGTTTTTCATGTGCTTAAAAATCATTCTCACTATTATCTCAATGCATTTTGAGTTTAATCCATTGAATAACATTTTGATTTGCTGCAATCCCTCATAAGTGGCTGTCTTCTTTACATACCAGGGTCACTGTTCTTTGTCCCTACTTGCAGAGGCAATGACTATTCTCCAGCCTATGGCAGAGAGTGAAGTTTCATAAAAACAGGCAGTTGTTTTATGTGAAGATCTGCTGAAACATTACTGTTACTTAATGGGCTGTGACAGGTAGTAAAGCAAAAAAATATTTAGATATTTACATATCTCTGTTCCACTGGTGTGTCAGTTGTGCATAAAGATCTTACTAATACTGAAAAACAGAGAGAATCTTCTCCAACACAACTTCTGGCAGCCTGCAGTGCTGAAACTGGAAATGTGGTTTTCTACTGCAGCCATGGTAGAGATATGAGTTTAGCTGATGAATCCCATGTCAGCTTCTGTGCAGCCACAGCTTAGTTCCTGGTCTTAGAGCAGCTGCTTATACATCAGCCCAGTCTCCTCAGTGTCCGTACCACCTCATTGACATGAAAAACTTGTGCACCACAGCAGCAACTGTAAACATTTATGACATTACTTTGCCTGTTCTTCCAAAAATCAGCTAGTGATGGGTTCCTGTTCACATCCCAGCTGTGGCATCACCAGTTGCTTTATATACCCACAGTTACGTGGTGTGTGGTGTCAGTGCACCCTTCTGAAATGTTTCCTGCTCATTAGATAGAATTGTGCCTGCAGTTCAACATCAGGGAGCCCTTGGAAATTTCAGTCTGCATGGTGGATAAAGGCAAATGGTCATATTCTTCCATTGAGGCAGTTACTGAGTTATGCTGGCAACTCAGAATCAGTGACTTCACTTCTTTTTTGAAGTTGCTGTTTAGGAAACCATAGATAACAGGGTTGACACAGGTGGAAGCCATAGCTACCAGGTGGCACAGTGAGAAGATCAGGTTGTGGTGGCAAGGTGAAATGATTTTGTAATTCCAGTCCACGATGGTGTTGAAAACATGCAGTGGTAGCCAACAAACAGCAAAAGCAGCAACCATGGATGCTAACAAGATGTTTATCCTTCGCAGCTGGACTGCTCGGTTGCTGTACTCACTCTTCTCAAACATGTCTTTTCTCTTCTGCAGGCGTAAGTAGATACGCAGGTAGCAAAGGATGATGAAGAACAGAGGGATGCAATATTGCAAGAGCAGTAGAGTGGTAGTGTAGATGAGTTTGTGCTGCTCAGAAGGCCACGAGTTGATGCATATTGCCTTATCAGTGGAAAAATTCATGAAGTGTGAGAGCTGTTCATACAACTCATTAGACAAGATGGATGTGGTCAAAAAGGGTAGGGACATGAGACATGCTAAAGTCCAAATTACTCCAATTCCTAGATAGGCTTGGGAGGTATTTGGCCTCCAGCCAGTCGGGTTTATGATGAGCTGGTGTCTTTCCAGAGCAATAAGGACAAGGGAAAGGATTGACACTGTCACAGTTGTGCACTGAGTGAAAGAGGTCATTTTGCACATGACTTCTCCAAATATCCAGTAGTCCATCATGGTGTAAACAACGGTGAAAGGCAAGCAGACAAGACACATGAACAAGTCTGAAATTATTAAGTTGGAAATTAGGATATTGGTGACATTGGCCTTTTCCTTCTGCCTGGCAATGACAGCAATCAGACAGATGTTTCCCACAATGCCCAGAACAGTCTCCAAGCTGTAAGAGGTGGCCAGAAAGACAGTAAGGTCGGTGATGTTTCTGCACTGATTAGAAATGTTCATAGGAAAGCTCCGGCTTGAGCTCCAGTTCTTGCTGTTCAGGAAATGAAAAACATCATTAACAGCCCTTGTCTTATTCATCCTGAATCCCAAAATATTTATCCAAAAGGGTGGCAGTCAAACACAGTCTGAGTCTTCTGGAGCCAGCCTAAAAGCGTTATATCTGTTCTGTCTGGCTGTGGAAGGTCCAGGGATATCTGCAAAGGAACAGAAAAGAAAAAATATGTTTAGTTACCCTGCAAGAAATCAGTCAAAAGGGTAAGGAGGGAGACAGGGTAGCAAATGCCAGGGATTCTGTGTATATTCTGCAGCTCCCTTTTATATAGTTTATTAGATCATAAAATGGAGTCCTTTGCTACACTGTGGTATGAAAGTCTGTACAACTCTATTGAATTATGACCATGTTTATTCATTGTGAGGTTGTCCCATGGATTTAAGAACATCTTAACTTCATTATTTAACTCAGTGCAGTATCTTGAACATCACTAATGCAGTAGAGTGGTGATACAAGAAAACCAGATAAAAACCCACTCGGGGTAAAAATTGTGTGCAACTCTGGTTTTACAAGGTTCTGATCCAAAAGAGGGCAGAGGACATTGTGAAGCTGCATTTACCTTCAGCTGAGCTAAACATCAGTGTGCAAAGCAGGGCATATTAGGCGCATAAAGCCAACATTAAAATACCTTCTGTGAAACGCATTTGTGATTGCAGCCAGAACTCACATTTGTGCGAGACAATCACCATGCAAAAATTCAGGCTCATTCTCTGGAGGGATATCATGGGACAATTTTTAAAAAGTCTAAAATAATTCAAAATAATTTCAGCGTTTTCCAGCTTCTTCACAGCTGTGATAGGTCATGGGAACTGCAGTCCAAATTTCTTGCTTCCTCATTCCAGATGAACTCCAGTGCCCATGAAGCATTGATATCTCCCCTAACGTGACCATGACAGGGTTTATCAGAAATACAGTCCAGTTCCCTGATTTTGGCTTTAAGAGTGAGTGACTTTGATAATGTCTTTTAATTCCTTCTGGGAGGATTTTTATTGATTCTCCCTCAGCATAATTTTGCTTTTTTTCCCAAGTTTGTTGTTAAAGAATGTTCTATCTGCTAGACAGTGTTCCTGCACAGACAGATAGGTCTGCTTCATGATCACTGCTGCAAGCCACAAGCTGGGACTTTAGTGGAGTTTAAGGAGCTGAACCCATAGAGTTAATTGGTGCTGCATACTTTTGGAAATCTCAGTCACAGGACTGCCTCGACTCTCCCAGATGACTCCTGTGAGCCATAGCAAAGGCTGCTTTATAATCCTGACCCTCGAGTCCAAATCCTCTGTGTGCAGGAATCAAAGAAAAAAAGTCTGACTCTGCTGGGAGTTCTCATCAGGCCAGAGGCAGTTTCATGCTGTACAAAGGCTTGTAGTATGAAAAGTAAATAAATACTCGGGGAATGACACTATTTAACCACTGCATGAGCCTTTCCTCGATGATAAAATGTCACTCAAGTTTGCAGAGTGATGAAAAAAGTCTGAGCTTCAGAAAAAACCAACTGATCAAGGTATGAATACATAAATAATATGGTATAGTGAGCTTATCACATTTGAGTAGCATTTATTTCTGAACAACTGCATGCCTAAAGATGACCAGTACTGTACAAAAAAGCACCCACTATCCTACATCTTTTTCTTTGCCTTTTTTTCCCCATTATGAATTTTATTGTTTCTAGTCATGTTGCCTCTCAGGAACTAAAGAAAGCAAAAGTGTGAAGTAAATTAAAAGATGCTTTGGGATCACTGTTCTGCTTGATCAGCAAATATAAATGAGTACAGTAAATCCTTTTGTTACTCTGATAGACCTGTTGATTTATCTAACTGCATCTCTCTATATCTTTCTGTCATCTATCTGTATCCATCTGAGGCAGTCAAGACAGACACTCAAGCAAAATATAGTAGCCCTTCCTTTCTCACAGTCTTTCATTTCCTCAGTAGTTTAAATCTTAATTAAAGAGGGGCAAAGAAAACTTTCCAAATTGAGAATATAGGTGTTACTCCTTCCATCCACTCATTTTTGTGTTGTTGCTAAATCCATGTGAACAGATCGATTCATTTACTGGAAGAAAAGGAAGAGGCAAAGGTGATGTATGGATTCCATGTTCACATGTGGGGAGGGTATGGTGGTGTGTTTCAGTGTGAAAATGGATATAGAATGAAAAGCCATCAACCAGCCCCATAGTTTTTAATGGTTGCTGGCCAGTGGGGATGCTGCAAAGCGAAACAGAGCAAAGGGATCAGCAGCCTGCGACATAATTTTGTACCAGTCAGAAGAGATAAGTCCTGGCATTTGGACAGGAAAAATAGATTTTGCTGTAAACAAAACACATGAGCTTTTTACTACGGTCCCAGCCTCATGTCCTTAGCTACAGTATCCTCACAACAAACACATGGTTCTCTTTTGTTGCTTGAAAAATACAAAAATATGTGCAGTTATTACAAACATCTGTGTCCACAGAGTAAGCCCTCTCAAGGGTCCCAGACACTTTTGGACATGGTGAAGCATCAGTGAGGACAAATAATGCTGTAGGGAAAAAAAAAAAAGAAAGTGATGGAGCCACCTGAAAAGCAGAAGCCAAATCCCACAGGTTTATGGGGCACATTTCCAAGAGAAATAACAAAGACTGAGCATGGCTGTCTGTTTGTCACTGATGGTGACTGTGGTGGGGATAAAGAGCATCTCTGAAGGCTCTGCAGTGGGTATTGTCGGCTTAGGAGCTCCCTCTCTTTTAGCACCTTGCATTCTATGGTGTCCCCCACCAGGTGACTGTCAGGCACTTCCTGGCATGCAGTCAGTACTGCCCAGAGGTAAAGAAGGAATTATCACCCTCTCATCACAGATCAGGGGACTGTGAGAGGGAGATGGGACATGAGTTGTCCATGCACAGCCTCTGATGCACTATGAGGTGCTTCCAACCACCTGCTAACCTGCTGTCTTGGGAGAAGTCAATGCCTAGACCACCTATGTCTGTAGTGCTCTGTAACTCCTATTCCAGCAACCATAATGTAAAAAGTTACTGAAAAGCAAAAAAATAAATATTGCAGTGACCTTATACTTACACATCCTATTATGGTATCCTTGGGTGGCAGATCCTCAAGGATAGTCACTGCCAAATGACGTTTGACCTTCAAGGTGTTTGGTTGCCATTCAGTTTATTCTAAACCAAGAGCTAGCAATAAGCAATGTGTGCATATTCTGTTCAGACATTTGAATCAAAGGTGAGCTAATGTACCAAATCACCAGTGCAGTGGGAACAAGGGTGTTAGTCCCCTCATTGTATTGAAGGTTTGTCGATTAGCCCAGAAAACATAGCAAAAAGATTATGGTCTAAGCAAAAACAGCTTATTTCTCCAGAAAGTGAAGCAATATTTACTTGGCTTGGAGGAGTAAGAAGTAGATCTCCTAAATCAGTTTGTTGACGGAGAGAGGGGGAAAGTCTTTTTTCTTTTGCTCATTTATTTTTAAAGAAGAAAGAGGACTCCTGTTCAGAACTCTTAATGAATATTGGGGAAGAGTCCAGTAACAAAAACTAATATATTCATGTGAGTTTCTTCTCTAGCTAATGCAGCATGAGACAGTTTCTCTAAAAAGCAAGTGTCACAAAAGTCTGCAGCAAAGTAACAGGATACAGAAGGAAGAAGAGAATGAGCTTTCAGATTTAATCTTAGTGTAAGTTAAATTCCCCACATACATCTTTTATAGACATTCATCATTCTTCTGTTTGTTTTGGAAGAAAGGAAGAAGGGCAGGCAAAGTTTGAAGGGTTTGTCTTGGAGAACAGCTCAGCTTTCTAAACTAACTAAGGTCACTCAGCTTGTCTCAAAAAAAAAAAAAAAAAAGAAACCAAATTATCACTTGTCAGCTCAAAAGCCTTGCCCCAAGACATTATCCTGTATTTTCCAGAAAAATTCCTCAAAGGAAAGGGAATTCTGTGGAAATGAGTCAGGGAAGGAAATAAAACCCTCACTGGGTTTCAAGGAGACTGCTAGACCATAAGTGGCTTCAAGCAGTTAATGCATGACTGCTCTTTTGAGAGACCTCTGGACTCGAAGACATCCCATGAAAACCCCTTTTTCCTGAAGGTAAGATAAAGCAGGGGACTGCTACGGATGCTGGGCTCTATGTGCCCACTGGAAAAGGGTGGGTCATTTTTGCAAAGCTGATCATGATCATCCACTGCCTGTAATCAAATAACAGTCTTCATAGTTGTGAAGGACAGGGGAAATCAATTCCCACATCAGACATTAGTCAAAGAAAAAAACATGTTTGCAATGTCTGGCTTCATATCTGGTGCTTAGAAGCACCTGCTTATCTGCCTCAGAGTTTAATTAGTTGCTCAAACAACTGTTGCTTTCAGTCCATAAGACATTCTGAGAGAAGCAATTCCTAAAGACATGTGGTGATTGTATCACTTATGTAAAGAGTTACAGCAATTATCGGGAGTAACACCGCTGCCGTCTGCTAGGAAAAGAGGAGCAATGGAAAGGTTCAACAGAATGCCAAAATTCATGTTACAGACATAATTGAGGTAGTGGACAAGGTAGTGGATAGACTGACAGTGCTATCCCCTTTTGGCTGCCAATGGCATTATCTCAATAAAGCAGATTTGCCCTGTTTAGCCTTACGTACCAAAGAAAGGTTAAAAATCACTTGGTATTATTACAGCTCCCAGGAAAACAACACTTAACTAGAAGAGGAATCATATCACCGAGTTTGCACAGACATCCCACAGCAATGTTAAATCCATAAGGGATCTGGTACAGTGAAAGTTAATGATGGACTCTTCACCTTTTCTTGACTCTATGGTGCAAAAAATATTGGGAGCAACTATCTTTGGTCATTGAAAAAGCTATACATGATAAAAATTTCTAGAGCCTGCATAATTAGGGTATAGAAGAAGTGGATATAGAGCAACTTATTATGTTACAAGTCTGTGACATAGGGGGTGGCATAAACATCCAGGAAAGTGAATTCTTTTTCCCACTCTCACATCTGCATGTTTTCGGAGGGAAAACTTTTAGAGCTTATGAAATTCTGTTATGATTTAATCTTCTCTGATCCTGTAGAAAGCAGGGAAGTTTTACAAAAGCATTTACTCCAACTTTTTATTTTCTGATTAAATTCATAACAGCCTTACCAAAGAGATGGAGCCAGCTCCCAAAGGTAAAATGTGAATAGCAAATCAGCAGACTGGAGAATGGTAGTTATTCCCTGATTTCTTAAAAGTAAAGGCCTTTGCAACATATTTGCTACCCAAGAGAAAAAATATACATTTTTACAAAGGTGATCTTTACCACAGGAAGTGGTGAATCCATAAAATATTTCAATGGGCACGTTAGCAGTCAGTCAGGATATCTGGAGAGTGATGTGTTGTGTCGTGTCTGAAGCTGCATTGGTTGCGTGAGGACCAAGAAATCTGAGGGAAGAAGGGTTTTCCAGCAACCAGCAACCCAGGAAGGTTCTTTCTGTCACACCACAGGGTGGCACGGCACATTGAACTGCAAAGGCCCCTAAGAAGCTGCCATCTCCCTCTAGCACCCCAAAAGGTTGCAAAGCTTTGCTCAGTAGGTACAAGGGTTGGGCTTTTCATGACAAGTCAAACGGTCTTCATTTATCAAACACAGTCATCTGCTTTCTTAACAATAACAGGTGATAACTTTAATAAAGACATGTGAGCTCCTGGCAGTCCAAAATAGATAATTTAGAAAATTCTTACCAGTTACTGATGGAGAGAATCACTGCTGTTGGTGCACATTTCTCTTCTGGAAGAAAGCAGAAGTGTTGCACAAGATCTTCTGTGCCCTAGCAGTCCAGGAGAGAAGCTCTGCTGGCTGTTTCTGTAGGTAATTTGGATGGCATATCTCTCCCTCTCCCCCCCTCTCTCCCGCCCTCTGTCCTTCCCTCCCTTCACCATAGCCAATGAATTCTACTTTATGATTTTGGTCTGACTGAAGTTCTGGCTCCCTCTGCTGTTGTATAAATATACAAATTCTAGGGATACTTGGGAGGAATAACAACGTCAGAAAAGAGCTGAAGCTGAAGCAGTTGAAGCACAGCATGCTCCCATGCTGCACAGGAGCGTGATCTCACGTGAAAACAAAGAGACAAAATTCAGACATAGAGCCTAATCCTGTTCTCCTTGCTGAGGCACGATTTCTGTAGGGCTCCAGAGAGAATTTTGCCTCATACTTATGAGGCCAGTTCCAGTTTTCTCAGATTTTCCATTCCATCACAGACTGATGTTGAAATTTTCCTTTAGAAAGGTGCACACTACAAGTCCTTAGATTGTGAAAGGGGAAGAGGCACACTGTAACTCAGGAATAGAATTCAGAAATTAAAGAGCACTGAGAAGATTGGAAATAAAAGTGGGAAAGGGATTTGCAGAAGTGCCAGATTTCTGTGACTTTTCCCCAGGTCTTTCTCATCAAAAACCAAGGCAGAAATCAGAGTAGCAAGTTTTTCTCTTGCATTTGGAAAATACACAAACAGAATATTTCCAACAGCTATACCAGAATAACCTAATTTTGGTCTTTATATAAAAATGGTTTTAAGCTATGGTCAGCTATGTAATTAGTCCAGTGACTAATGTTGTTCTGGAGCTTTTCTAAAGTTGTGATAAACAGTTGTAGCAAATAGGTATTTTTATCTGTAGCCATGTAGTATGTTAACAAAAATCAAATGTTTCAATATCAAAATAAGCACAAGCTCTTATGAACTAAACTATCAG
This sequence comes from Eopsaltria australis, assembly GCA_034509425.1. Classification (NCBI taxonomy): domain Eukaryota; kingdom Metazoa; phylum Chordata; class Aves; order Passeriformes; family Petroicidae; genus Eopsaltria; species Eopsaltria australis. Next base: position 148,190 of record JAVTVJ010000380.1, read on the forward strand.
TGAAAACAATTTTTCATTTATATGGTATTCTTCCTTTCATTTTTTCTGGTAACACCTATTACAGATGTGATCATCTACTTCAAGAGCTTAGCAGACAGTTTTCACCATTAGAGAAATAATCAAAGCAGAAGTAGGGATATAGGGTATTTTGGCATTTCTCATGTCTTGTGGTGCAGAGAAGCATAGAACTGGGATGTGTATAATGAGTGGTATAAGCTGCACAGTTGTTCTTGTTAATGATTTTCAAATAAGGGGTTTCTTGAGCTCCTTATTGTGTGTTACCTTTTTTTTTCCACCTCCTTTTCAGAGGCTTTATTTACCAATTAGTTTCATCCAGCAGCCCATATCCCAACATTTCCCTTTCACCCAGGCACCTCTGAAGGAGACGAGCTTTCCGATCTGGCTATGGAAAAGGACATGCAGGCTGTGCTCAGGATGAAAAAGCATCAGCCCACACAGATCTTTAGCTTCTGGCCAGCTTTCCAGGAAGTAGAAGATTCTTCCTATCTTACTGGAGACTGAGAAGCTGGAATTATTTATTTGGCTGGCCTGTACACTTCTGTTTCTTCCTTAATTTATTTATCATATGTTTATTTGTACTGCTGTTCAAAGCATTAAAGAAAGGGGAGAAAAACCATTAGGAAACAGACAGGCCTCTTCCTGAGGGATATTTGAATTTGTGAAGTTGTTCTTCTGTTCCCCTCAGCTGCAGCATTCCTTATCCAGCCTTGCCTCCACACCTTCCAAACATTTAAAGATATATTGTGCCACTTTCATTCTCTCAATTCTGACATTTGGGCAGTGTTTGCAAACTAGCAAATAAACATCTGCTCCCTTCTCAAAGTCAGTAGAGGACAGCTGTATCTCTTCCTGGAACACTGCTCAGGGCTCTGCTGCCCAGGAGTCAGGAAATGACTTAGCCACCAGTATCTTGCTGTGTCATCTGGGACTTTCTTCTTGACAGACTTTTAGGATGAACTTCTCTAGCAAGGTTCTGGCCATTTTGGTGAGGTGAATGGGGCTGCATTAGACTCCTGTTCCACACATGTTCCTTCCACACCGTATCCAAACTGCAGGGTGAAAATGCTCACTATTAATTGGCTCACTGTTAATATCATAGAGGAGACAATACTGGAGCTACCTTGGTGTGAGAGCAGCATCAGCACGACAAAGATCCAGTGCAAATTTCCTCAGGTGGGTCTGGGTTCAGCACCTTGCTAAAAAGGGTTCTGGTACTTGAGCTGGTTGGTTTGTGTCTGGCCATGGTTCAGTTCCCAGAGGGGACTACTGAACATGTGTCTGTAGAGAGTCTGTGAGGATCCCAACCATTAGGACATGTAAAATGAACAAGAATATTTGTATGAGGGTGCATAAGAATGGAAATCCCACATTGGGAAGCAGTGTGGAAGTACTGTAGCTCCAACTATTGCTAGTCAAGTGCTGTCCGTGGACCAGTCCCATTTGCTGTTGAGAGGGAATGGGGTAATGGAACTGCAGCTGGCATGGCATGGGGCTGTCCTAGTTCCCAGAGCAATAAGAAGCCTTGTTCCCACTCTCCACCTACAGCACATGCTCCTGTTATGAGAAGGCTCTGGAGAACTGTCCTGCTTGCTTTGCAGCTGGTCACAAAAACAGCTGGACTCCATGGAGACAACACATTTCAAGGGGGTACAGGTGCATGGAGAAATAGTCCTCTCTGCTCTGGCCAAATAACTCCTTCCTGCTAGTGGTTTTGGTGGCAGCAGGCCCTCCACCAACCAACATTCACTGGCTGCAATTCAGCATTTCCCTGCAGTGACATGATTGTCACAGTGTGGGATTACAGCTGCACTCTGGATGCTTTGAGGGTCTCCCCCAGCACTCCTGTCTCAGATCTGCAGCCATATCAGCCTTCCTTGATGGAGCCCTGATACTCTGTCCCCTCTCCCCTGAGCACGAAATTTCAGAGGCCAATTCTGCTACAGTACATTTAGCAAATCTAATTGTGTTCCAGCATCTGGAGTCCTGCTCTCTCTGGCACTGCTAAACTGTGAGCAAACAGTATCCACAAAGAATAGTACTAGGCACTTGATGACAAAAACATATGGAGAAAATGTACCATGGAACAGTACATTGTCCATGTGTATGCTGGGCTACATGGCATCCTTGTAGATATTTCACAGAAGTTTGATTTGGCTTTATTTTATCAGAATCTCTACCTCTTTCTGAAGCAGAATTGCTATTTCAACCATTATCAACCATCCTCAATTTGTTCATAACATTCATTCCATGGGGGGAGCTATGAAACTGATGTATCTTCACAGGAATTTTTCTGAACTGCTTAAATGATGTTCAGAAAAGTAGGCCTGTTACTCAGGGGTCCCTAGACAAGCCCTTATAAATGAATCTAGCATTTAGGAAGCTGATAGCATGACCCCTTGTGTATATATATATGTCTGTATCTGTATCTATATATACCTCCATAGATATATATACACACAAATATATATGTATTTATATTTAACTGGATGAAATCCTCTGATCGCCCCTCCTCAAGAAGAAAAGTGAGGGCCCCTCTGGTGTCTGTTCCTCCCCAAGAAGGCACAGGGGGATATCATCCAAAGGAGCTGTTGCTAGTCCTAACTAACCCTGAGGCCCAAAGATTTAAGAAGATAAATTGTATTTCTCATTTTACCTGCTGCCAGGAATCACCTTATTGACTGCCATCGATGGGGTTTTTCTGATAATTGGTAAGCTGTTTTCCTTATTAGGTGCAGGTTTTCTCCTTGTATGTTCTCAGCACCACACTTGCAAATAGACCATGTGATTGTGGGTTACCACAACAGATATTGAGAGAAGTTGTTATTTCCATCAGATGAAATGTTTAATGTAGTACACTTCAGGAAGGTAGAGGAAAGGCAGATGAAGGAAAGAGCTATGATGTCAGTCTTGAATAAACTGAACACACTCAAATTATTTATCTGGGCCTTTTAAGCAGTACAGCACTCTTTTTATAAGTGCTTTTAATATTGTATAAATAGATTTTATAGGATATTTCTCATATTAACTACTTTCATGGACTTTGTACTGGGGACAGTGTAGTGCCTGAAGTCTACAGGCTAAACATGATTTATAGTCTAGGTTTCCTATAAAAACAGCTTTCATGGGTTTGTTTGCCAGTGGACTTTGATCCAAACACAATTATTGCAGGAAATTCTACCCTGGCATGGAAGGCTACAGAACTATTTATATGGCATTTCTTTGCAGTAGGTTGGACTCTCAGGCATGGGATTGCCTTTTTTGTAATGTACCAGCCATCTCCTGGAGAATATGTTCCCTTGTGCATCTGCATTAATGGATTGACCTACACAAGGCACCAAGGTGAGGGGAGGCTTTCAAGGGGCTGTTTTCCTGGTTTGTTTCATCCCATTCTTCCAGTGCACGAGTCCTTGGGGGAATGTCAATAAGTGTAAAAGCATAATGAATCCCTTTGTTTGGCAACAATTTATATAATACCTGTTAGTTTAAAACCTAGATGATTTCCAAATCAATAATTAGATTTACAAACATTTATAGACACCATGAATTCTTCTGTTTTCAAGGAGACCAATCAGCGACTACAGTGACCTCATGTATGTGAAAATTTATTTAACTCTGGATCCCAACAGGAAAAAAGCCTGTGGTAAAGTCTGGTTACAAATGTGTGTAAGACAAACCACTCAGAAATGAGATAGATATGGCACAATTAGAGCTGTGAAAGGCATGAGGCAAATTCATTTCTCTTGAAGCCATGCTGCTTGCTGCTTTCCTCTAAAGGAGAGATCTGGAGCATATTCAGCTTCTGGGAGAGGTATGAAAGAGGAGAAATGTGATCTTATCCAACTCCATTGTAGACTTTGCAACTTATTTCAGGATTGGTCTTCTTCACCACCCGGATGGAGCAGCTTTTCTTGTGGAACAGGCCGACACAGTTCACCCTATCATACTTCTTGGGGATTACAACCCTGTCATTTAGAAAGGCAAAGAGAAAATCAGCAGCTGAGGCACAGTCTGAGAAGGATACTTACTGAGCTACAGCCATCCTGGAGCAACCATGGATTGACCTGGCCTGTGGATATACATAACAAGTGCTGTGGATTATCATAGGAGGAATACAGAGCCCTGATTGTGGCTGTTAGCAGATGAAGTTCTTGTTTAAATGCAGTTCTCACTGGTCATGCTGTTAGGGATTAGTATAAATTCCCACACAGAGGCAAAATATGGATTAATTCTGTCTTCTCCATTCAAACTAAACCTTTCTTGATAATAACAAACAATTTAAAGAATGCTGAATCATCTCAGCATGAATGACTCCCAGCTGGGCCTCTTCTCAGCACAGGCCCACTCACTCCCTGTTATGGCTGAGAAAAGTTCCTTGGATTATAGCCTTCCTCACAGATCATTTATGGGGTTCTTTCTCCCTCCCCTTAAAAGAAGGATTTTTCTAGCCTTCTGGGGAGATAGTTGGTTCACATCACTATATTCAGGAAGACACAGCTCTCCCTGATGAGTCACTGCCATCAATGAGGCAGAAACACACAAGAAAGCAAGTTATCAGCATGTATCTCGTTTTGATAAGGAGGAAATGTGGGCTCTCAGCAGCATGGCAAGGATGTTAGAATATCTGAATAGATGCTTGCAGGCAGGCCAGTGGTTTGGTGCAGAGCTGCAGAAACCCACAGGTTCGTGTCTTGTGGGGTGTTCAGGTATCTGGAGACAAACTGGTGAATGGAAGGAGCAAGAAAACAGAGGCTAAAGGGAACCATACAACCAGTTAGTGTCTGAATCAAAAGAAGGACTAGGTGATAAGGAAGTCCTGTGTGCTGGAAACACCCTGTGTTTCATTATTTCTTCCCCAAAAGAGTCTGTGTGATTGACAGATTATTCTACTGGTCATGATAAGAGCTAACTGGGAAATGGGAAAATGAGCTTTGCTCACCTGAGTATGACATTCCAGTCCATCCTTTCAATGAGGTTTTTTAAGTCTGATTATTTCAACCAGTTTCTGAATAAATAAATAATAATTTGGGTAAACTTACAAGCTGCAGCAAGTCATTGCACCCATCTTACACCTGCACTGGAAACAATCTTCATTCTTCCACACCGCACCAAAAACATAGAGATTTCTGTCTGAAAGGCACCCTGCATGTACACACCAGAAAATAATAGTCAGTAAATCAACAGGCATAAACCACAGTCTTACATTTGTGGACTATAAATCAAAGCACTGATTTCCATAGAGTCACACCAGGGAAGAGCCTAACCCCGAGCTTTGCAGAAAAGATACCACATCTTTGCTCCTGCAGTGTGCATGAGTGTGGGACAGGGCATGGTAAAATGTTGCAGCCACATACCAGATGTGTATTATTCTGCTATTGCATTGAATCTGGAAGACACCTTAGCTTATGGCTACAGGAGGATCTTTCTGCCCTTTCTTATATTTAACATACAGGTTTAGATTTTATTTTCCATTCCTTCCTCCTCCCCAGTTCTTCTTATACTTCAACTTGCATTACTAAACTGAATGTATGCAACAACAGCTGTGTTGTCTTTGCTTTGATTTTAGTGTCAGGTGCCCCCTACAGATTAATCAATGCTGCTTAAAAGTACATGGGGTTTTTGCCACACAGGCAGGTACCTCAGTCATATATCAGGCCAGAGTGTAATTATTGAACCGCTCAGTCCAGAGATACCTCTGGGTGGGTTGATTCCTGAGTAAGCAGCTGTTTGGATCCTTCCTCAACAAAGAGTGTGTTATGCTGTTCCAAAATTTCTAAGAAAAAAAACCTTTGAATTTCTGAATTAATATGTTTCAGGGAAGTCTAATATATTTGCCATTCTTACCATATTTTCTGGCTGGTCTAAGGTAACAGCGAGCAGGAACACACAGAGTTCTTGAGAAGAGAAGGATCAAGCAAAAAACGAGCAAGAATTTCTAGAAAGAAAACAATCTTTTTATAGAATTACGTGTTTTTTCTAAAGGTCTAGCACAGAGTTACTGACAAGTCCTACTATTCCAAATAAAATCAAATTAAAAAATGCTTCCAGTGTAAAAGACACTACACACACACACACAAAGCTGATAACTTACCATACTTGCATGGGCCGCTCACATTTAATAATGAGGAGTAGTGTCTATTTATATACAGGGAGGAAACAATGGCCATTGCAAAGGGAGGTGATGTAAATGTGTTCCCAATGGACGCTCTAACCTGTTATGATCATTGATCAAAACGTGGCACCTCAAAAAGTCTTGCAAAGGCTCATTTTGCGCACTGGCACAGATTGGCATCTTGAACTCCATTGTGCTGGTGTAAATCTGAAGAAACCACAGCAGATACACTGGCTGCTGCACATCAGCACTGGTGTCAGTGGAAAATCTGACCACCAGAAAGCAGTGCCTGCAGAACTGGCAGGCCATCAAGGACCAGCAGGGAAAGGACACTATTGTTCAACTGACCTGCTGAGGAGGCACAGGACAGGTCATTCATACGGTGCAGTGGTGTGGAAAGTCCACTGTTCTCAGACTGATTTATTATATTTTCAATTATTTTATAGGAGATACATTACTTCAATATTTAGCAGCCTGCAGGAACAAGCTGAAATTCTGTATCTCTCAGCTGTTGAAGCAAAACCAGGCCTGGGGGCTAGAGGCAGATCAGCATGACCAGGTAGCACCTTTTTGGCAGCAAAAATGAGATGAGATGTGTCTGTCTGAGTCCAGAAACAGTGCTAAGGACTGAGGAAGGCAAAGAAAGAAAAAGATCCAGTTTTATTTCACTGTATGAATGTCCTGCCTCTAACACAGCTGGAATCGGACACCAAAGGCAGTGTTGTTTCTGCGACAGTAAAATGAGGACATTTCCTTCAATACATATCTTACCATAGGTGTCCAGGTATTTGTGGCATTCGACTGTTAAAACACACAGCATATGAGGCTGCCTCTCAGAACCAGCCAGAAAAATTAGCACAGATCCCTCTGGCTACATTGGGGCTGCAGGGATTCAATGATTTGCTGAATTGGAGCATAGGCATAACAAGTTCCAAAAGTTACCAGAGCATTCCCAGCCTAATGAGTTGCATCCATTCCATTAGCTTTTAGCACACCTGGCTTTAATTAGGCACCTTGATTGGTGTGCCTGCACTCGTTAGCTTCCAGTGATTGACAAACAGCTTCAGGAAACAAAGCTCACTGGAAGGGGGTTTGGGACAAAAGGGGCAATGGCAGAACAAGTGTGGTCTCCTGAGGGATCTGGAGTTGAGTGACAGTTGTGGAGGAGGTGGCCACTGGTTTTTGTGACAGAAGATCTGACTTCTATAAGTTCCATTTCTTTATTTGTTTGCATGAACTTAGCAAGAGAGTTTAGAGCTTCTGTTGTACTTCACTTTACTTTGCAGTACAGCTATCAAGTTTTGTGTTAACCTCGTGGTTTTGGTAGATCATGCTCTCTGTGTGCACTTCTGCTGCAGGAAACAGTTGTGATGTCTAATTAAGTGTTTTGAAGAAATACTCTTTCTCTGGTCGTCTTTAAATAAATGAATTTCCCTTTGAAGGAAATTATTAGCTCAAAATAATTTGTCAGCAAAGGCAACAAGGTGAAAACATAGCAAAGCTCTAATATTACTGTGAATTTGGTTTTATTTTAAATGAAACCAATTGATTAGGTTCTAGCGTACCTACAGGCCAGAACCACCTCTGCTCTGTCCCTGCTATAATTCTTGACAAATCTTGTTCTGTGTCTTGAGAAGAAACACACGTGGAATAGCAAACTTAGAACAGGGGGGTTTATGAGTTTATTATTATTACAAGTATAAAGAGCTCACAGGACAAAAGTAAATCTTTGCTTCAGAGTAACCCACAAGTGAATGAAAAGACAGAGTACAGCAAGGAGTAGGCATTCAGCGGAGCTTTTCCCCTCAGCCCCTACAAAACAGCCCAGGACTCTCAGGCTGGAGAAGGGGAACAGTCAGGCTGTCGTTTTTCCTAGCTCTGGAGCTCCACAATATAACTGAATAACCTGAATTATTCAGCTGTGCGATCAGGGAAGGAGTTAAGTAAGACTTCACGTGACAGCCTGGTCCTTAAGTGTTACAGTGGATAATATCTCCAATAAGAGCATAGTTGCAAGGAAATGTAATAAACAATTCTGACTTGAAGGGCGTGATGGGTTTTAAGTTATTCTCTTACTTAAAATTATTATTTGAATTATTTAATTATCCTCTTCTCCTTGGAGAGAAATAAGTTTATTAATAACTTTCATATAACTTTTTCTGTTTTTCAGGTAGGCAAATATATTTATATGTATAAAATAAGAAACTGAAGTGTGGCCAAGGCTAATTCTTCCAGAGGTGCCTGTTAGCTCTACCTCCTGAAACTGAAGTGTATATTAAAGTATTCTCTGTACACTATATCCTAAAAAAAAAAAAAAAAAAAAGGTAGCTTAAAGCATCTGGGATTTCAGGATTGAGACTGAAAACCCCAATGCTTATGAAAGCCTGAAACACTGAGTGAGTTGTCTGTGGAATCTGGAGCAGAGAAGAGGCTGAATCTGTCTCTGTTCATTTTCTTGCTGATCTGCTTGGATCTTTCCTCTTGAGACAAACAAGGTTTTCTGTGTCAAATGATTTTTAAAAAAGAAGGAGAGAGGATTCGCTGTTGCACAGAGGTTAATGAAGTTGTCCTCTGGGGCTGCATTGTTAAGCACATGTCCCCTTTTAAGGGAAGGATAAGTTCTCTGAGCCTAGGTGATGGCTGAGAAGGCTGAGTTCCTGTGAGACATGGTGACTGTGTCAGTTTGCTGCTTTCCCTCTGTACCTTCTCCCTTGGGCTCTGTTGTGCTGGAAGTGCTCAAAGCTCAGTTCTAGACACACTGACTTAGGTCAGACAACTTCCTTCACTTGTGGGGGAACAGCAACAGTTAATTTGTCTCCCCTGCTTGAGTTCCATGAAGCAATGAGAGGAACATCCAGCACCTCCTCTCCCTTTTTGTCTGGCTCCTGCATCTGTCAGAGAAGTTGCCAAAGTAAACTGGTCAAATCATGCAGTGGTTTGGCTAAAAGAGGGACTTGGAGCCAGGCCAAGGAGGCAATTCTGCCCTGGGAAGACTTTGACAATTAGAAGAGTCCTGAGTTTTCTGAGAAGAGGCCCCTGAGAAGAGGGGCTGGGCTACAATTCCTCCTTGAATCAGAGGGGTGATGAGATGGTGGCTCCATACTATCAAAGCTCTGTCTAGGGTATCAGCTCTATAATTTTATTCAACTTGCCCACACTGAAAACATTTCTTCAGAAGACTTTCTTCAGTGGCTTTAGACAAGGTCTGCTGGATGTCTATTTATCCTGTGTTTCAAAGCTACATCAATGTATTCCTTAATTACTGAACACTATGGTGGGCCTCAAAATGGGGTTAAAGCACAAAAATAAATCTGACCTGACTTCAAAATGGTTCATGTCAATCTGTTTTAGGGAAGTTAATAAGGGAAACTGATGTTCCTGCTGGCTCTGACAACTGGCTGACTCCATTTTTAGCTGAACTCATGGGAGTGAGTCATTAGGCAGGACCCTACCTAATGCTCATGCAGCTCTTGGGAAATCAAATTAAATTTGTTATTTTCCCCAAAACTACTGCCTGTGTGACCTGGCCCTTTTCAGTGAGAATAGAGTTTGCTACTTATTAGGGGTGCTGCAGCATCAGTCTGACCACCAGTCTGTGGTGGGTGATACTGTCTTCCCTCAGTACAAAGGATTCAAGATTGACTTCCTGGTGCTTTTAGGTTATGCAAAGGCACACTGCCCAAGTCCTCTTCCTAATGGCATTTTTAAAAAGACATTTCTCTATTAATTCTCACTTTGTTTCCTCATCAGTTCATATCTTTACTGATCTGGGGCAGATAGGTCTTTTGTGTATGTGAGGAGGAGTTGTTTAATTTAAGTTTGAAGTATTTCAAGTTGTTTGGCCTGTGTGCATGGTCCCCTTTGTCCTGCTTGGCAGTGTCTTTGAACACTCTCCCTTTGAAGCAGAAATGGAGTTCTGTAACTGCTCCTTATGCAAAATGCTTGATTTTCTTCTTTAAACTGGTCAGCAAAATGGCATAACACACATGTTGTGCATCACCCATGTTACCTTAGAGGCAAACATGCTTTTTCCTTCTTTCTGTACTAGGACTACAGAGGGAGTAGTTTTGGTCTCAATCCACAAACTTATTTAGAGCACAGATTCCCACTTGCTGTCAGCAGGAATTAACCCTTGCTAATTAGTTTGAGTCCAGAGCAGCTCCCTCTTGTTTTGCTGGCCTTGCTGCAGCCATGAAATCTCTCTGCTCCTTTCCCCTCCTGTCATGGAGAGCACACTGCAATGCACAGGGAACAGGCACATGTGTGCCAGAGCTGGCATGACATGAAGAGATGGTCAATGGCAAAGGTAAGGTTAGCAAGTGAAGCTTTTTACCTCCAAAGTTAAAGGGTGCTGCACTAATACAATGCACAGAAGTGAATTTTTAAAGCTGGTGTTAAGTATGGTTACTGGCATGGACTGTTGAAAGCCTCTATCAACTGGGCCAAGATTTTCCATCAAAGGATGAGGAATTTACTTTCTGGTACCTGCCTTCTTCATTCTTGAAAGGCAAGAAAAATACAGTGCAAAAGGGGCAGTATAGACAGAAACCGAAATAATAAAAATGCAGTTTGAAGTTCTGTAAGAAAAAAGTTCATTGACAGAAGCTTTAAAGCATGAGATTGGTCCTGTTAATGCTTCTCCTCTCAAGAAAACTTATAAAGTCACTTTTCTTCCCAAACGAAATGAATCCCCTTACTATTTTTTTCTGTGAAACAGAAACACCTATTTAATAACCCATATTAAGCTTTCCATTTTACTCCCAGTGATGTTATCATAATCCATCATATCTGACTCAACTCGCATGCTGAGTTCAAGGGGAAACTCCTGGTTTTGCTCTGTTAACAATCAGATGTGCTGGTGCATCTGTCCCCTAAACGAAATTCTGAAGTAGTATTGTTGCTAACCTTTTCCTCTCCTGTAGTAAAGATAATTCAGGCAAGCCAGTCTTTGTTCAGGTTCAAAAATCATTATTAAAACTACTCAGTCCCATTCATGGTGTCTCCTTGCCTATAGACTAAAGACTAAAATGCCACCTGCATTCTAAACCTCAGTGGAGCAAAATGAAAATGAGGTCAAGTCTGTCAGCTGGATCAGGATCTAGGTTTCTGTGTTCTCTGTAGCTCCAACTTTTCCATCACTCCTTCCAGCACAGGAGCACTGTGACAAAGCTATGCTGTGGCTAGTGAATTTATAGTCAAGAAAAACGAACAAACGAATCCAAAACATTGGCAACAAGAGAAAAAGAAAGTTCCAGAGCTGTCATATCTGTACATAAATAAGCTGTACTAATGTAGCTGGGCTGTAGTTACAACAGTCTGTTCAATCAAGCTCCTGGTACTTTTCACTAGGCTTGAACTGAAAAACTGAGGTCCTCTCTGAAATTCTTGGCTGGCGTGCCACTTTCCATCCCTGATACAATTTTGGTTGTTCTAACTTTTGAACCCTTTCTTACTGTAGAGAGATTGAAGAGTCCCCCATTTAAAACTGATACTCAGAAGAAAGTGAAAGAACATATTAATGACAGATATTGGTTGCTCAACAGTAATTCTATCCTAGAAACATAAGCCTAAGGCCAGTCTTGTAGCCAGTCTTGTAGATCTGGGTGTTATGCTCACAAATGTCTGCCAGGATTTCTCATTATGTTACAGAGTTGATCTCTTATCTAATCAATTTATATAATTTCCTGTTAATATTAGAGGACAATACTCCATTTGCTTTGAATGAAATTGTTCCATACCCTCCTTTGCACAGCTAAATACAGATAGGAACAAACAACTGAGGTGGGGAAAAAAAAAAAAAAGAGACTTGTGTTACATAATCCAGTTTATGACCTCAAGAGTCTAGCAAATTTTGAATGAATACCGCACCAAGGCAGACCCTTGCTCACCTCTCCTTGACCATCAACTTTGGTATGCACGGCAACATCCCTTTGTTCAGGAGCAGGGCAAGAGCAGGAAAGCACCCAATAAAACAAACTCTTGCAGCCCCCAGAAAGCTTCCTCTATATGCAGAACATGGGGAGATTAAGGGATAATGCTGTTAGGGGAGATCAAGCAAGTCCCAAACTAGGAACTGAAAAGGGGAGGCAAAGTACTTCAGGGAGACACTAATGAACATAATCATTAGAGCTGTATGCTAATGAGGCTGCAGCTTGTCTCAGGGTAGCACTCCTGCTACAGAGTCCCAAGCTGCTTCTCAGCCCAGTCCAGCTCGCCTGTCTTTCATACAGCAAACTGGAGGGACTTCTGCGTTACACAGCTTAGGGAATGAACACTTTCTGTCTCTGTACCAGTATAATTAGCTGCTAAACAAAACAATATTTGTTCCTGTCCCTGCAAATTCATCCCACCCTTAGCAGCCCAGGGCAGCCATGAGAGAAACCTCTGGAATTACAGTGGAAAAAATACTGGGATATTTTGAAGGAAGGTATCATCTCGTGACGGCAAAGAACTGCAGTTTATCAGCAGTTCTTAATGGAGATCTATGGGAAGCATTGGCTGTGCACAAGCACTGAAGCCCTGGAGAAGTGTAAAGAGCATGGGTCAGTGCTTCAGACCTCCTGAAATAAATAGAATGTGAAAACAGAATTTTCAGTGTGGGGAAGGTTAAAGTAACCCAGTCCTGCTGAGTGTTTTGGATTGGTCATATGACTTGAGTGTTCTGCAGTTTTATGTAAATACCTGTCATAAAGCAAATCAATTCCGATCAGTTTCACCCTTAAATAAACCACAGCTTGACCCAAGGAAACACGTACACAACATTAGATTTAAACAGAAACTTTCAGGCTTTGAAAAGATGCCAATGCAAACTTTCCTGCATACCAACAGAAGAGTTAACTAAGAGCAGAGCGAACAAGCAAAATTCTCATGAATTGAATTTATCTGAGATTTTAAAACTGGCACAGAGCAGAATGTGAACTGAAAATCTATGACTTCTTTTGTGTGCAAAATGTAAATAAGATATGTACTTTCCTTGTTTAAGTTGGATTTTCTTTTTAAGATTGGGGTAAAAATCTTATTGGACAGAAAATATGAATGGGTACAAAGCTATTAAGCGTCAGGTGATAAACGTTTAATAGGAAAACTTACATCAGGTTTATATGTGTGTTCTGGTGTTTGATTTAAAAGTCTTGGTAGGCTAAGCACTAGATTTCAATTCTAGGACAAGAACACCTTTCTAATATTTAGAAGACTTGCCTTAAAAACACATACTGGAAGAGGAGAGCCAGCTATCCAAAGCTGCCTCTCTTTCTAGCAGAAAAGCTGTGAGCTTTCAGGAGATCAAAGGGAAATTTGGGGTAAGAGAGCACACAACTTGTTCTGCTCTGCCTGGCATGATTTGCCCCCCAAGCTTCTGCAGAGCCTTCTAAACCTTTAACCTGACAGAACAGTGCAGGAAACTTTCCTGTGAATATTTTCTTTCCACTATGTGGAGCTAGTGGTGTTATGATCTAAAAGTGTTGAGGGTGGAGCATGTATTCTTTGTATGGGACTGTAGCTGTGAATGCTGAAGTAGAGAAATACCAAGGCAAAATGTAACTTGGCAAAAGTGGGAAGATCAAAGCAGAGTTTTGTATGCTCTGTCTCTGTTTTTCCAGGTTTGAAGTATTTGTCATCTTCCCACAGCTAGACTCCTTGCTACAGAGGGGAGCCAGGTCCCTGTTGTGCTTCTGGTGTTTCAAAATTAGATGCAATAGGTAAAATCATCTGTTTCCATGTTGCAACTTGGAGCAGGCAAGAGGAGAGCAGAGTGCTCCAGGAAGCATTTTGAATTAGGCAGGAAATTATCTTTTCCTACCTCGTCATAGCAAACAGGGTAGATCCACATATAAGAAGACTTGGAGGAAAGTTCTTGGGTGGATTCAAAATGTGATTAAATAGCTCTGGATCATGTAGCAGTGCTGCTTCAGGCTGGCTTTTCTCTAATTTGGGTGCATATGTCTAGTCAGCCTTAAAAAGGAAAGTAAATCTTTGGGCACAACTTATTATGTCTTGGTGTTCTCTATGGACTTGTCTTACAACTGCACCTGCAAGTGTATTGCAGACAGAAAGACATCTATAGAATGGTTTGGGTTGCAAGGTCATCTACTCCAACCCTCCTACCATTAGCAGGGACATCTTCCACTAAACCAGATTGCTCAAAGTCTTGTCCAACCTGGCCTTAAACACATCCAAGGATGGTGCATCCACAAGTTCTCTGAGCAACCTGTTCCAGTGTCTAACTATCCTCATATTAAAGAATTTCTCCCTTGTGTCTAATCTGAATGTGGCCTCTTTTACTTGGAAACCTTTACCCCTTGTCTTATCACAGCTTCCCCTGGTAAAACATGTCTCTCTATCCATGCTACTCCCCTTTCTGTGTCACCTCCTTTGGTGGAATCTAGAAAGAGCAACCCTACAGTTTCAATGCACCAGGGTGCAGCAGGTTCTCAGAAATTATTTTCAAGTCCTCTAGCCTCAACCCTGAAGTGCTGGAGTCTGTGCTAGGCATGGTGTCATTAGAAGTTGCCTTCAATTATACTTTCTCTTAGCACAGGCTTGCAGAGGGTAGTAAACAGGCTCACTGCCCAGCTGCAGTGGGGACAGTGCCTCCCAGCAGTGTCACTGACTGTGGATAGAATTACAGAACTGTTAGGGTTCTAAAGGACCTCTGGAGATCATCTAGAAAATCATGAAGTTAAAACTGGTACAAGCTGAGGTCTGCCTTTCCCCTGCAGGCAGCAGGTCTGGGCACTGCTCATGAGGTATATGCTCATTCCATAATTTGAAATGAGGAGCATTGACACACTTTCTGTTGAGGAGAAATAGAACACGAACATGTACAATGCTCAGTCACTTGCAGAAAGAGGCAATTGAATAAATGTGCAATAAAGATTATGAAGCAGTGCCCCAAAGGAGAGCTCATTCTGGTGAGTTTATCCCTCTCAGTTACTGTTTGTGGATTTGCTGGGCTGCTTCCCTGTCTGAGCCCAGTACAGATCAGTCACTCCATGCAGCCACAATGCTGCCCATAGCCCAATTTAAAATATTTAATTTCTTAAGGGTTAATTTGTATAAAGAACCCTTTCTTTTACCCAAAGCTCAGGCTGAGGATTGGGTCTGCTATGCTGTCAGTGTAATGGAAGAATTGTACTGGGTTATGTTGGGTAGCTGGTAGATCTTGCAATCCATAGGTTGGTCTCCATGGAGCCATACAGGACAAAAGTTAATCAAGTAAGACATTGTCATAGAAAACAGAGTGTTCAGAAAGATTTTTAAGTAGCTTTTCTTTTTTTTCCCCACGGTTTTTGGAATTTTAGTTCTTTTGGTTTTCATCCTTCAAGAAGAAAAAAAGTCATATGAATTTCTGATGCTTTATTTGATTTTATTTTAACTTTAGGATACAGCTGTGCACAGATTACAGAATATGCTCCTTGGCACTGAAACATGACCAGAAAAGAATACAGATTAGCAGCTACTGAAGATGCTTTAAAATGTCACCTTTAATGTCTGACCTCAAGAAAGGAACAGGTCAGTTCTTTGTTCATGGTGAAGCATAAGGCAGAGAAACCAAGGGACTCTTTTGTAAGTAGATACTCAGTTTCATTATACGTTGGGTTTTATGAGTAGATTTCACCCAACAGCTGTATTTTAAGTGTTTTGAATTTGTGATAGAGAACCATTAAAACAATAAAAGGAAATATCCCCCCCAATCCACCATTCTTCTGTTACCCCACCCATGAATGGACTGGGCATTCTTTTGAGTGATCATTTTTCTCCACCACTTTATAAGAGCAAGTCTCCTTATTGAAAATGCTTTCACATTTCTCTTCATCAAAATCGACTGGTCTCATATACCTGTGGTTGGGAAAAGAAAAAAGAGGTGATGAGACCGAGAAGTAAGCAGCTTCCACTTCAGATGGTATCTGTACCTTTGATCTGAAGAGGCTGTACTGAGGAGACTTTTGGGAGCAGAAAGGGGAACTCACACAAAGGTCCCAGCTCAAGTGTTACTTAGCCTGCTGCAGAAGCAGGATGAGGGGAGAGTTGTAGTTTTTCTGGTCTGATTTACACCCAAGGGATGTTTGCCGTGTTTATTTGCTATTCCAGTATCACTGCTCTTATCTTCACCCATGGTATGGAACTAACACTGCATGAGTTGTTGGGCATCACTATAGGGAAAATTACAGACAGACCAATGTATCTTGAACTGTTTCTCAGAGGAAAGTGGGGCAGTGTGTGACTTTGGGAAGATCTAGACTAGGGTCAATAGAAATTTCTTAGAGTAACTATGTGTTCTCTCTTGAATCAGTAACTTGCCTGATGTTTTAGCTCCAAGAAGAATTAAATTCTCTTTATTTTAAATCAAGAATTATTTGTTAAACACGACCTCTGTTTTTCAGAGGAATTTCTTGCATGTTCAGTGATGATAGTGTTGGATTAATGCATAACTTTGTGATAGGAAGTGAGTGAGAGAAGGGTTATGGTTGTTTCTCAGGGACTCCTATGTGAAGGGAAGTGTTTTGTGCTGTGTCATGGCAGCAGAGGGAAAGCCCCACTGCTGGTCTGAACTCACGCAGTACAGCAGCCAATTCCAGTCCTGGAACAAGAGCAATCATCACAGTTGTCAGTCCTCCATTTGGAACCAAATTCATGGACCTTTCCTTCCTCATCAAGGCAGCCTGAAAATGTAGTATATAAGCAGACTTCCGTGTCAGACCTATTGCCCTAACACACTGTTACATGTACACAATGGGTGGGATCTTTGCTGGCTTTTTGCATTAACATCCCTATCTGCCAAACACGGGGATTCCCCAACAGAGCAGGGTGTGCTGTCCTAATGCATGGAGAAGAGAGGCCTGTGTCTCTCTGTCTCCTCTGGTTCTTAGCAGCATCTGGTTTCCTGGAATAGTTAATCCTCAAATATGGAATTTGGAGTGCCAAGCAGAAAGACAACTACACACCAACCTGGCCAGGATTTAAAAAAGGCTTTGACTTTTTTTAATAAGCCTGCTGCTTATTAGCACCATCTCTTGTTGACTCTTCATTTAAAGCAAGACTATATATTCCCTGGAAAAAGATAATTTGTAATTTGGTCTGTATGAAGCTTCCCTAACAACGTATTCTTTTTATAACATTATAATTTCCCCTCTCTTCATATACCCCATTTCCCTCCCATTTCCCTTTGATTCCTCTCCAGTGTTTCCACTTATTTCTTAATTGCGAGGAATTGCACAGAATGGACAAATCAAATCAAGCAGTGATTCTGATGGTGTCTGTCAAGTTGAGGGCAGTTGATTTCTTACCTACAACCACACCATTAGACATCCCTGGCTCTAATGGCATATAGAAACAAGAAGCATCAGACAGTGGTATGCTGATGGCAAGAGCAACAAGGCAGGCCAAGATGGTGTTCTGAACAAGAAAACAGAATTCATATCAATCCTTAAGTATATATTAAGATGTCTTGATAAATAACAGGAAAATACATTGTGGTTTCAAATCAAATTCTAATTATCTTTTGCAGTTTAGACACTTTAACACACTTACCAGGAATACTGATCCATTTTGAAGAAGCAGAGACAGAGCATCACAGGGGAGGCGAGAAAATGTCTGTCTTTCCAAGCTGTTAAAATCAAGCATTGACTAGACCCAGATATTGTTTGTGGAAAATGTGTGTTCTATTCCTTTCCACTCCTCGTTAATTTTTCTTGACCTTTTTTTCTCTATAGGGCTGGTCACCAGCTGTTTCTTCCACTAAACTCACAGCTGCAGAAAATCCTTTACTGAAGTCTGAAAAACTACAGAATGCTTCACCCTAATATTGAAGGATTAGGAAGAAGTGAAATAACTTTAGCTGAAGTTGAATACTCAAGTCTTGGCCCTGTACCTTGCTTGCAGGTGTCACTTACAACCTAGATAATTCTGTATTCTGTGACCTTTTCCAGTGGCTGTTTTCTGAAAGTTCAGCTGAAGTTTCTCAGCTAGTGGCTTATCTTTCAATATTAGTTTGAAATATCTGAAGGGCTTCCTTTAGGGGTGCGAAGGAAATAAGTGCAACA
Source organism: Eopsaltria australis (assembly GCA_034509425.1). NCBI lineage: Eukaryota > Metazoa > Chordata > Aves > Passeriformes > Petroicidae > Eopsaltria > Eopsaltria australis. The sequence continues at coordinate 166,361 of JAVTVJ010000380.1, forward strand.
ACTCCAGGATGGAATTAGCTGTGATTAACTGAAGATCTTGGTAAGAGAAGAAAGGTAGACCAGGAATAAACAATTGCATACATATACTGTATGGAAGTGTGTTTTTCTGGACAGAGTAGGACTCGTGATTTATAAAAAGAAATCTTCCCTGAGAGATGAGAGGAGGCAAATCTAGCATTTTATTTTGCAGAAAAGAGGTTAAAACCCACAGACAGCAACAGAGTGACAAAGGAGTAAAAATCCAGATACCTTTTTTGAATTCAGCAGTGTTCAGACATTATCCAGACTTTTCACCCCAAGTTCTTACCTGCCTTTGCCTCTCTTTGACTCTTGCTCTCATAACACAGAATTTATACATTCTCCAAGTTGCTTAAATTGCCAAGTAGTGAGATACATCCAACAGAAACTCCTTTAAAATCTATAGCAACATATAATGATCTTTTACAGTACAAGATGTAAGGACTCACCATTCTTGCAGAATTTTGAGACTTCCAGTAAGGAGATGGCCTGTACCAAGCTCATCTTTTCAGAGAACTTATATAGAGAAGGAATTTGTGATAAAAGCCCTTGAGCAAACTGACCATGCATGTCTAGCACCAATGAGGTTTCTGCAAAATGACCTCATGGGGTGGACATTATTAAGATAAGGCAATTACATACAGGAAGAAAGGTTTGTTCTAACAGATGCTGGAGAAATAGGTGTGGCTTTTATGTCACACCAGAGTAGGAAGGTCGTTACAGAAAGCACTTTTCAAACCTAGAGGGAATATTTAGCACTTGGCCTGAGAAAACCATTAGAGACATGCCAGGTGTCACTCAGAACAAAATGGCATCCTCAGTTTGAACTATCTAGGATTTAGAAAATGAATCCTGGATAACCATTTTCTTCCTTGCTCAGCTTTCCATCATGTAGAAGATCCATATGCTCAGGTCCTCTATGAAGAAATAGGCATTGTATATTTTATTTCTTAATTCATATAGCCAGTGAGAAGCTGTCCCTTTTCTGCAGAGTCTGGATAAGTCAGGGACAGGCACACTTCCAAGTGTTTAGGACAGTAATTTGATAGCAAAGAGGTCCAGTATGATCCCCTTTTGCTTAGCTTTTACCTACTAGGTTCAAATATTTCAAATTATGTGGCCCTTCTTGGTAATGAATCTATCCCTTATTACCAGAGCTGCACAGTTTGGAATACCTGAATTAATTACTCTGAGTGCATATTTGTGCTGGCTTCTTGTGTGGTTTTGAGAGTAGAGGCTGAACTCCAAGTTGGGTTGGCTACTCCATGTCTTCTACCCAAACTCCAGAGCTGAGAGCTAGCTCAAGAAGTCCATGGTAGAAGGCCAGAATTAGTGCAGTGCAGTCACAGTGAGACCACTACTCCCAGGGATGTCTTACCTGGCTTTCAACTCAGTAGTTTGGGTAAATTGGGTTTTCTTTGGTTACTAGACCATCCCTCTTCAGGATGACAGAAAAGAGATGAAGTGCTTTCAGGTGTTTGATGAAGCTGCCACAATCAGCCTGTCACTAGTAAATTAGACTTGGCAATGCTGATGTATGCCCTGCCCTGACATGGAGGAGAACTACCATGCCCTTGACTCCTAACCTGTGGAGATGTCAGCCCTGGGAATGAAGCCAACAGCATGAACATGAACAGCATCATAGTAGTTTGGGATACTGTCAGTGTTTCAGACCATGTGTATTTTCCAATGAAAGGAAGGGGGAAAGGCACAGTAGGATAGTGAAGTATTATACCCTGATCCTAGGCCAAAGCTGCTTTTTTTGTTGGTTGCAGTGAAGATGGAGTGAGTTCGCAATCTCCCTTATCATGTGCTGCTCCTAAGCTGCCTGACCTAATTGCTGTACATCTGTGGGGTGCCTGAGGATGTGCCCTAGCTGTGCATGCTGGCTCTGTAACCTTTAGGTACTGAGGAGTAACAATTTCCTCTAGACTGACAATACTGTGGGAAGTAGCACAGAATCCTGCTCAAGGTATTGGCTCCTCCACGTTCTCAAAAGTGATCTGGAACAAATGTTCCATGATATTTTGGAATAAAAGGACCATCAAATTGCACTGCATTTATTCTGTTAAAATTACTGAGCTATTTAATTTTTTTTTCTTCCTGCATGCTGTGTACTTGGCATGCAATGTTTTGCTTGTCAGGCACATTGCAGCAGTTCTTGTATGTGAATAAAAATTACCAGTCACATGGAAATTTGTGATGCAGGTGTACTGAAGTGAAACTTATGGAATTTGTTGCAGCCAAAATGAAAGAAAAGTCAACTTTCTGGGTTGGTGTTGAGCAACAGAGGATGCACTTTTTGCTCAACACTGATTAAACTAAAATTCCAACCAATATCTTGTGTATTTTCTTTCTCAACTTTTCAGACTGCTCAGCTGCTCTCATTGCAGGACCCCCCCTGTTTTCTAGGGTGCAAGCTATGCAGAGAGCTATGCAAGCTATGGAGGGAACTTGCAAGCAGTTTTCTTTGGACCACAGCAAAGAGTGACCTGCCCAAGCCTGGGCAGTGTTAAGAGACAATGAAGAAGCCTTTTGCATGATCTGTGAATGCAGAGGAGCCCTAACAAAATGCTGTGGTGATGAAACCACTCACAGCAGCAAACTCTATGGGGATGGTCCATTCAAGTATTGATTACAGGGGTCATTTGTGACCCACATAACATTACATTTCTCCATGTTGTTCATGTATAGGATGATAGGTGCCCTGCTTGGGAGGGGAACAGGTAGCTCTGACAGACGTAGTTCTCTTGAAATCTTATGTTGGCTTCCCAACTGGTTAGTTTCTTACTAAAAACATTCTAAGAATATCATTGCTATGCCCTCTTCTGTGCCTCCTCTCCACTTATTCTGATGGATAGAGTATCCTCTTTCTTCCTAAGGCAGAGAAAAGTCTTGGAGACTTTCTTGAAGATTTGTCTTGCTATTTTACTCTAGTCTTTCTTCAGCTGGAGTTTCTGGTTACATCTCACTGATGACAACAGAGATAATGCAAGGTGACCAGCTTGGGTTTTTTCTGTGTGTTTTAGTGCAAGACAATCAATAGAGAGAAACACAGCATGATTTCAGAGCAGTAATGTTATTGAAAGAGCCCAATAAACCAGCTAACATCTATGGACAGCTCAAAGCTAGAAGACGTGTGCTAAAATGAAAGCAGTCCAAGAACCTTGTTTCTTAGGCCAACATTTCAGTATTACTCTTACATTCTTGAGAGGAACCAGCTTTCTGTGTAAGTGTAGAACACATTACAGCAGTTTGTGTATCCAGTCACTTAAACCAGTAGGCTATCACCACTATTGAGAGGTGAGAAACAAGAGGAAGCATGAGGTATTTCAGGTCAAAGATCATAAGTAAACATGATTTTCCAAAGAAACTCTTCTTGACATTAAACTGATATTGCTATGTATAATGTACTTTGGCTTTACTTTATTGAAGTCTGAAACATTTGTATGTGAGAAAGGACAACTGTGTTAAGGAAAGGCACAGGCAAACAACACTAAAATATACAGTGCACTGTTTGCACAAGAACATATTGTAAAGGTGGTAGAAGGAAGTTTTATCTTGGTGAGGACACTTTTAAGTCTAAGGTTCATACACCCACAAACCTCAAAGTCTAAGCCCTCAGATCTCTCCCAGGACAAGAATTATCAAATAATTGTATTAATTTTATAGCAAGGTACATAGGCACTGCAACTGATTTGTCCCAGGTAACAGGTGGCAGAGCAGAAATTTGAATTGAGATCTCAATTCAATATGAGGGGCCCAGGTTTGATACAATAACATCCTTTCTTCTCCGATCTGAACACACCTTCCATGTCTTCTTCCATGTGTAGCCAAGTCTCCATCCATGAGTTCAATTTCAGTTTTAATTCAATGCAGTTTCAGTGGGATGAGAAACAATTTTTTATCTTGGTGCAAATGCATTTTTAAAATATGTGATAATTTCTCAGCTAGCCTGGAAAATCCTGTCAGATCATGATACCAGGATGAAGGATCAGTGCTAAGCAAGGAATGCAGACAGACAAAAAGATCTAAAAGATCTAAAGAGCCAACTACAAATACCAGGCCGTGTTTGCAATGAGGAGACCTTTATCTCTGAAGTGTACTTCTCTCATTCTGCCCTACACAGTTCATTCATTTTTGGCAGTATGTAAATAATAAAAAGAATTCAAAACAGAGGATGAGTGATGTATTAGTCTGCTTTCCTGCAGGTGGATAATCTCATGAATAAAATATTCTAAACCAGTAAAGATTACCCGTGGCAATGTTGTTGAGCATTTCCCAAATAAGTCCAAGGGAGATTAAAGACCCCTCAGCTTCATTGCTTAAATTAGTTTTATTTAGAGGGGGGGAAAAGCAAATTCAGTATTATCAGCTGCTCTGGTAATAGAAAAATCAATATAATTGCATACTGAGACCAAAAAACATCTCTTTTTAAAAACATCTATATGAAGTTTCTGGGTCTCAGTGAACACAGTCTATTCTCTGCAGCCTCTGGGGTGAGGCTCTGCATTTCCTTGTCCTGGTAAACCTAAAAGAATTCATTTTCTTTCTTCTCCAGTGTCAGCTCTTGTTTGTGCTGAGCTGTTCAGATTCTGCTTCAAGTACAAGTGGTGGAGGAGGTGTCCTTGCAGAGGAAGATTGGTAACTTCACAACACTAAAATATACTGTTTCTTCCCAGTCCCAGAACCTTAAAGAATATATTCTCATGAGATTCAAAGCCTGTGTTAGATTTCTTTTTTTGGTCATTCACACTTTTATTGGTCCTCTCAGCAACTCAGAAATCTTGCACTAAGAAAATCATCTTTATCTGTAAGAAAACTGGCACCCAGATTCTACAGAAACTCTTGGTACTTTACAGATAATAAGGCTGTCATTTTAAAAATGAATAAATACAGGTCCAAAAAGAGAAATTAGTAGAATGAAATTCTACTTAATTTAAAAGTTAACTAATCCTCTCTAAAGCACCTAATACACAAAATCTTAACAACTAATATTAAGAACATGAATATGACCTTTTGATCAAAATGAAACACTATCTGATTATGTATCCTGTCAGAAGAATCAGGACAATGAGGAGATTAAAAGCAAGTTACTGAAGTGCTCTCCTTTATGAGATTTTTCCTACGATACCATGCTTCTCTGTGATGGAAAAGCATCTGGAGGAAGAGAAGGAATTCCACAATGCAGAGAGGTCTGGAGCAGGTGTTAGTGCACACTGGCATACTCAAGACACTTCTTTGAGGGGTCTTTCTTCTCCACCACCTCGTAGTCACAGCGCTTTTTGTTGACAATGACTTTACATTTCCTTCTGTCATAAGAAACAGGAGTACTGAAGCTGTCAGTGGCAAAGAGAAAGCAAAGGTTAGCTTGAGAGCTTTCACTGGCTCTGTGACAACGGTGAGAAAAGACTCTCTTGTGCCCTGACAAACTCATTTATCCCCAGCAATGGGAAGCCGTGGTCATCCTACAGGCAATGATGGTATCAAGAAATTCAAACTTACAGAGAACAGCATTCCATTGTACCTTCACTGCAGTCGCATGACAAGCAGTCTTCTGTCCTCTCAATGTGTCCAAAGGGATACAGCTTTCCATTCAGCATACAGCCTGCAGAAAACAGCAGCAAAACAGAACATGTTCTTTAAGTCTCCACACAAATGCTGAAGAGTTCAAAAATTAGTTCAAATTTTCTCAAAATGTTATCCCAGGCATTAGTAAAGTACAAAGAATTGGGTCTTACTCTCTCAACTCCTGAATGAGCTCCATGTGCTGGAATAGCAATAGCAGCCCACCACCAATTGCAATAGTATTGCTGCAAACATATTCAGCCCAGGAGAACACTTTGTTTTTCTCCTACTTTCAGCCACTTGCTGCTTGGATCCCCTATTTGTGTTTTTCCAATGTCTTAATGTCTTCTCCCTCCCTTTTATTTTGAGCCCTTCCTGGCAGCTCCACATAGAGTCGGGCTACCACAGAGCAATCAGGTCAGGGGACCTTCCTTGTTTTTACCTCTGTAGGGGCTCCCTGGAATTTGAGGTATACTCATGCAGCCTGCATCCCCCAGGGTCACCATGCTGCCCATTGCAACAAGGAAAGCCAGCAAGCTCTTCTGTAGAAAGAAAGAAGCAGATGGTAATTTCTCCCCTGTTTTTGAATCAAATTATATTATAGAAACAACTGCCTCCTCTGTAGAGCCTGTGCCATTCCTGAGATGCTCATCAAAGGTACTACCTGATGTCTGTACACCTGGGATTACATGAGCACAGGTTAAAGGAAAACGAGTGCAGAGGACTTTGTCAGTCTGCTTATCATTGCCTAACTGTTGATTCAGATTCTGCAAACAACTTTGGAAGCTTGGAGAGCTGGAACAGGACACAACTTGAGAGATCAAAAGTGAAGAACAGAGAAAAATAAAAAAAATATACACTTTTTCATTGCGAAATTACTGTAATTTAAACTGTATTTCACATTTATAAGTTTTAAAAACACGGTCCAAAATGTTTCTCAAATTCTGAATGTTTTCACAAACATATCTGAGGAGAGGATAGCAACAAGTGAAAGACTAAGAGACATCTGTACAGTTTCTTGCAAAGAATTACAATACAAAGAACAAAATTCATAGTAACCTTCACAGAGCTGCCTTCCTGACTTTGCATCTTACAAGTCTGAAATACAAAATAGCCACATTTGAAATGAGAAACCAGGTGATTTTCTTAAATGCTCTCCTTCTGCAGTTTTAAAGCAAATACCTATCTGTATACCCATTTAAAAACCAATCTAAACCTTTGACTTACCATTGTGGAATCCTTGGCTGCCAAACTGCTCTAAGTTCCCAGAGAGCCAGAGTGCTTTACGTGGGATCAGAAAGCAAATATTTTATGGTGCCTTTATGTTGTGCAATTCAAATCTAGGTGGAGGGAAAAAAAAGCCTGCTGAATACAAATGCAGTTATTTTGTAATATCCAACAAAATCTCTGAAATTATTCCAGCTGGCAATGAGAAAATGTTTGATTCTGTACAGCACTGACCTGGGTAAATTGTTGAGTCCAGAACTTCATATTTGTTGGAAGCATTATGATTAGAAAAAATGCCTTTCTGATGGAATACAAGTATTGATAGCTAAGCTGTAGACAGTGTAATCCAGCTAGGTGATTTTCAACAGAAATGCCTGTGAAATGCTTTCTGCTATCAGGGGGCTGGAACGTGCTGAGTAGTGCATTAGGTATTAATAGGAAATGGAGCTTTTGCCAGGTCTCTGCACAGTCATGGTCACTGCTGTGGTGTGCACTTAAATAGAGCTGAAGGTGCTTGGCCATTACCGGGATCAGAACCTCTGCACATTGAGACTGTAGCTGAGGGTGGATACCATTACACTTCTCTTTCTTCTCCATCAAAGTAAGATAATAAACTAATTTTCATCAATTGTAGGAGAAATACTCCCTCACTTAATTTGTGAGGCTTTGCTAGGGAAAAATTTGAAATTCTGAAATATTTCAATGTCACAAGGCATAGTGCCAGGCTACAACAAGCTGCATATTAATCTTGATGCCTGCACTTCTCAATACTTCAAATCAAAATGTAATCCACCAGGAAGCTCCAACATTTGTCTTTCATTAAATTCTGTACTTTTAGAAATAAAATTTAAAGAAACCCATACATTTTGGAAACCTAATTTTCTCAAGAAACAGTTGTGTGAGCTACTTAGGGAGGAAGTCTTTAATCTCCATGCTCAAAAAATTGCTTCCCTAAGGAGCTGTTTTTTCTGTAAGCAAGAACATTCCTTTAGGTGCATCAGCTGAGGCTGTGCTCTGTGTAATTTGGACATGAACTAGCATAAAACAGCAGAGGTCAGTCAGGGCAAGTTTCAGAACTGTTCCTCTCCTGCACAACACAAAAAGCCTTTGGGCAAAACTTACTTTGGGAATGATAGTGATGCTTGAAGGATTTTTCTGCTTTTCTCCTGAATACTTCTTACACTGTTCCCTGTATTCACAAGTATTAGCATGCATATTTGTGATGGTTTAGGTGATAGTTTAGCCTGGTTTCATGGTGTTTAGTAGGCCAGTGGACTAAACACCCCTGAAACCACATAGAGTTAGAGAACAAACACCCTGTTTTCATAAGCACTTGAGGTCTCCTAGTAGGACAGATTTTGTAAACTAGAAGTTAGCCCACCCAAGCCCCTTATTGGGCCCTCCTGGTAGATATGCTAATGTGTAGAGTCTTTAATTTTGCACTCGACTGGGGGGATGGGGTTTTTTGTGACGCATTCTACCTGGACGGCAGAAGCCATCAAATGGGATCCTATTAAAATACCGAGGGAAACAACCCCCAACCCTTGCACTGTGTCTGAGCCTTTATTTCCTAAGACCAGAAAAAGGCATCAATACGATGGAATCAATGAATGGGAGTCAGGATTTTTAAAAGGCATATGCAAATGTCTATAAGGCAAAAACCTGAGCTGACTCTTTATCCTGGCCCCTCACATTTTCATCTTTACAGGAATCACTCGTACAGAAACACAGAACTATTGACTGGTACCAGTCTGCAGCACAGAGACCTTTAAAAGATGAAGTTTGTAATACCAGTATCTGCAAAATACTTGGTGGATTTTTCCCCCAAACCAAGGTATGTTACTTGCAGATCTAAGAAATCTTAAAACAAAATCCATGGGCAGATTACCAAAGCCAGAAAAAATACACCACGTGAAAACTTTCTGATCTTAATAATGGCTCACAGAGCCTGAGAAGGATTGTCTTTAGAAGGAAATACCCCTGCTGAATAAATGTAGATTGACACTTGATTTGGGGCCAAGTGAGGTTCCCTGCACTAAGAATGCTCAGCTGTGTGTAACCCCATGCTTTCACAAGACAACAGACGTGTGATCGTGGAACTTCATGAAACAGTCCACTTGTTTTGTAAGGTGTGTTTCTTTTCAAACCATGGAGCAATTCACTGCAGACTGTTGTGGCTTTTTAATACCCAATTCTAGAGTGGAGAGCTCCATGTAGAAGCAGCATTGAAGAGGCTTTTGTTGTCTGGTCTCCTGTATGTGGGCAGATTTAGGACATTAGGCATTGCCAGGTGGGAGATTTCATTCCCAAGCCCATCTTTGAAGCTGAACTTCATTCCCTGCCATCAGGAAGCATGTCACCAGGGGCCGATCTAGATCTCTTTTCCAGAGTGGAAGAGAACCACTAAAGCAGCACAGTGTGTGCAGACTCCCAGGATCAGGGCTTGGCAGAGGACAGGTCAGGGTGCCAAGTTTGAAGTTTAACATTGCTTTAAACTTCAGGACTGGTCAGAGTGGGCAATGATCAGACATTGCCAATATTGGGTGATGACACTGATGACAACAAGGGAAAAAATGGGAGAAAGAGGATGCTGATCTCTCATCCTCACTGATTTTTCTGAGGTGTTAGCAGCACAGGTCTCACCAAAAGTCCTATAGCCAGATGTGTCCCATGAGCCCGGAGCAGGAGCCATTGTACAGCATGTCCCAAATAGTGCCCCACTTCAAAATGATCATGGATTTTGACACCTGGCTAGAAGAGAACCTGTAAAGCATGACAGCAGCTTATGCCAGGGTACTGGTGCATTGCATTTCAGAGAGCCAAAGGCATTTCTTTCTCAAAGATGGTGACATTTCCCTATGCTACTGTGAAAAACAGAACATCAACATGAAGCATTTATGGATGTATTGTCTCAATTTATTGCAGTCAACAAATGCAGTACTGACAAAAATGAGACACTCTATCTGAATATGCATCTTCTAAAGCAAATTAGGACAATTAGGAGATTAAAATGAGCCACTGAAGTTCTCTCTTTTATGAGATTTTCCCATGTCATTGTGCTTCTCTGTGATGGAAAAGCATCTGGAGGAAGAGGAGGAATTCCACAGTGCAGAGAGTAGGTGTTAGCCCACCCGAGAATAGACAACACACTCCTTTGAGGGGTCTTTCTTCTGCACCACATCGTAGTCACAGCGCTTTTTGTTGAAAACGACTTTGCAATTCTGTTTGTCATAAGCAATGGGAGTATGAAATCTGTCAGTGGCAAAGAGAGAGCAAAGGTTAGCTTGAGAGCTTCCACTGGCTCTGTGACTTGAGTCAGAAAAGGCTCTCTTGTGCCATGACAAACTCATTTATCCCCTGCAATGGAAAGCCGTGGTCATCCTACAGGCAATGATGGGACAGAGAAGTTCAAACCTACAGGGAACAGCATTCCATTGTACCTTCACTGCAGTCACATGAGAAGCAGTCATCTGTCCTCTCAATGTGTCCAAAGGCATACAGCTTTCCCTTCAGCATACAGCCTGCAGAAGACAGCAATAAAATAGAACATGTTCTTTAAGCCTCCACACAAATGCTGAAGAGTTCAAAAATTAGTTCAAATTTTCTCAAAATGTTATCCCAGGCACTAGTAAAGTACAAAGAATTGGGTCTTACTCTCTCAACTCCTGAATGAGCTCCATGTGCTGGAATAGCAATAGCAGCTCACCACCAATTGCAATAGTATTGCTGCAAACATATTCAGCCCAGGAGAACACTTTGTTTTTCCCCTACTTTCAGCCACTTGCTGCTTGGACCCCCTATTTGTGTTTTTTCAGTGTCTTCCCCCTCCCTTTTATTTTGCCCTTCCTGGCAGCTCCACATAGAGTCAGGCTACCACAGAGCAATCAGGTCAGGGGACCTTCCTTGTTTTTACCTCTGTAGGGGCTCCCTGGAATCTGACGTACAGCAAAGCAGCCTGCATCACCCAGGGTCACTATGCTGCCCATTGCAACAAGGAAAGCCAGCAAGCTCTTCTGTAGAAAGAAAGAAGCAGATGGTAATTTCTCCCCTGTTTTTGAATCAAATTATATTATAGAAACAACTGCCTCCTCTGTAGAGCCTGTGCCATTCCTGAGATGCTCATCAAAGGTACTACCTGATGTCTGTACATTTGGCATTAAATGAGCACAGGTTAAAGGAAAACGAGTGCAGAGGACTTTGTCAGTCTGTTTATCATTGCCTAACTGTTGATTCAGATTCTGCAAACACCTTTGGAAACTTGGAGAGCTGGAACAGGACACAACTTGAGAGATCAAAAGTAAAGAACAGAAAAAATACACGGGCAAATTATACACTCTTTTTCATTGTGAAATACAAAATAGCCTCACTTGAAATGTGTAACCAGGTGACTTTTTAAAATGCTCTCCTTCTCCATTTCTAAAGCAAATACCTGTCTGTATCCCCATTACAATAAATCCCCAAACCGATCTAAACCTTTGACTTACCATTGTGGAAAACTTGGCTTCCAAAGAGCTCTAAGAGAAAGATGTTATTCTTTATATGGAATCACAGAGTAAATATTTTATGGTGTCTTCATGTTGTGCAATTCAAGTCCACATGGAGGGAAAAAATCTTGCTCAGTGCAAATGCAGTTATTTTGTAATATCCAACAAAATCTCTGAAATTATTCCAGCTGGCAATGAGAAATTGTTTGATTCTGTACTGCACTGACCTGGGTAAATTGTTGAGTCCAGAACTTCATATTCGTTGGAAGCATTATGATTAGAAAAAATGCCTTTCTGATGGAATACAAGTATTGATAGCTAAGCTGTAGACAGTGTAATCCAGCTAGGTGATTTTCAACAGAAATGCCTGTGAAACGCTTTCTGCTATCAGGGGGCTGGAACGTGCTGAGTAGTGCATTAGGTATTAATAGGAAATGGAGCTTTTGCCAGGTCTCTGCACACTCATGGCCACTGCTGTGGTGTGCACTTAAATAGAGCTGAAGGTGCTTGGCCATTACCGGGATCAGAACCTCTGCACATTGAGACTGTAGCTGAGGGTGGATACCATTACACTTCTCTTTCTTCTCCATCAAAGTAAGATAATAAACTAATTTTCATCAACTGTAGGAGAAATACTCCCTCACTTAATTTGTGAGGCTTTGCTAGGGAAAAATTTGAAATTCTGAAATATTTCAATGTCACAAGGCATAGTGCCAGGCTACAACAAGCTGCATATTAATCTTGATGCCTGCACTTCTCAATACTTCAAATCAAAATGTAATCCACCAGGAAGCTCCAACATTTGTCTTTCATTAAATTCTGTACTTTTAGAAATAAAATTTAAAGAAACCCATACATTTTGGAAACCTAATTTTCTCAAGAAACAGTTCGGTGAGCTACTTAGGTAGGAAGTCTTTAATCTCCATGCTCAAAAAATTGCTTCCCTAAGGAGCTGTTTTTTCTGTAAGCAAGAACATTCCTTCAGGTGCATCAGCTGAGGCTATGCATGAACTAGCATAAAACAGCAGAGGTCAGTCAGGGCAAGTTTCAGAACTGTTCCTCTCCTGCACAACACAAAAAGCCTTTGGGCAAAACTTACTTTAGGAATGATAGGATGGAATCAGTGAATGGGAGTCAGGATTTTTAAAAGGCATATGCAAATGTCTATAAGGCAAAAACCTGAGCTGACTCTTTATCCTGGCCCCTCCCATTTTCATCTTTACAGGAACCACTTGTACAGAAACACAGAACTATTGACTGGTACCCAGCCTGCAGCACAGAGACCTTTAAAAGGTGAAGTTTGTAATACCAGTATCTGCAAAATACTTGGTGGATTTTTCCCCCAAACCAAGGTATGTTATTTGCAGATCTAAGAAATCTTGAAACAAAATCCATGGGCAGATTACCAAAGCCAGAAAAAATACACCACGTGAAAACTTTCTGATCTTAATAATGGCTCACAGAGCCTGAGAAGGATTGTCTTTAGAAGGAAATACCCCTGCTGAATAAATGTAGATTGACACTTGATTTGGGGCCAAGTGAGGTTCCCTGCACTAAGAATGCTCAGCTGTGTGTAACCCCATGCTTTCACAAGACAACAGACGTGTGATCGTGGAACTTCATGAAACAGTCCACTTGTTTTGTAAGGTGTGTTTCTTTTCAAACCATGGAGCAATTCACTGCAGACTGTTGTGGCTTTTTAATACCCAATTCTAGAGTGGAGAGCTCCATGTAGAAGCAGCATTGAAGAGGCTTTTGTTGTCTGGTCTCCTGTATGTGGGCAGATTTAGGACATTAGGCATTGCCAGGTGGGAGATTTCATTCCCAAGCCCATCTTTGAAGCTGAACTTCATTCCCTGCCATCAGGAAGCATGTCACCAGGGGCCGATCTAGATCTCTTTTCCAGAGTGGAAGAGAACCACTAAAGCAGCACAGTGTGTGCAGACTCCCAGGATCAGGGCTTGGCAGAGGACAGGTCAGGGTGCCAAGTTTGAAGTTTAACATTGCTTTAAACTTCAGGACTGGTCAGAGTGGGCAATGATCAGACATTGCCAATATTGGGTGATGACACTGATGACAACAAGGGAAAAAATGGGAGAAAGAGGATGCTGATCTCTCATCCTCACTGATTTTTCTGAGGTGTTAGCAGCACAGGTCTCACCAAAAGTCCTATAGCCAGATGTGTCCCATGAGCCCGGAGCAGGAGCCATTGTACAGCATGTCCCAAATAGTGCCCCACTTCAAAATGATCATGGATTTTGACACCTGGCTAGAAGAGAACCTGTAAAGCATGACAGCAGCTTATGCCAGGGTACTGGTGCATTGCATTTCAGAGAGCCAAAGGCATTTCTTTCTCAAAGATGGTGACATTTCCCTATGCTACTGTGAAAAACAGAACATCAACATGAAGCATTTATGGATGTATTGTCTCAATTTATTGCAGTCAACAAATGCAGTACTGACAAAAATGAGACACTCTATCTGAATATGCATCTTCTAAAGCAAATTAGGACAATTAGGAGATTAAAATGAGCCACTGAAGTTCTCTCTTTTATGAGATTTTCCCATGTCATTGTGCTTCTCTGTGATGGAAAAGCATCTGGAGGAAGAGGAGGAATTCCACAGTGCAGAGAACTTTGAAATCCAGGTGTTAACCCACACGGATTTGGAAATTACACTCCTTTGAGGGGTCTTTCTTCTGCACCACATCGTAGTCACAGCGCTTTTTGTTGACAATGACTTTGCAATTCTGTTTGTCATAAGAAGTAGGAGTACCAAATCTGTCAGTGGCAAAGAGAGAGCAAAGGTTAGCTTGAGAGCTTCCACTGGCTCTGTGACTTGAGTCAGAAAAGGCTCTCTTGTGCCATGACAAACTCAAACTCAGCAATGGAAAGCCGTGGTCATCCTACAGGCAATGATGGTACCAAGGAATTGAAACCTACAGGGAACAGCATTCCATTAGACCTTTGCTGCAGCCACATGACAAGCAGTCTTCTGTCCTCTCAATGTGTCCAAAGGGATACAGCTTTCCATTCAACATACAGCCTGCAGAAGACAGCAATAAAATAGAACATGTTCTTTAAAGCTCCACACAAATGCTGAAGAGCTGAAAAATTAGGTCAACTTTTCTCAAAATGTTATCCCAGGCACTAGTAAAGTACAAAGAATTGGGTCTTACTCTCTCAACTCCTGAATGAGCTCCATGTGCTGGAATAGCAATAGCAGCTCACCACCAATTGCAATAGTATTGCTGCAAACATATTCAGTCCAGGAGAACACTTTGTTTTTCCCCTACTTTCAGCCACTTGCTGCTTGGACCCCCTATTTGTGTATTTTCCCAATGTATTAATGTCTTCCCCCTCCCTTTTATTTTGAGCCCTTCCTGGCAGCTCCACATAGAGTCGGGCTACCACAGAGCAATCAGGTCAGGGGACCTTCCTTGTTTTTACCTCTGTAGGGTCTCCCTGGAATCTGACGTACAGCAAAGCACTCTGCATCCCCCAGGGTCACTATGCTGCCCATTGCAACAAGGAAAGCCAGCAAGCTCTTCGGTAGAGAGAAAGAAGCAGATGGTAATTTCTCCCGTTTTTGAATCAAATTATATTATAGAAACAACTGCGTTCTCCGTAGAGCCTCTGCCATTCCTGAGATGCTCATCAAAGGTACTACTTGATGTCTGTACATTTGGGATTACATGAGCACAGGTTACAGGAAAACGAGTGCAGAGGACTTTGTCAGTCTGCTTATCATTGCCTAACTGTTGATTCAGATTCTGCAAACAACTTTGGAAGCTTGGAGAGCTGGAACAGGACACAACTTGAGAGATCAAAAGTGAAGACCAGAGAAAAATAAAAAAAATATACACTTTTTCATTGCGAAATTACTGTAATTTAAACTGTATTTCACATTTATAAGTTTTAAAAACACGGTCCAAAATGTTTCTCAAATTCTGAATGTTTTCACAAACATATCTGAGGAGAGGATAGCAACAAGTGAAAGACTAAGAGACATCTGTACAGTTTCTTGCAAAGAATTACAATACAAAGAACAAAATTCACAGTAACCTTCACAGAGCTGCCTTCCTGACTTTGCATCTTACAAGTCTGAAATACAAAATAGCCACATTTGAAATGAGAAATCAGGTGATTTTCTTAAATGCTCTCCTTCTGCAGTTTTAAAGCAAATACCTATCTGTATACCCATTTAAAAACCAATCTAAACCTTTGACTTACCATTGTGGAATCCTTGGCTGCCAAACTGCTCTAAGTTCCCAGAGAGCCAGAGTGCTTTACGTGGGATCAGAAAGCAAATATTTTATGGTGCCTTTATGTTGTGCAATTCAAATCTAGGTGGAGGGAAAAAAAAGCCTGCTGAATACAAATGCAGTTATTTTGTAATATCCAACAAAATCTCTGAAATTATTCCAGCTGGCAATGAGAAATTGTTTGATTCTGTACTGCACTGACCTGGGTAAATTGTTGAGTCCAGAACTTCATATTCGTTGGAAGCATTATGATTAGAAAAAATGCCTTTCTGATGGAATACAAGTATTGATAGCTAAGCTGTAGACAGTGTAATCCAGCTAGGTGATTTTCAACAGAAATGCCTGTGAAATGCTTTCTGCTATCAGGGGGCTGGAATGTGCTGAGTAGTGCATTAGGTATTAATAGGAAATGGAGCTTTTGCCAGGTCTCTGCACAGTCATGGTCACTGCTGTGGTGTGCACTTAAATAGAGCTGAAGGTGCTTGGCCATTACCGGGATCAGAACCTCTGCACATTGAGACTGTAGCTGAGGGTGGATACCATTACACTTCTCTTTCTTCTCCATCAAAGTAAGATAATAAACTAATTTTCATCAATTGTAGGAGAAATACTCCCTCACTTAATTTGTGAGGCTTTGCTAGGGAAAAATTTGAAATTCTGAAATATTTCAATGTCACAAGGCATAGTGCCAGGCTACAACAAGCTGCATATTAATCTTGATGCCTGCACTTCTCAATACTTCAAATCAAAATGTAATCCACCAGGAAGCTCCAACATTTGTCTTTCATTAAATTCTGTACTTTTAGAAATAAAATTTAAAGAAACCCATACATTTTGGAAACCTAATTTTCTCAAGAAACAGTTGTGTGAGCTACTTAGGGAGGAAGTCTTTAATCTCCATGCTCAAAAAATTGCCTCCCTAAGAAGCTGTTTTTTCTGTAAGCAAGAACATTCCTTCAGGTGCATCAGCTGAGGCTATGCATGAACTAGCATAAAACAGCAGAGGTCAGTCAGGGCAAGTTTCAGAACTGTTCCTCTCCTGCACAACACAAAAAGCCTTTGGGCAAAACTTACTTTAGGAATGATAGGATGGAATCAGTGAATGGGAGTCAGGATTTTTAAAAGGCATATGCAAATGTCTATAAGGCAAAAACCTGAGCTGACTCTTTATCCTGGCCCCTCACATTTTCATCTTTACAGGAACCACTTGTACAGAAACACAGAACTATTGACTGGTACCCAGCCTGCAGCACAGAGACCTTTAAAAGGTGAAGTTTGTAATACCAGTATCTGCAAAATACTTGGTGGATTTTTCCCCCAAACCAAGGTATGTTACTTGCAGATCTAAGAAATCTTAAAACAAAATCCATGGGCAGATTACCAAAGCCAGAAAAAATACACCACGTGAAAACTTTCTGATCTTAATAATGGCTCACAGAGCCTGAGAAGGATTGTCTTTAGAAGGAAATACCCCTGCTGAATAAATGTAGATTGACACTTGATTTGGGGCCAAGTGAGGTTCCCTGCACTAAGAATGCTCAGCTGTGTGTAACCCCATGCTTTCACAAGACAACAGACGTGTGATCATGGAACTTCATGAAACAGTCCACTTGTTTTGTAAGGTGTGTTTCTTTTCAAACCATGGAGCAATTCACTGCAGACTGTTGTGGCTTTTTAATACCCAATTCTAGAGTGGAGAGCTCCATGTAGAAGCAGCATTGAAGAGGCTTTTGTTGTCTGGTCTCCTATATGTGGGCAGATTTAGGGAGGACATTAGGCATTGCCAGGTGGGAGATTTCATTCCTAAACCCATCTTTGAAGCTGAATTTCATTCCCCTGTGAATGTGAGGAATTGTTACACTGAAGAAACAGAAGCTATCTGCATTATTAGTACCTCAAGCTGTGCTGCCATCAGGAAGAATGATCTAGATGGGGTTGATCTAGATCTCTTTTCCAGAGTAGAAGAGAACCACTAAAGCAGCACAGTGTGTGCAGACTCCCAGGATCAGGGCTTGGCAGAGGACAGGTCAGGGTGTCAGAGTTTGAAGTTTAACATTGCTTTAAACTTCAGGACTGATCAGAGTGGGCAATGATCAGACATTGCCAATATTGGGTGATGACGCTGATGACAACAAGGGAAAAAATGGGAGAAAGAGGATGCTGATCTCTCATCCTCACTGATTTTTCTGAGGTGTTAGCAGCACAGGTCTCACCAAAAGTCCTATAGCCAGATGTGTCCCATGAGCCCTGAGCAGGAGCCATTGTACAGCATGTCCCAAATAGTGCCTCCCTTCAAAATGATCATGGATTTTGACACCTGGCTAGAAGAGAACCTGTAAAGCATGACAGCAGCTTATGCCAGGGTACTGGTGCATTGCATGTCAGAGAGCCAAAGGCATTTCTTTCTCAAAGATGGTGACATTTCCCCATACCACTGTGAAAAACATCAACATGAAGCATTTATGGATGCATTGTCTCAATTTATTGCAGTCAACAAATGCAGTACTGACAAAAATGAGACACTCTATCTGATTATGCATCTTCTAAAGCAAATTAGGACAATTAGGAGATTAAAATGAGCCACTGAAGTTCTCTCTTTTATGAGATTTTCCCATGTCATTGTGCTTCTCTGTGATGGAAAAGCATCTGGAGGAAGAGGAGGAATTCCACAGTGCAGAGAGTAGGTGTTAGCCCACCCGAGAATAGACAACACACTCCTTTGAGGGGTCTTTCTTCTGCACCACATCGTAGTCACAGCGCTTTTTGTTGAAAACGACTTTGCATTTCTTTTTGTCATAAGCAATGGGAGTATGAAATCTGTCAGTGGCAAAGAGAAAGCAAAGGTTAGCTTGAGAGCAATAAAACCTTCAATACTTCAGTGATTATTACTTGAACTGCTGAGTGAGAGAGGTCTGAAACTATGTTTAAAGGCAGCTGAGCTAGCTTATGTACCACACAGCTGTAGCTTCCAGAGCCTCAAATGAAGCCCTCTGCACTGCTTTGTGTAGATGTACCAGGATGCTCTGCACTAGCAAAGTGATTTCTAGCACAGCACTCTGCAGTGTGACATAAGCACGGACTTGGCGTCTTTTCTCTTTTTGCCATTAATTTTTCATTGTTTCCAGTTTGCATGGCTACTCCCTGATAGACTGTGCCTCCTAAACAAAGACAAAAATCATCATCAATCTATTTTGAACCTTTGAGAAAGCCGGAGAGGAGGAAAGGAGGATGTTGGAGATAGTTCAGAGCAGAGACTTGTCATCCTATGTTTAGCATATCCACTGGAAAATAGCAATTCAGGAAAGGGATTCAGATCATCATAAGCTCTTTAGAAAAACTTCTCTTAAGTCACTCCTCCCTACCCCCACTTTCTCCTCTAATGAAAGACTTAACTGCGGAGGAAGAGGGGTTCCGAAGTTCCTTAAAACTTAAAGGTAAGCACCAGCTGGATGTGCATGGAAAGATTTGTGTCCACTCCCAGTCAGCAGAAAATGAGCTAAGGCAAACACAGCTAAGGATCCAAACAATCAACAACTAGATGTGGCTTTCACTAGCTTTGTGACTTGAGTCAGAAAAGGCTCTCTTGTGCCCTGACAAACTCATTTATCCCCTGCAATGGGAAGCCGTGGTCATCCTACAGGCAATGATGGTATCAAGAAATTCAAACTTACAGAGAACAGCATTCCATTGTACCTTCACTGCAGTCACATGAGAAGCAGTCATCTGTCCTCTCAATGTGTCCAAAGGGATACAGCTTTCCATTCAGCATACAGCCTGCAGAAGACAGCAGCAAAACAGAACATATTCTTCAAGCCTCCACACAAATGCTGAAGAGTTCAAAAATTAGTTCAAATTTTCTGAAAATGTTATCCCAGGCATTAGTAAAGTACAAGGACTTGTATTTTAATCTCTCAACTCCTGAATGAGCTCCATGTGCTGGAATAGCAATAGCAGCCCACCACCAATTGCAATAGTATTGCTGCAAACATATTCAGCCCAGGAGAACACTTTGTTTTTCCCCTACTTTCAGCCACTTGCTGCTTGGATCCCCTATTTGTGTTTTTCCAGTGTCTTCCCCCTCCCTTTGATTTTGAGCCCTTCCTGGCAGCTCCACACAGAGTCAGGCTACCACAGAGCAATCAGGTCAGGGGACCTTCCTTGTTCTTACCGTCTTTGGCCTCCCCTGGCTTGTGAATTTTAGTCCAGCAGTATGCATCACCCAGGGTCACCATGATGCCCATTGCAACAAGGAAAGCCAGCAAGCTCTTCTGTAAAAGAAACACAGAGCCCATGCCATGGATTTTATTCCACATTGATTAGCTCTGTTTCAAAAGCTGTCACTGAACCTGAATCAAAATTAGAAATAACCTTATGTGTGCATGAAAATACTGGAATATACAAAATGGCATGCCATTACCACGTCAGCAGCATTGCTCCCTGCCAAAATTCAGTCTATAGAAATTACACAAAACCTCAATAGCATTACAAACTTGAAAGCCCTGTCAAGCTCTTGTCAGTGCTTCATTCAATGCCTTTGAGTTAGCTTGAGCTATTTCTCCAGTAATTCATTGTAGAGTATCCCCTTGCTTCACTTTTGGGTGCAGCGATTACTTCACATTTGGCAGTGGAGAGCAGATTTCAGATCTGTATTTATTCCAGTAGGTTTTGACATAGGTGGCTGGGTAGAGAAGAGAGAGATAACCATGTGTCTTTGGGCAAAATTTGATTGCTGTACTTTGTATTAGCATCCCCTGAGCCATCTTGTCAAAACATGCAGACCGAGGTTGGGACTTGACACAGCAAACACTTCCTGCTGTCTAGTGGGGGCAACAGCTGAGCATCTGTAAGAGGCCTTCAGATATGTCCCCTGGGACCTGCTGAACAACAGGAATGTTTTTTTGAAAAAGTCCGCATGACTTTGTAATGTTTGTTATACTGGGGCAGAGGGACTGGAGAAGCAGGAGAGAGCACAGGTTGATTCTGATGGGTTGCTCCAGCTGAAAAACTCAAAGCGAGAATTTAGGAATAGCTAGAGACAGAGCAGCAATGGAGGAAATTATTTAATTTTTCTTGATAGCACTTGCAGACTAACATGAAAGGATTTAAAATTAGTTGATATTCCCAAGTTACTGTTCTGAACTTCAGAAGCTGTTGCTGTGGCTGTTGCTGTTTGAACCCGGGTTTAAAACAGCAGGGAGAGACTTTGGGTTTAGGCAGTGCTGCTGTCTGCTTGGCTTACTTGAATCACAATGCCATAAGACATTGAAAGGTTCTGAGCCTTAGACAGGAGGTGAGCCAAGGAGAAACTCCTCTGTCTACTGTGGAAAAAAACTTGCTATTTTAATCCTGGATGTCCTGCTTTCCTATGGGACTGAGTGACATTTACAGCGTAGTGAAAGCGAGGAGGAGGAGGGTTCATGGAGTGGTCTGGGAAGGGTGTAATGCTTCATTTTCATTGTGGTTCTGTGATGTGGAGTTCCTGAGGCTTTAGGTTAGAATAGAGACAATTGTCATGCTGAGCACCATAGCCAGAATGAGAGAAGTTAAAGGGAAAGACTGAAACTCCTAAAGTGTGCTATTCCATGGTGCTTGTGTCAGGTGTTTGCAAAAACACAGATAGTCCATGCCATGACACTTAGGTATTTATAGAAAATATAAAAATCCTTCATTTGTTGTGCTGTCTTCTGTTAGTGTTTTATCATTTTTTTCCTCCAACACTTTCCTTATTATGCAATTCCTGGAAATGCCAGACACATGAGCCTAGGCATGCTCCTCCCTCTAAAAATCAAAGCTTTAGACCTTCCACTGAAACTGAACAGAAACATAAGGGCAAGTCTGTGGTGTTCAATCAGGTGTCTGAATGGGCTTTATGCTGCAACAAGCAAATGATTTGTCAGCTAAGTAACTGAAACTGAGAAATAAAGCTAAAGCAGAGAAAGAAGCAGGTGGTAATTTCTCCCCTGTTTATGAATCAACATGTAGTATAGCAACTACTGCCTACTCTGTGGAGCCTGTGCCATTCCTGAGATGCTCATCAAAGGTAGTACTCAATGTCTGTAGCTTTGGAAGTACTTTAGCACAAATTAAAGGAAAACTACCCCTTAGGACTTCGTCAGTCTGTTTATCATTACCTAACTGTTGATTCAGATTTGGAAAACACCTTTGGAAGCTTGAAGAGCTGGAACAGGACACAATTTGAGGGATCAAAAGTGAAAATCAGAAAAGATTTATGGATAGAATATATTTTTTTTTTTTAATTGTAAAATGGCTATATTTTAAACTGTATTTCACATTTATAAATTTTATTTATTTAAAGCATGGTCCTAAATGTTTGCCAAATTCTGAGTGTTTTCACAAACATATCTGAGGAGAGGATAGCAACAAGTGAAAGACTAAGAGACATCTGTACAGTTTCTTGCAAAGAATTACAATACAAAGAACAAAATTCACAGTAACCTTCACAGAGCTGCCTTCCTGACTTTGCATCTTACAGGTTTGAAATACAAAATAGCCACATCTGAAATGAGAAACCAGGTGATTTTCTTAATTGCTCTCCTTCTGCAATTCTCAAGCAAATACCTGTCTGTATATCCATTTAAAAAAAAACCCAAACCAATCTAAACCTTTGACTTACCATTGTGGAATCTTTGGCTTCCAAAGAGCTCTGAATTCCCAGAGAAAGCTGAAGTGCTTTATGTGGGATCAGAAAGCAAATATTTTATGGTGCCTTTATGTTGTGCAATTCAAATCTAGGTGAAGGGAAAAAAAAGCCTGCTGAATACAAATTAAGTTCTTTTGTAATATCTGACTAAATCTCTGAAATTATTCCAGCTGGCAATGAGAAAATGTTTGATTCTGTACTGCACTGACCTGGGTAAATTGTTGAGTCCAGAACTTCATATTCGTTGGAAGCATTATGATTAGAAAAAATGCCTTTCTGATGGAATACAAGTATTGATAGCTAAGCTGTAGACAGTGTAATCCATCTAGGTGATTTTCAACAGAAATGCCTGTGAAATGCTTTCTGCTATCAGGGGGCTGGAACGTGCTGAGTAGTGCATTAGGTATTAATAGGAAATGGAGCTTTTGCCAGGTCTCTGCACACTCATGGCCACTGCTGTGGTGTGCACTTAAATAGAGCTGAAGGTGCTTGGCCATTACCGGGATCAGAACCTCTGCACATTGAGACTGTAGCTGAAGCTGCATCCCATTACAACATTTCTCTTTCTCCTCCACCAAAATAAAAAAAATTTTCTCAAATCATACCCCTGATGTTAATCCTGTGGAACAGATCAGGCTTTGACCTGAATAATCATAGTAGAGGATATGATCACTTTTATATGTGCACTATCCCAGTAAGTGATAAATTTCAGTGTGTACTCTGCTTTCTCTTGCTCCTACAACCTCTTTTCAGAAATCAATATCCCACTGTGACCCTACCCACATTTAAAATACTTTGTTACAGATGCTGCCAAGCAATTTGAAACTCATTCCTATGGGAGACTTATCATCGGCTACGGGAAATTTAGCCTGTGATTAAAAGGTTTAGAGACTTTGAAAAAGTGAGCTAAATCATTTTTTAAGAGTAAATTAAACACAGACTTATATGCTTTGCAATGGTGGCAAGAAAAGCTGTCATTTTTTCCTATGCACTATGTATTGCTGTGTACTAATAATAATTAATTTAACCCAAAGAATTCAGCAGGAGCAAAAGAAATTAAAGCATATCACAATATAATTCCATTTCCTCCCTGGAGGAAATGCTAAAGCTGAAGTCCATGCAGGTTTCATAATTCTTTAGTGGGAAAGACATAATTAATGAAAAGTTCCTAAGCATTCAGTTTTCTGATCAAATACCTGACTTCTTTTTTTTTTTTTTCCCTGATATAATCACTACATTTTAAAACTTCAATTTAATGATAGCCATGTTTCCATTGAGAAAATTCAATAAATACCCTTTCTCATCCTTTGCTTCTGGCATGGTAGATAACAGTACTTTATCATCCAAATCTCCCTCTTGTCCATGTTTACAGAGTGTTAAGTCAGCTTACAACCTTTCTCAGGTGAGTACAGCAGTTTTCATCTTCTGTCCCATAGCACAAATTTATTTTCATTCATGCAACCTGTTTCTGCACAGTCTCCAACCTGACAGTATCTCTTTTCAAATCTGAATAAAAACAAGGTATAAAAGCATGTAAGTGTTGTGGAAATAACCTCAGATACTATGAAGGACATAATGCCTTTCCCTTTAAATGTATCCAGGCACCTCATCAGCTGTCTTAAGCACCATATTGTTCTAGACAGAAAACATTTGTTTTCCATCTCGAAATTCTTCCCAGGGGCACTGTTAATACAGATTTTATGCTTTACATAGTTGTTAAAAAAATCCTATTTTTCCAGAATGAAAAAAAAAAAGCCCAAAAAACTATCTAAAGCTTGGACTAAGTAAGCACAGTTTATTTCACCATTAAGATGACCAGGCTTAGTTATTATTTGGCACATTAAATATTGTTTGCAAACTCTATCAGTGATGATTGTGTATTTTTTTCCAATATCTCTTCATATTAGGTTTTCAAACAAATGTAGAGAAACTATGGGTGATGTGCACCATCCTGTGTCTTGTACCACCGTAAAAGCATTCCCTTCCTTTCACCTGCCATGTGCAGGCTTTGCTACCACCTTTGCTGGGCTTAACATGAAATTTTATGCCTGTCCTTTCGTGGCTTTTTGATAGAGGCCTTAAAGCAAGATTGGTTTTGCTTTCAGGAGGTCTTAGACAGAACACCTTCTTCTTCTTCTGCCAGTGATTTCTTGACAAAGATGCCGGAGCCCTGCCAGCTCTGCTGCAGACTGTCTGCTCTAGGCTGGCACTCCTGGGTGCCTTTGAACCTCCTGCCTGAGGATACACAGATCCAGCTTTAAAAGAATTCAGTCCCTTCCTAAAATCTTAGATCTGGCTACATCTCCAGTGAATTCCTCTTTCAAAACAATTTTTTTTTAAGGATAACTGCTTCCATAGCACTGCACTAAATTCACCAGAGCATGCAGAGTTCTTAACAGGGGATTATAGGAAAGATGAGGAGGGCAGTGACAGGACAAGGGGTAATGATTCTAAAGTGAAAAAGGGCATGTTTAGAATTGTTATTATGAATAAATTCTTTACTGTGAGGGTGGTGAGACACTGGAATAGATTGCCCATCTCTGGAAGTGTTCAAGGCCAGGCTGGATGGGGCTTTGAGCAACCTGGCCCAGTGAAAGGTGTCCTGCCCATGGCAGGGGGGTTGGAACTAGATGATCTTTAATGTGCCTTTCAACACAAACCATTGTATGATTTGGTGTTCTTACTTTCCATCAAAAAAGCTGGTGTCCTCGTGGTGGATTAATATTCAGTGAGAGAATAATTTTTTTGCCAAGTTCACTCCTGATTCCATAGAACGTAGCTATATCATGCAGACAAATATTTGCACATTAAGTCACACAGATAACTAAACTACTGATAGACTGGAAACACAATCTTTAGCTTAAACTGGTTTGAACCTCCTGAGGAAAGCTGGAAAAAACCATTAACTTCTGCAGCCTTCAAATTAGATCTTAGGGCTTGGGTCAAGCAAAGCACTTATGCATATCCTTAATTTGAGCCCTTGGATAGTTCCATTGTCTGCAGTGGAGCCCCTCTTTGTTCTTAAGCACACTTGGTGAAAGGTTTTTCTGGGTCTAATCTGGAACATAAGTTCACAGTCATCCTGGCTCTATCTTGCTTTTTCCACTCCGATACATCAATTAATTGGAAAAGTTTAATTTATTGATCTGTTTACAAAAGTGGGAGGGTAGCACCACTTCATTAGTCCTGTGAGTTTCATGTTTCAAGGTTTTGGTAGAGACTAAAGTAGAAAACCATGGGACTGTGATTAAGTTTTTTTTCATTTTTTCATTCTGATGCTGACTTGATGCATAATTTTGGGTGACTCCCTTAAGTGTGTCACAGATTTCAAGTTTCAGAGCTTATTATCTAGAGGAATGCAGAAACCAGAGACAACACAGAAGTCAAGTTTCCCTATTCCTCACATAGCAGGTATTCCTACACCTCACCAAGGAACTCCAGGGTAATGCTTGTTCTCCAAACCCATGATTTTACAACCAGAGGTTAATTTCTCAGATCAAAGAAGGATTAAACCATAAACCAATGAAGGCATGTGTCCAAGTCCAGGTTCATTTAGAGGGGTAGCTGTTTTGTTGTGGGTTTTGTTTTTCTCCCTTAATTTCTAGTTACTTGAACTGAATTTATCAGACTGGTTATTTTTATACTGCTTGCACAACTTATTGCAGTAAATCATTTGACTCAGTATAGCAAGGTCTTTTTAGGTGATATGGGTAATCATAGTCTGCTTATTTATTATTTCTTATTATTATGAGTTATAATTAATTATTTATAGGAAAGCTGATTTTGAATTCCCTGAAATGAATAAATACTCTAAGAGGCAAGCAGTGTGTTCTGTCATTGCAATAACCAGCAATAAACACCAAGCAGAAGGGGAAGTTCCCCTGGAGGTTTCAGGCTCCTGTGCTGGTCCAGTGACAGCACATGAACTTATTTCTAGCTATAAATACTCCTTTCTACACTGTGCCCCAGTCTGAGGTGTCTTCAAGCCCTGACTTTGCTTGTCCGCCCAAGACTTTTTGCAGCCTGCAGATAATGCAGGTGCTGGGACTGTCTCTTGGAGACTGGGTAATTCTGATAATTGAAGGCTTGAACAACCACACTTCTTTGCCTCTGTACCAAGATATACAGCACTGCCTGTGCATGAGAGCAAGGAGTGGCAGGGGAAATTAAGAACAATGCACAAATTGTATTGGGGTTCTTTCCTGTGGGATGCAGAAGCTTAACTTTTAATTGTAATTTGCCTTCTTTTTATGTTTGCATCCTGTCCTAAGGTTATAAAAACATGTTTACTTTCTGTTAGCTATTAGGAAAGCTGGCTGTGGTATTCTCTTTATCTTGTAAATATTTGTGAGTTCAACCAAGTGCAAAGGCTGGCTTTAAGCATGGATATCCAAGACCTCAGTCCTGTACAGTCGTACTTGTTCTGGTTCCTAATCTGTGGATTAGTCCCTGATGACTCGTGATTTTTGATATCTTTATGTCACATAATCTTCTAGAGAGTTCTGAGGGGAGCAGCAACTGATTTTTCTTGCCGCCATCTTCTCTCTAAACTTTAAATGGAACCTGTCTAAATATCTCTCTTCAAGGAATTCTAGGATGAAATGCCCTTTGTAACCCCGTCTGTAATGTTTAGGACAGGACTTTCAGAAAGCAGATTTTTGTTGTGCCATTCATAGTCCTGTTGGCTCAGAGACTGGTACATGTAACACAAATAAACAGCTTCCCCTAAGGAAGCATTCAGGTTCTATGTAGCTGTCATGCTGGTTTTTTTATGGAAACTGATCTGCCAGACCTGAAGCTGTCCAATGCTAAGACCCTACATCTTGCAGCATCAGTGCATAAAGAGCACACAGATCTCATGTTTTATAATGCACAAAGTTCTGTGACAGTAGAGCTTTGCAGTATCAACAAAGGGTTTAATTCCACATGTCAGTGAATATGGAAAGTAACTAAAGGCAAGCTTTTCTGGCTGTTGGAATGTTGAGGAGGAAGAAACTACAGCAAAACCACTAAAAACTTTGAGAGTAATTTTATATTAATCCCATATGTTGTTTTTAACAATCTTGCTCAAGATGTTGTGAAAGTAGCCTATGCTAATATTTTTCTACATGTCCTTTGTTTGTTCCCGCTTTATTATCAGTATATTAAAATTCTTTAAATTCTACTAGGTTTGAAGGTCTGAGCCAGTTCAGTAACGGTATTTTGTTACAGAATCACAGAAAAATAGAACTGAAAGGAATATTATCATACTTTGCTTTTAGAAGTTTCTGTGTCCCTTACCTAGCAATGTATTTCCAGTATCTGAATGTAGCCATTAGATCAATATATGAGAACCTGGAGATCTTGCACGTTTTTTTTTTTTTCTTATTTGAGAACCCAAGATCAGCCAGTGCCCTGGCTCCTCATGAGTGGTATCAATGTAGTCAAGAGCAATAAATAAATAAACTCCATGTGCTAATATAGAAGTCTGATTATTGTAAATGGATTTCCTTTCTTGTGAATTCACTTGTAACAAAGATCATATGAAATACAGTGGTATGGAAAAGCTTTTTAATCCATTGGGGGAAAAAAATAGCAGGAAAACAGGAAGGTAGTGGGGGTGTTTTACCTCTAAAGACCTGGGGATAATTGAATTCCAGTTTGGCGATTTACACTGTATATTTGTTCATGTTAGAGTGTTTTCTTCAAGCAAATCCTGGAATTCTGGCGTGGGTTTATTAAGGCTCACCCATTTTAAAGCTAAGGAGATTTTACTTGGCTTAGGGTAAGACTTGCACTTACTTCAGTAAGAAAATCGGAGGAAAGGGTCTCTTTTTACTTGTAAGCCTGGGCATCAGCAGCCCCCGCTGCATTCCTGCGGGGAATGATGTGCGGCAGACCCTCCTGCTATCCTCGACTTTGTTGCAGCGCAGCGCAGGGCGGGCGCGCACGGGTCCCTTGCAAGCCGTGTCCGGGCTGCCAGGGATGGGTGACACACACTGCACCCTCCTCCCGCACGGTGCCGCGCTCCGCGGGACTCCCGCGGCGAGCCGGGGACGGGATGGGTGGGACGGGACGGGACGGGACGGGACGGGATGGGATGGGATGGGATAGGATGGGAGGGGATGGGATAGGATAGGATGGGAGGGGATAAGATGGGGTGGGAGGGGATGGGAGGGGACGGGTGCTGTGGGAGGGGATACGATGGGATGGGAGGGGACACGATGGGATGGGAGGGACACGATGGGAGGGAGGGACACGATGGAATGGGAGGACACGATGGGAGGGGAGGGGACACGATGGGGGACACGATGGGATGGGAGGGGACACGATGGGAGGGGAGGACACGATGGGATGGGAGGGGACACGATGGGATGGGAGGGACACGATGGGATGGGAGGGGACACGATGGGAGGGGATGGGATGGGAGGGGACACGATGGGATGGGAGGGAGGGACGATGGGATGGGAGGAGGGGCTGCGGTGGCTCCGCCCTCTCCCTCCCGCCCGCGCCGCCTGGCGCCCCCTGGCGGGCGTGCGGCGCGCGGGCGGGGCGGGTCACGTGAGGCGCTCAGCTGACGGCGGGGAGCGGCGGCGCGAGCCCAGGGTGAGCGCAGGGCCCGGGCCGGGCCGGGAGCCGCGGCCCCGCGAGTCTCTGTGCTTCTCCCGCGCCTCACTGTCCTTCTCCCGCAGATGAACGGCGACGCGGCGGAGCCGGCGCCGCTGTGGGAGCGGCCCTGGTCGCTGGACGAGATCCGTAAGGGCAGCCAGAGCTGGTCGTTGGCCTCTGACGCCGGGGTGAGCGGTGCGGCCGGGGCCGGGGCCGGGGCCGTGTGCGGGGCGGGGCGGTCCGGGCAGCGGCCGGGGGTCTCGGGACGGGCCTGCCGCGGGAAGGACGCTGCTCACCGGGGCCCAGCGGCTCTCTCGTTGCTTTCACCCTCCGGTCCGGGCAGGAAAACTGAAATGAGGAGTTGGCGCGAACGGAGATGCAGAATGAAGTGACCGAGACTTGGTCCTGTGTGTGTGCGTGGGACTGTTTCAGTCTGAAGTGCGTGTGTTTTGGTCCTCAGTTGAAGTGCATGATCAGTTCTGCCTGTCTGACAAACGGTGCCACAAGGAAAAGGATTTGGATGCTGACTATTGCTTTCCTTTGTTGTCAACAGCTTCTGCATTTTCTACAAGAGTTCTCACAACAAACCATTTCCAGGACACACGAAATCAAAAAACAAGTGGATGGATTGATTAGTGAAACAAAAGCTACAGACTGTCGCCTTCATAATGTCTTCAATGACTTTCTTATGTTATCCAACACGCAGTTCATAGAGAATGTGAGTGTGTTCCAGTACAACATCAAACTTCTACTTCAAACACTGTCATTGTATCTTAACGTAGTGCGGAGAAGTGATTTAGCTTTTTGGCACATCTGATGCCAGTTTACGGATGAAGTGACTTTTAATTGTGTTCTATTAAAGGATATCCCAATTCCCTCATGAGTGATGCACTATCCAATACTGGCTGGTTCCCTTTGCCTTTTCAGCAATACCTTCCTTCCTTGCTAATACGTGACATGGAGATCAGTTTTGGTTTTAGTACTATGAATGAGTTGGGAATTCTGGGATGTCTTGGTTTATCTTCACAAGTTGCATGAATGTAGCATTTGCACTTACCTGTCTAAATATGAGGAGTGTTAAACAATGCTATTGATTTGCCTGATGGTGTTATTTTACCCTAAAAGCCTTTGATAACGTGTAGTTATGATGAGCATGTTTTCTGTTTCTACTTTATAGATATCTCTATTTTATAGATAAAGCTAGACTTGAAAGCCTGTTGCAACATTGTATCACTAGACGTATGTGTCTAATTAAGATAAAAAGCTTTAATGGTATTTCAGATTTTTGGAGGGGTTTTTAGCACTGTGAGTTTTACCAGGTATTTTGTTTTGATCAGCATTATTTCAGGCCATACGTGTCTCATTATGGCCTTATTATTGGAAAGATGGTGTCAGGGGAAAAGATGGAAAACTGGATTTATATTGTGAGGTTTTTTTGGTGTCAGTGGTTTTTTTCAGAGCTGCAGTGTCTTTTCTGACCTTGCCTGGCTGTTCAGCATAACAATTCTGCTGAGAACAGTTTGTACCAAATGTTTTAAATCTCATGTGCTTGCGGCTGCTTGCTCTCAAATTTAAGTGCACAGAAGTAGGTCTTCATTTCTGATTCTCAGTTTAGTTAGTGACAGATCTGTCTCTTCCCAGGGGATAACTGTACCTGTGTTTGAGATTTGGATTTAGGTTTGCAGGTTCCAGGGTGATCTTTTATTCCCCTTTGTCTCCTTGTAGCTGGTCCTACAAAAGACTGCTAAAAGAGCTGGGTATGAGGGATTATCAGAACAAACTGAAGGTTGAGGGATGTTGTGAACTCTCTCTGTGAGTATGGAAGGAAAGCTCCTAAATGACAGAAAACTAAAGGAAATTAGTGAACTCTAAGTTTACTCAAAGTAAACTACAGGTTCCACTCTGAAGGTGTCTAGAATAGCTTTATGTTCGGAGGGTTAAAACAGTGCTTTTTTTAACATGTTCATGTTAGACTGTTAGCAGAGTTGAATTACCTCAATTCCATTGAGAGGCTGCCTCTGGTACCTTCAGTGTGATTACTTCAGTGCATGAAGGTGCTTGACATCATCCATGGCTTCCTTTTTTAAATGTGTAACAAATTAATATGTAATTAATTATATATTAACAGTGTATTTTGTGGTGTGGTACCCATGGTTTAGCCCCTGTAGTAGTACATTGTTCTTACATGAAGTAATTTTGCTTGACTTTTTAGAGAGTATATGATGAAGAAGTGGAAGAGCCTATTCCCAAAGCTGATGTTGGAGACAAAACAGAGCAGGTAGTTAACTTCAGCTGCCTTGAGTGCTGTCAGTATATTTGCAGCCATTGTCTACCTTCTCATTTTCAAACTTGCTTTACATACATTTGCAGCTTACAAACCGAACTCCTTCCTTTCTCCTTGAAGTCTCTCTGTTGGATACTGTATGTCATTCAGACATACAGCTGACAGTGATATCGGGGGCTATTGCAGTGTGTGATCATCTGTTAGGGCCTCCCCAAGCTCAGTACTGTATCCAGCAGACAAGACTTAGGTAGGAATTGATATTTCAAGTGGTTATGCATGTTTTTTCAGCAAGAGGACTAAAGCCTTGGGCCACCTTACTGGATTCACAGGTAGTGAATTGGGGAAGCAGAATCTGGCTGGAATAGTTCCTAGGAATAAGGACTCATACATACATATATACATATTACAGTCTAGGTGTATTATACCATATATGTCCCCCTAATAGTTTAGGAGCACAAATAAAACAGTTCTATGCTGGTGTGGATGTTTAGAACATCTCGGTTTCTGAAGTAATGAAAATTAATGAAGTCAAGCAAAAAAAAAAATCTGATTGTCCTTCTAATACATGTAGTGAAAAAGCTTTCATTGTGCTGATTTGAAATTAACATTTTGTGTGTGTGTTGTGGTAAGACTGAGTCTTGAGTAAAATGTAACAAGCATGTGTTTTTTCTGTTACTAAAGGAAAAGACGCGGGAACAGAAAGAAGCTGATCTAATCCCTAAAATTCAAGAAGCAGTGAATTATGGGTTGCAGGTTCTGGACAGTGCATTTGAACAGCTAGACATCAAAGCAGGCAACTCTGACTCAGAAGAGGAAGAAAGTAATGAAAGAGTGGAACTGATACTTGAGCCAAAGGTAGAGATCTGTTCTTGCTGAGTTTGTTTTGCTTTCTTGCGCTTGCTCTTTGTTTCTGTCAGCTGTATCACTGCTTTAGTGCAAAACTGATATTACCTAAACCTGTTACCTAAAAAGAGGACTTGATGACTGCATCTGAAGAAGTGCTCTTTGCTGAGCTACTCCTTGTGTAGCCTGCTTGTCTTGCAGTTAGATTAACATTATGGTATGGCACCCTAAAGGAAATTAGTTTAATAGAATGAACTTGGAAAGGGAAGCCTCAGTTCTGTGTGGGAGTGGAACATACAAATTCTATGCTTTTTAGGTACAAACCATATCTTTATGGGTGGTTTTTACTGTCCTAGTAATTAAAAATCCAAGGTCCAGGATTTGGGATAAGACTTATGCCTGTAAGTCTTTGCAAGGATATTCTGCTAAGTGGCATGTAGAAAACAAGTTGGGACTACACAAATAGAGGTAGCCACTTTCTTTGACAGTGTTGAGAGGAATAAGCCTCAGTTGGCCCACCCAGTTGTACATTAGCTTGAAGCATATCTTTGGTGGAACTCTAAACAAGCTTGTATCTTCCTTGAGTTAAAACAAGGGGTATAAGACTTCTGTCTATGTCAGCCATGTAGGGCTGTTCACAGATGTCAGAAAGACCTGATGTTGTCTCTTTCCAGGATCTCTATATTGACAGACCTTTACCTTACTTGATTGGCTCTCAGCAGTTTATGGAACAGGATGATGTTGGCCTTGGAGATCTCTCTAGTGAAGGTATGTGCTGGCATGACCTTTTATTTCTATGCAAGTAATTAGTTCCTAATCCAAGATTTTTGTCTGTTTTAAATCACTTTGGTTATTCTGTGTCGTGTTTTTGCATGTTTAGATGCAAACTGGAATTAGCTGGGGAAAAAAATGTTCATCATGCTGTAACAACCACTTTTCCAGTATACAAAGCAGTAACTTCTCAGTTACTTGTGCTTTGTGTATTAGAAATGCAAAGTGTTGAAATTTCATCAGCTTTCAAAGCTCTTCCAAACCACTCTCTACCCACAGGAATTTTAGTTTTCTTCACAGAGTCTTTAAGTTGCTTAAAAGGCGACTACATTGTTCTGTGGCTGTCTGATCTTAAGTTTTTTGTTTCCATTTCAATTAGAAGGATCAGTAGATAGTGATCGTGGAAGTGTCATTGACAGTGAAGAGAAGGATGAGGAGGTAAGTGGTAGTAACCAGCTGCTTTGCACAAGGGTTCCTTGCATGTGAGGCCATTAACTACCTTGCTTTTTGATCTTGGCTCTCAAGGTACTACTGCACGATGTTTGTTCCCTGTGTTGGTTGTGATAAATATACTTTCTGTTACTGTTCTTATGCAGTGGTTTCCTCTGCAGCTTTCCAGAGGGACTTTTATGTGGTATTGACTCTAGCTGTTACTAAAGTAGAATACTTCAAACTGAAGTGTTTTATTCCACTCTAATTTAATTTTGTGAAGCAAATCAAATTCTTACCAAGAACTGCATTTATGGAGAACAAATCTGTTGTTAATTACACTTACAAAGAATGGGATGGAGACTGACAGGAAGAAGTTTAAAGCTTTAAGTAATGCGCCTCCAGGCTTTGCCTCATAAATCTGCTGCATTGGAATATCAGTTTCTGATATGTTTTGCCTGCTTTGGCTGAGATGTCTCTGCTTTGCAACTGTGCTATGAAAACAATCTCTATTTCCTGACGTGTTTGCTTTTGGTGTCTTTGCTCACTTAAAGTGAAATCCCTTTTGAGTTACTCAGATGCAGTCACAATGGAGCCTGAGTCTTTGCAGAATTAATGGCTTTCTACTGAGCTCCATTCATAAAAATGGTCAGCAGTGGGGGGACAATTTCTTGGTCAGATCAGGGTGAGGAGATGTGAATGTCCAAACTTCAGCGAGTTCAGAGTTTGTTGGCCCTCTCCCCTAACCACTGGACCAAGTAATGTGTGATACTTCTCTCTGGGTCTCTTGTGTTACAGGAATCAGATGATGAATTTGGAAATCCTAGTGAAGATGACCAAAAGACGGTATGGTTAAACACTCTGATACATACCTGAAAGACTTTGCAGACTTGTGGCACAGTGAGCGTGCAAGAAAGAGGAGATGAGAGCTCTAGATAGTTAACTAATAATAGCTTTGTGAGGCCTGATTTTTATAACTTTTAATGGGAAAGTCCTGGCCAGATGGCACCATATTCTGAAAATGAACCTGGGTTGGGCTTAAAGACATGCTTGCAAGCTGTCGTTAGATGCAGAGCCTATGTGGGATGGCATTGCCTGACGTTTTTTCCTCAGGAATTACTTGGGAGACATGAGAATTCAGAGAATCTACCCCAGGAAAACTAGGCTGCTTTGGGTTTATTTGGTTCATAATTAAAATTCTAATCTTGCCATGCAGGAGGCAAGGAACAGTACAGTTTGGGTATGACATGAAATCAAAGATATGAACAGTATTAGATATTTGAACAGTGTATCCATTTGGGTAGTGAATGAGAAGGGAAGAGAAATGTTGAGAGGTAAAAATTCAAGCCTAACTTCAGTGATTGATTTTAGAAGAAGGAATCTTATCCATGTTTAGATGTGCCGCTGCAAAAGATTTTTATGTGGGGATCCTCAGTCTGGCAAGATTTAGTGTCAAAAGAGCCATGTTGCTAAAAGCAACCCTCTTTTAGTGTATGCATTGATAAAACAGTGCTGCTAAAGCACTAAGATGTTGCTTTAAGCTGACCTTCATGAGGTAACTTTGTATGCCTGATATATTTTAAGATGAGCAAGTATCTTTGGGTTGTTGGTATTTAGTTCACTTCTGGGCCCTTGCCTGTGCCAGCCCCCAGGTCTCATCCAGTTCACTTAATCTTTTTCACCTTGTTATTGACATGACTGAAACCAAGATGTGAGCATGTACTGTCTGTCATTCTGCTGTCCACCATAAGAAGAGTGCAAGATGATACAATTTTTTACTAGTTGATACGCTCCTTGTTAGGGGAGCCTTTGTGTCCTCAGTTGCAGCATTCAGTAACACAGCACAGGGTTGGGGTGTGCTAGAGAAGGCAGAAACTTGCTTGGAGCTAGAGGCACTCCTTCCTTACCTTTCAAAAACTGTGAAGTACCCCAAATTGTCTGTAAGTTCTCATCCTTTCAGTAAGTTTGATTTGAATATTTTATCTAAGCAGATGTAGTTTTGTGCTTGTTTTGTATGCAAACAGGATATTAATTGTTTCTTAGAGGATAGCCCAGATGAGTGATGAAGATGATGATGATGGCTGTGATCTCTTTGACTCTGAAAAAGATGAGGATGAGGATGGAGACTTAAATGAAAGCACAAAGCCTGTGAGTAACTATTGCCTTCCTGGAGTGGGAGATTTGACTTCCTATATGAAAAGTCTGTCCTTAGAGGGATTATAATGGTAGCTGTCAAGTACTTGGAATGGAATCCTGTAGGAAGTGCCTCTAAAAATCCTGAACGGTCTTTTAACATGATTGTTCAGGTGTTACCCCTTTAAACTCGGGGATTCTTGCACCTTAAGCAAGTATCAAAGCTGTCTTTCAAGAATATTAAGAAATGGATTGTTGCATTTTTGTGAGGTAAAGGCCTTTTGTTTTCCTTGCTTACAAAGCAAGGTAACATTAAAAATTATGTGTTCGTCAGGAACTAGAAATTATGAGGATTTTTTTATTCTTGATGCACGTCTAATCTCTGCTTTCTTAACAGAAAGCTGTATTGCTTCTTCTGAGGGCTTCAGGCAAAGTCTAGACAAGATACTGTACAAGTGAGGCTATGGAATACAGTATTTATAATTGCAATTGCATCAAGTTGCTAACTGGATCTTATACAAGAAATATGCTGTTATTTGTCCCTGCTGCTCAGAAAAAGAAGAGGCCAACATCATTTGCAGATGAGCTGGCAGCCCGAATCAAAGGAGAAGTGCCAGTCAGGCAGGATGAAGAACGTTCGTGTGAGTTACCTCCTCAGTTTTGGAAAGTGCTTGTGCAGTAAGGGGGGACTTGTGAAAGTGTAGGACAGGAGATTGTGGGTAACAATACATGAAGTTACACAGATCTGTTATTTGAACATGTATTAGGTAAAAGCTTGACAAGAGGAATTACAGACACAATTTTGTGCTCTGAGAAACTCTTTGGCCATAACTCAGAGGACTGAATGGGAATTCACTGAGAGTTATAGTGGGAAACACATTGCTTTCAGGTGAGACAGGCCACTTAAAGCACACGTTATTGGAAAGGTTTTCTCTCCAGTCTGATTCTCCCTCTGCATGTTTGACCACATGTACTTTCCCCTTTATCAAGTATGTGGAAGTCACTGGTCTTTCTGTGAGCTCTACAGTGGAAAACACCTCAAGCAGTAGATTGGAGTTTTCATGTGGTCTGGGTTGTTTGTTTTCTTTGTGGCTGAAATACACTTCTTTGAGGAACTTTCCTTGCTACTGTTACTCGTGATATTTTAGACAAAATAATGCATTTACTTTTGTGTTGTTTTCAAAGGGAGAGACCTCTCATGTATTTAGTCTTGCAGCAAAGCAGCAGTTGAAAATAGCCTGCTGAAGTTGAGTTGGCAAGTGCTTATGAGGCTGCTGTTGACCTGTAATATTGAGAAGATGAACAGACAAGAACTCTGTGTGTATGTTCTTGCACAGTTCAAACAATCAAACTCGGTCTGCTGATATCAAGAGTATAAAAGCTACCCACTTACCCTGTTCAGTTACAGGGAAATCTTCCAGTCATTGAAATAACCTTGTAATGGTAAGGCCAGAAGAGATAAAACTCTGGCTTTGCTTTTGGTAGCTGAATGAAGACAATAATAAATCTGGAGCCATTTGAGATGCTCAGAGGTTCTGCAAAGGTGTGGTACCTGTATTGTCTGGAATGCTGTGTTGCCTTCTGACATGTCAGGTGGCACTAGCTGCATGTGGAAAACTGTTGAACCCCTAGTGCCTGACAAAATGATTCTATTACAATTTTAAGTACTAGTTTTAGAAACTGTATTTCATAGAATTGCTTCATCAGGCTGATTCATCTGAAAGCACAGAGGTCAGCTTGGTTTGCTATTTTTTTAGGTTCTTTTTGTCATAGATTGATCTCAGACTGTAAGTAAAGGTGGACTAGTTTTTCATTGAACCTTTCTTCTTAAAGCCCTGTCATCAGAGACCAAAACAAGGAAAACCCCAAAAGAGAAGAAGGAAGTTAGAGTTCCATCGGATGGTAGGATATCCTCCTCTATTGTTTTTGAATTTTGGGCTGGATTGTAAAATACCACTTAAGAAATCGTGGCCTCTGCTGTAGAAGCTGCGTGGGATATCAGTGAGCATCCTTCAAGATGAGTGTATAAACAAATCTAGGTTGTGATGTGCATGTAAACAAGGCTGGAAACAGGCTTAGTGAGAGTTCTTCTTTTAATGTGGCCTTCTGGAGCAACTGCACAACCCAGTCTGTCTTCAGCAGCTTCTCTCTATGTGTCATGTTTATAAGAGAGAGCAGATGGAACCAAAGCAATTCTTATTTTGGTAGTCTCTAATTCTCTTTCCTGAAACTTGATCAGTCTTACCAAAGCTCATGGCTCTTGTACTTTCTAGATGAAGATGATGACATCTTCAAGCCTCCTAAGCTAACTGATGAGGACTTCACACCATTTGGTTCAAGGGGTGGCCTCTTCAGTGGTGGAACAGGCCTCTTTGATGATGAAGAGGTGAGAATGCTGCAGATTATAGAAGTGGAGTGTTTCCCCCTTCTAAAAACAAAACAAAAAATCCCTGAAAATTCGGACCTCTGTAAGACAGAGAGGGCAAACAGCATTTTGTTTCTTGGTAATGTTCAAGTATTGTGGAGTAGTATAGCTTTCCAGTGGGGAAACAGAACTACACAAGTGACATACTTATGTTCCCCTTGGCACAGTGTCCTCTCTTCTGCAGTATTGCTGATGAGAGATGCAAGTGTGATTCAGGCTCTATATTAGATAGGTTCTAATTCCAGGAGAGCTTAATTGGCCCCTTACTTTTATGCCATCCAGTTTGTTTATTTTAAACCAGCAGGTTTCTATTAAAATGCCTGTGAGAATATGAATTTTGTCATTCTCTCTCTGATTGTGGGAGAAGTGTGAAGGAAAGAGAGAACCCTGAATGATGCCATTCACACTTTATCTTTTACATACCACGTGTAGACAGTGCTGCTGCTGAGTTTCTCTCTTTCTGTGCTGTTAAAAGTTTCCTATTGCAATTGCTGTGTTGTTTTATGTAATTATTGTACCGTTTCTGAGATGTCTATGCCTGTCTGGCAAGAAAAGTTGACTTTAAGTGTACTCTTGTGCTACCTAGAGCTGACTTGAGGAAGAAATGGCATGAAGTGCATTTCTGACCTTTACCTCTGTGCATGTGAAAGGGCATAGAAACCTGATGTAAGGGCTGGTTAAGATTTAAGAATACGCTAGTACAGCTGTGTAAAGAAAATTATTGCCTCTGATGCAGCTGATACTGGTGGTTAGTTCAGAACAGTAGTCAAATTTTTGCCTTTGTAGGATGTTGTGTTCATTGTGGCAAATAGAACAAAAGTCAGGTGTTCTTGGAGCCTAGGAGGTATTCGACTAAAATTTGAAGGAGGCCTCATGTTTCTCAAGTTCACCATCTACTAGAATATAACCAACAAGCACCAAACAGGGGCACTGTGTGTAGGGAAGGGGATAGTTCTTTGCAAGGCTTTCCATTCAAGCACAGCCTTTGTTGAA
Organism: Eopsaltria australis; assembly: GCA_034509425.1. NCBI lineage: Eukaryota > Metazoa > Chordata > Aves > Passeriformes > Petroicidae > Eopsaltria > Eopsaltria australis. The sequence continues at coordinate 205,049 of JAVTVJ010000380.1, forward strand.
AAAATGTTCTTTCTTTTTTTTTTTAAGTGGCAGACAATAGCTTAAAAAGAATATTAAGAAAAATAATCTGATAGTGCAAGTCAGCTTTGTGTCACTGCAAATTTGGATGAAGCCATCACTGGTTACCTTTTGGTGACTTATTACTAAGACTATTTTCCACATCTGTGTAGACACAGGACAGCCAAGCAGATCTGTCTGTGATTGCTGCCTGCCTGCATACACCTCTTCTTGGTTTTGTTATCTAAAGTTAAACATCTCAGAAGGGTGACTTAGCTTCACTTACCTTGTGCATTGGAGGAGGCTGCACTGTACCAGCAGGCAGACACAGCAGGGCAACAGGCAAATAATCACTGACAAATGTGCAATTGATCACTAACACCTCTGCCACACCCCTGCCCTCCCCTACTCTTTCTCAAGTGTTTTGCCTTCTTTCTACAAAGCTTAATACACAGTCCATGCATTTTGAGTCTCCAGGCAGGCAACCTCTAATACCCAACTCCTGTAAGAGGGAGGCTTTCAAGCAATTAAGTGGTCAGTACTCAAAAGATCTGGAGGTTTCCTGGAAATCCAGGCTATGATTTTTGGGGGAGATTGGTACAAGGCACTGCAACCTGAACACAGTGTCCTGCAATACTTTTGAGCTCTAATGTATTTATCTGCACTATTATGGTATCTTAACATCTCCTTAGTAGCAGTGTAAATCATTCATTTTATCCACATGAAGTTCAGGAGTACTTTTATGCTTGTCCTGACCTGAATTTTTCTCTCAGACCTTACTGTATAATCTTCAGTAGGAAAGCTTAGAAGGGTATCATCAGGATCTAACCAGCTGTAAATTAATTAGTGTAAGTCCTTGAAGATGTGCAAATAAAAGGTCATTCCTTCTTTTCAGCAAACAGACTAGTGATCAGTAAATTAAATTTTAGAAGAGAGCTGCTTTTCTGAATATATACACTCAAGTGTCTAGGTTTAAGTCTGTATTTGCAGACATCCTTTTGAGAAGGGAGTGGGGATTATCCTCCTCTGCCTTGGCTTAGAAGTGGGTATTCAATATGGAAAAATGAGCACCTGTCATTTCCTACAAAAACAAATTCACCACTTCCCCCCTTTGCATTTTCGTCTATGATCAGAGTGATCTTTTTGCTGAAGCACCAAAAAGAGAAGAATCAAAAGAGAGAGAGGAGCGAGTCCCAGTAAGTGAAGGTAAGAACCAACAGTTGCCTCCTGTAGTCTTGTCTGTGCTGTGATTTATTACTGCTAGCATCTAGACTGTTTGTTCCCAAACTAGAAAGCCTGGTGTAGCAATTGCAGAGCAAGTCTCTTCTCCTTACCAGTCTTAATAGAGAACAGCTGTATTGAATTTACGTGTTTGTTCACTATGATCTGTTACCCACACCTACTCTCCTAGAGCTGGATGTCCTTACTGCTGTTGGCAGAGCTCTCTGTGTGGGTTCCTGCTTCTGAAGTGTACTTTGCAGGATCCAGTTGTGGGTTTGAGGGGAGCAGAGATTTATTCTTGCAGATTAATTCACATGAGTTTCCCACTAGGTGCATATCCAGACCCTTAAGGACTCTGAGCACACATTCTGTATTGCAGAGCTTTTACTGAAGCACTGTATTTGATGAATTTTCAGATGTGTTGGGAGACTAAGCCATTTTGTTATTTTGTTTTGAATGTATTGCATTGAAGTGATTTTCAGTGTGTGAATGTGAACTGTTGTAAATAATGCTATTTGTAAACATGTAATGTGCTTATAAGCTTCAGTGTAGTAGAGCTATTTCGTGGAGTTTAAATGAAAGAAAAATAGACTGTTACATAAATTTGCAAAAGCCCAGAAGTTCAAGGACAATGTGTAAAGAGTTCTGAGCTGTTAAGAAAGGAAAAAGAAAAAGCAGCTCAGACAACTTCTTGGATTCCTGTTTCTGTGGTAGAGTTCTGAAGGCTCTGACAGTATAAAACAAGTGCATCCATTTGTATTGTACTTCCTATGATTTCAGCATCCTCTGCAAAGTCCTTAAAGAAAGTTCCTGCAGGTGCAGTATTTCTGTTTCCAGGTATGATTTATTCAATAGCCAATTGCTTCATGCACAAAATGCTCTTTTCTTTAAAACCTACTGCAAAGGTTTTAAAGAAAAAACGATCCAAATATAGCAGCACTGCATTGCTTGATCATATGCTTAATGACAAATACAGATGCTTCTACCATGCTAAGCCTAAACTGCAGCATGTTTTATGGATAATCAAAGATTCTGGAGGAGCTCTGAAGGTAGGTGTCACTGATGGCAGATACCAGCAAATGTCAGCTTCAAGTGTTGTGCTCTCAACTTTTAAGAATGTGTGCTACTTCAACTGATACTATACAGCTTAGTTCTGCTGTGCATGCAGTCACAGCTTCCATCTGTACTCCGAGAAGGAAGTACATTTTGATCTTTCACATTTGATTGTATTCCCTTGGGTTAGCAGAAGAACAGTTGAAACATCAAGTTCCTATGTTTAGACCAATCTTATTTTTTGGTTTTGATTAGGAGGAACTGCATACATGGGAAAGGACCAGATCTATAACTTGGAGCTAAAAATAAAAAAGAGTTGTACTAAATTCTCTGTTTCATATCAGAATTCAAGCTGATCAATGAAAAGAAACACGTCGCCAGTCTTTTTGAGTTTACTGACAAAGATTTCTGTCAGTGTGCAGGCTTTTTGTTTGATTGAAGTACCAGAATTTTAAGTTTTGGCCTTTATTAAGAAAGGCCTGTTTTAAGACTGGCTTCAGTTAACTGAGCCCTCAGTTAGGGTGAGTTTTAGAGTAGGAAGTACACAAATACAGCCTTGTAACTCCAGGGTCAAAGACATATGTCAACAATGGGACTTCTACATAATTATAAAACTCAGTAGCTGAGTTTAAAACAACAGATTGAAGTGTGGGATTTTTTTTTCCTATGTTCTTTCTTAGAGGTACTGTTGCATAAGCAGTGAGTTTAGTCTTTAGTTGCTCCCTCTCTTGTAGACAGGCTTAAGTCACCAGAGGAAAGCCAAGATTGAGGCTCCTTTGCTATTCCAGTGAAGAGTTTGTTTAGGAACTCGAAAATCTTTAATAATTAACCAAATTTTGTGGCTGTATTCTTGTCAAACCTGAGGCACTTTGTAATTGCATAATACCCTTTTTTTTAAATTATCACCTGCTGCTGATCAAAATTTATGCAGTCTGCTGACTTAACCAAATAGCAGTTGTTCTACTTTCTGCCAAAGTTTCATTTAAGTATCTCCTCACCTCTGTTTCATTTCCAAGCATCTGTACACGAGAAGCAGAAAGACAGGCTTAGACCATTAGAAGTGTGTGCAGATGACCATGCAGGTACCAGTGAGGCTGGCCATTTGCACAGCAGCTGCAGAAGGAACGGTTGCTCCGGCTGGCTCTAATCAATCACTGCCATATCTGGTGTGCGCAGGGATCTCACAGCCAAACCCAGCCTCGTACCACAGTGCTGCTGGTGGGCCTGCACGGCAAGTGTGGCTCCTGGGAAGAGCTCAATCACCTGTCCCTCCCTCTCCCCAAGCACCTTGCCACATTTGTTGGGCCACAGTGCTGTGGTATGCTAGTTAGTAGAGGAGGATTCTGGTTTGGGAAGTCCATAGGGGCAACAAGGTGGGACTACTGGGTCTTCTAGCTTCAACAGAGCCTGGCTGCTGTTCCTAGGGAAGATGAGCAGGTTTGAGGAAGAAGTGGCTGCAGTGAGAGTGAGGGGCTGTCTGTGACTTGGCTTTATCAGAATGTGTCTAGTTAATGCTTTTGATGTGGCATTGTTGCAGGAGCGCCTTGAAAGTTGCTGAGATGGAAACTATGCCTGATGCGACTTACTATGGCCCAAGTTCAGCTTTTTGGTAACTCTGGCAATGTTATTTTGAGTTTTTTTCTGCCCTCATCTGACCCGCAGGAGGAAGCGATGTATTTGGTTCCACTGCAACTGGGGAAAAAGACAAGAAATCTGCAGCACAGAGCACAGAAAAAACTCCTACAAAGCCTGGGAAAGTTGTTCTATTTGATGATGACGACGATGATGATGACTTCTTTGTGGAAGCAACTAAAAAGCCCCCAGATCCAGGTACCCCTAAACATATGTGGTGAAAGATTGAACACTGAAGGTCATCAAAATTCAAACTGGTAGGAACCAATGAGTTACAAAATTCAAACCTTCATCAGTGCTATTTCCGCTTGGGTTTTGAGGGGTTGTGTTTTCGGTTGGTTTTTGGTGTTCTGTTGTAGAGGGGTTTTTTGTTATTAGTATTTATTTTTATTAGAGTGGTGTGGGGCTGGTTTGTTTGTACATGTTCTCCCCTGACTTTTCTAAGGCTGCTCCTTCTACCACTAGGGCAATATCTAGACTTGAGTCAGGGAATTGGTACATGCTTTATTCATACAGCCTTGAATCTTTGTGCCCAACATTGCCTATTAGCAGACTCTAGGCCTGTGCTAAGCCAATACAAAACTCTGCCTGTAGAGATGCTAGCTGACTCAGCTGCTTGACTGCATATTCTGTCACCAGTGCCTTCAGGTAAGTGGTGTTTCACTTTTGAGAGCTTGTCTGGCTTTTTTTCTCGAAGACTTCTGATGTTGGTCATCATTAAACAGTATGGTACCTTTTGAGACTCTAGTATCTTCTCTTGTTCTGTATTCCTCATTCCCTGTTTGTTTTGTGTCTTTATGTAGTCAAGTCCACAGCTGACCTATTTGATGATGATGAAGGTGACTTATTCAAGGAGAAACCTGCCATTCCTTCTGTGGTTGCTGGCACAACTAAAGAAACAGAAAGCCATAGGGAGGCAATCATGGAAAAAAAGGTGATGGCATATAAATGGATAGTATGGCTAAGGTTTTTAGGTTTTCAGTGCAGTTGAAGTAGTCTTTCCATGTACATCACTATGAAAGTGACATATTTATGAAATAGGACTAGGTTCATAGGGTCTTCCATAATTTAGTGCTTCAGTGGTCCTTAAATGCCTTCTGCCTTTTAAACTTGGGGTTTATTTGAGGTTATTTGTGTGGGCAGTGATCGGAAGAATCCTATTAAGGCAGGATTGAAATGACAGCAAAATGAGATGTCTCTGATAATAAAAAATGTTTATGAATTTCATGGCTGAAATGAAACCAGCCTGAGTTCTGAACCTTTGGTGTCACAGTTCTGTGCTGCAGAGACTGTCTGCTCTTAACTGCTAACCCATTGCTTGTGGGTATTATGGGAGAGGAGGGGTGGGTGTCACAGATCCACCTAAGCATATACAAAACTTGGAGTGTTTAGAAAACTGTTTTTCAGCTAAAAATTCCTCTAAGTTTTAGAAAGCTCTAAATGTGGTCCTGAGCACATATGTAGAGAGTTATGAGAACCTCGTAATACCCACTCAACTTTCAGAACAGCACCTTGAGGAAAGCAGTAATGCTCTTTGTTTCTATAGTAGATACTGCATATACTAATTTTATACTTACTTTCTGTCCAATGAATATTTGAACATAATTAGCTGCAGTGACTCTTCTTCCCTCTGGACTGAGAAGCGTACAGTGCTGGGGATGTCTAATGCAAATTGTTGTAGCACTTTCTCCATATTGTCCTATGAGAAGCACCTAAGCACAGGGGCCATAGCCAGCTTCTATTTCTGCTGCAGTGCAGGAGTATCTGTGGTCAGTGAAGCAGGAGCAGTGATGGGAGGGATCTCACAGCACTTGGCTTTCCTGGAGAAGAGGATGGGAACTGATTCAGCAGCACCCCTCCTGCTCAGTCAGGAAGAGAGAGCTGTTTTGTACTCTAAGCTTTATGACAGTAGTGCTTGTGTCTGGGATCATTCTAAGTTTAATGGCAATATAGCTGGTGGCAGGCTGGGGCTGTGCTGTGATAATGCAGGAAATGATGTCTGGCACAAACTGCCCTCTTCCTTTATGAAACACAGCTTGTTAAAAGAAACATTTTCCTTTAGCTCACAAGGCCTGGCATGAGTTGCTGCATACATTCTTCTGCTGAGAAGGATGGTGTGGCAGAGGAGGCCTATGGTAAGACCTGCAAGTCACTTGTGCATAGTTCTAGCTGCATGTGAAGCACTTGCTCAGCACATGAGTTTTGGACTTCAGCCCATGGGTGACAAGCTTGTGTTCTGTCCCTTCAGCTGCTGGGATTTTGCCATCAGCATGCCTCTTAGCAGGGGTCTGTCATGGTTTAGGAAAGGTACTTCCCAGTTTAGTGCCCCCACTGAAACCACGCTGCTGCTCACTCCTGCCACCCCTCTCTCCCTGTGGAGGACTGGAGAGGGAAATTGGAGGCATAAAAGGTAAAGAACAGGGGTTGAGATAAAACCAATTTACTTGAAACAGCAATGAGATAAGAAAGCAAACAGTAACAGCAGCAATACTAAGGACAGAAGGTACAAGCGAGAGACAAATGATTCTGCTGCTTCTGCCACGCTGAGCTGACTCAGAAGAGAGCCCTTCTCTCTGGAAGAGACTCCCTTCCCCCTGTCCCCAGCAATCACATGAGGTGGTATAAAGTAACTTCTGGGTCCTGGCCATGCCCCCTCCTGGTTACTGCAAAAAAAGTGTCATATGATGTGCCAGCCTTTACTGAATCTAAGCGGGTGCTGATGCAGTGTTTTTGTTTGTCCTAAAGAGTCAGCCATCTTCAGGTGAAGACTTCAAGCCTTTATCTCAAACGCCTCCAAGAAAACAGAGGGGTCTTTTCTCTGATGAGGAGGATTCTGAAGTGAGTATTTCTTTAAGAAATCCATACAGAAATCCTTGAGATCTGAGTCATCCTGACTTCAGTCCACTCCTATCTGGGGCCTCTTTATGCATTTTGTAGGATTGGGAAGTCTGACATCCATGCACCTACTCCCAGCTCTTCTGAAAGTTCCTTCTTGCTCCAAGAGTGAAAGCTCTGTGATTGTTTTCCCTGTCTTCAGGGAGTTAAACATTAGTGGTACACACAGGCTTAAATGAAAAGCCTGAAGACAGGAAGGAGCAGCAAATGAAGAGTAAGAATCATTAAAGACTGCATATGTTTCATTTTGTGTTTTTGGCTTTCAGCTAGCAATTAATCTGCAAAGATAAAGAAAATCCCTGTGCAGTTGCAAGTGGTTAGTACATCAGATACGGCATTCACTACTTCATAGGCATTCTAAACATCTTTTTTCAAAAGGAAAAACATGAATGTCCTCTTTAGAGTTCTTAAACATATAGCCTTGCTTTGCCAAGTAACATTTCTTTGGTTTGCACAGGATTTGTTTTCATCAAGTAAACCTGTGAAGTCCAAAACTACATCTCTCCCCACCAGCAAGTCTGTGACAAAAGCTCCACTTTCCTTGTTTGATGATGATGAAGAGGTAAGTACCACTTCCTGATCCTGCCTGTGTGTGGGAACCCACCTGCACAGGCTGTTGCAAATGCAGCAGGAAATATTTAAGAAGTTTACAACACTGGGCTTGCAAATGGAGCACTAAATTGATCTTGCACTGTGCAGCTGTTCTGAGCATGTGGAGTGCACTGTGGAGGAGAGTGGGAGTGGAGAGTCTTGCAGGTTTTTGGAGTCTTTTAATTAGTTTGCAGTCAGTGCATTTCACCTCTGGACCTAAACATGCAGGATGTTATCCCTCTGATTGATGGGACTAGTGAACACTGATCAGTAGAACAAATATGGGTTTCAAGAAGCTGTTTTATCCTAAACCTGTGGTACCTGTCACATGGATGACTTCTTGCTTCTCTTTGTCTGTTGAATTCCTTTTTTCTCACTCTTCAATGTGTAAGAATTGTGGCTGCTATATGGAAACTGAAGTCAGAGCATAAGTTTGTGCAAGAAACCTTAAAAATTTTGAATTAGTGTGTGTTTCTTAAATCTTTTTACCTGATGGTAATTGTTTAGCTTGCTTAATGCCTGTCCTCAGAATAGGATTCATTCTCCATTTCATTATATTGGTTAGAAACAGTGCCCCATTGTGTTGGCTGCTGTGCTACAGAATTGCTGAGTGGTGGTTTTTGGTTGTTGGTCAAGTCTTGTGGTGCAGAATCTGTGGGCCAGAACCAGGCTATGTGCTTACAGGCTCCTGGTCTATCAAATGCTGCATGTGTAGAATTCTTTGGACCAGAATATGGTGTTAAACTTCAAATTGTCTTCAAAAACTCCATTTCTGTATCCCACTTATGAGAAGTGGATGGCAAAAGTATCTTACATGCTGATGCCTGCTCAGTGAGCTTTTCATTGTGACTTTGGCTTTTGATTTTTTTATATTATTATATTTTATTTTGTTTTAAGGATCTCTTTGGTGTGGGACCTGCCAAGAAGCACCAGGAAAAGCCCCCAGAAGAGAGAGCAAAACAGTCAGGGCCTCTCAAGAAAGCTTCCAGCTTATTGTTCAGCAGTGATGAGGAGGTACTGAGGAGTGCGATTTGGTTGAAAGTCATTACTGGGCTTTATGCTGAGCAAAGCATAAAACTTTTGAGAAGAGAACCACAGACCAACTCTGCTGTGTCCACATGCCATGCCTACCCCAATCCTTTGACTTATTTGCAGCTAAGGAGGCTGATCCTTGATCCAAATTTTCACAGGATCTAGGTAATAGAAGTCATGTGGAAGAGAAAATCAGTATTTTATAGAAAGTTTGGTAGCAAATGGAGACTTGCCAACAAATCTGACTTATAAACACTAAAAGGGAAAAGTGAGTTTGTTCTTACTTCTTTAAATTCTGTGAGGAAGGTTTAGCAGTTCTAGATAGATATGTGTTGAGGTTTTCTTTGTTTTGGGATTTTGGGGTGGGTTTCTTTTGTATGTGATTTTGTTTATCGGAATTTTCATTTGCATAAATTTTGGTTTTTTTCTTTGTTTGGCTGTTTTGGTTTTTTAAATCTAGGAATGGGAAAATGATACATAAATAATAATGCTTCCCATAGAGCAGCCCTCTTCTAGGGATGGGCTAGGTATTGTCCTTCATCTTAAATGAAGGCCAGAGACACTAAGTAAATTAAAAACTTGTCTGGAAAATCTCTGAATTAGCTCATATGAACAGGATCCAGACTCTTCTTAGTCCTCCCACCTCTCAAAATTACTCTGTTGCACAGACTTTATTACTTGTCCTGTAATTGCTTGTTTAGTAGGAACAGTAATATCTTTAGATGCATTTTTATCTTAATGTAGAATAAACCAAGTTCACACTTTATCATGCCTGTAGTCCCTTTCAGAAAGAGGACAAACAGGTGGCAAACTGGGGAAGACCACTTGAAATGATAGGACTAGCAAAACAAACAAGACAGAAGTACCTTGTTTAGTGTGTAGGCTAGAATACATGGTAGCTGTGGGAGGAGGTGGGTGCCTGGGAAAGAAGTAAGCGCAGCATCGAGCACTCTAGTAATGAGGTGTCTTGGGTGTATAAGTGGTGCGTTTTTTTCTTTTTTTCTTGGTTTTTTTCCCATACATGAAACTTGTTAACTATTTAAGTGGCCGAAATCGAGTTCTGCTGAGTGACCCTACTCTTGTGACTGCAGTTGACACTGACCTCAGTTGTCAGGGGCAGCTGTAACAAAGTGTGTGTGCCCCATTTTGCTGGATTAATACTGTGTGCCAAAAGGTGACCAGGCCCTCTGCAAAGCCCGAGCAATGTCAGATTACAGTGGCTAAAATGCAGGCAGTTAAGTAAACTAGTAGAGAGATGAAAGGAGTGCCAAGATGATTAAGTGCTCCTTACAGAGAAGATTGCAAACTGGCTTTGACCAAGACAAAAGAAAACATGTTCCTTCTTTTTAAGGAACATTGGAATGTCTCCAAGCCAGCTAAACTTCCTTCTGAAGACGGCCGAAAAGAAGACCTTGCAAAACCAGCTAGCACTGTCAGTCAGGCTAAAGATGTGAAGACAACAAGCCTCTTTGAGGAAGAGGATGAGGAGGATTTATTTGCAATCACTAAAGAGAGGTGACAGTCCTGGGAGGGGAGTGGGGAGGCATTTATTCAGAACAGCCCAGCAGCCCTTTCAAAACTAGATGGACCCCGGCATATTGCAAGGGTTGGTTCCTAGTACTGTTGCTGAGGAGGAAGTAGGGGTGTCTGAGTAGGAATGGGCAGTGCTGGGCTCTTTTGTATCTGTAGTGGGTCATTCTCCTTGCTACCACTGAACTGGCCTTTCCGTTTCTATGCCTGTGATATAAAATCCTCTTGACCATTTTTTATCTCCACTTCTGCAGAAAGCTTTGCAGACAAGAAAGAGTGTGTTAGAATTGTTGGGACAGGGAGGAAGCCAAGTGCTGTATCTGGGAACACTTGCTGCAAATGATGGTCCTAAGTGATGCTTTTAAACAGATGCAGTGCATGGTCACTGAATCTTTACTTTCTTCTCTCTCTACCTGCAGCCAAAGAAAGCCACAGAAGCCATCATTGTTATTTGAAGATGATGCTATTAATGGAGAATCATTCTTCAGCTCCCAATCAACGCTACTTCCTTCAGCTGCTAAGGCTGCAGTGGTAACTCCCCATTCTTTTAAAACTAACATGGAACACTTAGTCTTTTTACAATCTGTCTTCGTTGTTAGGTACTGAATATGTCTGACTTGTTTTACACAATGGTAACTCTAGCAAATGAGGAATGGGAACAGGGAAGACTGAACTCTTCTTACATGTACAGTCTTTCTACTGTTAGCCCAACAGAGATTTCAAAATTTTCTTGTCCACTTATCCTAAACTTGTTTGGTTTATGCTAAAAGCCCTTCCTAAGGATGTTTCAAAAGTTCTCAACCATTAAATAACACTAAAAGGAACAGCTTACTGCTGACTCAATAGCCAGGGTTCACCTTTTGTGTTACCTCACCCAAGCTGATTCAGATGTGTAAACAGGCTTCTTACTGGCCCTCCCTTGCATGTGCTTATGCCATCCTCTGTCTTACAAGCTTAGCCCATGATGTACTGCCTTTGTCTGGTTGTGCTTTGGAATTGAGAGTAGAAGATGCAGGGGTTAATAGAGCTGTGTCTGCTATAGGGATTCCTGTAAATGTGCTTCCTGGCACTCTTCAACCAGATTCAAAACCCTGTAATACTGGAAATTCAAAGTCACAAACGAGAATGTCCCATGGGAGGAAAATAGGAGAACTCAGTGTCCTAGACCTCTGCACAGCAGGCAAGCTGAGACTGCTATCCCACAGCAGCATACGCTTTTTATATTATAACCACCAATTCTGTGTCACCAACATTCTTCTAATTTTGCAGGAGAAAGTTAAACCAGCACAAGCACCACCTACCTTTAATGAAGAAGAAAAGGAGGGAAAGGAAGATCTGCCAGATAGAACAGTGAAGTCTAACCAGGTAGAAGATACATTGTGGTGTTCAGAAGAGCCTGGAGCAGTTCCTGTGCCTCAAGGAACAGATGTTGCAGGGCAGCAAACGAAGGAAAAAGTGAGGGATTTTCTTCTATTATTCTGAAGTTTGGTAAAGATTCAGTTCAAAAAAACACAATCAAACAGTGCTGCTCTGGCACAGAAATACTTTTCTGAATTGGAGGAAAGAGTAACTCTTCCTCCATTTAGCAAAATCACTTGTCAGTTAAACAGTGAATTGATTAAATGACAATTAAAAGTTGTTTCCTAACTGATGTCCTTGAGAGGGATTGGGGTTTTTTGGGGGGAAGGAGGTAGGCAGAATCTGTTTTGCTTTTCCCTCCAGAGTGGGTTGGGTAATCTTCATTTACACGAACAGAGCTTTCCCTTAAAACATAGCCTGTATTAATGTATGGATTTTTCTTCAAGCCCAGTAACTTTACTTCACCATAATGTCTGATGGTTTATAAAGTGATAAGTGTTATTCTGGTAGCTATGGACTTCAGGATTGTGAATTTCTGCTGGGCAATACTGTAACAGAACAGTATTGATGTGTATTGTTGAGTGTATTATTGCAGAAGCTTCAGCAGAACTGACTTGGGCGTAGTCTTACTGAATGATTGTTAAGGAATTATTAATTGATGACTTTTCATTGTAGTTTTTATTCCTCACACTTTTCCTGAGCACATTTAAGGTTCAGGTAGTGCTGTTCATTCTGAAGTATCCCAAATGGTATAAGCTAGGTAACTCAGAGATAGTGGCAAAGCTACTTAGCGCAGCTGTGTGGTATACATGCAACCTGACACAGAGATGAGAAAACCTTATGCAGGAAGCTGCTTGTCAATAGTGCCACTGAGTAGGGTACAGGAGGAAATTTGTCTTCCTTTCAGAGCTGAAATGTGTGTTCTTTTCTTATCAACTATCTCTTGCTAACCTGCAGATTGCTGTTCTGTGTGCTTGGGAAAAATTAGTTGAATACAGTTATCTGCTTGGTAATGGATTGCAGAACTCTGACCACTGCTGGTATTTAACCAAGAAAGCTTAGCAGGGCTTTTGGGCAAACCTGAAATAAATAACAGGCTGATGTGTTACTTTTTTTTTCTTCTTTGCTGGAGCCTTTTGCAGTAGTATCTTCAGAGCCAGCTGGCAGTTCAGATCTGTTTGCAACATCACCACCAGCTCTGGAAAAAGATGTGAAGAGCCAAGCTAAGAAAGTGTTAAGCTTGTTTGAGGAGGAAGAAGAGGAGAGACTGGAAGATGATGATGGCATAAAAAATGCACAGAAAGAAGTTGGTGTGGTGAGTGTAAGGAAGTACTTGAAAACTGGGAAATGGTATTTCTATCTCTGCTACTCTAGGCAAGGTTTTGTTTTTGCCTTTCCCTCTCTTCATGTCATATAGGCTGATGTTTCTCAATTTCTAACCTTCCAGATTCTTCTGTGAGAAATTATTCCTGCTCCTCCTTGTGATCCTGAATCCCTTTGTAAATTTTCCTGTCCCACTAACTTGAAAGCATTTTGCTGTATGTTAATATGAAAAGAAATTTTTTACAGATGTTTCAGTGCAGCCTACTTGATTTTTGCTTTACAGAATGGACTCTTCAGTTACTCCTCAAGTCAAAGATACCAAGAAGTAGAAGGATGTGGAGTTTTAAGCCTTGTGGTTTATCCCTTTATTTTTTTCATATTGTTACAGTTTGCTTGCTGGATATATGCCTTCAGACTTAGATACAGCAATAATTATCTTAATCCTATGTTACTTCTGTTTTTCAAGTATGTGTGTTCATTTTTTAAAAAAGCTTCCAGCTACTGTATTATCACTGTCTGGCTTTTCTGATGTAGTGTATACCATCAAGAGGTGGACTTGGAATTTTCAGCAGCAATATCCTTGAATCTATGGCAATGTTCCTGTTTCTACTTGATGCAAAAGTACCAAAATTTTTTCTGTAAATTTGAAGTAGTGTCAAAAGGTACATATTATATACTACAGTGTACCACAAGGTTTTGTCATCTTAGTATGACCATGCAAAGTAAGCTGCCAATCCTAAAGGCTATGTACACTTTATTCAGAAGCCCTTGGAACTGAAGGAAATAGATGACTGTTGGAGAAAAATCATTGTTTAGAGCAGCTTCTGAGTGAAAGTGGATTGTTAGCTTGGGCCCTTGTTTACTGCTTGTGAATGAGTACTGCATTTGGTTTTTTGTGGGGAGGACACTGGGAGATGGTTGAAAGAAGCCACATCTGTCCTGTGAATTTTGAAAGACAGAAATCCATTCAAATCTGTCGGCATAGAGTAGTCACAAAGTGACTGAAATGCAAAAATCAGAATGGTAATTTATGAACTTACCATTTTTGATAGGCAAATCTGGAAGGTGCTACTAGTTTTCTTGCTTATTTCAACTTAATACATGTTTTGTGTGTGGATAATTCTAGAGGTGCATTAGATTTCCATATATCTGGACATAAACAGCAGTTCTAGTGCTCTAAAAATGTGACCTGGCTTTTGATATGAAATTAAGGCTTGTGCACAGAGAGGCTGAGAATGTAATGAAAAAATTACAGTAATAAAAATCATAGGAAAGGGTGTATGGATGAAAAATGGTGTACTGGAAATTAAACTCAGGCAGCCCTTCAGGCTTCCTGGAGACTTGGGGAGAATCAGACTTTATTCTTATGATGACCACTCTTGCTGCCTGGATTTTGTGTCTAATGTGATGGTAGTGGACATCCAGTCATGCTCTGAAGAGGCATCCTTTAATTTGAGTTGGTTCAGAAGAGACAGATGGGTGGTAAAACATAGCTATGAGTCTCTCCCTGGACATTTGAGTGGGGCCTTTGCCCCTGAAAGCCAGACCTGGGTGCATACCATGACCATGAAAAGGCACTGGTTTTGGTGTTTGAGGAGCTGATACTCATTACTGTGCCAGGTAATGGAGGGCTTATGGGGTGGTACATGTAACTTCAATCTTCCCTACACCAGCAAATTTGAAAGTACAAGTTCTTACCAAAGGCAAGATCTAGCAACAATTATAGCTTTACAGGCCTTTTGTTAAAAAAATTTATTCTTTTTATTCTTCTTTGAAAAGGTCACTTAGGAAGATAACTAAAGAGACTTTCTTCCTTTCATTACTATGTCCTGCATCCTTAGCTTAAATTTTTGAGGCATAAAAGTCTTACTGGAATATCAACCTTACTGTACAGTCATGATAACATACTGAAAACTTTTTTTTTCCTTTGAAGGAAGTTTCACAGGTAAATAGTAGCAGCTGGATCTTAGATCAACAGACACATACACTGTGGTGAATGTCTTCTCATTAAATTGAACTGTAAATACAAATATTTACATTGCAAGTTTTGCAAATTTTGTTAAAATAAAGCATAACCAGCAGTTAAAGTTGTATTTTTGTTAGCACCTAGAGAGCTGTAGTGTAGCCTCAGGGGAATTGTAACCTGCCTTATCATGAGGCAAATAACCTCCTTACAGAGGGAGTTTCTCACTGTGTGGACCTTTCTCCTCTCCTTCCAGGCTTCTGAGAAAAGTACTCGGCCCAAAAGCACTGGGGTCTTTCAAGATGAAGAGCTTCTCTTCAGTCACAAACTTCAGAAGGACAATGATCCAGACGTTGACCTCTTTGCCAGCCCCAAGAAGTCAATGGTGAGTTCAAAGCCCTGCTCTGAACCTCCTATTTAAAAACAGTCTTTGAAGTGTTCAGCCTACTGGTGTTCCTTGCTTGGACACAGCTTAGAAGTCGCTGATTTCCAGGGAGGGCCAAATGTTAATGTCAGTTATATTCTGGCATCATGGGCTGAAACAGATGTGCTGTGGATCTGTGACACATCTTTTCTTTATCCTTTGTTTCTTTAGTCGGCAAACCGTATTCTGAAGCCATCATCTGGAGGAGGGCTTTTTGGGGATGATGATGAGGATGATCTCTTCAGTACTGCTAAAACAAACCTCCCGGTACCTGTTTCTCTACTGTAAATGGCTTATAGAAAAGAGATTGAAAAGAAGTGGATGAAAGGGATTTTCTCCATTTGTATACCCACAAGAAATTAAGTGACTTTCAAATCTTTTTGAGAGAATAGAACTGGTCATGGTGACCTTGAAGACACAGGGAGCAAACAGATGCATTGGGTGTCCCAGTGTTGGGATGAGAGAATTGGATTGTTTGTTTTTGTGTACCACTGGGACTGGCTTAGGTGTAAGAGAACACACCTGAGCAGAAATCAGAGTAGTAGAGTTTGTTTTGTTTAATTGCTTAACTTGCTAATATTACTTCCTTGTGCTCTATGCATGACTGATGAGCATTGCTCTGTGAGTTGTGTATTTCTGGTTTCTGCAGCCTTGGCCAGTGGCACATCCGTCTTTGGAGCCACCAGGAACTGGCACTGTTAGACATGGATAAAACTTCTACCAGTTTCTCACAAAAGCCACCCCTGTAACCTTACCACCACCAGTACCAAAACCTGGCCATGCAAACCAAATACAGCTATGCACAGCAGCATCAAAAGATGTGGCTAGTTTTCTGCTCAGTTAAATGCAAGATTTTAAAAAATTTTGCTTGTGTTTTTTTTTGGGGCTTGTGGGGGTTTTTTTGCTCTGTACACCATGCTTTTTACCCCATTCGTGTTAACTTTTGCCCATAATGCTTTCAGAAAATGGCTGAGAAGAAAACTCTTCAGACCAGTGTTGGCCCTTCCTCAGTGAGCAGTAACCTAGAAAATGCTTTAAGTGCCAAGCAAGATGAGGCTCTGAAGGCAGCAACTACAGAGGCAAGTACTTAAATGTTGTGCCTTGAGCAGCATGCAAAAAAAAAGGAGATGTATCATCTTGTTTTAAATAAGTGTCTTGGAAAGATGAAAACTAATGCCTGGATTCACTGGCTGCCAGGCAGCAATGCGTGGCCAAACTTCTCTGCTTATCAGCAGGTGCACTGTTACTAGCAAGAAGCTTAAATGTTATTGATGCAGTGTTTTATTCATTGTAC
Organism: Eopsaltria australis; assembly: GCA_034509425.1. NCBI lineage: Eukaryota > Metazoa > Chordata > Aves > Passeriformes > Petroicidae > Eopsaltria > Eopsaltria australis. The sequence goes on from JAVTVJ010000380.1 coordinate 221,363, forward strand.
ACATACTTAAAGTGAAATGGCAGCGAAGAGCTGCACCCTAGGTCTAGTTGGACTGAAAATAAGTTTTTTCTTCTTCTCTGAAGTGCCAGTGTGTTTTGGGGTGAATGTGGTCTTTAAAGGTAGCCATTCTCAGAAAGGAGATCAGGGCACATAGCAGAAATCTGTGTTAGTTGAGACTCTTATCTTGGAGACTTTATGGTGAGCAAACAAGACTCTGGTCCTTAATCTTGCAGAGGCAGGGGTCTCTGGGGGAGGTGGTCTGGATCTGAGTTCTGGCCTGTGCCTTACCAGAACTGCTTGATGAATTTTCATGTGTAAGAGATCAGCTTTTTGTTGTAGGGAGTGGGAGTTGTTTTTTCTCCCCTGGGCTGAAGAACACAGACCACATCTGTAGGGCTAGCAATTAGCATGTCTTCCCTTATTGTAAAGTGTGCCTTGAAGCACAGAACCAAGTTCATCTTCCCAGTTTTTGTAGCTACTGACAGCCTGCTATATATAATGGTTTCAGCCTGTCTGAGGTTCAGCTGAACACCACATGCAATTAAGTAGAGAACAATCTCCTCAGATACTAGGATTCCTCTGTCATGCTATCAAGCCCTTCAAACTAGTGTCCTAACCCTTGCAAACCCTCAGTTGCTTCAACCTAGCTGAAGGAGCTCTGACTGCCCAGTCATACCAACAGCAGTATTCCCTAGCTCACAGAACCATACAGATTACAAACTTCTGGAGAGCAAGCCCTGGGAAGAGCACCTTAGCTGATTTGATTAATTCCTTGAGTTCTAGAATTGACCCAAGTCTTCAGACCAAACAGCTGTTCTTGCTCTTTTGGCCTCATCTTCTAGACTAAAAGCAATGCTGGCCTGTTTTTTTAGGAACACTCTGAAGCTGTTCTTGAAGTCTGAGTGGAACAATTTTGAAGCCGTCTCGGCTTCCCTGTGGGCTTCATTGAAGTCTGTAGCCCTGTTACAGCAGATCATCACCTTGGCAATGTGGCTTCAGAGGATTCTAGGGGACAGAATAAGCAAGGAGAGAGATGATAGCTGTCCTGGTTTGATTTGACCAGTGGTGGCAGTGACCTGGAGAAGATGGATGTTGTTCAGTTACCATGGCAAAGTATATTATTGGGTAGAAGGAGAGGTGAATGAAATGTGATAATGAAGATGGGGCCATAGCATGCGGGAAACTGAAAACTGGATTACTATAGCTCTAGTGGTAGAATGCGATCATAACAAGGTATCTTCAAAAGAAATTGATAAGCAATTAGCTGCTTTCTGTAGATGTATTAAAATGAAAACTATAGTCTGGTTGATAACTTGTCAACTTGTTTAATCCGATCTAATTTTGTGCAGAAATCTACAGGTCCTGTTCCCATTAAAACCAAAGAGCCTTCATCTCGGATTGGAAAGCTACAAGTAATTAACTTTATTGGCACTTTTAACTTTCAAAAGAAAAAAAAGAAAATCTTCCTTGCCTCACTGATAGCTTTCCCTGAAACAAAATCTTATTGCTTCCTTACCTTACTCTTGCAACATTATTATTTTTTTCAGATGGCATATTTTTGATTGCTTTTTCTGTATTGCATGTTTAATATTTTTTCCTCCTTCTGTTTCAGTCCTGACTCTAAGCAGCACTGTTTACTCATATTGGGGGGCAGAGGGTGGGCTCCTCTTTGAACTGTTACTGTTCTTAGCACTATTAAGTATGCTTAGAGACTTTTAAGGGGGACTGTGGTTATGTCCCTCTTCTGACACAAAATGACTAATAACTGTCTATATCACAGTACCATTCAAAGTCAGAACCACTGTCCTCAGACAGAATATTGAGCTATGTAGGTGTTTGGTCTGGCATAACTTGGCCCTGCTGTTCCTGAAGCTCTTACACAGAATAAGTGTTGACCAGTCCACAGATTTAGTGAGACAGAGCATGTGAGAGACACAGCAGTTCTTAGGTCTGAGCAAAGCCAGGCACTTTAGAAGAACTTGAATACCCAGATACACTCGTTCTTGCTGCTTCTCTGAGGCAATGCTTGCTCTGGAGCAGTAGTAATGTGATCTCCTTTTGTATGTATACACTCGTTCTTGCTGCTTCTCTGAGGCAATGCTTGCTCTGGAGCAGTAGTAATGTGATCTCCTTTTGTATGTATGTTTTTCTTGTGCTCTGTAGTTTGTAGTATGCTAACTTAGCTATTAACCCATCAGCCTTACTACCTGGTGCAATGCCTAAGGTCTCCAATGTCAAGTCCTCCTTACCAGTGCTGGACACTCCATTACACGAGCCCAAGGAGGTACAGAACAGTGAAGCCTTCTCTGCTGCAGGAAGCAATGAAGAACTCGGTGTGAGCTTTGATCAGCCCATGCAAGCAGAAACCTTGCACAGTGCCAATAAGGTAACCTTGGTATTTACAACGAGAGGAAGGGGGATTAAAAACACAGCCTGTCCTCGTGCAGGAGTTTGTTTTGGTATGCAAGTTCTGCTGATAGTGTGGTTTGTCTGAATCTAAATGGGAGTGTGAAAATCTAATCCCCTCTCACTTCCGTGGATCACTGAAGAGAAAGTCTAGCTTAGCACCTATACTTAGCCCCTTGTAAGGGGCTTATGCATATAGCTGGTGCCTTTTAAAAGTACATGTGTACCTTTTCCAAATACTGGATTTCCCTATTGATTGAAGGTATGTTAACATAACATCTTGTCCTATCCCAGGAGACACCAACCTAAAAAAATATTAAAAAGACATCTTGCTAGGCTAACAATAAAACAGGTTACAGGCAGCTGCTTTGACAAGCTATCCAGAACACATCACTGCTGTAGGTTGACCTTTACTTTTTCTATGGATAAAAATGTCATGCTGTCCTGAGCTGTAACTCTCAATTCTTTTTCAAAGAAAACTTTTCACACAAAGCAAAACAAAAAGAAATGTTACAGCTTTTGACATGGCAAATCTCTGCCTTCTGACTCACGTGTTTTTTCACTCATACTTTTTACTTTATGGTCTGCAAAAGGCATATTTTAATTAAAGACTTATCGGTTCTTTAAAAAAATGGAAGTGTCAACCATGTAGTTAAGATTTCATCTAGGTGCTTATGATTTTATAAGTCTGTGGGGTTTCCTGAGAGCAGCAATTTGAGTAAGGTAACTTAAAATCTTACCTTTGATCCTTCTTCCTTTAAAGCTGTTGAGGCTGTTCATTACTAGATGAGCAGCAGAGATGACTGGAAGATGCAGCAGCTGTCACCACAATGGCTGACATGACCCCTTAGTGACAAATGGATTTGAAGCTTGTACATCAGCCTGGTGCATTACTAGTAGGCATAGTTCTTTCCAATAGCAGCATGTTCCAACAGACAAAGCTTTCTATTGTGATACTTTTAAATAGATAGGCTTGCAAAGACTAGAGTGCCTGTAGCTGCATATTATCAACCTTGAATTTTCATTTTAGTGTAGTGATGATGCATGTTTTTTTACAGAAGTAATTGAGAAGCACCTTGGTAACTATACAGTGAATGCTTTTTGTGGCTCAGGTTAGATGTAGTAATTTTGGCATATCATTGCTTCTTCAACCTTTCAAGTTTGAGTGTAAATATATCTAAAGGCTGGACAAAAGCAACCTGCCCAGCATTCTGCCCGCTCTTTCAAAGAACAGTGCATGAAGCAATTAACAAAAGGGAAGAAGAGGCTGTAGTGATCCATTTCCTACCCATGTAAATACTCCTGTTCATGTGGGATAGGGGAGAGGCAATAATGGAAACTTGCAGGGGGCTTCCTTAAAAGCAGCAATTAACTGCAATAGGCTATATATAAAATGAAATTGCATGGAAAATATAATTAGTCATGGCATGAGCTGCACTGTAAAAGCCCCTAGATTAGCAAGATAACAGGCTGACTGAGGTATTACCTAAAGCCAAGGGGCTCAAGTGGCTTGCTGACCTGTTGTGACTCTACTTGTGAGTGCTGTTGCTTTCCTACACCAGTTCCACTGCTGTGGAATGACTAAGGGCAGCAAATCAGAAATCCTGGGTTATATTTCTGAATCTTTCTCCAAATGGCTCCAAGCTTGAATGTCCTGTGGGGTTTTTTCCTTATGTATGATCCTGCCTTGCTTTTCCTTCTTCCTTGCAGACCAGGATCAGGGTTCCAGGGAAGCGCAGACCCCCCAGCAGAATGGCGCGCCGTCTGGCTGCCCAGGAGGCTGAAGTGAGTGATGAGGTGGACACTGCTAAAGAGTCACAGTTCTCTCTACTAAAACAGACGTCAGCAGTAGTGAACATAAAGGAGCCTCTTGCTGCTGAAGCAGAGTCCAAGGAAAATGGCTTTCTCTCTGGCTTGTCACTACCAGCTCACAGCAGTGTTTTGTCTGCTGGGACAAACAAACTCCTTCCTCCGGAATCCACAGAAAATGGGGATGATCTGTTTGAATCTGAAGACCTTTTTGCAAGCAGTTCAACATCCAAACCAGCTGCACAATCAAAGTTGAAGGAGGGAATGCCAGACAATGTGGCTAACAAACCCATCAAAGGCAGGGAGAAAAAGCCTGATCTGGGTGATCAGGACAGAAATGATCTCTTCCAGCCTGTACAACAAAAATCTTCAACAAAAAGCAGCCCTATACCTTTTTTGGAGGAAGAGGAAGATTCTCTGTTCACCTCTCAGAAAACTGGAAAAAAGGGGTTAAAATCTGCTGCCCACCAAGCAGTTGACCCTACAGCCCAAGATATTTTTGAGGTAATGGCTGAACCTGCCACATTGTTTTTTTGTTCCCCAGGGCCATATGCATAGAGACCCCTCTAACTTAGGGTTAATGGAGGCTGCTGAATTCGACAGAGAGTGAGTAAACTCTCAATCCTGCTTCACTGCTGGGAAATAGAAACACTTTCTTTGGTTGTTCAGCCCCTAATTAGCAGCAGTGGTTTAAAAGGTCGAGCCTTAACACAGAGCAGGCATGAATGTTCTGTGACAACATACCCTTTTCAGAATAATAAGGTATTTGGTTCTTATTTGTTAACTGTCTGTTCAATGCCCAGCAGCTCAATAACACTTTAAAAAAGGAATAAAGTTGGTGGGCTGGGCACTTGATACAGGCCTCTGTGTGCTGTACTTGACCTGTGTACAATCCACTACTAAGGCACTTCTGCCAAGTCCCCCATGAGGAAAAGGGTCTCAAACTTCTTGCCAGTTAGGTTGGCAAAGAGCTCTCAGATCATTGAGTTCAACCTTTGTCTGATAAGCCCAGGAAACCGAAGTCTTGTAAACATCTCAGCTGCTGTGTACAGATAATTTGACTATTCTCTTAAAGTGTGCTGTGGATTGATGAGATCTATCTTTTTCTCCAAGGATGATATATTTGCTACTGAGGCAATTAAGCCAGTGACCAAAATGAAAGAGAAAATGCCAGAGACTAACCTGTTTGATGATAACATTGATATTTTTGCGGATCTAAGTGTAAAACCAAAAGAAAAGAAGACCAAGAAGAAGGTGGAACAAAAATCCATATTTGACGATGATATGGGTAAGTGTATGTATAAGTAAAAATCTTGCTACTAGTCTTCTAATACTGTCCTGAGTTGCATTCATCTAAGATGTTTTGGAGCCCTCTGCTTTCTTTTAGTTTTCAGCTCTTCTGAAATGTCTGGTAATCTTTGGATTTTAACCTTGGATGAGAATTTTCTAGATTTGTAGAACTAGCTTGGCATTTAAGTAGTTTAGGAGAGTGTATAAAAATGTTCTGAGAAAAAGTTTAATTCCTGTAGGGAATTACTCCAGACAAGTTTCTAAGAGACTCATCTCACGTTCTTTTGACTCTGAGACAGATTCTGTATTTCAATTTGCCCATCTTTTTGTATTGTGCTTTCAGATGAGTCACTGATATGAACAAATTAGCATCTCTGCTAATTTCTTCACTCTTGTGTTAACTGCCTTGGAGCCCATAAGTTTTGTTTGTGTTCATGTACCCAGGACAATTTACAGATACTACACCTGAAAGCAAAGGTTTGCCATGTATAATTTGTTGAAAAAGAGCAAGTAGTAATGTAAAATGACACAAAGCATGCTCCTTTCTTCTCTATCAACAGAGATGCTAATTTGAGTCTCAGCTTTGTCTGTTCTCAGGCTCTTCATGTTTGTAGCTTTTCTTTGAGATTGCATGCATTTCTTTTCTAAGACAAAAAATTTTTTTAAAAATTGGTTCTTGTCAAGTCTTCATTCTCTCTAACTTACTCAAATTGAACATGACTTACCACTGTTTTACTTGGACTGCTGCTAAGCATTGTAGCCTGATGGCTGAAGTCTGTAAATGTGCTAGAAAACTTGCTGGAGAATGAGCATCATGAAATTTCAAAATCTTCTTGATTGATATAAAAAATAAGACTTAAGTTTGTTAGGAAGGTATTTTAAATACATATTGGATGATTTTTTAAAAAAATCTTATTTTAATAATTTACTTTTTTTCATGTAGTCTGTAGTAAGTGAAAGAATTAGCCAAGCAGTTACCCCTTCCAAATATTCACATAAAAAACTGAACTGAATGTTAAAAAACCAGTTGGAGTGTCACTTCAAAATTAACCACAACAGAACCTGTTGTTTTTACTTCCACTTTTGACATCAAGCTTTGTTTGATGTCACAGCTGATCTTGAAGCCTACTGCATCTAAAGCACCCAAATCTGATGGACTTCATCTTCCTCTAGAGTGGTGACTGTTCAGTGGTACAGCCATAGGTAGGCAGCTCCTTAGTGCCCATGGTGCTCCAGAACACCAACAGGAGTGCAGGGAGATGCCTGAAGATGAGGATGTCCCACTGGCAGTAGAGTTGTGGAACTGGCACTTGCCTACCTTTCACTAGTGATCTTCATATCTAGGTCTTGTATTTTTTTGGTTTTATACTCCCAACTGCATAATCTGAGTATCCTAAATTTCTTAGTTTACAGTACGAGAAACAGTGTTGTGTCTGCTCAGGAAACCTCATGGCACCCCCTTAGCATGTGTATGATAGCAGCTTCATCTCTTTCCATGAGCACAGTGTAAAACACAAGCAGTTCTAGCTACAGCAAGAACTGCAGGGCTGTGAGCTCTGCAGCTGACACAGGCTATCTGGTTTGGATGATTTAATTTCTATATACTGTTGTCCTCTACCCTAATGGCAGTGTGGTATTTTTCCACTTTGTGGTCCTAGTTATTCACAACAAGCAGATATGCTTGTTTTGAGGAAGGTGGTGGGAGACCTTGATTCAAGACTGTAGACAGACCTTTTTGAATATTGATAGGATGGTTATAGCTGTCTGCCTCCTTGCATCTTAGTAATGATCTGTTCTCAGGGGATTTATATTCTGTTCCTAGTGTGCTGCAGATTAGACTCATGGTTAGTAGGTATCACCACAGTAGTTGCTAGCAACTACCATTTTTTCCTCTTCTAATTTTCTTTAACAACAACCTCACAGCTCTTGGATCTCTCAGGTTCCTCAGACACTAATGTTCTAGATAAGAGAGATGTTATCTGGCAGTTGCATGATAGAATGTATTGTGGAGCTTTAATTTATTAGTACTTTTCAGATGCTTATGATGGTCTGAACATGTTACAAAATACAAGTATTATGCTGTCTGCTGACAAGAAAAAAAATCTTAGAGCTAACAGCTCCCACATATGTCCTTACAAATGCATCCAGAATTGCAAGTAGCAGGAAAGCATTTGTTTATTACAGAATGTCCTTGGCAGTCACTACAGTGTGATAGAGTCTCTTGTGTACAATGTTGCTTCTGTTTAGTAGTCACTTCTCATTAAGATCTTTTTTTTTTGTTCCCCTCTTTAGATGATATCTTCTCTAGCAGCCAAGTCAAGATAACTACTCCTAAAACCAGATCTTCCCAAGCAGCCTCAGAAGCAAAATCTGAAAGCAAGACCCTGAGCACGTTTGATGATCCACTGAATGCCTTTGGAGGCCAGTAGTCAAGGGACTGTGTTGCAGAGAAGCAGCCTTCCTTAGCCCTGTCCAGTACTAATACCCTGGATTCTTTAATTCAGTAGAGCTGGAATGAGATGGACATGGATATTTAAATGAGATTACCCATTTAAAATGGTTAGTATTCTCTTGTGCTAGTCTAATTCTGCTAAATTATATATTTTTTAAAAAATACAGTAACCTCCTGCTATCACGTTTCCATGGTGCCGAGATGAATATAGCCTGTGCAATACCTGCAATGAAGTAATCTATTATATAAAGTATAGTTTGTTTTATTGAACAGATCTATAGATAAAATAATTGATAAATAGTAAATGGAGTCTGTTAAACTTGATCTGTTTGCCTGTCTTACTTTCCTCTTCACCTCTTGCTTAGAATGTCTTCATCATGACTTAAAAGCAACCAAAACCACTACCATGCCTTGTCTGGGTCAGCTGCCACCTACTGAGCTAATGGGAGGGTAAGGCTGGGTTCAGTATCAGGTACAGCTTCCATTATGGAATGAAGCAGTTGGGAAATCTCAGAGCAGGACTTGACACCAGCTCAAATGAGGTATTTCATATAGGCAGCTAATGAGGGCTATAAAGAGGGCTATAAAAGGTTACTACTTCTCTGCCAGAAAGAGCGTGTTACAAATGAGCACCAAGTGGTCCATGAAGACAACAGAAACCTAACAGTGTCTTCTGTTCAAGTTGTAGGCCATTAAATGAGATTTTTTGCCTCATGGAGCTGCCAGAGTTTTGCAAATAACACTTTTCACAAAGTCCATCTGTACAGAGCACACTTGGCCACTTCCAGGCTGGCAAGCCTGTGTACATACTTTATGCAGAGACTCTTTTGTGCCTCAAGGTTTGCTGTCTGCTTTCCCTTCTCATCCATAACATACCATAAGCTGTATACAGGAGGTTGCTACTCTGGAATCCCTCTAACTGTCAGATGTATTTGGTTTAACTTTCCTTCCTGTATTTTCTAGATTCCCTTCTGGAACAGACGCCATTAACTATACTTGATAGCCACTGGTAGATGCTTGCTCTCCTGCATGCATACAAGCAGAGCAAATGCATAAATGCAGGAGGATCAAATATTTATTTTATTGTACAAGTGGCTGCCTGCAATTCTGACTAGATTCACAGTGATGTGTACTACTTTATCTTGGACTCTTAAGACTGTTCTGCTGTGAATTTAAAGCATGTGCTCAGAGGACATCTTTGAGATCAATTCCTACTTGCACTGAAGTCCTCATTCTGAGACATCTGCTTCAGTCTCTTGTTTCTCAAGTTGGATTTCCTTTCTCAGGCACAGTAAATACTACAGCTGAAACATCTAGCACTAATGAGGGCAAAGCAGAAGGAAAGGTTGGAAGGGATAAAGGAGAAACATGATGTATTGATCTGCACCATAGGTGGGCCTGCCAATGATTCATGTTAAGTGGGGGGTAGGTTGGGAGTAGCAGTTTGAAAGGAGTGTGGGGGCTATTTGCAAATGGGTGTCTACAGTGAAAGCACTTGAACTTTATTTATAGGCATTACATCTGCTGCATATGCCTCAAACATGATTTGGACTGCTTCTTTACTCCTTTCTTCTGTGCTTAGAAGGGCTTCAAAGATATGACGGAGAGAAGAAGAAAAAGATGAATTCTTCTGTTTCTTTTCTGCATCTTTCTTCTCGGCCCTTCACATTAATAACTTCTATTAACATTCCAAAGAGGGCTGTTCACAAGCTAAGAACCCTGAGGGCCAAAAGCTCTTGGAGTAGAGAGAAAAAAAAACTCCTGCCTTAGTGTTTCTTAAACTTTAATGTGAAAGCTCAGCAGAGAAAAGCTCTTCATAGTGCAAGTTTCTATGATGTAGATCAGAACCTTTCTTCCCACCTAGTCTTTCTAAACTGACAGAGTCCTTTGTGCCTTTCCCCATGTCTCTTCATATATTAAAATGTGTGGTCCTCAATTTTAACAGACAGAGCCTGGTCTAGGCACTTCCCTTCTGAGAGGGCTTGGTCTGAGTGGTGACTTTTTGAACTGAGTTTTGGGTTGTGTTGGGTTTTTGGTGATTTGCGGGGTTTTGTATGTTGGTTTATTTTTCGAGTTTGTTTTTTTTTTGTTTTTGCAATTCGAATAAACCGTGGCTGTGTATTTCTGGGAAGGGCAGAGCTGAAGGCCCAGTATTGCAGCATCCAGAGGCTCAGACAGGTTCCCGTACCTGCTACATGCTTCAGAAAAACCAGTTTTAACTGGGCCTGAAACCTAACAGCGAGTCAGGGTATGTGTTGCGTATTTTAAAACCTAAATGGAAAGTAAAGTGGTTAATGTAATTAGCACCTGCTAATAAGATAAGCTTGTTTTCTCTAGCCGGTGATCATCCAAGGGACCCACTGCTTCTGGAGCCTGCCCTGGCCACCTCACACTGAAACGGGAGTACAACCGCGCGCTGCCCCTCGGTGAAGGTGCCCGAGAGCAGGGCCTGGCCCCTGCGAGCGCCGGGGCTGTTCATGGCCTGGCTGGGAACGGCAGGGCGGCTCCGCGCGCTGGGGACCGGCCGGGCCCTGCCTCCCGGGCCCAGCGCCGCGCTCCGACAGCGGCAGCGCCCGGGAGACTCGGGCCGAGCGCAGGGTCTCACTGCTGACTCTGCGGGTTGGCGCTGAGTAAAGGCCGGCGGTGCTACGGCCGGGCCGAGCCGCCCGGCCTCATTGTGCCCCGGCCCCGCCGCACTCCGAGCCCCAGGAAGCAGCGCGGCCGCCGCCGCTGTCACGTGTCCACCGGTAGCGCTGGGGGCGTTGCACAGCCTCACAGAGCGGTTTCGGGCGGAAGCCCATCCCGTCCCCCCCGAGCCTGAGCAGGGCCCCCTCCCCCGGCCCGGGCTGCCCGAATCCCCGTCCAGGGCCCGCCGCCGCTCCCGGGGATGGGGAAGCGTATCCGGGTCCTGTCCTGCGCACGCGCCGCTGCCCCGCGTCTTAACGACCACAACAAGCGGCCCGCCGAGCCCCGCCCCTGAGGCACCTTAAGCCCCGCCCCTGGGCACTGATTGGCCGAGGTTCGTGAGAGCGGGCGCCCCATTGGCCCGCGGGAGGAGCTGTCAGAGGGGCGGGGTAGCGCGGGGGCTGCCGGGCGGCACCTCCCGGTCCTGCCCCCCCGGGCTCCGGCTGCGCTCCCGGTCCGTGCGTCCCGCCGGGCCCGGCCGGCTCCGGCAGCTGCGGCGGGCGGGGCGGGGCGGCGCGGGGGGGAGGAACCGTGTCTCCCCTGAGCGGGCCCGGCGGCGGCAGGTGAGGTGAGACCCCGCCTGCGCCCCACGGGTTCCGGGCCCTCGGGAGCGCCGCTCCTGCGGGGACCCTGCGGCGGCAGCGCCGAGCGCGGCGGGGCAGAGGGGCCGTGCTCGAACCGGCCCGGGCCCGGCCCCGGCCCCGCCGGCGAGGCGCGTGTGCCGGGAGGAAGCGGGGGCCGGGGGCAGTGGCGGCGGGGCCCGCGGCCAGCCCGGGGAGCGAGGCCGCCCCGAGGCGCGGGGACGGGGCAGCCGCTCGCCGTCCTTTGTTCGCGGCCGCTCCGCTCGGCTGCCGGGCCCGGCCCCGCTCCGGTGCGGCGCTGGGCCCCGCCGGCGGCAGCACGGCTGAGCTGCCGCCTCCAACTGCCTTTCCCGAGCTCCGAGCCGTCCCTGTTCTCACGCCTTTCTAGAGTTTTTCTCTAGCTCTGACACTGCGGAGGGCTCAGCTCTTGTAGGAGGCATGGGGCGTCTGGTTGTCATGTCGCTGGTGGAAACAAAAATAACAAAGGTAGTAGGTTGCGTCTGGAATGCTGACTGACAGCAGAGCCCTAAAACTACAACGTTGGTAATATAATTTGTGGTTATCTTGCCCTATTTAGGAAATAACGTTTGTTAACGACCATTTTGCATAAAATAAATTTAAATTCTCTTTAACAGTTACGTTTAGACGTTGTCAGAACTATATTTGTTTGCTTTATAGGTGAAAAATCCTAAAGATGAACAGCAATGCACTACACGTGTCTTCAAAGCTGCCTTGGCTAGAAGTGGAATGTAGTTTCCTGACAGATCTTCTTACCAGGAAGTTGTAAATCCTTTCTAATGGCCAACAAGAAAGAGCCTCCTTTTTTCAATAAAGATAATATGGGACCATTTCACTACAAACTTCCTTTCTATGAAACTATGGAGCTCTTCATTGAAACGCTCACAGGAACCTGCTTTGAGCTGCGAGTTTCCCCCTTTGAAACAGTTATTTCTGTGAAAGCTAAAATTCAAAGACTGGAAGGTACTATTCTCTCTTATTTCAGTGTAAACTTTATCACTTTAGAAGAAGTCCCGTTTTAAAAATCATAATTGCTAAAATCAAACCAGGAAGCTCAAGTGTCATGTTTAGCAATATGGATAAAAACTAGGTGTTTAGTTTATGGCTTTGGTTTAATTGAAGTTGAGTTGTTTTTCTGTGCTTTCTGTTTTCTATAAGTTCATGGCTTAGGCTTCACTGGAATTTATATGTTTGCTCTTCTGGTGGGTTGATTGGGGTTCTTTTTCTATATGCAATTATTAAGGTTAACCATAAAAAGCCCGTGGATTCTCTGACCCAAGTTGTCTGTTAAGTAGCAAGGTTATAAACGTGAGCCATGCAATATGTGTATATTGTAAATAAGCATACTCTAAATTTGCTGCTAGGTTTGTTGCCGATTAGGTTAGTCAGTTTATGGTTTTTTTATGATACTGCAGTCACAAGAGCAACTGCAGTGCAGGCAAATCCCAAAGGCAGCTTTAAGTTACTGATTTGAATTTTGTTTAGGTGAGTGATCTTTTGCTGGTAGACATCTGGCTGAGCAATGCTTTGTCTTAAAGTGATAAACTTGACACATTTTGCAAAGTGAAAATCTCCTTTAAGTTATGAGGCCAGTCCTGATGCTTATGCAAGAATAGGTGGAGGTTAGTGCTCTCTTATCTCTTTTCCTCTGTGGTGAGGATGACCTTGCATGAAAGAATGGGAGTTGAAGTATTTGTATATTCATTGTTTAAGCATTGCATCTTCTATCTTCTTTTTCACTTTGGAGGGGTTAAAGAATTGTGTAGCTGTAGAAGCTGAGAGTATCAGAGTTGCTAATTTTAGGAAAAGGGATCCTCTCCTTTCCTAGTATACCTGTATGTGTTTTCCATCCTTCTGTCTGTGTGGAGCCCATCCTTTGGGAGATGTAATAGGATGCTGTAGACTGGAATCTAAGATACTCTCCTCCTCTTATGGAAATTTGCTCTCAGGGCTGGAAAAAAACCAAGACAGCTGGCACAAGTCTTAAAACACAGAAGCACTGCAACAACAGTGGGGAATATTTACTAGTAAGATCCGCACAGCAGAAGCTCCATGGTGCAGATAACTGGAGCTTACATCCATGTAGGTACAATAGTGCAGCTGTGTGCCTGGGCTTTTGTTTCCTGTGGGCAGGGCCAGAATTAATAGCAAGTCAGAGGATGTTTCAAGATGCTCCTGGTGGCTACAGGTGAAACAAGAAAAGGAAGGGGGTTTTCCTACCTATAATTGAATATAGGTGTAGGAGAGATGCGTGGAACACTGTATAACAGTGAATTAAAAGGTAGCATAGGCAGCAGAGAACAGAAGAAGGCAGGCTAGCTGGGCAGTATCAGTGATGGAGTGAGCTTTAAAGGATGCATGAAGAGATCAGTGGGAGTTGTGAGGGATTTGAATTCCTTGTAGTCCAAAATGTGAGACTGTGAATAGCCGTAATCAGTTATCCCTACAGCTTACAAAAGTATCCTCATTTCTTATTAGAAGAACAGCTCAGCAATGAAGTTACAATATTGCTTATCTGGAATTTTGTTGGCATGTTGTAGTTCGTAGGATGGTAAGGTAATTATGGTTTGGCCGCCTGCTGTATAGAATTAATAATAAGTAAATTTCATTAAACATGAAAGATGAGTTGTCTGGTGCTTATCACTGAATTGTAAGAAGTCAGTTGAAATATTTTGATACTCCATAACAGGGTTGAAATATTTGTACTGTTCTGATTAATGGTTTATGGAAGGCAGAGTGGAAACAAATTGATCAGTTATGTGTGGAGAAAACAGATACACAATGACAAATTAATTGTATGTTGCATTTGGGGTTGCTATTGCGTGTAGAATAATAATTAACATTTTTTCAGTTCCTATTGTAGTGTGCAAGTTTAAGCAATAATTGGAGCAAAAATTCAGAAGTAATATTGTTGTGATTTAGCATGGGAAGGAGAAAGCTTACTTCTGTTCCTGTTTCTGCTGCTGGTTTTCACTTATTATTATTATATTGTGCCAGCTTTCATGGGGTGTGAATCTCTTATTTAAGCTGCACTTCTGGCTGGAGGATGCCTCCTACAGTGCTGGAAGACTACACGAGGTCCCTAGTATGTGTATTTTCTTCATTTGGATGTTAGGGACGATAGTATGTAAGCAAAGAAAAAGAGACATTTTGAAAAAAATGAGCTGAGACCTCAAAGCTCTAAGAAAAAAAATCTAGAATTGTATCAGAAGTTAACAAATCGTTCAAATATTACCAATACCTCTGATTGTGAGAGGCTAATAATAAAATTAAAACAAGACAAATTGAACCTCATCAACAACTGGACAATCAATAGCTGTAGACTGTCTTTGCCATAATAAAAAAGCATTATATGGATGACATGTTAGGAATTTTGTCTACTTCAGATGCTGTTTGTCATTGTGGATGCCTGCTAGTGATCTGATATGGAAAGGCTTTGTTTAGACAGCTGTAGTAGACATTGGTACCTTACTAAGAAAGAGCTCCATGTTTCCAGCTATGTTTTCAGTGGTTTTAGTCAGTAAAGAACATACATAAAAACGTACAGGTTCTAATGCATCTGAAATTTCAGTGCAAGTCTTCTACTCATAAACTGAAGTTATAGCATATCTGATGTGTGTTTGGATCAGATCCAGGCATTTGTCCTCAAATATGTTCTGTGTGATGTAATCAGATTTGTTATAGTGTTGACTTTGGAACCCTGGGGGTATATCGCTCCTAGTCTCAGATTCACTGACTGAGCCTTTTTAAGTGGTTCATCTGGGAAGAAATAGCTCCCTTTGTCTCTTCTGGTGGTATAAAACTGGAATACACACACAGGGCTGCCAGCAGTGCTACCTACTCCATTGGTTTTACTTGTTAATCAGTGTTGATGGACAGGGACAGGATGGTATCTGAATTTCAAGGTGGCATGAAAGACTGAGCTTTAACACAAGTAGTACTTAAAAGATCAGGATTTCATTGAAAGAGGAAGTAATAGGGTTTTTTAAACTGAGATTTCTCTTTGCTTCTTCCATTGCACAAGTCCTTGTGGCTGCTGGGCTGGGCAGAGCTTAGTATTCATTCAGAAACACCAGTTATTACACTGTTTTATAGACAGAGCATCTAGGTAGCATATTTGTAGTAGTGATTAATTAATCTGTTAAAGAAACATAGATAATACCTGTAAACACATTTGTTGGGAAAGAGGATTGAGTCTCAGGGGAGGAGAGGGGCTTTGGGATTTGGTGGTGGTAGTGGTGGTGGTGGTATGATTGTTATTAGCTTGCAGGATTAATTTGAGTTTTTCTGTATGGGGTGTTAGGGCATTCATTTACATGGTTAGCTTTAAAATAAGAAACCAACTTGGTCATCATTTGTTGGATGAGTACTTGCAACTGAATTTTATGATCTGTATGCGTGGAAACATCAGCCTTTTTAGATGACAATTTAGATGTTCTCTTGTTCATGTATTACTGTAAAGGGGAAAAAGAGAACTAGCATTCAGAGTACGTCTTGATTTCAGTGTTCAGTAGGTAGTTCCCTTGTGTTCAGCAGGGAACAACAGATGCAATTGTAATTCTGTTGTATATGTGTGTACTCAGTTCATCATGTGAGTTGTTATTTGTCTTTGGTCTTTTTGCTGTCGTTATTTTGCTACCCGTGTACAGCAGCTTCACCTTAAATAAAAGGAACTAGAAGAATGTCAAGCAGACTTCACATGGATGTTGTAATTTCTTTCAATATTCTGTGTATTCAGAGTGTGTCATAATGATACTTATTACTATTTGCATTAGAGAAAATAGCTGTGCTTCTGCCAGGACTGGAGTAAGTGGATTGCACAAGTGTCATTAATTTTTAATAGAACCAATCCTGTTTTTTTCTGTTTACTACTTTTCCCCTACATCTTCTATTTGCTTTATTATTTGCCTGTTTACTGTGTTGATAGAAACTAGAAATTCATGAAGCATTTTTTAAGCTTGTGTCTTGTCTGAGCTGGGAAAACATTCCTGTGAGTGCAAGACTGCTCAGAGCGGATGGCTGCCCAGAGCAGCATCTGGAAGGTGTAAAGTAAGGTCACCTTTGTCAGGAAATTTTGTTGGCCTGTATTCAGTTACTGGTTATTTGCTGCCTTTAGTCTGTTCTTTGTCAGTCCCTTGGACAAAGAGTAGGTCAGTACTGACTCCATTTACGCTGCCATAGTTACTGTCATTCAAGTGAAAGCTGGGGGGTTTAACAATTAGGAAAATGGTCCTGCTACTGTGAGTTGTAGACTTTTGCAGCTCTTACTAATGTAGCCAGTTTGGGGGGGAAAGTAAGACTGTCAGCCCAGCCTCTGCAAAGATGCTTCAGCAATTTCAACATTGAATGAAAGATAAGTGCGCTGTTTGAATTTTGACAGCTAATTGTATGTGGTGTGTTTAAACATAGGAACTTTATACCCACAACATAAAATCAAGTTTTTTTTCTGAAATCTACAGAGTTTTTTATTTTTTTTCCTGTGTCAGACTTGACCAAGTCAGTTTCTGTGGTGACCCTACTTAGTATGCCAAAAAGAAGAGTAAGGGAGGGAAGCTTATGGCTGGATGTGATATGCTGACTCAGAGACAGGATGGGGTAGCTGCTTCTCTCCTCTCCCCATTTTAGTAGGTCAGATTGTCAGTGCACCTGCAGCCATTTCAGTAGGTAGTCTGCAGACTCTTGTGTCCTCCTGTAGCATCACCTCGCCAGCTCATTTCCGTTTGAGCATTGAAATGTAGCTTATTGCCCTACTTAGCTCTCAGTACTGATTTAGAGCAGGCCAGTGACAGTCATGTGCTGCTTAGGGAAAGGATATAGTGGATGGGTATCTCACAGTTCTTACTGTTGACAGTTGTACATGCTGATCTCGTGTGTAAATGTCTCCTTAAGAAATCCTTACCATAATCCAGAAAAGGGACAGCTGATGAGTATTTTGCTGCCTCTGAAGCTATAAAGCACATACTGTTTCCTCAGTATATAAGTACAGAATTCTAAGAAAGCAGTATAAAAGAGAATAAGTAATAAAGACATGTCTGTTTCCAATTACAGCAGAGTATCCTCTTTTGATCTGTTCATTTCATCAAAAATACATTGTTGAATGAGCAAAACCATGTTTCACTCCAGTACTGCCAGCTGCAAGCCAGCCTTTTTAACAAATACTCTCTCAGTTTATCAAAGTAATTGGAAATTGCTCCTTGGAGGCTGTTGAAACCATAACAAATGCAGACAGTAATCAGATTGTTTGTAATCAGAAGAGTGCAAAACAACACAAAAAACTTCAATGTAGACTTGCTGGCTATTGCCAGCTTGTTCTTTTGATTACACTGCTGACTTGAAACATAACCAATAACCGGCTATTAAATAGCTGGCAGTGTAGTAGCAATTATGTTAGTTTATTATATGAACGTATTCTTCTTGTAAATGTCCTGTGGACTTCGGAGGATGTAAGATTCCTGTTAAATGCAGTCAAGTGGAGTAAAGTTGTGTTGGTCGTTCAGAACCGGGAAGATCTGGATATGAGCTGTAGTGAGAAGAGGAAATTGTCATCTTCTGTAAAGCCTAAAGAAAAACAATGACAGTTCTTCCAAAGTGCACTCCCTCTTCTACACAAGGATGTCTCCTACTTGCCTGTTTAATGTGCTTGGACTTAGATCCCCTCTTCTTGCCACTGATGGGTGTTGGGAGCTGTGTGTCCTTTCTCTACCTAGGAAGGGCCTACTTGGCTGATCCCTTGCTAAGCATTGTCACAGGCCTTCAAAAGCTTAGATGTTTTTGGGAACTATCTGAAAGATTCTGATCTTTGTGTTCCCCTCCTGCCAGATGTATTTAGGGAAGTCTTGCTGTATAGCACTGCCCCTTGCATTTCCTCTTAAGTATCTGAACATACAATGAATAAAAATATAGGATAAGATTATTTTAATGTAACCTTTAGGAAAGTACATTTATAGGTTTTGTTTCTTAGCATAAGAAGTAGTGTTTAGAACTTTTTGAAAAAGTAGTTCTTGATCTCTATAGATATATGATTTAATTAACATTTGTCATGAATGCACAGTGAGATCTTAATTACCTGGGTTTCACTAGATGAATTGTACAACTTCTGTTTGATGCTGGAGGGAAGGTGTTATTTTAGTGGTCTGAGATGTCTCATCCTTTCATAACTGTCTTTGTTTGTATTCTGTCTAAAATTCTGAAGGTGGTGGCATTCCTGTAAAAATGTGTGAAGACCTCAAGGTGTACAAACTTTTCCTTATTATCTTTAATGTGTATTGCATCTGTATCTAACTGAGTTGACTATGCAGGCAAAAATTGTGTAGAATTTGGATTTTATTTGTGTAGAACACAGATTTTTAAATAAGGAACAAATATTCAGTATGCTTATTTTCTTTTAACAAAAAATAGCCAAATCATCCCGGAACTTGAGTTGAAAGTGAGTATTACTGGATATTAGTAATAACATTCTGATGGCTTAAAAAAACACCCAGAATAGAACAAAAGTGTTTGTAGGATGAAGTTTAATTAACTGCTATGGTACTACACTGTACATGCCAACTTTGAGGTCCCAAACCAAGCAAGGATAAAAACACATTTGCACTTCTCACCACTGTAATAGGGCTGCCACCAGTCACCTTAATGTGACTGTGTCTGTACTGTGAGTAATACAAAATACCAGCCTGTGATTAAATTATTCAGCAGTTTCATAGGTAGAAGTTTTATCCTGTTTTTCCTGACAGTTGGCATAAAGTTCTGAAGTTAAGATAACAGGAAAAAACCTCCCTTATCTGATGACTGGAAAAAGAGCAAGTATTCAATAAGCCTGAAGTAGTTGAACACTTCTACACACCCTCTGTTGAGCCAAAAGATTGACCTTTGTGTGTGAGCTAAAGCCTTCTGAAAATCTTAGGTTTTAATAACTAATTGGATGTTGGATGTCATGGCTGAAGACTGCTTAAGTGCCTGTCCTTGCCCAGCATCTTCTCTTATTTCTCCTGTGATAAGTTTCATTTCATCAGCCCCACACTCTTCTAAACTCAGAATGCCCCAGAAGCCCTCTTGCCAAGCTCCAATTTTAAGTATTTGTTTGTTTCTTTTGTGTAGGTATTCCTGTCTCTCAGCAGCACTTAATTTGGAATAATATGGAACTGAAGGATGAGTATTGTTTGAATGATTATAAGTAAGTATAGAATAAAATTTTGTTTCTAATTATTGTTTGTAAATAATTGTTAGCATAAACAACAGAAAACGTTATAAAGACTATAAAAATTTATTGTTATTTACAGCATTTCAGAAGGCTGCACTCTGAAGTTGGTTCTGGCTATGCGAGGTGGACCTGTTAACACCAGAAGAGGTAGGTGTTAAGGAAGTTAAAGATAGTGGTTTTCATGCAACATCTTATAACTGTAAAGAGCTTCTCTTAGGTAAGCATTTTAGACAATCAGACTTCAGTTCCAGATTAATTGGAAAGATACTTAACAAAAATGGGGGGATTTTTTCCCATCTTCTCTTACTTAGCAAATCAAGTGCACATTGTTTGCATTTAAAATTAAGTACAGTTGTATGTACAAAATCATCAAGTCATAAAATCAGCAATTCTTCACTTAAAGAAAAAAAAGATACTGGAATGTCATCATACAAATAGTTTTTAAAATATGGTCGATAAGAATCAGGCATTGCTACAGTGAGATGATAAACTTGGTTATGTGGATCGTCTGTATAGGAGTGAAAATGAAGAAATTCCCTTGATAATTTTCAGTTGGGGAAAAAACTCAGCGTATCTTCTGGGTTGGGAATTCCTGTTATGAACTGAGAGGTGGTCAGAACAACAATAATAATATTTTGGGGGGGGGGGGTTTTATACTTTTTGTCTTTATAGTTCCTGTGAAAGATCCTATCAGGGAAATGGCTGAATACATGGATCCTGCCAGAGACAAGATGTGGGAGAAAGGGCCATCCAACAAACAAGTTACCTTCTTAGTGTATCGAGAAGGAGATCGCTTGAATTTCTTCCGTGTGGTTGACCGGGGTGACGGCACTTTAACACCATTATCTGAATCTTTGAGGTAAAGTTGGTTTTAATCTTTGTATTATTCTTCAAAAGTGTGTTGTGTAGTTTTCAGCTACATTTGCTGGCTTTATCAAAAGATATCTTGCGATTTCTGGCATATTGCAAGAATTATTCCCTATGGGCTTTTGAATTATTGTAACTGTCTAACAGCACAGTAGTGCTTTGTGGTCAGTGGTTGTGCTGATGGTTCTCCTATCACTGTGTGCCTTAATATAGTGGTATAAAACTGACTTCATACTTCAGGCAATTCTCAACATTCCAGCCCTTTCTGAAAAGGAACATGTTGCAGGAGAGTCAAATTAGTATTTTATTAGATATTTAAAACTTCTCTTAAGCACTTTCTCTAATATCTTCAGGCATTTGTTTAGTTTTGTAAATATTTCTCTGTTCACAGAATAATTTTTTTTCCTATGGGTATTACTTGACTAAATGATTAGTCAGGAAGATAGTAGATTGGCAGTGCAAAACCCTATGGGCTTTTTTTGGTTTGCTGTTGAGGGGGGTGGTTGTTTGGTTTGAAGGGAGGGGTGGTTTTGCTGTGATTCTTGTGGGGTGGGGAATTTTTTGGTTTTATGAGAATTTTGGTTTGGGGGAATTTTTTTTATTTTATCTTTTGTCTTACTTTTTTAATGTACTGAAGTAATTACCAATACAGCCACCCTTTGGATGTAATTAGGCCTCGGGTTAGTTACTGTTGAGGTACCAAGCTTCTGTCAATTGCTGTCAGAATCCAAGTGCTATTACCTTCAGAAGGACAGGTGTGTCACTTTACCTACTACATTGTAGTAAACAGTTGGGTAGTCTTTTTCCTAAACTATCAAATTTGCTGTCTATTAAAAATTACTGCATTCTATTTTAATACTGCAGCTTTGGGGTAGGTACTTTTATCCCCTCAAGAACTTAATATTTGTACAGCTATGAGGAAAGGAATCCGTTTTCTGGGAACTAGCTGTGTTTTCTGCAAGGCTAAGGCTCAAGCTGCTTTAAGTGACTATTCTTGTTTCTGTTTGCAAAGGGAAAGCGAGAGCTTTGTACTGGATTTATAGTCAGCTTGTATTCAGAGTGATACTAGTCTTAAAAATTTTTATAGGACATCCGTACTTAAAAGCCTCTGAAGGAAAGAAATAGCGAAGTTGAATTCCCACACTTTCATACAGAGTAGGAAGACCTAGTGGTTGTTATACAAGGAAAAGATACAAATATTTTAGATCTGTGATTTTATCTTTCAGCCCCTGTACTCTTTCAGTAAATAGCCACATATGGTATCGTTTGAAGCAGGTTAAAACAAGCATAATTGGTAAGAACTGAGAACCTTGCTGCCACACTGGGCTAGATAAACTTCTGGAAGATGAGCAGACTGGTGTAATTCTTGTTCTTGCTGCTACCCTGCCTGTTACCACTTTGTTCCTATTTAACCTTCTATCTCCAGTGAACACTAAAAACCATTCACAAAGCTGGGACTGTGGATACTATACTGTGAGTTAGTCCAAGAAGTTGCCATAAGGAGCCTGAAATTTCATTTTTCAGTAGAAAGGGCTCACTGATACCTGCCTACATGTTCAAATTTTAGTGTGTGTGTTGATTTTTTTTTTGCCATATAAAATTAATGTAGGCAGTGGTCTGAAAGTCTTTGTACTTTTCCATTGGGTAATCCTCTATGTAGTAATTTTACTATAATATATATTTTATATATATATAATTAATTAATAGCAATTTTACTGAGATTGGCTAAACGTTGCAAATGGGAGGAATAAACCATAATCTTTTGGCTCTTGCAAGGCATCTGGGTAAGCCTTTCAAAGCACAGCAGCACGCAGGAGAGTCAAATACATTGGGCTTAAGAAATATGCTGTCTCTAGTCAAGTGAACCAGTTGGGTTGGAAGTCACCTGAGTTGAAAACATTCAGATTGAGTTGTTTCTATTTTTCTGTTCGTTTATTAGCTTTTCTACTAAGGCAGATAGTAATTTGGAGGGGAAGGAAATCCTAATTTTTGAGTTTGTTATCATGGCTGGGTGAGACTGTGGGAAATAGGAAAGGGAGGAGAGAAACAAATCAGACCTTTTTTTTGAGCTTTATAGAGGAAAGCTGTGGGTCACTATCAGTACTTCTGTACTGACAGATGGGTTTATAGGTGTGGCTCTATTGATGACTAAGCATTTTGAAGCACTTCTTTATCAGCCTTTCTCACATTGCTGATATATGGAGCAGAATTCATTGACTGAAATTTAGAAATCAGACATTGGTTTCGGTTTTGTTTTATAGTTCTCCAGGTAATTTTATTTTTACTTGAGTTACTGGTTAAAACTTGACAAAGGTATAAATGGATATAGTGATCATTGTCTCTGGATTAGAAGAAGAGTGTTGAAGTTGTGGTGGAGGACTGGTAGACACTGGTGTCAAAAGGGTTTCAACAAGCTAATAATTTTTGAGGCATTCATTTTATAAACAAGACCTCAGGAATGTTGACACCTATGGACAAAGTAAATGTAAAATTTACTCATTGTAAAGTGGGCTGAAAATATCATTAATATCAAAAGTCCCTGTCCAACTCTTATAATCTTACAGTTATATTAAAGCAAACCATCCTTTTGTCGCTCTTTTTTTTTGTATGTGTTTTTGGCCCGTATTTGTCAGAAAATGGAACAAAAAGATAACAATTACTTTTGCATTAAAAAAATATCAAAAACGAACCAAACATGAGAGATGCTTTCTTTTCTTACCTAACAGGAAGGGATGTTCAACAAATTCTTTTGACTTGGTGATGTAAACCTTTGTAGAGATAAAATTTTGAAATTTTTTTTTTAGTGTTGGGTTTTTACCAGGAGAAGTATGTGTGTGTAATATGCATGCTGACTGTCCCCATGTGGAATTTACTCAGGTTTTGGTAAGAAATGACTGGTCTATTTTGCTGACTCTTGGTTTGAATTTGCTGCTGTCTTGCTCTTCACACTGTCTCCCAGCTCTGCTGCCTTTGGAATTTTGCTACATTTTAGGAACTGGATTTGGAGAGTCAGTGCAAAAAATGCTGGCTCTAAGGGCAGCAGAATATTTCCAAGAATCAGGTAAGATGCCAGCTCTAATTAGTGATATTTCCTTTTTGGTACTGACTTCCACATGACTTTCAGTTCTTCCGTGATGTCTTTTGGAGAGTAGAAACTTGAGCTAAATCTACTAAGACATTTGTATGTACACAGGGGAATTAGGGGAATTGCCTGATTGTCATGATTTCTAGATGCTGACAACCTAATGGAAGAACCAAAACACTCTTTAAAATGTACTACATACAGTGTTGAAAATGCATTAGTGTGTAATAAGTTGGATACTCCTAATGGTTCTTTCATTTCACTGTCAAATGTTGAATGTGTTACTGATTAATGCTTCATTGCTTCATAGGAAAAACAAGTTAGATGCTGATTTTTAAAACCTTGAGGTTTTGCATTCTGTTAGAATGCAGAATGGAAGAAGGAAATGTCATGCTATAAACTTCCAGTGACTACTGACTTAAAATATTTTGTCTCGGGGCTAGCAATTCTAATCTATTTATTTTTTTTCCAAATGTGAGACTCTTTGGAATCTTTGGAAACCTAAACTGATCTTTTTTTTTTTCTTTTTTTTTCTTTTTTTTTTATTTTGAAAAGGAGAAATAGAATATCACATCCACATGGGTGACCCCTCCATTTCCATTTATGGTGAGAACACCCCTCAGGATGGATAGAAATTTGGACTTTTCCTTCCATGCCAGTGTCTGGTTAATTGGAAAACTGATCAGCTTGTTGTCTGAGTCACACACTTAACAGCTTTGGCCATATCTTCAGGAGACATTTGTGGAACTGGATATCCCCTCTGTGGGGAAAATATATAGTGAGTGTGAACCAACTGTATATGATATAACAACTTCCCAGAAGCGTGGCTATGTGCAGATTTCAGCAACATCACCTTGCCCTAATAAGGGATGCTTATGTGGATAAATGGATTTGAAATATCTTTGCATACAGTTTTACATAATGTTTTGTCAACAGATCAACTACGGATATGACTTCCTAGTTGTGAGAATACTCTGCATTGAAAACAATTAAATTACTTGATTAGAGAGTAAATACAAACTTTCTTTTATTTTCAGTGGTGGTTCAGTTTATAATTTATATGCTGATGATGAAGATGAGACAGAGGCATCACCTTCTGGCCAACAGATTATTGAGAATTCAATTACTATGAATAAAATGAAGCTGCTCAAGGCAAAGATGGAGAACATGAATCTGAGTAAAAAGGTGAAATTGTGATTTCAGTTTTTCTGTCATAAAGTGGCTTGGGCTTTTCTTGTGCTGATTTTTTAGAAAAGTAGATCAGATACTCTGCCATTTTGAGAAGTGAAGTTACCACGGGTAGATGATTTCTCAGTTACTGTTTATGTAAATACCGTTGCATAAAGGTTCTGCTGAGGGACATAAACAGTCCTTGGACTTACCTGCCCTCATTCAGAGAATTCATTACTAGTCCTGGATTTATTTGCAAGAGTAGATTTTCTGGGTGGGTGGGTTTTGTGGTTTTGTTCGTGTGGGTTTTTTTCTTCTAATAATTTAGGTAGCATTGTTTTGCAGTACTGCTCTGGTAAAAGTCAGTGTTTCTCTTAAAATGAAATTTCATTAGATATACTGTAACTGAAAAGCCTATAAAGTGAAATATGGGAATGATATTATCTTGAAGATAAAACATTAAACTGGTGTTCATCTGTGACTAGGTTACCTAGATGTAAAATGAAGAGATTATACCTTCTTTCATTTTTTGTTGTGTTTGAGACCTGAAGCTCCTCTGGATAACTTTGATGGCATTCTGGCTTTCTTTTTCTATTTCTCAGACATGTCATCTATTTATTGAAAACATTTCCTGATTATAATCTTTGATTTTATTACTCAGATGTTTGGATGAAGTCTTGATGGCTAGTAACATATGAGAGAGTAGAAAGAATGATCTGGCCTTACACCATCTGAATTCCTCAGAATATATTTTCAGTCAGGTCTTTTGAGTGCAACTAGAATACGAGTACTAATTGTTGTCATATCTGTG
This sequence comes from Eopsaltria australis, assembly GCA_034509425.1. Classification (NCBI taxonomy): domain Eukaryota; kingdom Metazoa; phylum Chordata; class Aves; order Passeriformes; family Petroicidae; genus Eopsaltria; species Eopsaltria australis. Next base: position 246,731 of record JAVTVJ010000380.1, read on the forward strand.
TTTTTTGATTTTGGTTGGGCTTTTTTTTTATTATTTTACTAGCCTAAAAAAACTGTCAAGGTGAAGCCTCGCCCTCCGATGACCCCTCGACCATCCAGCGGTGCAGTGGCTGCTGCTCGTCATCGCTTTTTGAGAGTGCTCCCCCATATCGGACAGTCGTGCCTACCTCCTCCTGGGAACGTGCATCAGTCAGAACCTCCCCAGAACGCACTTTCAGCTTTGGCTACCTTGGCCACTGCTGGCAGAACAATGCCATCCACAGCTAATCACTTCCTCAAGGAAGATGACACTTGGCAGAGCAACTCCTGGTCTCAGCCAGTCAATAGCATCAGGTTACCACCGAAAATATCTCGCGTTGAGCTAGAAAATGCAAAACTACCTGCAAGTAGTATTCTGACTCCTGTTTCATCCCTGCCTGCAAATTCAGAAAAAGCATCTGAAAATGTGACCTCAGCAAGTGAGGAGGATGCTGTTTTGTTTCCAAATCTAACAAATGTGGAACTATATGGAACAGAAGACGAACATCTACCTGAACCAGATGCTTTTGCTTTTTTAACAGAAGCAAGCACTGCTGAACAGTGTAGTGAGATATATGACATAGGAAAGGTGAATCCAGAGCTTGAACTGCCTGACGGAGACAAAGATTCTAAGGTTGTAGAGCAGCACAGAAAACCTGTTGGCAAAGTGCTGAGCACTGCAGCAATGGAGACTGGTCTTCTCAGTACTCGTGAATTAAGTCCTCAGAAAAATCTGCTTTTGTCCCCACTCCGGTATTCAGCACAAGTGGCACATCACAGTTCTCTGAAACCACAAGCACAGCCCAGATGCTTTGAGGCTGGTAACTTGAGATCTACGGCCTCCCCAAATGTGCTTCGATCGTTGGAAGTGCGTAGTATAGCAGACTCCTCTTTTCCTAGGACCACTAGATTTTGTAGTGTGAAAGTAGAGGCACTCGGCAAAAGACCTGATGTAATTTCTAAAGCAGAGGCTAGAGACATCACAGATGTGGCTAGCAAGGCATCCAAAGAACCTGCGAGTTCTGTAAGTAATTTAGGATTTCTAGCTTCGCTGGCCCGAAGCACAAACAGGGAAAGTTTACAGAGTTCCTGTGGGACTGACAGGTTTCGGACTTCTGGTATTGCACTACCTACAAACCTGCAGCATTTTCAGGAAGAAAGCTTTAGGAAAACTGCTCCTCCAAATGAAGCTGCTGAATATATTCTAGTGAGTATGAACACGTCCAAGAAATCAAATTTTTCCTGTTTTTGTGATACTGATGTTACAAAACTGGATGTGTGTGTGTGTATGTGTCTTGTCAGGAGAGGCAGATGGGGTGCAGGAGGTGTGTTTAAATCTCTGATTGTCTTAAACTGTTTTCTGAATGACTGATGATATCTAAACTGCCTCTTTACCTAAACAGGTCCTACAAGTAATTTTTCATTAAGATGAAAGCAGTGGTTCTGTTCACAACTGATGAGTTCTTGTAGTGAGATAGTTCGGAGTGTGTGTGTTACAAGTGTCATATGGCTTCTGCTGCTCACTGATTGTCATTTATTCCAAAGTGTGCCCAGTGACTGGCACCGCACATGCCAAGCTTCTGCTCTCTAATGTACTTTGTTTTGGTGTATTTTGAAGAGTGGGGAGATCTATTAAACAGCCATTGAGGGTAAGGCTTTATATTGCGGAATTGTAACTTTGTGTGCAAAGTTGTCTTGGACTCTTCATTGGTAGATTGATAAAACATTGATACCAAATAAGCTGATACCAAACTACCTACCTTTTTCATTTAATTTCCATCTGCTAGTAATTTCCTTGTGGAAATTTTTTTTTTTAGTCTGCGCACGGGCTTGGAATGAATGGAAGTATGGCAGCTGTAGGGAAAAGAGTAGGTAAGTAACTTACATAATAATTAAAGATGGCTCTTTAATCTTTCCTGATATATCACATATAGAGAGGACAAAAATAATTTATCTTTGTAAGGCATTTGGTTTCTAGAGTCCTTGCTGTATTACACTTCTATAGCACGGTTAATCTTTTAATATTTTAAATAATTCTGTAACATGCAGATTGCATCCAGATCTTAAGTGGAACACAAATGCAACTCCTTCTTAGCTTTTTTAATACTTAGTGAATCCTGCACATCATCTGTAGATCTAAATGTGAGTTTCTGTGGCTGAAGTTTCCAAATTATCAGTTCTGTGAATACTTCTGAGTCTACTAAAATCAGAGCCAAATTTCTCAGTAACATTGTCTTTAGTACAAAAAAAAAGTGGGGAGAAAGCAATAAGGGCATGGATGCTGCAGAACACTGATACAGTGCAGATTTTTCACTATTTTTTGAGCTGGTCATCATTTTTCTACCCTAGCCTTGGTAACTGTGGAGTGCTTAATTCTTGACATCTACTGAAAAAGGATATTATGCATAGGTATTAATTGCTTATGTGATTAATTCTGTTGGGAGGAAAGGAATTGTCTAAATTAATGCTTTTAAAGCTCTTAAGACAGTGAACTAAGGATTTTCAGCACATTTAATTTTTCTTCTATGTATCTTTGAATTAGCAAGTTTTCTTTTCTTTCTGTATGACCTTAGGAAGAGGTGGGTGTGTATTCCAGATCCAGGTATAGAAAATGAGGGAGACAATAGGTGTGCAAATAGCAGCTGCAACAGAAAAAAATATGTAATTGTAATGTTGTGGCAAAAGCTGCTAAGAGTGGGTTATGCCTTTGTTTCTCAGCTGTGGGGGCAGCTTTGACTTGGCAGTCAGTGAACAGGTCTGTCCTTTGCTGCTCCAGAGGTGATACCCTGAGAGCCATGTCTGCATGATGGGGAAGCCTACTGACACCTGAGTCACTTTAGATAGGAAGGACTGTGAAGAAGCCACTCCTCTGGTGTATCTTATGTCAGGCAAAAGTGTATTTTCCAAAGAATGCCAGACACGAGTTGGTGTGGTCATACCATGCAGGCTCTTGAGAGAGATGTGGCTGGAAATGATCTGGTGTGTAACTGGCCAAAGGGCAGATCACTTTGCACTGTAGTTGCTCTAGGGACTGTAAATGTGAGGACAGGTGTGTTGTTTTTTCTGTTCAAGTAGGTCCTTAGGGCCAGCTGTCTTCAAGCTCTGTCTCTCACAAACTGGGCTAACTGATGATTCTGAAATTGTGTGCTTTTAGATGATGAAATTGTTAGCGTGGACAAATGTTGCCTGGAAGTTTCAGTGCTGGATAGGAGTGGGGTGGGAGTGGTTGGTAGTGATGGCTGTGATGTGTAGGGATTGATTATTGAGTGCAGTCTGCTGCATCTCATCCAAGAAATTGCTGTTGGGATTAAAGGTGTGCTGGACAAAAATACTTGTGAACTCATGAGGTAACTCTTTGGGAACATCCTGATAATGCAGCAGTAGAAATACTGAAAGAATGTTTGAGAGGATGCATTGCCTACTTTATTGATTTAACATGTGGGAAATATGCTTAAGCAAGTTGTGGAGAAACAACTTACTTTCATAGATAGAAGGGAGATTGCTTTTCTTTACATGATCTCCGGTTAATAAAGCAACAGCCAAGACTTACGTGGCAAAAGTAAAAATAAAGTAAATTTTTAAGTGTAGAAATTTTAAAAACATCTGCAAAGTGCCTACTGCAACCATATGGCTAAGTACAGACCTGTAATCTAATTCTGTACTTTCCCTGCAATGATGGAGTACCAGAAGGAGTTTAAAACATTGCAGTACTTGCTTGGCAAACTACTATACTGAATATATTGGATGCTAGGTACTGGAATGCCCAGCTGATTCTTTGTAAAGCCATTGTGCACAGAGCTTTCCCAGTGACACTCTGTGTGTGTTCATTTTACACCTGGAGAAACCATTAAGAGATGTGTTTCTTGATTTATCCTGTGACTTCTTGCTTATGTGAACTTCTAAGGGGTGTTAAACATAACAGTTCTGTGCATTGTGATGCCTCTTTCAAAGGTGCTCCTAAGCTTGAGGTGTGTTTCCTATTTTGGCTTTCAGGGTTTATTTTTCCCCTGTCCTTTTAGGCTTTGGGGTTCCCTCCTGAAGTATCATAAGAAATGCAAAATAAATCTGCATTTCAAAAGGTAATTTATTCACAAACTAGTTAAAAGTTAAAATATCTTTGCTGTCTTTCTACTTCTGAAAGCAGGTGAAACAACCCATCTTCCACCTGTGAATGGCTTAATTCAAGCAAAAAAGAAAATTTCAAAGCACTGCTTTCTTTGTGGCAAGAAAACTGGATTGGCAACCAGCTATGAGTGCAGGTAGGCTAAGTATATAATCAGATGTTACTTAAAATTGATAGATGAGTTAATGAAAAAGTTTTCTTTGCTGCATGGTATTCCTTAAGCATAGCAAATCAAAAGGCAACCTTCACAAAAGTTGGCAATTCTCAGTTCAGCAAAACTGCAGGAATTAGAACTCAGGAATGTTGCCCCTGTTCTGCTCTTGAAGTGTATGTTCTTCCAGGAAGAGCAAGAAATGGAAGGTAACAGAATGGAAGATAACAGGAAATGAACGAGATAACAAAAAAGAACAATGGCATTTTATACTGGTGGGAGAAGAGCTTGCTAGAGATCCATGTTCTGCAAAGTTTCTCATCAATAATTAACAACTTGAGGAAAAACTGGGTTTGGTACAGTTTCTCAGAAATCTCCCACAGATTTTGCCCTATTTCAGCACATCTTCACAATTTATGAATTTATACAAATTTGTATTCAACACAGAACACCAGAGTGCTGGTTCCCCAAATAGTTACTTGTAGACAACACAGAAGAGAGGTGGTGCTTGGTGGTGGTCTTGGGAAACTAAAAAAAAGCAGCAAAGAAAAGCCCCAGACAAACAAATAAAACTCCAAACAAACAAAAAAAACACAACAACAACAACAAAACTCAGAAAAAAACCCCCACTCTCTCTGTTAATCTTGGTTTTCAATGTATTTTTTCCCCACAAGATATTTTTTTCTTAGTATTGTTTCCTATGAGCTGGTCAAGGTTGGGAACTGCTGCACTCTGAGGGCTGCATTTGGAGCTGATCTTGGTTCATGCCAACAACAGCAAAATGAAAAAGAACTTCTGCCACTGGGGAATCACAGAGAGAATTTCAGGATGAGGAATTTTCTCCTTACTGATTCTTCAGTCTCTGATTTTGAAACAATTTTGGACACTGCTCACTTTTCTGATGAGCAAATACCTGCAAGCTCTTCTACAAGTAATTAAGCAGCTTGCTTAAGGTTAAAAATGAAGGGGGAAATGGCTCATCTCCAAGAATAGCACTGTTTTGGTTTCAAAAGGAGTAACCATAGGACCTCTTACTGCAAAGCAGCATAAACCAAATAGAGAATATACTCATATGAGAAGAGTTGTGATTATGGGACCAAGAACCAAAGAAAAGCAAATTTATTTCCAGGCACACAAAGCCTCAGGAACAGCTACAGTTTATTATGAACCCAGACAGACAGATAAATAAATAGGGGATTATATTGTAATTGTGAGTTCATTGGATAACGCTTAATCCGTTTCAAGAGAATTCTGATTTTGAGTGGTGTCAGTGTTTTACTGTCAAGAAGCATCTCTATCAAATAATCAGGCAACAGGACACCAATGTAAGTCTCCAGGCAAAGCCCTTGTCCAGATCATATACCACATCTAAAGTATGCTTTTCTCCTGGTATCAGTCTTAGCGGCAGAACTGCCAAGCTTGAAGCAAAAATCCTGATCTTAACTATCAAAATTACAACTGATATTGGATAGATGAACCTTTTTGAAGTCCTACAGGAAGTTATATTCCCTGTAGTTTGTCTGATGTCTTACAGCTCACTAAACTTGTATTTATTAATATTAAATGGCTAATCTGACTTTATGCCAGGCAGAAGTTGTGCTGGAAACAACTGTTTTGATTGTCTGAGTGATGTTGTGGTTTTGAATTGAAATGCATTGCATGGATTTCACCTGAGGGAATTATTGTCCATGGTTTTGTCCTCTGAATTCTACCAACTAATATTGTGTGAGGTCCTTAAAAAGGAAAGAAAGTAAAACAAAGCTCATCATTCTTAATTTGTAAGTGTATTTGATCCTTGACAGCTGGTTCCTGGAATACTGATCTTGCTTAACTTCCCAGCTGAAGAGATTGTTGGGTTAAAACTAAAACATTCAGTGTGAAAATGATCATTTTGTGTACTCCACCAGTTAATGTTACCAGTCAAGGATGATAATTCAAACAGCTCTGTCATTTAAGACATGATTAAGCAAAATGGCTCCCAGCATGTCAGAGCATTAAAAGCTTCTAAAAGTTTGTAAGTTGTAATATTCTTGATTCTTCAGATGTGGAAACAACTTCTGTGCAACACACCGCTATGCAGAGACTCACACCTGCACCTACGACTACAAGAGTGCGGGTCGCAGGTATTTGCAGGAGACCAATCCCATCATTAGTGCACCAAAGCTCCCCAAAATCTGACATGGTTGTGCTGCATGTGGCCACTCTGCCGTTGAAGAATTGTAATGAATTGAGAGAAGCACTTGCTTAAACTGCATAATATTGCCATGCTCCGTATTTAAAGATTTGCCAAGTAACAAAAGCACATGAGGATGCATCGAAGAATAATGTGAACACTACTGCAGTTAAAACTTTTCTTCTTGAGTGAATGAAACGTTAAAAATTAGTTTCTAAAAACTTACACTATGATTCAACTGTTACTGCACGTGTTGTGTTTTATATTTGGAAAAGCTATTTCACTAGACAAGTCTTTAAAGATGCACTTTACTAACTTTACTGTATAAGCAGAGTTGAGGGGGTGTTGTAATGAGGGTGTCATGTAATGTCTTCTGTACTCTTGGTTTTTGTCCATTGCGTGGTATCTTCTAAGTTATTTCACTAGAAAGATCCTCCCTCCCCTTTCTTCAAACAGCCTGTTTCAAGATTTTAAGGGGATAGTGTGTTCCACCCCTCTGTTTCATTCTGATTGATATTCGTACATTGTGTGTCCATTCTGAAAATTACATATCATCTTAATCACATTTTCTTAAAATAATGCTGTTTATATGACAAGTTTGTTTTTAAATAGAAAGTTCCCTGTTTGTTGCCATTAAATATAAGAAACAACTTATTTTAACTTTTTTTGTAATCCTAGATTTTTTTAAGACTTCACAACTTGCTTTGTTAAGATGTTGAATGCTGTTACTGGAAGAAATTCTAATAAATATTAAATTTTATTCTCGTTTATACTGTCATAAATGCACAAAATAACTTCTCTCTTACAGTGAGCTCCTATATTAAAAGTTGGGCTCTGTTGGGAGGATATATATTTATTTTCTTCTTTTTTTTTCCCACAAGCACTGGCTCATATCTGTTCATACTGAAGCGGATGGGAAGAATTCCCACCAACTTCATTAGGAATAGTGTGACCAACACTGTTTGCTTTAACTAAAGCTCCTCAAGTCGTACAGGTGTACTAGAAAAGGCAAAATGGATGCCCAACAAATGAGATGTGTTAACCTTTCTCCCCTCCAGCTGACACAGTATAAAGGCTGTTCAGTAAATGCATGAGGCACCTCTAATGATCGTGTAGCCACTGCAGAAAATGCTTTTGGAAGAATATACCTACTGAAAGACTTTCCTCTTTCATTCCCTTAATCCTTGTGAAATATTTTTATAAGCATAAGTTGTATGAAGTGTTCCAGTATAAGGAGATTAATAAAAAACCTACGACAAAGCACCAAAACAAAAGAAATCCCCCCACATTGCATCTAGGTAATCAGATGTCATGGTCCCTGACTTGTCAAAGTCCTCAGCTACTTAAGTTAGTTGTGATATTAAAATGATCTATGCTGCATCCCAGTCAAAGGGTAGCAGCTTATGAGAATGACAGTCAGAAGGTGGGCCAAGAAAGAAGAAAAAGGATCAGTAGAAGAGCGAGAAGTAACTTGAGTCTCATCCTTGGGGGAAATCCATTTCATGTCATCCACTTGAAACTTCTTAAACCTGAAGTTTTCAGAGTGATGAGCTTGGAAACAAATGTTCCAAATCATTCTCCTGAGCACTGATAAGATAAAAAGGTCATCCTGTGTGTGTGACTTCTGTGCCTGTTATTACTGGAGAAGGTTACTGAGCTGTGCTACATGCCATGAACTGCCTGGAGTTTTTATTTCATCTCCACATGGGATAGCGTTTGATGCCAAAGGAAAAGAATAAGGAGCATGACGAATGTACCAGTGTTTTCCCAACAATTACAGCTCAGCAACATTCTGAAGACAGAGGTATTGCACTTTGTGTAGGTGCAGTAGGGATTTGGTAAGAAGTGGAATTAAAATAATGTGGACTGTCATCATGTAATCTGATTTTGCATAAGTGTAATTGTCAGGAAATTGTTTTGCAGTGTGTTGGAATGGCCATGTTCAAATTTTAGTACAACTGCATAACAGATACGTGGTAGGAAGTCTCTGAGTCATGTCTCAATTTTGAGTCTCCCTTTCTGCATATGTATAATGAAGCGCACAATAATGCAGATTTAGAATATGCAATGAGCTAATAATCTAATTTCCCTGTGTGTAGAGTCTAATAATTTTTAATATATCTCATTTTAATTAATACACAGACTTCTTGTTCAGAGCTCCACTGGTTTTGTTCTCACAAAGTGTTACAGGCATTAATTTTCAACCAGCAGTACAGCCAAAAGAGCATTTTAATTTGTAATTAACTGTTTCGGTGTTAATTCAGATGCTATTGGCTTTTACCAAGTCCTGTGTTAGTTTCTGCTATGGATTAGTTACTGTTTACTGTGTAAACTTACGTAAATGGTTTGGGGTTTGAGTATTAGTGTACCATGTTGCTGTGCATCTGCTGAAGACAAATGTTTAGCTTTTGTGTGTTCATGTAATTAGATTATTTTATTATAAAGAGCTAACATACAGGAAGTTGAACAGTTACTTTGGTGTGTGCTTCTCTGCCTTCCTGCCAATATTTTTTGCTTGTTTCTTTTATGCTTGAAGACCTGTGAGGCAAAACCAGGCTACTCTCTTGTTAAATGATCTCCAGGATTCTTGTGTCAAATTGATAAGCACCACAGAAGTGTCAGAAATGTTTTTGGATCTTGAATTAAACACTTCCATTCTCTGAAATCTCTAGAAGCCCATGGTGATAAAATATGTTCGCTTGCAATTTCTGTCTATTCAGTTTGCAATCCCCTGGGATGTAATTGCAGTGGTGCCTTCTGCTCACAGTCTTCAGTTGTAGACAAGGCTAGAATTCTTAATTCATATTATAAAATATAAAATTAAGTCTTTCCAGGGTTTTTTGCATATAATGAATTAGACACTTTGCTTTCTTTTCAAGTACTTCTAGCTTTCATAATGGGGCACCATCTTTTGGGTGTAAACTGGATTTGGTGTTGCTTCTGCCTGTAAGGAGTTGCTTCCACCTGCAGTTTTTGTGTTGGGTCATGTTTTCCCAATCTTTATGTAAATCAGGTTCATCTTGAGATGCATTTGACAGTTTTTCTGGTTTCTGTATTAGCACTGAGCTACAGATGCTTACGTGAGGACATTCATGTGGCTGAGAACCACATCTGGAAGCGTGGTCCACTCGTTTGTGCATAACTTCTACACAGGGACGTTGTGGCAGGTTTTCCTGGGTTTCTCTTGCATTTGCTGTGTGTTTGAAGCTGCAGAGAAGCAACACCAGGGGGCAGTGGAGGCATTTCGAAATGGCAAAAAGTTTCGGGTTTGTCCAATAAGCAGATTTAAAAAAAAAAAAAAAAGTGTGATTATTTGTTTATGACCCTTGCTCAGCCCACTCTGAACAGATCTGAGGAGGTCAGCAATAGGGTGCATTCCTTTTCCTAAATCCAAACGTTCTAAAAAAATCAGAATGGAAGAGTACCTCAAAAACGTTTCTATGCTGAGTTTCATGATGTAATTTATTAGGCAATCTTAATGTATTCAAGACTAGACGGCTCTCCTCTCTTCCTTCCCACTAACCCTGCAGGGTTGAATTTCAGAGGTGTCTGTTAGCCAAGCTATGTTGGATGGTATGTTTAGCCATGTTTACCAGATGTCTGGTAAAAATGCTGCATGTCCCCATAATTTCTTACTTCAAAATGACAAGTGTTGCTGGTTTTTTCCTATGGATACAGGGTGAGGATATGAATGTATAAATTCAGTGGTGTGTGAGGAATGTATGCCAGTAACTGCTAAAGTGACCACTCCTTACTATCTGTCTTGTCTAACCTTGCAATTCAGAAAGCTTTACAGTTCCTCAATGGCAGAAATTTGTTTCTAAATCACACTTATGGCTGTTTCAATCCTTTTAAATCCAATCCTCAGAAAGACTGATTACTATGTACCATATATATAGGAAGTGTATATATAGCTCCATAAGAATTATATTCTAATCACATCTGGATGGTGAATTATTGCTGAAATTAGGTGTTCTGCCCAGCACCAGAAATTCAAAACAGTACCTAATCACAAGAATAGTATTATTTACATGGTATGTGATTAAGAGTGTTAATGAGCAGGAAATGAAAATGCTGAAGTTTTCTAAAAGGAAAAGTCAGGGCTTTCAAAATACCCTCTCTTCTTTCTCTCTGTGTGAGGGGTTTTTAAGCAAATGCATATGATTTTTTAGAAAGTGAATAATCTTTTCTCTCTCCCTTCTATCCATAAACTTAATGTGCAGATAGTCTTTTTTTTTTTTTTACTTGAACTAATGAGACTTAGATTTATTTTGCCTGAATATTGTACTTAAGTGCTGGAACCATTGCCCATAATGAGCCTTGCTTGCTAAAAACCTGCACTGGCTGATGCAAAGTTACAACAAAGATCTATAATGAAATACCTTTGGTTTTAAACGTGGTCTTGAGACTGAGAGTTGAGCAACAGGATTTCTTCTTAGCATCTCCTGTCTTGCCAGCAATCATAGGTAGTTTGTTTTGGGGAGACACAGGACTCATCAAAATAGATTGGTTTAGCCTGAGATCCATCCAGCCCCCCATCTGTCTCTGGCAATAGGAGGTAACAGGCACTTCAGAAGGTGCAAAAATTCCCTAACCAAGTATTCAGGAACAGCACTGGATCTTGCCTCATATCCTAATGACTAGTCTGAATTGGGAAGAACTTGCTGTCTCAGTGCACAGTATGGTATTAATCTGGAGGTCCATAAAGGTCTAAAACTATTTTTGAATCTTGATAGATTCGTTGTTTCACTTATTTATATGTGTAATGTGAAAAGAATTTTCTTTCACTGCAGTTTTGAATTTCCTACCATTTTCAAATTGAAATTCATTTGGTCCAGTGTTATGAGAAAGGGAGAACAGTGTCTCCTGAATATTCAGTATGTTCTGTCTTTGAATCACATCCCCTCTTACTCATCTTTCTTATGGTAGCAATTCACTGTCTTTACTATTATAGAGCCTTAATTATGCTTGCTGTCCTCCAAATCTCCTCTAATTTTGCATTATACTTTGTCATCTGCAGTTCTCTGGTTCCCATTTTCCTGTATTGTGTATTTAGCTATAAGCTGCTCAAGGTACTGTTACAATGGAAGCCTCTAAAATTGTGAAGTCTACCAGGTGAAATATGCCAGGGGTTCTTCCAAGGAAGTCCCATAGAAATGCTTACTATTATTAATCTTCATCTAGTGTGGACAGGATGTAAATAGTATTTGTTAAGAGTATGATGAAAAATGTGGGAAAGTGCTCTAAGGGGAACATGTGGCTGAGTTCAGCACAATAGCTGCGCTTATGAGGAAGATGATGTTTGGGGTTTGTTACACAGAACCAGGTTGCCTATTTTTATGCCTTCACCACCTTTTTTTATGCCTTTATGTTGTTTGCATGCAATCTGTTAATTGCAGTGGGGAGAGCCAAAGCTTAGTATTGGCTGCTAAGAGGTAGGCTCGGAAAATGTCATTCCTCCTTTGCATATTTGGGTATGGGATAAATTACTTTCTATACATTCCTTAATGGTCCGAGTAACAAATGCGGAAGTGAACTGGCCAGATCCTTTTTCCACTTTTTTATCAGTAGAAGAGAAAGCTTTTTTTTTCTTCTCTTTTCCAAAGCAGGGGAAGGAAATGGTGAGCCCTAGACCCAGCTGCAGTACCACCTCACTTCTGGAGAAGCATTACTTGTCCCTGAGCTTCACTTTTTTTCTGGTAATGCATATCTTGCCTTGAATAAGCATTAAATTTACTGGGATACAAAGAAAGGACCAACGTACTTTCTGCTTTTTTCTCATTTGGCTATTAAATGGCAATGACTTGCAGTGGTGTAAGCTTTAATCAAGTGTGACACCTTAACACTGTGGACTGGATTTCTCTAGAGCCAGTTCACCCATACCCACACGACTAGTTTTACCTACACAAATCACCTTCAAAAGATCAGTTTGTTGTATTTGCCAATCTTTAGTTTTGAGGCTCAGAAAGGAGAAAATACCTCTGAAAGCTTCTACAGAGGATAGTGTTTTTGAGGCCTGGGTTAGGCTTTATTACTTCAAAAGCTTATCTGCTCTGAGACAGATTCAAAGCTGTATCAAATCTTGTCAGTCCTCAAAGGCAGCCTCACATGACTGTTGAAGAGTTGCTGAAGCCTGCTGGGGTGTGTTGTCATATGCCTTTTTGTCACACCCCATGCCAGATTAAACCTGCTGCGTGTAGGGCTGGCTACAGCCATTGTCTGCTGCACCCACAGCCTACAAGGGTCTGACAGCACTGCACTGGGAGAAAGGCTACAGCTTGCTTTGCAGGCAGGAATGCTCTTTTCTCCTGCTGTTTTACACATGAGACTTTAACTGTCCCAGAGATGGGGTTCAAACCATCATTGTGATTTTCAAAGGCCAGGTTTTAGTAAAATGTATTTACTATAGTGCTGATTTATGTCCAGCATCTGAGACTGAGGAAAGTTTGATAAATTTCAGGCACTTTGAAAAAACATTTGTTAAAATGTCTCCAAATCACCTTCTTGGTGCTCTGGCAGTGTTTTTGTTAAAGGTGATTTAGCCTTAGAAATTTGGTGCCTTTCTGATAAAAGCTGATTCCTTAATCAGTCAGGAAGGATGTAAACTTTATTTGTATTTCCTTTCATCTTTCTACTTGAATTCCCATCAGTTCTGTTCACCTTCCCTAATGACTCCACTTATCCCTTCTCCTACCAGAATCTGTTTTATTCACCTAGCACAGGCAGAAAACAGCAGAACAACAGCGCAGGAAGGAATGAACCCTCAGCTCACCTTCAGTAAAACATAAGGTCATCAGAGAACTTTTGGAGAAATATCACTTTATTTTGGCCAGTAATGTGCATACAAGAGAGTGAACAGATGGGAGTACACACAGCTCAGGATATGCAGGTTGAAAGAACTAAAGGAATTGAGCTGGCTTGGAGAAAAACTAGACCCTAAACACAGTGGAATTACAAAGTAATCCCTGAAATATTGTGGAGTTGCTATGGAAACATGCAGGTGCTCAGACCAACACTGTACACTAAAAAGATCATTTATAATTATATGGGAAAATGAATTATGCTTTTCCACATAACTACTATATGTACTGTAATAACTAAGGACCAAAATAGGACGCAGTTATACAGCAGTGTTACTATTCAGGGTTTCTGCCCCACACCACTTTCCACGTCTTTATGCTAAAAGGAATAAAAGTATTTCTAAAAAGCATAGACTTATAATCATATGCTAGATGACCTATGCTAGATCTGTGCTGCTTCTAGAAAGGACTGGAGTCTCCTGGGAACAGAGGTACTTTTGTTTTGTCTTTTAAAACTTCAATAAAATTGTACTTATCGTTGATGGCCATGTGTGTGCTCACAGTCCAGATCTTGTGTGCAGGGCATCGGGGCAGCTCTCTTCTGCAGATCAGTCAGCCTCTTCAGCTAAGTGTGACATGAATTTCTAGGCACACATTCTCAAACTATGTTTTTTCTGTAACTCCAAGCCAGAACTATTCAATTAGCAAAATGGAACGGTTCTGTTCCGTTCCTGTAATTTTTTAAAACCTTTTATCTTCTACTTAGGTTTCGAACAGCAAAACTAGCTGGAAGAATTTAATATTTCCATTTGACTAATGGCCTTTAGCTTAAATTTATTCATTCTTTCCTGTTTTTTAAATTAGCTGCAAGTTTGAGGGGGGAACATTTGCAACAGCTTATGTTAGCATTTTCTTCTGAGGGCTGTGAGGCATTCAGGATGTTCCACAGTAGTGCTTGCCCTTCAGGATTGAGGCTTTAGTCCCAGCTCTGCAGTCCTGTATTTAGGAGGTTGTTCCTGAGACTTTAAGTCAAGAACAATGTGTTCAAACTAGACAAGCTTTCTAGGGAAACAGAGACCATGGAGTAATAATTGCAAAACACAGGGGAGGCTTACATCTGCGAAGTGGTTTATTGTGGCTTCTCTTACTCTGCTCTGCACAACTATTTTTCTGTATAATTTCTACTTCTATTCCTGTTGTGTCTACAGGCCCTTTTCCGAGTCTGGCACACAGCACTGAGTGGTGAGCTATGCTGCTCCCAAAGTCGAATACAATCCTAACCTGAAAAATAATTTTAAAAACCCAAACAAACCACAAAACAAAATGGATTGATAGCGTGAACAAAGGAAAGAGCCACCCTTGAGAAACCCCAGTGGCCTCAAGGCTCTCTTTACGAACCTATACTGCCTATCAAAAGGACAACGGTTATCACCATATATTATGTTTCCATACCCTATCTTATAAAGGGCTACAATCTAAGTTTGTTAACTTCAATCTACATAGGACTACATTGGAGTTCTACACACACCACACACTCTCCTCTTCCCAGGAAGACACACCGAACACCCTGGGTGGTGCTTCTGCCACCTTCACTACATGGGTGTGCAATGTAATGACAGTATTTCAACCCAGCTTCTCTGCACTCTACAAACCTGTTGTAATATCTCATTTTTCTGTAGGGGGTTGGTTGGGCACTGCATGAGAAGTGGTTACCTTACTCATTTTATGCTTTTCGCACTGTTCTTGAAGGGTAAATGTAATTTCCCTGGAGCCCTGTAAATTATTGTGAAAAAGTGCAGATTCAGAAGATGAAAATGTCAACTTAGATTTAGTGAATGAATTTTCATGTCAAGTCAGGTTTCCTGGTTTTCTGTTTCTTTCTCTGAATATCTGCTTTCTTGTTTGTGCTGCACTGACAGAAACTGTGCAGTGAAGCTGCCTGTTCTCCTGTTCTTTTTCACTTATTCCCAAGTGGGATACACATCATGTCTGAACACAGAAAACTCTCCCTCGACTTACTCTCATAAAACTCACTTTGCTTTTTCCCCCTGTAAAATTCACCTCAATAGTACAGTTCAACTATTCCAGCATATCTCAGGAGAGAGATGTCTTTAGGAAGAAAAGATTAAAGTATCCTGCTTGCATAACAGAAGTGTAAAATAGCAACAGAGTATGGCACCCAGATAAGGTATGGGGCAAACTCGGAGCATTTTGTTGACATATTTTTTGGCTGATAAATCAGTATATGCAGGTGAGCGACAATATAAAACACCTTTCGACGACGGCTATAAGCCATCTTCCGGCTTTCAGCACACATGCATTTTTAAAAAGTTAAATGGCACCCTATGAAGTTAAGATGTTTTATCCTACGTACTTAAAGCGCGAGCCGTTTTACCCTGGGCAATAGTGACAGCAGCATCCCGGCCTGCGGCTGGGGGAGGCAGGGCTGAGGGCTGAGCTCGGGACAGCCGGTCCCGCTCGCTCCGCTGCCCGTTGTCGCCTCCCGCTGCCCGCCAGTGCCGCCAGTGCCGCCCCCCCGCGCAGGTGGCAGGAGCGTCCGCGGTGGGAGGTGCGGAGCGGGGCTGCAGCGCCGCGCGTCCCAGCGTGTCCGAGCGCTCCAGCGGGGAAGGCTCCAGCGGGAGGCGATCAGGCACCGCCGCAGCCCCGTCCCGCTGCACAGCGGCCGCCTCGCCTGCCCGTGCTGCTCTGGGCCATGGCGGCGGGGGCGGGCCGGGGCGGGGCGGCGCGCTGACAGGCAGCCCGGCCCGGGGAGCAGCGGTAAACAGGAGCCGGGGGAGAGCCGGGGGAGACCGGCCTCGCAGGAGCCTCCGAGCCCCGCGGCCCGCCGCCTCCCGGCCCCGGGCATGGGCAGCAGCAGCCGCCGCAGCCGGATGAGGAGCCGCCGGCCCGGGCCCTGTGCGGGGTACCACCAAGGTAGGCTCGGCCGCCGCCCTGACCGCGGGCAGCCGCCGCTTCCTCCGCGGGGGCCGAGCCGGGTCCGGCGCCCCTCCGGCACGCCGAGGCCGGGCACCGAGGCCGGGCCCGGGGGCGGCCTAGGGGCGGGCCGGTGCGGGGGCCGCCCGCCCCGGGGTCGCTGCCCTGCGGCCGCCGCTCGTCCCGGCCCCTCTGGCAGCACCTCGCCCCGCCGGTCCGGCAGGTGAGGCGCTCCGGACGAGCAGCAGGCGGCGCGGCCCGGCCCGGCTCCCCGCGGACCGTGCAGCCCCGGCGGCCGGGCCAGGGGCGGCGGGGCACCGGGGCCGCTGGGACGGGCGCTCGGCGCGGGGCGTTCAGGGCTGCTCCTCTGTCGGAGCTGGGGAAGCGGCACCTAATTCCCTGGTAAGAGGCTTTCCCACCTCCGCCGTCTTTGTCTGCACGGCCTCAGCTGCTGCTGCTGGCGCTGGGAGCATTAGTGTTGCTGCGGGGAAGCCGAGAGCGGATCAGCTGTGGGAAAGGGACCGTGTTTGCACCAGGTGTCCCGTTAGGAGGAGGACGCGAATTCGCGTTCCGTGAGCAACGTGGAACAGAGATACGCCAGAGAGAAAACAGTGCAGAGGATATGCTGCTCACAACATGTTTGTAAGGAATCGTGAAGTTTCACGGCAGACTAAGAAATAGTCAGAATTCCTTCGTGCTTTCTGGAGCTAGTTGGCAGGCAGAGTAATGCTCGAGTTGTTCCAAGCTGTAACACTTTAACTTCTCATTTTAGTATGCTAAAAGTGCAAGCAAAGCGAGAATTACAGTGTGCCGGTGCCAGATCAGTTGGTCTCAAACTGCAGTGCAAGAGGGCACGCAGCTCAGCTCTGCAGTTGGCAAAGGACTGGTCTACTTCCGAGCATAGCAAATCTGTGAAATAACCCAGCAGCATAAACACAGAAGGGACAATTTAGCTAGAGCTCGAGTGGAGGTGGGAAGAGATGTTGGAAGGAAAATGGGGGTGGAAGAGGAGAGAGCCGGTCTGACAGTAACGCTTCAGTTGAAGCAGCAGCAATCTTTATGAATTTGTGCTTCTAAAATTGGTTTGGAGTAGTGTCAGATGAGGCTGAGATTGATCTAGTAATAGCCCTAGTCAAACATTTTCAGAGAAAAGTTTTCTTTGAAAAACACTTTGTTTATTAGACCTAAGATGTTTTGTTTGAAATCTGTCAACACTGGTCAATTTCTACTGGTGCAGGGTTCTGCCAGGGCTGCCTGAGGACCAGGATTGCTGGAAACATCACTGTTCCTGTCTTAAGGATATGCCCCAGCACCAGGAATAATAACTGCTGGGGATATTGGCAGCTTCTCAGCTGCAGCCCAAACCATTTGGTGCCAAACCACTTGGTTTCCTCAGAGCAACCTTACAGCTGCTCGGAGAAAGTGAGATTTGATTCTGCTGCGGTTGCTGAAAATGGTAGGATTGCTGAAGTCTGAACAACTGCCCTTTTGCTAGGAGCTCCATGTGACTTAGGTCTAATGTAAACTTAAGAAATTAACAATTCACTGAATGTTTGTTGTTACGGTGTTGGGTTTTTTGTTGTTCTTTTGATATTTTTTTTATTTGGCTTTCAGCTAGCCCTAGCCGGCAGTTCTGCTTATAGAGATAAACCAGTTGAAAAGAAGTTATTTTCTCTTCTGAGGTGTCACATTGGAAGAAAAACTGCATGCTTTTCATGCCTGACTGTATGGATATGGGGCTAGAATTGTTGGAGATGTTCAGGTGAGGTCTAGTGCCACCTGTTCCCTGGCTGCTTTTGCGCAGTCTTAAGTGTTACAAGGATAATTTAATTCAGCATGCTGGGCAAACTTTTTATATTTTCAGGATGAGATTTTTTTTTTTACTTTAAACTTCTGTTATTTTAGATCTAACATTTTGGATGAGCAACTCCCCCCATGTTTAAGGGTGAAAGGATTTATTCTTCCCAGCTGCTGAGGCTATCCCAGGTACTTTAGGCAATGTACCAAAGTGTCGGACAGAGTGATTTCCTTTCTGCTCTTCCAAACACTGACATTAGTGGGGAAGGCAGGGCACTGCAGGAATGTGACAGCTTCCAGTAATAATACTGCTCAAGGAAGGAGTTGTAGGTGGTTCTTACAAGCCCTGAATTGATCCTGCTGTGTAAGAAAAAGCAGTCTCCTGCTATGGGTCTTTTCTGCCATGTACCTCAGTCAGCCCTAGTGGGCCTGACTGATAGCTAGCTTCAGAAAATGTGAATAATAGAGTGTGCATGGCTGTCTGCCAGGAAAAAATGAAAACAGGAATGAGGTTTCTTCATCTTTTTTCTAATTGTTTTTTATTTTCTTTTGCTCTTGTTCTGGCCTTCCACCCTCCCCCAAAAATATAAGGAACTCTTGATCCTGTACAAGTGTTTAACTAGCATTATTTAAGAGCCTGTAGATGGACCATAAAAAATTAACAGGCCTTGAAAGAAGGAACTTCCAGGAATCCTGAACAGCCTTGTGCTTGGACTGTGTCTGTGTGTGGCAAAGCTTTAGAAGGTTATAAGGAATGAAACACTTGAAATCTGGGAAAAACTTCCCTTCCAGGGTATGAGGTATTAGAGGGGAAATCTTCCTAGGGGACAAGTTACCCATTCACTGCTCATGCCAGTTCCTTCTCGGGAGCATCTAATGCTAGCTGCTGCAGAAACTCTGTGAACCATTCAAATCACACATCTAATTCACTGTATTAATTTCCATAGTGAGACAGAACTCATGCAGGGTTTGCTGTTTTGCTGACTTGTGCAGAGATCTGGTGGCAGCTTGTTGTAGCATAGCAGAGCTGGCATTAAACTTGCTGGGTGGGCTTTGTTCACTGTGAATTTTCACAGCTCCAGATTGTTGAAATCCTCTTCACTGAGATAGGGTCAGTTTTGCTAGTTCTGTTTGGATTTTACTGAAAACTTCCCAACAGAACTCATAATTTCTAAACCAGATTATTTTTCACTGCTTCCCATGATGTTTTTGTGGGATTTTATCAAGGTATCCACATTCATGTGAAGCATTAAAAAAACCAAGTAACGGATTACATAGTGTTCGTTGGTTCTGGGGTAGGTAAATGGACAAAAGCCCTTGGAAGTCTGGTCTTTTTGCAATTAAAGGTATGCTTTAAGAGCTTTGTTACTCTTAAACTTAACTCATCACCAGACAGCCAGACAGTTTACCAACAGCAAGAGATCTCAACCATCAGCAGTTTCTAGTGCTTGCAATTTCTCTTCCCCAAAGACCAAGAAGGAAGGCTGGCCATTATTATATGTCCAGTTGATTATCATGTTTGGGCTGATCTATATCAAAGGTGCTTGTAAATGACTGTTAAACTTCTCTGTCTTTTAAAATGAATGCCACTCTGGAGCTCACATTTGGTACCTGCAGGCAAGTGGGGGGGCTTAGTAGCAAATCTTGAATTTAACCTGGCAGAATGTCACGGTTGATTGGACTCAACTGAAAACAGTGTTGGAAATTTTTGATGAAATACACATCTACTACCTGTGTGTAATACATATATGTGTAATGGGCGGAAAATAGTAAAAGGTTCTACAAAGTGTGGCTGAGATATATATGAAATAAAGCAAGTAGATGAGCACTTTATCCCTGGAGACTCATTTAAGGATCCCAGTTGTAAACATTGCAAAGCACATAGCCAAAATTCCTATGAAATATAAATACTGTATATTTTGGGGATAGGTAAATCCTGTGTACCAGTTAGGTATGCCTTGATATCTGCCCCTCAGAGCTTCTGTGTGTACTTCAAAGGGCATTGGACAGACTGCATGTCATTCTGCAGGTGAACAACTGCACCAGAGTTTCTCCTTGGGAAAACAGGCATTGGACTTAAGAGCATCATTTAACAGATCACTGCTAACTCAGCTAAGGGTGAGTTTGTCTCCCAGTCTGGTCATGGCTTCAGTAAGATCATGTGTATATGCACCATCCAGGATAAGAGGTTCATTACAAGGAATAAAAATGTTGTCAGCTGTTCTTCCCTGAGCAGTACCTTGTCTTCTGTCATGTCCTCGACACAGGATGAGAAACCTTTCTCTTTGAATCAAAAGGTCGGTTGGATAATAGGGGAAGGAAAGAAAGATAGAAGGTAACAAACTCTAGGGTGACAAATCAAAAAAGAAGAAAAAAAATAACAGAGTTCAAGTTTACACATAAAGTTGCTATTTTAAAAAAAAATTGTACCAATCCTTTGTGCCTCCCTTCCTCTCAAATGTACTTTATTTTTAAAAAGCTTTTTGGCTCCTCTTCAGTGTGTGTAGTGAGTCTGCAAGGAAGAGCATCTGTAGAAAAAAAAACCCCAATGCTTTTGAATAAATAGCTAGGCTTCCCCTGGGTCTGATCTGCTGATTCTAATGACCAGAATAATTTGTCACTCAGACTTACTTACTGCTAATAACTCTGTGCCATTGTGCAGCTTGAGGAAGGGAGTTGTGCTTCTGTTCTTGTTGCTAGAGTTGAGTTTGAAGTTCTGCTTTCTCATTACACAAGAATTACCATGGGCACACCACATGTGTGGGGATCCACACATTGCCATGACTCCTAGGACTGAAACTAGAAACTGGCTTCTAGACATGGGATTTGGGTGAATTTTGCCTGTAGACGACCATTTGAGTACCATTAACTGAAAAGGAAGCAACAGATTTGCTGTGTACAACCTGCCCTATAGCACCAGTTAAATATTGAGGAAGTATTCAGTCAGATCTTCTACTGTAGGCACTACTCTTGGCAGTGGACCTGGCCTTTACTTTCCTGGGAGAGGGAAGGTGATATCATGGGATTATTAGTGGGAGCCCCTCATCTCCAAATTACGGCAGGATTTACAAAAGGCATGTCTTTGTTTAATGTCATTTGTAAAGGTCTCCTAAAGCATTTCTTTGTTGAAGAGACCCCTTCAAAACCAGTGGGAGCTGTAGCAAGACAAAGCCTTCTCTGCCTATTTATATTTGCTTTCCCTGTCACTGGCTCCTTGTCTCATCCAGGACAGAGAATTAATCTCTCTGATCCCTCTATTTCTAGTTGTAAAAGCACAGTGTGCTACTGGGGGTGATTCACTACTACGCCAATCCTTGTTATAATCTCTTGTAACTACGAGTGCATCAGTCAGAAGAGAAAGGCTAATGGAAAAATATGACAGATTTCTGTGTATGTATTTTTTTTTCTATGTGCATATATATATTTATGGGAAGACTGATGGAGTAGAGAACAGGAAGTGATGCAATACAGGGCTCTGCCATGGTTTCATAACATGGGCCACATTATAGCAAGAAATTCTTGCAAATGACTCTGCTTGCCCTGCGTGCAGTTTTGTCTCCTTGCGTGTTTCCCATGGCCTCTTTCAGTAAACCACTCTTAAGGGACTTCCATTTAACAGCGGGATGAACTCTGCTACAGTAGATAGAAAGTGAAAGTTGGCAGTGGCTTTTTGGTTCATCATACATAAGCCTGGTGAAGTCTGGCATACTGGGGGAATGTGAAGAGCGTGAGGTAATAGTTTACCATAGGTGATGACAGAGAAGAAAACACACATGGGAGCAGTCTGGCTCTTTCTGAAGTTGACAGTAGACTTTGGTTTTTCATTTCCTTCTAGTATATGACGTGAGTTCCTCTTGTCGTTCTGCGTCCAAAATGTTGTCCTTTTAACTGTGGTTATTGTTAGAGCTTTTAGGGTAATCATCTTGAGCTTGCCTGACAAATCTGAATTGGAAGTGCCAGGACTAGGAAGGACAATTGTTGTCAGTGTTTTTTCTCTAGCACAGTCTGTGACCATTGATTTACAATGAAGCTGCTTCTATAAGATGTGTCTATATGTGTACGTGTATATGTGCATGCATATAATCCACAAAAGCAGGTGGGCTGAAGATTTGCTACTCTTTGACATTGCAAATGATCTCTAGAGGAAAGGATTTTTTTTACACCAAACATGATAAATGCATACTGGACTAACTGCTGTCTTGTTTCGATGAGAAGAAAAAAATCTGCTTAGCTTTAAAAAGCAGAGGAAGTTCGCTTGCAGCTAAAGGGTTTTTTTGTGAGAGACAGGAAATCTGAGGTTTTTTTCCTGCTTCTGGTTTGTTTTCCAGTTTCAGTTACTTCATCTATGCATACCTTAGTTTCCTGCAACTCAGTTGTCATCTGTGTCATGGTATTTGTAAGGTTCTTGGATCTTTAAAAACTTTTTTTTAACCTATTGTCTAAGGGGAAGTGGGCTTATGCAATCACGCTGCCAGTAACTTCTGAACCTGTTGGCTAAATGTCACATAATTGCTGGAACTTTAGATGTTGCAGAAAGAATGGAATATGAATTGCAATGTCACAGCTGAGAACTGCAGCCTTACCCTGTGCCGAAGCCCAAAGAGATGACACTTTTTAAACATAAGATAGGCTGCAAGGGTGAGTGGCCCCTATGAAACCTACAGCCACGGGATACCAAATGCAGCATCTCAGACTGTACTAATCTTTCTGCTGTGGAATGGCTTTCTTCCACTGCAAGGCCTTCTGAAAGCTTAGGAGAAATTTAAAATATTGTTACTAAATTAGAGCTGGCGTGGTGCAGCAGACTTCAGAAAGTTAATGTTTGATAACATAGTGTAGTGGAGGGAGGAGAGATACCCCTGTAGAATTACACAATTCTTGTCAGACTGGCTTGTTCTTGGGAATTAGCAAAAAACAGTAGCAGGTTTGATGAAAATATGTAAGGGAGTTTTAACTTTGCTCTTGGCATAATAAACCAGAAGCCAATAAAAACAAGATCAGATTTCAGCCTTCTAAACACATTGGTGTTCTTAATGTAGTGTTTTACTACTGAAGCCTTGCAATATCTTGTTGTTTTGGGGCATGAAAACTGTATATTGCCTCTTAGCAGTTCCTTTGTGTGAGGCGTATATGTTGTTTCTGTGATTATTTTGACAGTGATGTTCAGCTGTTTTGTACTCTTCATCTTAGGGTCAGACCTGACAGGGGAGGATAACTCTGACTGAGACCACTTGAGTGTTTCTGATGTTGCAGAAATTCCCACCAATCATTGCAAAATTGCAAGGCTTGAAAGGTCTCCGCATTGTTCTGTGTGAGCTGCTACATGCTTTGACAGGGTGTGAAAAAGAGTCCTGCTCTGGTACACCTGCAGAGCTCTGCAGTTCCTAAGCCCTATTCAAGATGAGTTCCTTTTTATGTGCCATCCTGGAAGTGCAGGAAAACTGCACGGTGATGTTTTCCAGGCAAATCATGGAGAACCTGCAACACTGTTGTGTTTTCCAAATGGCAAGAAGTTCAACATTATTATTCTTTGACCTTTCCTAATCTGTCTGATTACTTTCTTAAATTAAACGTGTGTCTTTGTTTCTAGTGAATCAGTGTGCAAGTGATATATTAGAAAAGCAGCTTCAAAGCAGCAGGAGATGGCCCTGCCAGAGCCCTGTGCTTCATACCAAGTCTGCCTAAGTGCTCCTTGCATTTTACCCCTGCTCAGTAAGGCTGCATTTGAGATGCTGCATGGGAAGTGTGGAAGCATCTCCTCTATATATCTACATACCAAGTGCAGCAGGACAAGTCTGATACACACTTTGCAGGTGGTGTTTTTCTTCCCAGGATCTCCCATGGTCAGTATTTGATGTTTTGGGGACCCTGAAGTATTTGTATCTGCCCCAGACCTAGGCTTTTATTTACTAGTGGTGTTGATATCAGCTTCCTCAACCACAAGGCAAGGATCCCAGCTCAGTTGCTGTTGAACATGTGTGATTCAAGATAAGATTTCTCACTCACTTTCCTTAGTTAGTGATACCCTGGCAAGCACAGCATCATGTGGTACAGCAACCTGAGAGCAAAGAACTCAGGATCAGTTCCTTATATAGAAAGGGAATTAGATACATCCTGCATTTTATTCTTGGCTGTGATCTCTCGTTGTGCCTTGTTAGATATTTGTTATGGTTGTTTGCTTTCTCTGTCTACTTGAGCTCTACTTGTCAGCTTGGACGTATTCAGTCTGTCTCATCCATCTCTGATCACCTACTGGGAAGTTTTTTAGTTAGCATGTTCTCACTGCGCAGAGCTACAGGTGCTTTGCAGAGACTTGGTAGGGCTGTGATGCCCTGCAGGCATCATGCTGGTTGGCTGTTTGTCAGCTGCCTTTTCAAGTCCTCATTAGCTGCTGTATTAAGGCTCTGCTCTGTAAGGCCTGAATGGGTTTGGCTTAGCCTGTCTTTACTGTCCATGCCTCGTGCAGAGGTTGTGGGAGGAGGCTGCAGGGATGGTTCTGCCTCAGGGTGGATGCTCTGCTCAAGAAAGGTATGTTCTCCAGTTGCATCCTGATGCTCTGGTGTTATCTCCCTTTCCATATGACACTACAAAGCATGCAGTAATCCCTTGTCACACAGTTTGCGTTGCTGCTTCTATGAATAAGGGAAGAGAAATGCAGAGAGCTGATGATCCAGCTGAGTGATTGCCTTTGAGCTATATCCCGTGTGGCTCATGGGCAAGTCTTTGTGGTTGATGTAATCTAACTAATGCATGTGAGAGACATCTGAGCCAGGAATTGGGAATTTAATAAGATGATGAAACTGTTGGGTTTCAAGTCTGAAAGTAATTCTTGTCAGCAGGGGATGGGAGTGGAAAGAAGCTTGACTGTACACAGTGCATCCCACCAAGGCCAGTAACATGGACATCCAGTAACTTTTCTGACATGCTGTTTATTCCCTGTCTACAGTGACCTCTCTGAATCAAGGAGAGTTGGCAAGTTCCTGGGACAAGCCTTTCTTCTCTAGGCCTTTTTTTCTTCCTTTATTGTAATGTGCCAAAAAAAGAAAAAAATCACCAGCAGGCTAAGTCATGCTTTAACTTGGTGAGCAATAAAACAGCATGTTACACTGTCTCTGGGCCTTCTACGACCCCTTCTAGAAAAGATGCCACTCCAGCATGACAGCTTGTGGAGGGATGGGTTACTCAAGCTTGTAAATGCCTTCAACACTGGTGTGTGAAGACAGCTGTGCCTTTCCAGATTTCTTCACCTCCCCTTGCCGTTCTTTCTAGGCTTTGAGAAACTTGGAGATGTTAAGAAGTACCTTCTTGGGTGTATGATAGCTGCTTTGTCATTGCTGATAAACGATGGCTTTTGTAGAGATACTAAATGTTGTATTGGAAATTAGTCTGTAAAATGTAGTCTTAGAAAAGGCAGTTACTAATTTACAACTGAGTACAACTCCAGCTCAGTTGCTAAAAATAATCTACTTTCTAATTCCACTGGTGATCATTAATTAGAGAAGTCTTCTAATTCATAACCTGCATGTAAGACAAGATTGGAGAATGAAGTGGTTTTGCCAGTCTGCAAAGTCTGGACAGAATCAGTGTTTGGGGAGGTAATTTTGGGGGGGAGACCAGGTGTTCTAACACTGATGGTAGTAACTTTGCACTGCATTTATGCTGAGCCTTTGCCCCAGCTAAATGTTGTATGGTCCAGTTTCTCCAGCAGTGTCTTCTTTTTTAGGCAAAGATGCCCTCCTTGGTGGGCATCTGCTTCCTAGAGATTTTAGTTTTCCTTTAAAAAAACCCACACTACCCCAAAACACCCAATCCATGAGCACAGAAAGGAACATTGTACGTGTGTTACATTGCTGTTTCCTGCTTGAAGCTGTTAGGTTGAGCATTTTAAGACAACTGTGTGGCTTTGCTGCAGAAGCAGCACAGCAAGGAAGAGGGAGCCTTTTCAGCTGAGGTATTTCACATCTCCTAAGATTGGGATCTGAATAATTTTTAGCCTCTTGTCAGTTTCATTTCTTAAGTTCGATGACTTCTGTCGTCTGTAATGAGGCAGTGGGAGATCAGCTGGCCTTGCTGAGATGTGAAACTTCTGTTAACTCTGCAGGAAATGCACGGGATGTGAGCTTATACCAGATTGTTTCTTTGTAAGATGATGGTAGTGTTGCCAGGTAATGCCATTCACTGAATAGCATGTGTCCCTGAAAAACAAGGAGTGTAACTTCCTCCAAGCTCAGGGCTTTGTGCCTCATTCAGAGAGAGCACAACCAATGGAGAAGCACCGTGCCAGGCACAAGGTCACTTGTGACACAGAGGGGACCATGCCTGTTCCCAGGCACAGGGCTGCTTCCTGTAGCGCCCAGCGACTGAAGGGAATGATTGGGTCCTCTAAGAGGAAAGCAGTAGTGTTTTGGTCACTTGTGGGTTCATGTCACTTCAGAAATAGCAGAAGACATTTTTAGTCTTAATATACCTTGTGAACATCTTGATGTGCTGTGCAGCTGATGTGTGGGAGCCTGTGCTAAAGACGGGACTATCTAGAATGGAACAAGCCAACTGTTTTAAGTGAGCAGAAAATGGAGGAGATTTTTGTCTTGACTTTCTAACATCTGTTGCATTTGGAATAGGAGGTAGTTTTCTTTTATTTAACTGAGAAAGAAAAAACAAACTTGCATTTACCATTTAAAATGATTAATAGAGAAATACGTCTTTATGTCTCCATTTGCCTAATTCAGCAGATGTTTAAATTATTTGTCTGTAGTTATTTTTCATCTGCTCTTTGGGAGAGCAAATGTCCCTGAATATTATTGTAATTGTAGCTACTTAGAGAAGGAAACCAGAATGTCAGCTGATATGGGTCCTGGAAAACACGGAGGAGAGTGGGGTGGAGTTGTGTGGGTTTTCCTCTCTCCAGCAAAGGATGCTGTTGATGTAAAATTCGACAGGTTCGATGCTTGCCTCTTTCTCCAGCAGTAGATTTTCCACAAGGACTAAAGACATTTTAGCTTGATAAAGAAATAAATAAAGTTTTTCTTCTAGCTTTCAATTTCAACAGATACCTGATAAAAACTACTGTTTCTTCTAGGTTTTGTCTTCATGAATGTTTTGGGTTTTACAGTAGTGCTCATGTGCACCAGAGTTGCATCAGCCTTGTTTAGGACACTTGGCTCATCTCACTGGGTCCTGTTTAAACTAATTTAAAGCAAAGACCATCTGCTTGGGAAAAAGACAGGAAAACCACTTCTAAATGTGATTGGGTTGAAAAATGTGACACGTCAGTTGGCATCAGTGATGTGGCCGTGCTCCTGAATTTTATTTCCCTCTTTGGAGAACTTCATAGAGCAGCTTCTTTTACTGCCTTGTAGATATGCAACAGCATCCCAGAATCCATTTCATTGTATTGCTCCAGCTTATCACCAGGTTCCTTAAAAACCACCTTTTGTCCCACAGAATTTTGCTTAGCTAATGGCTTGGGCCTCCCCTTACCCTTACTAGATTGCTTTGAAACACATGCTGGAGTAAAAACTGGTAATCATTTAAGAGTAGTTCAAAAGGGCACTGCAAGTCAGGCTCTTCCCCAGCAGCAAGAAACAGACCTGTACAGCTCTTAAGTGTTTCTCATTAGTAAGCACCGTTTTTCTGTACTTGGGTACTTCACTCTGTCTCAGTAGCTTTCTGCAGCTGGCTGTGTTTGGCTGGCAACGCACAGCTAGTGGATGATAGCTGGACTTTGGAAGTAGTGCTGTAATTCTGGTGATAGAAAACTGTGATGGATTTGCTTTAATAGGATTCTATATAGATCTTGCAAGTGCATAGGAATGGATTTGGTGGAGTTTTGTGCTGTTTCTCTAAATTTCTCATAAAATCTCTAAACTTCTAAGTACTTTTAGAAATGAAGGGACCAATACTGGGTGGGACAGAAAGGGCCAGCACTTGATTGCTGAATTGAGAACAAGGACAATGGGGTGAGGATGCAACTGCTGGACAGTGGTTTCTTGTCTGTGCGAGAAAAAGAATCCACAGTCATGTATTCATCTCATGATTGCATCCAGTGGCTATTTTAGGTACAGTGGGGATGAATGGCCCTTTATAGACTGTGGTAAGGAATGCCTTGTCTGTGGGTTTCCGTAATGCCAGTCCCTTCTCTTCGGGTAGCGCAGAGCACTGTTGTGAGGGAAGCGTGGTCAGAACCAACACACAAGTGCCAGCACACTCGCATGAAATAACACCCTCCTAAAGGGGAACTGTGCCTGTGCTCTGCTGCTGCCAGGGCGTGTCGGTGTCAGTACTGGCACGGGGAGCTGGCGTGAGATTGTTTGTCAGCTGTCTGAAATCAGTTTCCTGGCCTTTAAACTACATCAGGGACACTTAAAATACAATAGGCACATACAGCCTTTTTAACCACCCAGCAAATCCCATGGTAGCGTTGCAGCTGGAAGAGGCTGTCTCATTCTGGCACTGTAAGGGATTTAGTTCTGTTCACAGACCTTGACTCTCTCTGTGGGCTTTATACAGCTTTACTTTTTAATGATAGTGCTATGACACAGAGGTTCTTAAACTCTTCATAGTGTAGTTTTCATCTTGAAGTTAATGAGAAATACCATGTTTGTCTGTCTAGCGACTTTCTCAAATCAAGATCTGGCAATTTTTGGTGACAATGCAGGTGTGAAACTGAAAGAGTGACTCAGATTTGTACTGCTGTTATTGCTTATCTTACTGTAGCACTTCAGTCTGTGCTCTTGATTGTGCCAGGTACCAAACATTGCCATGGTAAGGAACAATACCACCCACAAAAGCTATCTGTGTGGCTGGAACAGCCTGCAGGTGGGAAGTGGAAGTACTGTTCCCCTTCCATTGCACAGAAGTGGCTAAACCAAAGAATTTGAATTAAAAGAACTTCTTAAACCACAGCCAGTGAGCACACCTCTGTATTAGTGATACTGGAAATAAAGATGGGCAGCAATGTCAGCAGGGCTGTGGACTCAACTCCCCCAGTATGTTGTTCTGCCTGAAGCACAAGTTCTCATGCAGGTCACAGTAGTGGTCCTTCCCACATTGCCTTTTGCACAGGGGATTCTTGGATGTGGCAGATATATGGAAAAGGTATCAGAATGGGAAAAGATGGAAAAATAAAGCCATTAGGGAAACCTACTATGCCTGAGTATATTTCCCAATAAAAAGTTCTCACTGAAATATGTTATACTTTATAACTCGTGGTATTTCCCTGTATTTAAAATGCATGTAAAGTCTTTAAATTTGGGGGTTAGCAAATGACTTTTGGTAGTGTGTTTGGCATCAGAAATCAGGTTACTTTAAAATGTGGGAAATTATGGTTGAAAACAAACTCATTGATGTCATGCAAGTAAGCAGAATAATCAGGTACAGGATGCTTGGTACGTTGCTCTTTTTACTCTACATTTGAACTTCTGAAGACTCTGGTTTTAGGCTCTCCAGTTGCTTTGGGCAAGTCCTAAAGAATGTGGTTTATAGCTGTTTCTTCAAAGTTTAAAGGTTTGTCATAATGATCCAGAAATCTAGATTTTATTAATGCTTCCACAGCAAAACCATGTTGTAACTTAGACCTAAAAATAAAGAGTTACCTTACATTAAACTCATAAATCATTCAAAAGAAATGCATTCTTATGTGCATGGTTTTGGAAATTTCTTACTCACCCAAAGGCAAGGGAGGAATAATTTCACATTTCTTCAAAACATAGAATCATTTAATCAATAGTACGTTCATTTTACTCTGCCTTAAGAGGAATGTTTTGCTTGGTAGCAGTTAAACAATAGTGAAGAACATTGATTAGGTTCCTGTTGTTCGTAAATGCCTTTTACAACTATTCCTCTCTGATGTAATGGAAAATAAGTGATGTAGCACAGAATTTTCCTAAAAATGCATTGTTGTTATCTCTGTACAATATAGAATGTGAGCAATGTCCTCACTGAACAATGGTGAGATTGTTCTGTTTCATCACTGCCTTGCATTGTAAATATTTACACTGTTTGAGAAACCCAGGCTTTTGTTGTCTTCAATGTAAGAGTATGCATTTTTTAATAATCTTTATTAATTTTGAAGATAAAAGTACAGAGCAATTTTTCCTTGGATTTCAGAACTGATTTAGAGTTTTGTGAGCTCCAAAAGGATTATAATAGAGAATAGGAAGGGATCATAAATTATCTATAGGTGTTAAATTGTGTCATGTGGACTTGTGTACTAGACTAGAAATTTACCTGCAAGTAGTTGGTGCAAATATTTCTTTCTGGTCTGTACATGTATTAGTATGTTTCTTTTGCCATTGGATTATAATAGTCATTGCATTTTCTTCTAAAAAATATCAATTGTCACATGGAGCACTTTGCCAAATCATAATGATCATGTGGGCTTTTTTCCCAGTAGATCTGCAGTTATTCTGGAGGTCTGGGTTGTCACCTTTTCCTTGACATCACTTGCTGTCTTTTTGAGGCATGTCACAGTTTTGTGGGTTTTGGCTTTTGCGCATGAGTAGGGGAGAGGGGAGTGTTTTTTGTACCCAGGAGCTGTACTGTGAACCTTTCTGTGCTGATTGCAGGATGATCTGCAATTGCAGTTGACCAGCTGAAGCAGTCTTGGTGGACCAGTCCCAAAGCTGTGCTCACACGGTGGTGGAATCCATGTAGGTTACTGCTGTGCGAGACTTTTGGACGAGCAGTGAAGAAGAAAAGACAGCTTTTCTCAAAAACTGTAGGAATGTGCATAATACCGTGGCTGTTTTTCTCTGGCAATGAGTGTCATAATGAAGCAAGTATTCATATCTTCTGAAAAATTTAAAGTTGTGTGATTAAGACATCCTAATTTTTGATCTGCAGGATTGGCTTCAGTGCCAAATTGGATGGAAGAATGCCTCTTCTGGTGAGGGGCATTAATTTCTCAGGAAACCAGTCTCTACTCATTTTGGGAGTTGATGGGATCATGGCTAAAATTGATAAGGCAAGCCCCAAACAGGCTGTGGTGTAATGTCCTGCTTGCAGCAAAGCTGTGAAGACTCACAGCTTGCTGTGTGTGTGATTCATGTGTTAGACTTGATCTGTTCAGAAGCATGTCAGGACAGGAAGATGTCTTTAATGTGAGGGGGTGAGGAGAAATGGTAATTTCTGAGCCAAAAGAGTGAATGACATCCCTTTATGCAAATAGATTTGGGAATTTAACGGAGCAGGTAGAGGAACTTGCTGACTGAGAAAACAGGAGCCCTGGCTGTTACCTCTCCCCAGCTTCCACCATTAGGAGTTCCCAAAGTAGAGAATGAAACTCTTGCTTTACCTCTTTTTCTTTTTGCTTGTTGTAGTTAAAGACTGTCCCAGGGATTATTGCTATTGTTATTATGGTCTATTTCATCAACAAATATACAACAGGAGTTACTTTAAAATGTCTGTGAACCAGCAGACCACTGATGCTAAAGAAATTTTGCATCTGTAGCTTACTGCCCCAGGTGTGTGTGGAGCACCTGGTGCTTTGTTCTTTCCACAGGACATCAGGAATGATCAGTGATGCTTCTGATGCAGGTAAATTGCTGTTAGTAGCAGAAACAGACAAAAGTTTCCTTTGTTTCTCAGGGAACTGTAATGACTATACTGTTGTGTTTTTGTAACAGAGGGAAGTGACATTTGTTTTCCTGACTGCTACCATGCCAGTTCATAATTGCATTTATCAGCTGATTTGATTTGAAGGGAACAGTTTTTAAGGAGCCTGTTTTTCAGAGCTCCAGATCCTGCTCAGCTTCCACTGAAATAATGGGAAGGGGTTGCTGGGAGCTCTGGGACCCTTATTTACTGAGACTGTAGTTTAACTGCTTGCTTATCTAGTTGTATTATATTTGTAAAAATAGTTGTATTGTTATTTTGAGAGGAGTTAGCCAGTGCTGGCAGATACTTCTGTTTCTCTGTGCATTATGTGTAGTCTACACCTGTATATTCCTGCATATTGAGAAGCTTTCAAAGGGAAGATGGGGAACTTGTGGAAGAATCTCTTGTCCCCTTTCTAAGCCTTTCTTTTGATTTCAGCTACTCAATAACATGATTTTAAAGTATATTAGAACTTTAAGTCTTGAAGCTGATGAGTTTAGGGACACTAGCACAGTAGCAAAGGAGGAACTGAGATAATAAAGGGAGAAGTTACAGCTAAGCTAGTAAACAGTGCAAGACACATGGGCAGACTCAGAGCTGTAAATAGCAGTAATCCAGAATTCTATCTGCCTGGTCTGAATACAGGGTCTTTTCAGGGTTTGTACTACATTAGAAGTGAAATGTGAAAGGTACTGCAGGAAAGGAAGTGTTAGTTCCTCTCCCTTAAGCTCTCTTGATTAGATTTGTTTGTCAAGTTAACAAATGCATGTGGAGTGCGTGAGGCTTGATAACATCTCTTAAATAATGCTGTTAACAAAGTACTGATTAAGCTACAGTAAAATGAAATGCAGATGCGGGATCCTCTTTTTGAAAATGCACATCTGTCATCTCTGAAGAGGATTACGTAAAATACATTAGTAGGGGAAGAGTCCGAACAAGCTCAAAATGAAATAAATAAAAGCTTCAAACTGGAGCCCACACAAGCTGATAGGACTGGAAATATTTGCAAATATGGAATATGTAGTATGCAGAAAGTAGCATAAGCTATATCCATCTGAAATGGAAAAGTTAAGATGCACACAGGAATTTGCTAAAGTCACTGGATGAGGGCTTCTGTTACCTTCAGAACAAGGATTTTTTTAAACGGGACTTCCAGATTTCACATCATAGACCTCCAGCAGAAAAACAGATTCCAAATCTGCATTAATAGATTATTTCAAGTCTTATTATGAGAAGGTAAGTCAGCTGATGAAGATGTTGTACTATCTAGCAGCAGTCAGATTTCTTCAGGGAGTTTCCATTCTGGTTTGGATTGGTCAGGTTTTGTGCTGTGTAGAGGGGAAGTCTCAGAAGACCAGATTGCATGGCAGCTCTCCACAAAGAGCAGCATTTTCAGCCTGTATCTGGAAGGTCCCCTGCAGGCTACAGATTGATCTATTCCAAGGCAGGATTGTCACAGCAGTGGATGGTGCTTCAGTGTCTGCATTATGTGGACATCGGTGATCTGTTGCTTTATTTTTAACCTGTCCACCCTCCAAGGGATTGTCAGAGCACTGCCATAGATGGTGCTGCTCACCATCCCTACTGGCAGCTAGGGCAGTTGAAGAGAAGTGTAAGAAACCTTGGGGCAGACCAGAACTACTCAAAGATGAAATTCTTTCCAATTCCCTTCTGTTAGTGACTATCATCTTCCTTCTTCCGTGGGTTCCAGGGCATACCTGTCATGCACATAAAGACATATTCTTTTAATCCAGAATATCTATTTTACCTTAAATAGGAAATCTACTGACCTATTTGACTGCTTTATTTTTTCCCCTTCTGAGTAATACAAAGCATTTGTACATACCTACATGCATCCTTGGAATGCATTTCTTTTGGTAAGGCCTGTGTACATCTGCATCTATTGCTACTAGAGCTCCAAAGCTTCTGTTGAAGTTTTCCAGCATAGGCTGTGTAGCAAGGGAATATGGTGGACTTTCTGAAGTACAAATGAGCTAATAGAATCTGCTGTCCAGACTGCATGTTTGTAGACTCTGGTAGGTACCAAACCACAGACAGGAAATCATGATTTGTGCTTACGTGCCCCAGTCCAGCTGTGAATCTTTGGCAAAATGCAGTTTAGCCTTTATTTTGGAACGTGTAATGGGCAGAGAGCTGCAGTAGGTGGAAGGTGAAGGAGGACTTCCATTTGCATTCTTCCAATGGCACTTGACACTAACAATCCAGCAAGTTACAGATCCTTTGGTACACCTCATGTTCTTGCTGTCACGTGGGAAACTGACATCTGGATGATTGAAGTGGGAATTCAAGTGGTTTCCACCTACTTCTGTTACACTGAGGTTTCCTGTTGCTGTCCCTTCTCATTGTTGAGGAATACATCTGGCGCAGGTAGTTCAGTTTGCAAGGTGCAGAATGAGCTCTGGGTGGGAGCCCGAGACAAGAGGCAATGAATTGCCAACCTCTTGGACAACAAAGGGCATGAAGCTGAGTGGTACCAGAGAGGTAGGTGAATGGGCACTGGGGGACACAACAGGAGCAGGGGACTCGGGAGGGAAGAGCAAGATTTGTGTGCAGGTAGACTCTGATGGAATAAAAGCCCAGGGAGTCCTTTGTTGGGGATACTCCTTGGAGGCACCAGCTAAGGCTGTTTCTGTGTTACTGCACTGGGAATAAATGGTTTTGTGGAACAAGACATCTGAGACACTGCCATGGGAAACCCGGGGTCAAACCAGTAAGGAAACCTGGTCTGACTGTGTGAATGGGGTGTGCAGGGAGTCAGGCAGGGATCTTGTGGGCTCACAGGAACCACCTGCTGTGAGGGGGCTTCAGTCACAGCAGTGAAAGTCTCTGGTGTTGGGAGTGTGACTGCCAGAGAGTCATGTGGATGGTCAGACCGGAAGGTTTCTTTAACACCAAGTGCTTCATGCTGATAACCCAGAAGAACCTAATTTTCTGTCAGATGTACTGTTCAGGGGAATGCCCCAGCCACCAGGCCCAAGTCATGTGCATGCTTTTCCTTCCTTTTGTACTTCTCAACTACCTTGAGAGACTCTGTCCCGTTTTCTCTAAATCTGACTGGTTTTCCTGCAGCTTTGTGGTTCTAGCAGTGTAATGAGGACCCAGGTGGTGTGGTTCCAGGTGCCTGCAGGTGTTTTTAGTTACTGTTTCACCTGTCCTGCAGAAAGCAAAACTGGACTGCCTGGGTGAGTGAAATCTTAGCTTCACTGAGCTAAGCTCATCTGTGGACTCTGCAGCCAGGATTTTGACCTCTTTTGTCTTTTGAAATGGCATTTTTTCTGAAGACTCTCTGCAATGGCAGTATGGCTGGAGTCCGTCTTTTAGGAACCAGTGTGGTATAGATAAGAGTAACAGTTGAGCTTCAGGCTGTCCTGTCTTGGCATTCCTGTGTGCCCCAGCCAGCTTTGCAGGAAGTTACTAACCAAGTAAACCACAGTGAAGGAGGAAGCTGAGCCCTTACCTGCCACCTCCTAGGCAAATGCACTCTGCTGTTGGATGGAGATGCTGTAGTAATGAGGAATTCTCATTTTGTGTGAGGTGAGGCCTGAACATCTAACTGGAATCCTGAAGAGAAGGGACTGTCTAGGAGCAGTCTCCTTGCCTTAGCATTTCTTCCTTTTTGGCAGGCCCCCAGTTTCATGTGCTTCAGGTTTGGACCCCACTTTGCAGGTGCCCAACTCCTCACCTTTGAATCAGGTAGGACGTGGAATTAATTTAGCTGTGAAATGTCCTGTGGAACTTGTCACAACTCGCTTTGTGTTGGCTTTGAGTGGCATTGCTTTTCTGGCATCCTTGTCCGTTTGTACTCAGTACTGCAGATGGTCTGTTCATTCACGTAACTTTATCCTTTAATTAGCACTCTGGAGTTAAAGTGCTTTAGGTTGATACAGACAGAATTTGAGTTGTGTGCATTATTAGGGACCCAGCAGATTGGGGATGTCTCAGGGTGGCATCTGGGTTTAGTTTACGGCTTTCTCTAAGCCACCTTTGAACAAAGGCAGGCTTTATTAGAGTGTCTGCCAGGCTTCTTTACCAGAGGAGGGCTGTTTCACATCATCTTTGAATACCCAGTTGGATTATATCTGCTGTTTGAGCTCTTTCAAAGAATTCTAACACATGCTGTCCTTGAAGTACCTGCAGAAAAACTGGTTTGACTTGTTTGCCATCATCAGAGAGACTTAACTGTATTTTCCAATAATTTTCCTTGTTCTCTTTATAGTCAGAACGTGTCCTTGCCTGCAAGCCCAGAATTCTTTTTGGGGGGAGACT
Source organism: Eopsaltria australis (assembly GCA_034509425.1). NCBI lineage: Eukaryota > Metazoa > Chordata > Aves > Passeriformes > Petroicidae > Eopsaltria > Eopsaltria australis. The sequence continues at coordinate 282,609 of JAVTVJ010000380.1, forward strand.
CAGAGCAGAGAGGAACTCCTTCCCTTTTGCTCTGTTATCACTGGCAACAGCACAGAGCATATTACCTGGTATATTTTTATTGAAGGTTAACATACTCTGGGTTTCCTTTCTCTATGTTTTCTTGGGAAAATACCTTCCCTTCCTGCCTTGTTTATTGTGGTTTGATAATCCCATCTCAGCCCATGTTTATATTCCCTGTGGCTTGGCTCTTTTAGAGGATGTAACTAAGCAGGTGTGGGGAAGATCTGAGGAGCTGCTGTGTTTTCTCTTTGTGCTGGGATTCAATAATGCTGGTAAATCCCATGTTTCCCTTTGTCCTCCAATAAGGAAGTGCCCTTGTAGCTAGTTTATGCATACTGATATATTTTACTTTCAAAGTAAGTGATGCTTGAAAGTTACGGAGGCGTTGCCTTTAAAGCTCTCATGCGTGCTTTATGATGCTGTGTCTTGGCCTCTCTGGGAGTCATATAAATCCTGACCACGTGTCAGTAAAGCTCTTGAACTTGGCTGAGCGCTCGAACGGGCAAATAGCATCACGCAGCAGATGGAGTGTGTGATTGGGATGCAGCAGGCCTTGCATGCATTTTTGGTTTTGTTCATTATTTGCTCCATGACCTTTGATAATTCTTTCCCGCTCAGTGCAAAGAGGATAGTGAACTGTCATTCTCCATATAAAGTGCCTTGGAACATGTAATGTTTTTTTCCTTTATCTAATCAAAAGCAGTCAAAATAGTTGATCCTGTTTTCATTTTACACAACTGCAGTATTCCTGTGGAGTCTAGTGGAAATAGGCCAAGCTTTCTAGGTTTTTGATTCCATGAAAGATGCTGAATGGTCTGGTTCTATCTTCAAAAATTCCAATTAAATGTTAAATAAAAAATGTGTGCAGTGTAAGTTAAGGGTGTGCACTAAGTGCTAAGCTGTACTACTTCCAAATTGTTCAACAACATAATACATAGGGCATTTATATCATCTCTGTTTTCTGCTTCTTCAAATTCAAAACCAGCCAAACAAAAAGTTGGTATGTTATGGAAACAGAAGAATAGTGCATCATTCAATTGCCCTGTTTAATATAGTCCCTGCTGTGTTAATTCCCTTCTAATCTGTTCTTTAAACAATTGATTGTGTCTCATTTGTGGTGAGTTACATTCCAAATAAACACTCCATGATATTAAATGTTTCAAAAAGCTTTTTATTTAATGTAACTTCACTAATCTAATAAAAGGTGTGGTTAATTATGCCTGCCTTTCAGATTAGCATTGCCAATTTTGGCTAATTTATGTCTATCACAATCTTTCCTATTTGTAATGCTTCCCTGTTATAGTAGTAAAAGAAGGATAAAGTGTGTATAGTCCATCCAGTGAATTCACAATCCCTAGTGAGGGATTTTGGTTATATTAATCTCTAATAGTCTTAGGAAAGGAACAGCTCGTGATACATCTTTCAGCTGACAGTGGTACAGGTTTATATGAATGACAAGAGCCAAATGCAGGCTCTTGCCTGTTTTTAGCCAAAGCTAGAGCATTCACTTTGTTTTAGGTTGACTCCTGAGGCAGTTCAATCCAGTATGGTGGGGTTGGCAGTTTAGGAAACTTACCTGTATGAGCTTTGCTCTCTGCACCTCCAGGAAGCATGCTCAGCTTGGAGAGCTGCTCTTCCTCCTCCTCCCTATCCAAGCAGACTCAAACATGATCCCTGCCCTCTAGCTCTGCTCTCAGAATGCTTTCAGAACTGGTTGAGAATTTATTTATTCATTTTGTGTTAATTGTGCTCTGACCTGTTAAAATTCTTTAAAATTTCTGTTTCTCTTCTCACCCAGCAAGTGCACCAAAATCCAGAAAAAATAAGATGTGTCTTATTTTGGTCCAGTGGATGGCATAGCTTTGGTTTAGAAATTATTGCATTTCAAGCTACTTTAACATCATCTAATATTTTTATTTTTTAGTTGCAAAGCCTTACAATGGCACGGAATGAGCACTGCCTTCAAGCCTCCTTCCTGTAAATGATAGGACCAAACAAGGCGGTGTGATGAACATGCCACTGCATCAAATTTCTGTCATTCCAGCTCAGGATGTTACCTCTTCCAGAGTCACCAGGAGCAAGACCAAAGAAAAAGAGGAACAGGTACTGTCAGATACACTTGATTTTCACAGGAAGTTGTCTAAGTATAAAATGATGGGGGTTACCAAGTCAGACCTGATTCTGTTCCAAAGCCCCAGATCCTTGCATTACTGCTGCTTTTAGTGAGGACGAATGCTACCAAATTATCTTCTTATTCTTGTGTTTGCTATTTTAAAGTAGCTGGCTGCAAAATTCTGGAGATTGTTGTTTAGTAACTTCTGAAAAATGCAAGCTACAGCCATCTATTCTGCATAAGAATTCAAGGCAGATAGGGATTTGAATGGTGGCTCTAATACTATTATTGTAGAAGCTGTTACCAGGTGTATTTAAAGAAAAATTAGATGGAATGTGAACCCCTGTATGTAGCCATGCATCATGTTCTCCTTTGCTCTTGGTAGAATGCAGTAGCTGTATTGTATTTCATAGTGACTAGAATATCACAAGGAGGCCTATATAAACCCATATGTGTACATACTGTACTTTTTTATGGAATATGATTTGTATTCTTATTTTGGGAGCATGTGTGTGAGTGAAATCAATCTGAGGTCTTGCTGTGGTGCTAATGCAAAAATATCTGAAGTATCTACTGATAGTAAGTCCAGTAAAATCCAATCAATACACTACTTAACAGTTTGTAATAGCATACTATGTCTTGTCTTCATATGTCAACCTTATTTATCTGGGCTGTGTCTGATCCAGCCCAAAGACCTTAATGTGCATCATGCTTTAGTGTACACTGTACTGCATTGATCTCATATTACCTCCTATAAGTTCCACAGAAACCTCTGTGGTTTTTTAGCTTTAACATAAAATGAGTTCAGGAGAACATTCACATTATGGCACAGCTGCAGGGGACTTGCAAAAATGTGCAGCATTTCACAGTTTGATTCAAGTGCCATGATTTTCTTACCTTACCTTTATTATGTAATAAGAATAGTAAATTTCTTACCATTTCTGTGCAGAAACAGTACGCAACTCAAACGTGTACACTGTGATCTTAAAATATTTTGAGTTGTACAAAGCCACTTGACAATCTGAACAAAATCAAGCAAACCACAAACCACAATCAAAACCAATAGCACTGCTTCACAGATAAATACGTAGGTTTGCTTTGTAGTACCAAGCTTCTCAGAACAAGTGCATTTCCAGGTGTGCACTTTATAGATTGAGCAGACTCACATACTTATCTCCCCTGTTTATTAACAAGCTGTGGTTAAAGCCAAGGTGGATAAAGGTAGAGTGTCATCTATCAGATGAAATTTTGTCTTGCTTTCATTTTTGCTATTTCAAACCAGACCTTTGTCTTGTTGGTACCTACATCCTGCACTGTAAGAAGTCCTTTGGAGGAAAGGCTCAAGAAGCACAGCAGCAGAAAATGAAGGACCAATGTGCCTAGAGAGAGCTTCCACCAGTCTCTGAAAAATCAGTGTTTTTCCTATTCCCCAGAACATGCTTTGTATTCTGCTATCTTTTGTGATTATGAATGTGGTTAGTTATCCGCATTTGTGGTAGAGCTGCAGAGGAAGACTTCTCAGTCTGAACAGTACAGATCTCTTACTATTTCTTCTCTTCTATGCTTCTGGTCAAGATGTAGCTCTTGTATCTCAGGTTATGGCTTGGTTTTATTCTAGTTTTCCTTGCTACATGAGGAAGTTTCTGGACTACTGATTTGTGACTAAGTGAAGAACAGCAAGGAATCCTGACCACCTTTATCATTACAATCCAGTTTCTCATATTGAGTGATGTATAATACCTAGGCATGCTTCGTGGCAGATTTAATTATAGACTCAATACCTGTGGAAGACTGTGGCAAAAAGTCCTGTTGAATTTGAAGTAGTGTTAAGAGGAAAGGCTTGTGCCTACCATTTCTGGTCTATGTCCTCAGTGATATGTATACATAACAGAGCCTGGTAGATTCAGGTTAATGTAATTTTCAACATTTAAAGTAGTTGAAATGTGAAGTCAGCGGCAGTATTTAATGAAACTTTGTCCATTTCCCCAGTAAAATAAGGAAGGTCATAAAGGGATTATTACTCTTGCATTTAACTCAGATGAACTGATAGCTTTAAGGGCTATTAATAACCATCATTAGCTTCTTACTTACCCTTCACTAGGAATAGCTTCATGCTTACCTGAGTTAAGGGAGAGTCCGTATTGTGTATGAGAAGCTATGACATCCCTTGCCCCTGTTTGGTGGGCAGTATGCTGGCAGCAGCGTTTCCTAATGCATGCAAAAGCAAACAGCTCTCAGGATGATGGGAAACAAGGAAGTGAGGCTGGCATGTGATTGAGGTGTTGTTCTGGGTTTGTTTCGTTGCAGCATTGTCTTTTTGAGAGCTTTCTGCCTTCCTCACTAAAGTGGACTGATGTCTACTGCAAGTTGTTAGTGTCACTGCAGTGAGTGAAACTCCTTCAGCAATAGCTTTTCACTGCTCTTCTATAAATGTGCACCAGGCGTGGCCTCCCATGTTGTGATCTCTGCAGATCTCATAAGCAGATCAGGGCTGGGTGGGATCAGTGATTGAATGAGAGATCATGAGATGTTGGTGCAAGTAATTTTTGGGCACAGTATTACTTCTCAATAGCCTCAACCTGGGAATCAATGATGAGTTGTCATCAAGGATCACACAACATTTATCACAGGTGCAGATGAATGTTCTAGTCAGATTTAAACTTGCTAATTCCAGTTGATTAGCTGAAACTCCCTTCTGCTCACTTCTCTTGTTTTCTAAGTTCTGTGTAGTATTACTGGCTGCTGTGTGCTCAGCAGAGATGCTGTGATTGACCCTGGCATCTCCAGGTACTTCTCAAAGCTGTCATCTTGAAGATACTGAGTGCCTAATTTGTCTGGATGAAATTATGGTGAGAGAAGCACATTGTGATGCATCTTCATAAAGTTCTTCTGCCTTTGTAATCATCTCCTGCATCCTGTAACAGGAAAGGCACTATGGCCTATTGATTCAAATAAGCCACATCTTACTGGAAAAGCAGGACTTGGGGAAAAAAAGCAATTGGTGCATTTGCATCATTTGTCGGAGTTTGTAGTCATAGATCAGTATTTTCAAGGTAAAGGTGTGTGCTTTATGTTGTTGAATCTAGAGTGACACTTTGAGAGCAGTTTTTAAGGTACAGAAGTGCTCTTTTTCCATTCACTTTTTGGACTTTGAGCTGTGAATGAGGTCTCTGAGTGGCTGAATTTGGTCCAGATACTCAGGCTTTGTAAGGCTCTGTGTGTGTGTTTGGTTTCTCTTGCCCATTAAACTAAATCATTCATTAAGCAGCCAGGCTCTAAATCCTTTGAGAGTTTTACCCCTTATTTTTTTTTGTACTGTGATTTGTGTGTTTGGGTGTTGCTATGTCATATATTAACTCAAGGCCTGGCATTCTTCCTTTCTGAAGTTTGCTTTGTATAGAAACTGGCTAACTATGGAAGGATTTTTGTCAAGTATTCTTTATCTCTTCTGTGAGCAGTAGAATGTATTTCTCCTGCTGTACTGCTCACAGCCATAGACTCAAGAGTTGGAATTGAGAAGACCTTGCCTTACAATTCAAATCTTGGCTTTTACTTGGTGTGTTTTTCAATGGATCGTAAAGCATTTGAAAGTTACACTTTCCACTCTTCCTGCCCCTTGCCAGCTTAAGGGCTTTCTTCTACTGTCCCACATGTTCCTGGCAAGAACATGACTTACCTTGCCTTTGGTGTAGTACCTGGAAGACTGTCAAGAAGCACACAGTATGCAGCCAGGCCTGTAATTTGGGATTTGTTTTTGTCTTACCACCCTGCTAGATGGCATTGGGCAAATCCTTTGGGTTCTTGTGCTAGCCAGACTACTGTCTGTGAAAGAGGGCTGGCACTGCTGACTGGCCTTGTAAAGGATTTCAGGTGTATGGATGAAAGCTGAGCACCTGGAAGTCATTGTCCCTAGATACTCTGAGATGTCTGCTTTCCCAGAGTTCCAGTCTGCAGACAGTTGTGCTGATGGCCCAAAGCTCTGCTTCAGAACATGGTGGGCATAGGGTGTGTGAAGAGCAGGAGGGTCTTCCTCCTGAAGGTGAGCACTGCCTTGATATCAGTCATGGTGAATGTGCAAAATGTTGTGACTTTCCTGAATTTCTTCTGCTCTTACTGTGCTTGAGTGCAGGATGAGAAGCTGGTCCTCTCGAGCCCTACTCTTGGCAGCTAGCACATGCTGCTTCCCAGCAAATCCCAGTGAAGGGAGAAGAGAGGAGGCAGGAAGTGGGAGGGAGGGGATGGGGCAGGAGGGAGCTGCTCCTGCTTAAGCAGTCCTAACAAAAAAGTCAGATCACGCCATTTGATTCTGCATTGTGTTTGTTTTGGAGTGTGTACAGCATGTGTGTGTGAGGAGAGGAGCAGATGGCTGCTGAGTCGGGATGAATTACAAAAGGCAAAGTGTGGGAAGTGGTTTCTGAAAGAGTTTTGAGGGAAAAGAGGAGAAAACTCTTTTAAAAATTCAGTAAACATTATGAAAACTAACAGCAGTTGATACAGCACACAGAGGTTTAGGTAGTGATTCTTCAGAGAAAAAGTTTCAGCAGTTTCGGATTTAGCTGTTTGCTTATAATCACTTATTTATATACAATCTCTGTTTTGACTTTGCTTATTGCATGTGAACTCCTTACTTAGATGTCTCAAGACCAGAAACTTAGAGTTAATGATTACGATCTGTAGCTGTTGCATTAACCTGAATTTTAAACTACCTCTCGGACATTAACAAAATCTCTGTCTGGCTTTTATTAGCAGGTCACTTAAATAAGCTGAGAGTAATTAGTAAAAAAATACTATATTCTAAAAGAAGTGCTGATGCTGTTTAATTACATGATAGTCATGTATGTTTTGGTGGTGTTTTGCAGGTCTATTAATGTTTCTGGTCTATGTTAATGTGCAACAACTTTCCATAAAGGGAGCCCTGGATCTGAGCTCGTGACTTCGGAGTTTATATTTTTTTTCTTCCCTGGCAGAAGCATGCTTGTTTGTTTGCTTTCTAATGAGATGTGTGTGTCAGTCATGATCCCACAGTGATGTATATTTGCATATAAATACCTGTATTGCTGAAATCATCACAGCTCCACAAAGACATTAGTCAAGATTTGATTGTAGTGTGCAGTGATTTTCATCATCCATCGGCTATACTGTTTCTTTCAAGTGAGGCGGTCAGATTCTTGCAAATTGACTTTTAAAGTTCGTTGTTTATTAAATGTAATTTCTTTAAATGAGACACCCCAGATGTACAGTGTTTTTTCCTCCTGTGGGATGTTTTGCCTCATGCATTGATGCATAATGAGTGACGCTGTTGATTTGATCTTTCAGACAGCTGTATTTCTTTGCCCAGTGAAATAAAATAGGTTGAGTTCTGGGTTGTTTTTTAGGGTGTTTTGTTGTGGGTTGTTTTGAGAGAAGGACGAAGACTAGCAATTCTGCCAGGGAGGCATGGTGTAGTATCCTTAATGCACTTGAACCTCAGGGAGTTTTAAAACAGTGTCTAGCTTTAAGCTGCTGATTCCCCTTAAACCCTGCACCCCAGTGGTTTACAGGTAAAACTTGTGCAAAATTATACATAGGCTTAGATTTGCACCTTGGACTTAACATAGCTAATTCTACTTGGCCTTTATGCCATTTATGAATAATTCTTGACAGGGGTAGGGGAAGTTGTTGTTCAGAAATTGCTCCTCCCTGCTTTGCTGTAATCTAAGCTCTTAGGAGTACAGCCTTCTGAAGTTAATAGTCCTCACACCTAGAAACAAAATCCACCTTTGGGATTCATTTAGCTTCTCTTGGCCCCAGAAGTGATGGTCTCTCATCTGCTACTAAACATGTTTCTCTCTGGCAGAGGACATAAGCTCCTGTTTTAGGAAATTTCTTATGGAGATTTTTGCATGACAGCCACAAGTCACAAAAGCATACTTTTATTACTGATCAAGCCCATATGTGTATTCTATGTGGTCAGTGTTTGAAATTCAGAATTTCATTTTTTAGCAGTCAAGCACTGAATTTTGAAGACAAAGGAAGGAGCAGAATCACCTATTTATCAAGGTTTAAGTTTATTTACACCCCAGTCCTCTCTTCCTGTAAGTAAGTACTACTTTGATGTTGATGAAAATGAGTAAAAGTGGCCTGTTTATAGCTTTTTCATTTGCTTGAATGTAGACTGCATCTGATTCCTTGTGCACCTGAACTGCAGGTGGCTTTAGTGTCAGAGAGAGGGTTGTCCTTGAGTCTGCAACGTTTGACTTCACCCCTGTGCTAAGTGAGCATTGCCTGTTTCCACCATGTCCTTTAAGGGTGCAGCATCTCTGGTGTTCCTGGAGTCAGGAATCTGGGCCTGTGTCACCAACTGCTTTGCACATACATTGTACATCTGTCAGGGTAACTGGAAGTGGGTGTGTTTAGCACAGATATTCATATACTCTGATTCTATGAGTGTGGAAGCACTTTTTGGTGTATTTCTAACATTAGAACATTTTACGTAATAGGCTTGCATCTTATGCTTACATTTTTGAGACCTTAAAGTAATGAAATGGGGTGTACATCTAAATTTTTTGTGTAACCTACTGAGGTCTGTATCAAAGCTGGATTTGGAATCACAGATTTCCAGTGTGTCTCACTGCCTTGAAGGATAATTGTGTTTCCTACTTTTCAGTACTTATACCTTGGAAAACTACTGCTGTACATCTCACAGATGTAGAAGTATTTATGGCTATTTTTATCTAAAAAAAGTCAATCAGTTTTTTTTCCTAACTCTCAAGTCAAATTCACTCTCTAGTGTGTAGTTGTGTTCATTAATTGAGTGTATTGAATGTAATATCTGATGTGATAATTAAGGATTGGCATCAAATTCTTAAAAGAAGTATGATATTATCCTTTTTCTAGGAGCCTAAAAAAGATGTTTTAAAAATTTAAAAGAGGCTGAGCTTGGTGTTCTTGAATATCAACCAATCAATTGACTTATTTTTCCTGTAAAGTGGTGAAGGAGCAGCCTTGTAACACATTGATAGCTTTTCCTGAATAGAAAATTGCAAAATCAGGAGTGTTTTAGCCAGCTGTGACTAGATGCACAAGCCCCATGTCAGTTGTAGAGTGTCTTCTGGCAGTCATCTGCCTGCCTATTTCTAGTAATATTCCCAAGCAGTAGATGTAAGAGGAGGTGATTAATGTCTTGTTCAGGTTGAAACTATGTCTGTTTACTTCAGCCAGTGGCTTGTGTGATACTTTTTTGCTTCAGTTTTTATGCATAATAACAATGAAAACTTTTGATTGATCCCAGAGAATACAAAAGAGTTGTTGGGGCTTTGTTTCCCTCCAGTATTCTTAGGTATGTTTACTGTTACTCAGATGGCTGAAAGCATGTTGTTTGGGTAAAGATTGCAATGCAGCCTTGTATGCAATAAAGCGAAACATTTGCTAATTTTTGCATCTTAATTTCTCTGAGCTGGTTAACATAACAGTTAAGCAACTTTTTTCTGCATCAAATACTGGCATGTGATGCCCTCTTTGGCTGCTAACAAGCTTCAGGTACTCCAGAGATACTGAAGTTACTGAAACATCCACAGGCAGATTTGTGGTAGTGACCCCTAAATAGAGGGGTTTCTGTTTTCATGCTCCACGGTTGGGATATTTGGGAGAAGCGAAGCACAGCTACCACATACCTGTAAACTTTAAACCATAGCTATTTTAAGCTAAGTAGTGACAAGGGAAACCCTAGGATACTTCATGGGAACATGAGCAGATTGGGACCACTGGGTAGTGCCAGTGCTAATTTCTGCTTAATCTAAGAAAAGATACCTTCTCTTTTACAGCTGGGAATAGGACTGAGCTGGTTCTCTTCTGTGATCAATATGAGAAACTTGACTATTTGAATTCTAATTGCTTCAAATCAGCAAGCAAAAAAATCTGTATCACTATACAGTGATGAAGTTCATGCAGAAGGGGCACAGATTAAAGCTTAAAGGTTAAGGGAGTGCAGATTAAAGTTTAAAAAAAACCCACCAATTTTGTATGTTTTTCATATGCAAATCTTTTAAAAGCAAGTGAGGTCAATCACTTTATCTAAAAACTCAGAGATAAAATTCTGGAATCTCACCCAATAGGGTGTTTCCTTCAGCATTGTAAATGGGGCAGGGGGAATGAGGGATGGAAAGATGGCCCTTTTGGAGCCTCTCTTGTCCTGTTTGAAAGTAAAGGTTACAACACTGGAAAAGCAAGTGTCGTAATTACAAGGCAATGCTGCTCGTGTTGGTAGGGTTTCATTGGCTTTCCAGTTTTTGTCGTCCTTCAGTTCTCCAATGCTACCTTGGCAGTTCAGAGGGAAAACTGAAAACTCTGCTTGCTCTAATGCAAGGGTGAATGGCATTGATCCTGTCCTCAAACCCTTTCAGGTTCTCATTTTCACTTGTCACTTCTCTGTAGTTTTCTACATCTAATCCTCTACTGTAGTTCTGCTTTATAAGCTGAAACCCACGTAATTTGCAATCACAGCCTGTGTCACTTGGGTGAAAATAAAAGGCAGTTTTAGTACTGTGGGATTTTTTTCCCCAAATCAGTTTCACATGCCCAGTATCTATGAAGTCTCTCTAAGCCTGCTAAGCTTTGTGTCACTTGTAAATATAACTGTCAGAGAGTTTCCTATATTGTTTATTTTAAATTAATTTCCAGATTATTATTGAAAATATTGACTGTTGTCTGGCTTAGCACCAATTTTGTGGAAACAGCAGGGACATCTTCATTTGATTCTGTGTTGATAAGGCCAGCATCAAATCTGTCAGCAGTCAGATCTTCACCATTGAACATGTTTTATATCAGTATCATTTGTTCCATTTTTAAATGGAAACATTTGAGAAGGGAAATAGAAGGAAACACTCCACTGTATCAGACATAGTAAAGGTGTGAGTTCTACTGAGCTAAAACAGACCTTTAGGAAAATGTTAATAGGAGACAATAGACTGGCAAAAACCCCCACTCAACAGATAGGGTGAGCATGATTGCAACAAGGCAGCTCTTGCTCCCAATCACATCCTGAGCACAGCTGCTGTAAGGGATGTTTCTTCTGCAAGAGTTACTGGGGAGAATGTCAAGAGTGGGTAACGTGCCCAGGTATGAGAGTTTCATTTATGGTGTTTGTTCTGTGTGTTTTGGAGCCTGAATAACTACTGCCATTCTGCATTTTAATGGTTACTAGAATGAACTGACTGAAGTGTATAGGAGCTTGCAGTTTCCAAGGGAAACTGGGCCTTTCCCATGAATGCAGGTGTGGAGAAAGAGAGACAACCTGTATGTCTGGGCTGTGTTGTCTCCTCAGTGCTTCAGTTCCTGCTGTATCTGTTCACACCAGACTGTTTAATCCTGGGTTTTTCCCCCTTATCGTCTATAAACCTCTGTTTCTTCTTGAATGTAGATACAACAGAGAACTGCTGTTTTTCCTAGATCTATGAGCATTTTGAACTGCCCCCAGTCCACCCACTCCCTGCTGAGCACAACTGGTGGCAGCTGCTTATCTCCTGAAAGCATTCCCAGTTTTAGCCTCTGTCCAGCCCTGCTGCTCTGCTTCCAAACTGCCAGGAATCCTCACACTGCCCCAGGAGCAATCAGGATCATGTATAGATTGTGGTAGATCTCCGGATCCAAATACTTGCTTTCAAGAGTTCTGATATCTAGGTTTAAATATTTTAGCAGCTTGGTTAGTTTCTGTCAGACCTTTGTAACACAAGCCCACCTGTAAAGCATCTAGAAGATAAACAAGAACTACTGTAACCCAGCGGTTCCTTAAAGGCTGTTCTTTAATGTCTCTCTGCCTCTGGTGCTACAGCTGCTCATTTATAGGAACTACTTAAAAAGTGCCATCCCTCAGCACTTTATCCAGTAAAACCCAGGTATCTCCTCTAGCCCCCTCTGAAATGTGCTCTTATGGTTTATCCTCTTCAAGAAAATGTTCCCTGTGGTCTCACTGCTCACACATATCCCCCTGAGAACTCAGTGACGGGCTCTAGTGCTCCCATGCCATCTGTCCCAAGAATGATGGCGGGTACCCAACTGGAACACAAGAAGTACATTGTTAAAGTACTTTTTCAACACTGGCTTCTCTCTGCTGACCTGTAGTAAACCTGAGGCACACCCGAATCTCTGGATTGCAGAGTGAAGGAAGGCAGATGCAATCAATGCAGTTTTAGAGCCCTGCTGGTTTTTAGTGCAGCCATTAGGACAGAAATAACTAAGTCTGATGTTCTGGTTTAAAACCGGAATTTTTAGGGGTGTTTAATGCAGAGCCTTGACCCTATGCCTGTTGTATCCCTTCTGGAAAATTATTCTTGCACATTTGGGTAGGTTTTAGATGTTGCGATTTTTGAATCTGATGGGTTGTTTTTTGGGGTGAGTTTTTTTGGGCTGGGTTAGGTTTTCTTTCATTGTTTTGGGGATTTTTTTGGAGAAACTTTAGAGGAAGCTCATACAGTTCCTCTTTATAGCAAAGTTCTGGTTTTTACTTTTTTCCCCTAGATTTCTCAAATATTTATGAAAGTGTCTTAACTAGTTCCTGCCTGTGCAGTTTTTGTTGGGGAGAACTTGTGTGCAGTCCACCGTTCTGAACTCAGTTCTGTTTTCTGAGGCCAAAAAGCAAAACAAAGAGCCAAAGATGTGGATGTGAGGGGAAATAAAAGCATTACCGAGCTCCACATGCCCCTTACTTGCTTGGCCATTTCATTTCATGTTCAACCATCCAGTTTTTGATAGTTTGAATTGGTTTTTGTGGATTTGGGTTGTTGGTGGGTTTGGTTTTGTTTTGTTTTTTCTGTAGTCAATCTTTCAATGCTTTCTTGAAAAATTCTTCAGGTCCTACTGTTATACCCCACTCCTGTTTTATTAGTTGCATTAGTAACACCCACAGTACTTGGGTAAGCAGCTCTTAATTGATTTGCAGCATTGGGAATTGACTGCTGCAGTATTTGATTTAGACACGGGCACCAACAAAAGTCAGCTCCCACAACAGCTACTGCTGTCTTTCTGCCTTTGCCACAGAAGCACTGTTTAGAAGAGTGGGTTATGTGGTATTTATTAACACTTGGTACAGTTTGGAGACTGGTGCTGATTTAATTAAAAACTGATATAAAATCTTCACTACTTTTTTCCACTGTGAAATTCACATGCATGTGGAGAAACATCTGCCAGATCAAAGTCCGTTAGCTTATTCAGAGTGTTCCTGATTGCTGAAACTCCTCCAGCCGTGTTTGTTTGGAAAAAGTCTGGTGTATCATTGGATCTGCACAGACTGCAGTGTTTCACAAGCCAGAGAAGGGCAGATCAGTGCTTGCACAAGCATGATTATGGGAATGCACAGACAGGAAACACTGCCTGGAATTTAACATCTCCTTATGCCATCTTTCCCCATTATACTTTTTACCATTCAAGTTGATTCTCCCTTCCCTCAACCCTCCTTTGAGCTTAGACCTGGGAAACATCCATCAACTGTTCCCAGGCAGTACCAACTGAGATGATAGCAAACAAGGTGCTTGGACATGCAGAAACTCCAGAGAGAATAACAAGCTGAAAATGTGATGTGAATTGCCTCTGGCTTGTGCCTGTCCTGTGGCCAGGGAAGGACCGTAAGTTCTCATCCACTAAGAGTGTATCTGCTGCTTGAGGTGTGCTGCAGAGAAATGACCCGCTTTGCTGCTGTTATTTTACTGATCGGGGATAACTAATCTTTTTGTACTGCAGGGTTTAGTTCAGAATAGTTGGGGTTTTGTTCACCCAGACTTCAAAGAAGTTCTGATTGGCAGCTCAGAAATTTCTGTAAGGTCTGGAAGCAGGATTTATAGGAAATGAGCAGATGGTCCAGTAGAGAATTTCCCCAGGAGGCTGCAGTTATTTAAAAATGGGAGAAACTAAATAGACTGTACAAAATTTGACTGTAAAATTAACTGGCCAGCCAGTAACTAAGTATTTAACCAAAATGATTCAGCTTGGCCCCTGGCATAAGCATGTAATGAAGTGATGTCTGTGAGTTTACTCCACACACATTATTTCAAATTTTGAAGAAGCACACATGAATGAAAGATGATTTTGCTAAGCACTGTTCTTGCTGTCGTGAGGCCTCTCCTGCATCTCTTCCCTTCGCAGTGGCAACATGATTGTTCAGGCATGCAGGAGAATGCTACAAAATGCTGCTCATATTAAATGAAATATAAAGCTGTTCGGCTGAATGCCTTTAATTTTTGAACTGCTCTTCTTAGCTTCACAAACATAAGACTTAACATATTGGTTAGACTGCAGTATTTGAAAATATTCAGTAATTGAGAAAAAAATCCCAAGCAGCAAATTGCTTTATTTTGGGGATGCAAAACTCAAGAGTATGGTAACTCTAAGTAGTCAAATGTCACACGTCCCTTTAAAAAATGCATGAACTCAATCATTTCAGAGTTGTTTGCCACATGGCTTCAGACTTTAAATATCCTTGTTTCCAATGTGGTTTTCTTTCTGAAGCTCTGATACATAGAAATTGGAGGTTTTGTATAGGAGTGGGTGTCTATAAATGGACAAGCAGTTTTTTATTGCAAATCCCATGATTTCAAATGAACGGATAGATTCAAAAACCAAATTAGCTCATTCTTGAAAAAGTTAGGAAAGCACTATTTTTTTTTTTTTTTAGTTAAATCCCTGTGAAGCACCCTTTATAGAAGGCAGATAGGCTTTAATTCTCTTGTTACATTTTAATTTGAATATGCATTGGAGAGAATGATCTGAGAAGTGGTCTGCAATAATAAAATGTGTTTAATTACTGTCATCTCATCTGTTCATGTTCTGGTTTGCTTCTCACAGAAACTTACACACAACACCCGGTGTCATGAGGACAGTACCATGGGCCACGTGCACACATAGTTCTGAGAGTTCACTGGTGTAACACTGGTGCAGAACGTAATTACACTGTATTTCTCTTCCAGCTTGTTGTGTTTGCATAATCCTTTGTAATGGCAGTAATACACCTATTGAATTTAGAAACCAACCTTCATAACCTTTCACCCAACCTCCTGAAGTACTAAGAGGAAGAGGGTAAATATCCAAAGGGCTATGCAGTTTTTAACTGAGCTTAGATAATGTGCTTCCCTTTATAGAAGCCTTAGAAATGTGTGTTTATGGCATGTTTTTCCCCCTCCCTCCAGCAATTCATTTCCATTAGCCTCAGAATTAGAACCTTTGGAAGAAAAATTCTCAGAATTCAACACTGTCTTTCAGATATGGAAGGAAACGTCTGGGTAGTGAATCCACAGTAGCCCAAGTTCAGCTAAGGCAGAAGTTTTGTTTGCTAACAAGGTCCTTTTGGCTTCCTTTGCAGAGACAGACTGTTTGTGAAGTAGTTCTGCATCTCATGTGCAGCCTGATTTCTTACCTGGCGTTCAAGGCTGGATTTATGCAGAGCCCCTGCTTTCTCACTGTAGGAAGCCCTGCTAATTCTCTGGAAGCCTCTTGGTTCCCACTTTTAAAATCATAATGGAGGAGCCTGAAGGAAGACATTAAGGCCCCAGTTTTTAAATGTTAAGATACTTAACCTCCATGAGATTTGTTTATCTGTAGGATATTGGTATGTGGAGGGTTTCCATAGCCTTTGTTGTAGAGTTGATAATGCTTGTGTGGATATGATTTTGCAGTGGAGTTTTTCTTTTTTAAAAGGAGTATTCTGTGGGGGGGATTGAGAAACCATGAGTTACTGAGTGCACAGGATATGGGACCAGCTGTCTTGGATGAGACAAAAGGTCTGTCTAGCTCAGGGTGTTGTCCTTGACCTTAAGTGAGAAGGAGAATATGAGAAACAAAGTATGTTCAGAGTGATACTTGCCACCAGATTTGTACCATGTTACTTTGTGGTAAAACTGAATTTTGAACAGGGTGCAGTCATCTGAAAACTTCAGTTTAAAAATGGATATGGCAAGAACTGATGAGGGTGAAAAGATGGAGTGGTCTGTAAAAAACGTGCAGTTGATGGAAAGGTAAATCCTCTCCTGTGCCTTGTGGTGTGTGTATCACATTTCTGAAGTCAGAACGTATCACAGTGAAAGCACAACAACAAATGTAACTGTCTGCATAATGTCATCTAGACAGACATAAGTTTGATAAGTTTATAAGCTTTGATCCATGCAGGAGGACCACCTTTAGCAGAAGTGAAAGAGGAGTCTTTCCAAAGTAACAAACAATCACAACTGAGCTTTAGATGACTTTGATATTTTGAATATCACTTTCTGTTTAGTCTCTGTTATCTTCACTTTTTTCTCTCATCTTTTGTGTGAATTGGAGATAGAAAGCAGGAGCTTTCTCTTCAGTTTTGATGGGACCTGAGAAACGTGTTTTCAGAGCTGTCTAGAGAATTAAGTTATGCCCAAACTGAAGAGCCATGGTTCAGAATTTAGGAAGCTGTGTGAACTCTCACTGTAAATCTTAGAATCATTTAGGCTGGAAAAGACTTCAGTACCATTGTGTCTAGTGATTAACCTAACACTGCCAAGTCTACTGCTAAAACACAGCCCTAAGCACTACATGTGCATCTTTTAAATACCTCCAGGAATGGTGACTCAACCACTTCCCTGGGCAGCCTGTTCCGACACTTTACAGCCTTTTTGGTGAAGAAGTTTTTCCAGATAGCCAATCTGAATCTCCTCTGGTGCAATCTGAGGCCACTTCCTCTGGCCCTAACTCCTGTTGCTTGGGAGACTGACAAGCCACATTTCCTTTACAGGAAACTAATGGGTTTTGAGAGCCTTGTCTGTTGTGTTTAGACAGCAGTATTACTTGGATTGCAGTGGGTAACTGATAGAGAGATGCCAAATAACTTTATGTGTATCTAACAACGTAATCAAAGCAAAACAATTCTGAGAAATAGACCCGAAACTACAAGTAACATTTGCCTATTGCAGTAATTGTGTTTGCAAATAAATTACCTGCAAATTACTCTTCTGTTTGTTCACTCTTTGGAAGAATACCTGAAAATCATTTCTGTAGTTGGCTGGAAAAATTCTACTGACAGAGCAAAATTTATTGCTTAAGAGAATAAGCATGTGAACTTGTCTCTCATATTAATCCACCCACTAAGTTCTCCTGAACAGTATTTTTTTTCTGTAAACAGTCAGCTGAACTTGCCAGCTGCAGTATTTTTTTCCACCTTCTTTGCACAGTATTATTTTCTGATCTGTCATATTCTTTTGCTGTCTTCAGTGCTTATCTTTATACAGCTTCTCTTGCATCACAGCCCTTAAGAATAAGAAAAATTAATTACTAAGCAACTGAATTTACAAGTGGTATGTTGTCCCAGAGACATGGTTCTGTGCTTATCATGCCTTCTTTGGCTTCTAGCCATGTGCATTTTTATTAAAGAAAAAAGAAAATCACCAGTGCTATTTGACTAATGAGGAAAGAAAGTGGATCTGGAAAGGTCATCCTCCTTGCTCTTTGGACAGCTGGAGAATTGTTATGCTTCATAGCACAAAAATTGCTGAGGATTGCTTTGGGAAAGCAGGGAGATGTGGACATCAGCTGCTGCAAGGAATGGAGCATGTTCATAGGAGCTCTCATGCATTATTCATCACAAGCTCTTTTCACTGGAATCAGCTGGAGGAAGTAGTTAGTCTAGTTTGAGCTACCCTAGTATTTATATTTAGGCGACTTAAACAAGCCCAGGCAAGTACTGCACCAACTCCTATTCATCTGCGGCCAAATGTAGGGCAGGCTGCAGCTCTGCTTACACTCCTCTGTCTCTTCAGTCTGAGGAACAGGAGTCATGCAACCAGGAAAAGCTGCACTGAGGATACACACATGCATTCATGCTGGAAAATGAAGCTTCAGGTAGGAGAATGTCTTGTCAGCAGAGGGATGCTGTTGAGCCCTGCAAGATAAATGTGTGTCAAGGGAGGCTGCTGGAGAGGCTCCTTGTTAGAGTGCTACCTGAATGAGCCCTTTTAGCATCATACTTTGTTCAGTTCTAATTATGAAGATGCATTTTTTTCTTTTACCATGTTTCCTTCATTCATGCTGACATTCTTCTAAAGGTGCTGGGGTTTAAAAACAGGGAGATAACTTGCTGGTTTTTGAAAAATTTTGAGTTTTTTTCTTTAAGGTGGCTTTTTGATTTTATTGGTTATTAGCACTTCTGTTTGGGGGGAAGGTAACCATAAGAGATTGTTAAAACACAGCTGGATGTGATAAGCCTTAAGCTCCAGTGTGTCCTTTCAGAGGGTCTGCATTTGAATGGCTGCAGTATTTGCTACTTTTTAAAATTTGCTGAATGAAGATGCTTGTAAATAGGAGCTTCTGTTCTCAAAGCATACCTGTATTTTTTAATGTTACCATTTGCTCTAAAAGAAATCTACAGTCTGTCTCTGCAAGCTTTGTATGTTTAAATTATTAGGACTCTAGGAATACTGTTAATTCAGTTTTAGACAAAGAAGGGGATTTTGCAAAACCTTACAGAACAATAACAAAGGGTCTTTGTTCTGTTCTGTGAGCATTATTTGCTGTGTAATGTGTGGGTTTGTGCATATGTGTGAGAGGGAGGTACACAGACACAATCTCATTTGGCAAGAATGTTCAAATGTTATTTGCTTTGTTTGTCTGAAGTCTGTTTGTGTGTGTGTGTGTTGCTTCTGGCTGCAAACTGTGCTGTGCAGGTTTGGTCCTGCCTATTGGGGATCTGCTTGAGCTTTGGGGAGCTTAGCATTTATCTATCTATCTATTTGCTTGTTTGTTTATTTATTTATTTTAGAGGGCTGGTAAAACTTGACAGTGCAAAGATCAAGAGTCGCTGCTAGACAACCAGGACAAAATGGTGCTTTGCTGCACACATGAGTTGTTTTCTTTTTAAAAGATAGCTTGAAGTCCAGTCCAGGATTTAGTAAATAAGCATTGCTAGTGGAAGCAAAAATTGTCAGCTTTTTGTGAAATCCTCCAGGAGATTAATGGTCACATGTTTTTGGTGGAGCTTAAATGTATGCTGCCTGCGAGAGTGTTGTCTTCCAAGATGACTTGATCACCTAAATAAAATTTGCATGTATACGAGAATATGTTATTTAGTATAATTTCTTTTTTGCCTTTTAACAATTGGGAGTTACAAGATTTTGTCCCACACATTATCAGTCTGTGGCTTTGTTGGGGGACACATGTATACTTTCAGTAGTCCTAAATAACTTGAAATGTTGACTTGAAAACTTTAAAAGCTTGTTTTGATTTTATGTGTGAAAGTTCTTCAAATTTATATGCTGTGCGTACATTGAGAATTTTGCTCTGCTGCTTGAATTTTGCAGATGCTTCAATATTTGCCATGAGCTAGAGAGCTGGCAGTCTAATAATCTCTTACAACTGAATGTATGACTTTTCAGTGTGTCAGATCCTTGTTTCATGGAAGCTTGCTAACCGAATTCTTTATCTGATTTTATTACACCTAAATAATGCCTGTGCATTCACTTAATTGACTGAAGTCAGTGGAGATGTATTTGTGATTATGTGACTTAAAGTTTAAGATTTTTTTTAACAATAAAGTATGTTTTACACTTCTGCTGCTCAGTTACATCTAGACTCCTGAGTTATGTTACCTAGTCATCAGGGTATGGGGAACAAAGAGTTATTTCTGCACTTGCTTGTTTAATACATTGATAATCTAAAATTAAGTTTTCTAAAAGTATCTCCATGTTGTTCTTTTTCAACTAATCTACATTCAAATTTTGTCTGTACTCAGCCTCCACCCTGCTACCGACTCAGCTGATTTTATTAATTCTTTTTTATAATCAAATACTATTTAATACTATCATTGTAGCACAAAGCCACAATTACAGCATGGTTTGCACAGAGAGGACTCAGATATGTTCACCCTGGCTTAAACCAGTTCGGGCCCAGATGAAAATGTCATGTTTGTGTCATATTAACGTGGTTGGGCTTATGCCCATGCTTCAGAAATTCCTCAAAAACTTCAAGAAACTGAAGCATGAAAGATCTGGATTGACTATGACCATAAAATCATAAGGATGGACTGTTCATCATAAAATCTGAGTCTTGGAAAGAGAATTTTTATTATGATTTTTACAGTTTTTTTTTAAATTCAGACATTGTTACATTGATGATAAACTTTCACATGTCTGGGAAATGTTCTGGATTGAAATACCTTCAAAAGTTGCCAAAGATTTGCTCCAACAGCTAAGAGTGAGAAAAACATTTTGACTGAACAGAGCACTTCAGGCATTAATTACAGATACAGGAAGGCGAGCAATTGTACTGAACATTAAAAAAAAAAAAAATTAAAAAAGGTAATAAACAAGGAAGAAAAGGGCAGAAGTCAAATTTTTATTATTTTTCTGTAGATCACTCTGAAGAGCTGGAATCAAACCAGAAGGGGAAGCAACATACTCTCTATTCAGGCTGTGGCAAGCAGCAGGACTGGGACTTATTTGATAAAACTCCTTACCAATTTCATCTCCTATCTCAGTGTCTCTTTGTAATGGAATATAAAGGCTTCTAATGGCAGAATCAGAAATACAGTTAAAATATTCCCTATTTAACAGCAGCAAGAAATAACACAAACTGAAATGAAGAGTATGCCAATATTGTTTTTAAAGCAGCAAATGGACGAGGAGTTACTAGTTCTGCGATATAAAGGCAGCATCATATTGTAATAGCATTTAAGTTAAGTCCATCTGTGATGTCCTTGGGAAAAGTAGTAGAAAACAGGGAAGACTCGCTTTTCTGCCAGCAGCAGGAAAGAACAGTGACTGCCTTCCTCCCATGGGTGTGGCTGGGAGGAGAAACAGTGATGGGGCTGCAGGAGGGGGGGTCCTCTGCACCTTGAGGATGGGCAGCATGCTAGGCTGGAGGTCTTTGCACCTGGGTCTGGTGGAAGAGGGTAAAGGGGTACCATCATCTCCTTGTGCTTCAGCCTCAACACTGTCATGGGTTTGGCCATTTCATCGTGGGCATGTCTTGGCCACTGGTGACAAGGGAGGGTCAGTAAGAGGAGAGACAGAGACTGTTTGCCCTCACCACAACTCCCCAAACATCTCATTGGCCGAAAGGTACAGGATGCTCTGATATCTGAGCCAAGAACAACTGAAATGCTGTTGTCCATTTCTTCCTCTTGGGAATGACTGCAGGATGGGAAGAAATACAAAGCTTCCAGCAGAGATGTGACTGTGTGTACGGTTTGATGGAGACAAAGGCATAGCAGGCAACCATGTGCATCTCCATGGATTGACTGCAACTCGAGTGAGTGAGGACATGACTGTCAGTGCAGACAAACCCAGTCCAAAAGCTGAATGAGCACATTAGTGCAGAGATGTGCCAAGCTGCAGCTGCTTCTCTCTGAGCAAGTCTTGGGCAAGGGGCTGAGTTAGTGATGTGCTCTCTTGGCACAGCTCAGGTTTGGTCTAGTTTGTTTGTGCATTCGGATTAAAGCAACAGCAAGTGAACAGACTGGAGGTAAAGTAGCATTTTGATGTTATACATACAATAAATGATAGTCACTGCAGTTTTGCTTTGGAGCTGCCTGGTTACGTATTTGCCCTTCAGCAATGTTTAGAGAACAATCCTGAAGTGCGATGATTGCAGGCACACACAACATCCGAGCTTAAAGCTAACAGAAGGGCATTTCAACACCTTTTGTAAACGTTGGCGTACGGGTGCTTATGACCTTGGACTGAGATATAAAATCATTAATAGGGATAGGCCAGTTAAAACTCTCCAAGTCAGACCACCTCTGCACTGGACTCTGCAGAGAGATTTAGCCACTGTGCCTTTCCTGTACTTCTGGAGCAGTTTGTGTGAAGCTAGTGAAGGCTGGCAGCTTGAAAGCATTGAGAAAATGGAGGTCAGGAAGGAACTGACAGCAACAATTGCAGTCTGGGATTTGGGGAATTTGGTTTTATTTTGTCAGTTTTATAGTGTCATCCTAGGGTACTTCTGTCTGACTGCATCTCTGCACTATAGGTATTTGAGACACTAGTGGCATTTCTTTTTTCCTGCTGTCTTCCTGTCATGTATTGTTGTTTTTCTGATTTGCTGATTTTTTTACTAAGATCTAAATTCAGTTTCTGGAGAGAATAATCTCCTATACAGAGTAGAAAGTAGTGTTTTCTTTAACCCTTCAGCACTAAATGCATATCTCATGAATGCTGATTAATCCAGAGAATTACCTCAAAGACGCAAAGAGCCCCCTACACTCATGATAACTGGAGCGCTAAAGTTGTGAACAAAGTTAAGACCATAGCTAGAATTGAGAACATAAGAACTGCTGTACCAGGTCAGACTAAAGCACCGTGTGGCAGTGTGCAACAGGAGATGCTTAGGGAGTAGTAAAAAAAAAGGAATGTAATTATGTGATATGTCAGAAGTAGGCATATCATTACCCATATAATGGTGCCTTCCCAGTATTTTGAAAGATGGCGCAAATAGGCAAAGCTTTTGTCATCAGTAGTTTAACAGAGAATTGTCTCTGTCATATGCAGCATGACCACAAATGTTACAGGTACCCAGTCGTACGTTCTGTATTTTTAATAATGCTTTGCATGCTACATGGACTCATTCACTGTGAGTTGTGTCAAAGGACTACTAAGGTTTTGGAAGAGTAGGAGTCCTGTCAGCTACAGTAGAAATGAATCAGCCTCAATGGGGAAACTCTACCCCTGCATGACAATCTTGGAAGAGCATTTGGAGAAGGTCAAAAATAGGCAATTGTCAATAGATAGTTCAGTCAAACCTATAAAGCAGAGCTAAACTTTGATAAGTTACTATTGTATTGAGTTACTGAGAAAAACAAGACAGACAATAAAGAAAAAGAAGAAACCTTTTCTGTATGATCTTCAACATTCATAAATCTGCAAAGAATAGAGAGAATTTCAGATTATGCTGTTCTTTCCACCTCCTCTGCGTTTTGATGTCTTTTTGTGACTTGATCTTCTTCCATTTCATGTCTCTACTTGATGTGTTTCCAACATCAAGATTTAATTTTTGTTAAATTTCACTTCATCTGGATGTGTTGTTTTCACTTAGAGATTCTTTCCACTTGTTGCTAAAGTTACTCGTTTCTTTCTTATGGTTGCATTTCCTAAAAATACTCTTTTGTAATGTGTCTTGGAATCTATATTTCTTAGTTAGCAATGTCCCTTTTCCATGCAGCTCTACAGGTTTGGAGGTGGAGTGGCTTGAGAGCTGTTTTGCAGAAAAGCATTGGGGATGCTGGTTGACAGCCAGATGAATATGAGCCAACAGCGGGTCTAGATGTCCAAGAAGGCCATTGACACCTTGGCCTGTATCAAGAAGAGTGGGGCCAGCAGGACCAGGGCAGTGATCATCCTCCTGTAGTCAGCACTGGTGACACCTCACCTCAAGTACTGCCTTCAGTTCTGGGCCTCTCACTTCAGAAGGGAGATTGAGATGCCGTAGTGTGTCCAGAGAAGGGCAACAAGGCTCATGAAAGGTCTAGAAAAAGTGTCTTACGAGGAATGGCTGTGAAGGATTTTTTGCTTTTTCTTGTATATACTTTTTACACAGTTCTCTATATCCACAAGTATTAACATGGATACTTGTAAAGCTTTAGGTGTGATAATTCAGCCTGGTTTCTTGGTGTCCAGTAGGCCAGAAGACTAAACACCCCAGAAACTGTAGAGTTAGAAGACCAAACACTATTGTCACAAGCACTCAAGGTCTCCTAGTAGGACAGATTCTGTAAACTAGAAGTTAGCCCACCCCAGCCCCTTATTGGGCCCTCTTGTTAGATATGCTAATGTGTAAGGTCTTTAATTGTGCACTTGGTTGGGGGGTGGGGGACATTGCAACACTGTCACCTGGGTGAAGCAATGCATGGAATGGGATCCTATTAAAATACCGAGGTAAACGACCCCAACCCTCTAACTGTGTCTGAGCTTTTATTTCCTAAGATCAGGAAAAAGGCATCAGCTGAGGCAGCTGGGTTTGTTTGCTCTTGAGAAGAGGAGGCTCAGGGGGACTTCACTGCCTTTTACAGCTGCCTGAAGGGAGGTTGCAGTGAGGTGGGGACTGGTCTCTTCTACTCTGCCTACAGAGGACAAGAGGAAATGGCCTAAAGATGAGATGGGAGATTGAGATTGAATATGAGAAAAAAATTGTTCACTGTTAAGGTGGTCAGGCATTGGAACAGATTGTCCAGGGGTGTGGTGGAGTCACCAACCCTGGAGGTGTTTGAGGCATCAGGATCTGGTGCTGGGTGATGTGGTTTGGTGGTTAGGGGTTACAGTGGTAGTGCTGGGGTGGGTGGTTGGACTTGATGATTTTAAAGGTCTCTTCCAACCTTAGTAATTCTTAGATTCTATGATCAGTCTGCTGTACTTGAATGAAAGACAAAGGCAATGATTGGGAGCCTTCCTGGTACTACTTTATTACCTTGACTGCAAGCTCACCAAGTAACTGCTGTGCTGTTTAGTGCTGCTAAATGTATTTGCTTGGCGGCTGTTATAAAGTGTGTGGGAATCTTCTGTGGCTTAAACTGAGGTGATCAAGAACAAGCAGTCAAACAATCAATGCCTCTGCTAGTCATCTCAGAAACTAAGCTTTTTAGCGGGTCAGATTGGCTAAAGAAAAGTAGGTCTCTGAAGAGAGAGACTTTATGTTGTAAACTTTGTGCTGTAAAGTTCCATTGCTTCTCTCAGGAGCAAAACCTGTGAAGTTTGTGTCATCTTTTACTCTCACTGAAATGGTTCATTTTTCACAAGAGAGTTCCACAGTGGGCTTGAAGGAGGTAACAGCTCTCTCTGCCAGTGTCACTTTGCAGGCTCTATAAAGTCTGGGTGCTGCCCTTCTTGAAATGAATTAAAATGCCCTTGCCCTGAACTTTGTCTCCTGCTTGGCAGGAATTTTTCATTCGAGTGCCTGCTTTATGAGCCTAGCTGTGAGGAAATCCAAACAGCTCAACTCAAGCCTTTCATCTTACAGCTGGACAAAGCGTATCCACCAGTGCTGTTTCTTCCAAGTTCTCTTATTTTGATGTTATCTGCAGACACCAGAAGGGCACTGTAAAGCTGTTCAGAAGCACTTAAAAACATAGGAGTGCTCCAGAGAGATTATTGGCTTGGAGAATGTGAGGGTATGCATAAGAGCATTGCAAGAGAGTGATTTTCCCATTTCTTCAGTTAAGCAGTTCAGGGCTGAAAGACTACTTGGATTATTTCCCCACCACACCTTTCCCCCTAGTCTCATCCATTTTTTTTCTATTTTGATTTATGGCAAAGGATACAATGACTTCAGTCTATTGGCTATGTGATGACATCAGGAAGCCTTGCCTCTGTGAATGGCAGCCTCATTTGGTGGAAAAAAAAACACCTTAAATTTCAGTCCCAGTAAAGACAAAAAAGTAACAAAAACCCAAACCAGCCCCAAACCACCCAAAGCCCAACGAAACTATAAAAAAATGCAGGAAAGAAACCAAATCATCATCCCCACTCCTTCAGGGGAAAAAAAAAAAACAAAAACAGAAATAAAATAAAACAAACAAAAAAACCCTCAAAAAAAATCCCAAAACCAGAAACAAAAACAAACCAAACAAAAGACCCAAAAAACACCACAAAAAAAACCACAACACCTAAAACATACTGTTAGTTCTTTCCAAGATGTAACACATTCAAAAGAAAAATCTGAACAGTGGTACTGAAACAGTGAGTATGTTAAAAGAAATGGCAATTTTATCATCTCTGCACTGAGCATTCCCATCCATTTTTCCCACACGTAAATGAAATTATGGAAATAAAGGTTCTTTGTTTTTTTTTTTACTCTTACTCAAGCATTTTTTAAGTAATGCTTGAATTGTGTATTTTTTAAGATTTGCTTCCACTGTGCCAAGCAGTGCTGCTGACTTTTTTTATTGTATATTTTGGTGTACTCAGCTTCTGTGGCTGGGGATACATGCACTTGTTTCTAAATTTTAAGCTAATTTCATAATTTTGAAACTTGAGTAATGGGGTTTGTTTTTTTTTTTTTTTTTGTATCAGAGCTCACTCGAATTGAAGAGTTGTCATTTAAAAGGTGGTGAACAGTTTGGATTCTGAGTACTAGAGCCAGTAATGCTTCAAGTGGCAATTTGGTGATGAACTGGCACATTCCTAGACAGTCCTTAAACTAGGTCCTAGTGAAGACTGTGGAGATGCATGATTTTTTTTTTTTTTAAGGGAATCTGAAGCTCTTCAGTGGTAGAATTTGGCAGTTCAAAAGAGAGGTAGCAGGAGAGTATTTGGGAGAAGGAAGAATGTCTTCAAAATGTTCTTCCAGAGACTGGTTTTTGCATCTTCTGATGGGCAGCTGAGTTGCTGCGTACATGGCTTTTTGTGTTTCTCTTGTCTGGGGGTCTTTTTTTCCCTTCTTCCAATTTAATGTCAAGTTCCCAGCTTAGCCTAGTGTACCAGGAAGCAATCTCAAATCCAGTGAATTTAAGCAGTCTTATGATGACTGTGACGGTTGGTTGGTCTCCACACTGAGGCATTCTGTGGTTACTACACACTGTTATTTCTTTCTCTTGATATTAAGTTAATAGTTGTACTGTTTTTACCATTCCATGTGGTTTCTGTTAACTGATTTTGTTGTTGTTTCTTGTCTTTAGTTTCTCTCTTGCTGTGTAATGGAAAATTAGTGTTTTATGCCTCACTGGAGTACTTATTTTATCTCAATTGACTGTCAGTGGTTAATATTAGGATGTTGAAGTATAACAACACTCTTCCCCAAGGAAGAATTTGTCCATCTCAAAGGGGTCAGATTAGTTTGAAGAACCAGATGTAATACCTTAGGCTATTTGAGGCACCAGCTCTACTTGCAAATCTAGGCTGGGCCATCATGGTTAGTGTAATAATCCCTGTGTTTTCTGTCTCCATTGTTCAGGAACTCTGCTTCTGCTATTTTACTTCTTTTAATACTTCCCTCTCCCATAAATGTGGCCCTGCACCCACCCTGGTCTTTGAGAGAGTACTGAGTGCGTGTTGTTCTTCCTAAAAATATCCCTTGTTTCAAGTGAAATTAGTCTCCTGACTTCTGTTGGCGTCTCATTTCCCAGGTTACAATTAAGGGTCAGAGTAGGAGTTGACTTAGGGATCATCTGTGCTGCAGTCTGGTGTAGTTATTACAGTTGGACAGAAGCTTTTAAATTAAGAAACATGAGCTTAGCTGCAGTCAGCATCCCTGAAACGGCTTTGTGTACAGAGCTTGGGGGCTGCTGGTTTCTAAGGGACAGTGCTTTATAACTGTCCCTGTTGTTTTTCATCAGCCTTAAAGCAATGAACTTCAGTGACAAGTTGTTATGAAAATTGCCACATTAGCTTTTCAACTGAAAACATTTCCACAATTAAGACATTTTCTCACTATTTTTCTTAATGGCTGCAAGGGCAGAGAGCTATAAGCCTAAGCTGTACTTAGAAGGCTCATGATTTACCAAAATACCTGTATTTAAATGGCAAACAAACTGTAGGCAGGCAAAAGAAAAAAATTTTTTAAAATCTCTGTGTCCATAAAGCTTATTTTGATTGGCAGACTTTCACTGGCTGTGTGAGGCAGGGAGTTTTGTGTTGGTATTTTGCATCATGGTTTTCATGACATACCTGTGGCATTTAAACAAATTACAACCCTATCAAAGCTCTTAATTAGGCATTGGGCGTTTTCTCTTCTGCCAAAAATGCTGTATTAAATGTAAAGAGGAGTTGGAGAGTGGTGCCAGGACCAAGCCAATTTCTCACTAAGGTTGTCTTAACCTACACAGTGTGGTTTAAAAATAAGATGATGTCACTCCTCCTAATAAACTGTCAGCACCAGTGTTATGGATAATGAGAAATGCAGCTCATTACAAGAAGCCGTTTCTATAAACCTTTCTTCTCTGTCTCCCTCAGCTATACTGGAGCAAAGCCCTTTTAGAGGTAAGACTGAGACTATCTCCTGGTTACCTGGCATAAAGTACCTAGCTGTCCTGTGTGGAGAGGAGCAGGCTCAGGATAATGTATGTCTAATTCAAGAAAGGTAGTCTTTTTAGAAAACAAACAGAACAGAGGCCGAATTCATACTGAAAAATCAAGCTAGGTAAATGCAGTGATAATCTGACCCAAATGCAGATTTTTGTCTCCTATTTTAGTCTTTTGATCAAGAAACTATGTATCCTACAAAATCATAATAATATTATGGCAGATGACAACTGGAAGAAACTTACTGGTGAGAGCTGAGGTTCTTCTGTGAAAGGATTTCTGAGATGCAGTAGTTGTTTTAACAGTCTCATTTCTGCAGCCCATTATCTCAAAAGCAGGTAAAGTATAACAGGGACAAGAATATTCCTTGAGTGGGTACAATTGGAAAGGAACCCTGCACTCTCCATTGCTATCTGATAGTCTCCCCCTAGCTCATGAAAAAGCTTGTGAATCAGGCTCTTCAATGTAGTTTTTCTTGATACTTCAAACCATTCATGGTTTGTGCAAATTATCTGTATCAGAAGACCTACATTTCTCATCCCAAATTCTAAACAGAAATGTAAGAGACATCCTGTCACTAAAAAAACAAAGCAAAACAAAATATTAGGGCTAGAGGAGGATTATTTGTTTTGTTTTTCTCTTCCTCAGCTGTATTGCAGATTATATTGCTTATTACTTGCTCTGTCCTCCTTTCCCTTTTTTGCTCTTCTGCTTTTTATTTAAAAGAGTTTTCACTTCTGCCATGCCATGCCATGTAGCAGCTGCTTTTGATTTGTGGAAGCACAAGTAGAAGCCTTCTCACATGTCTGACTCCAGGGAAGATGTTAACATGCTTTTCACTGAAAGAAAAAGAAGGGCAAACACAGATACATCTGAGATGAAAACAGAGCATCTGCAATAGCAAGAAGTGTGAATTTAACAAGAAGGAAACATGAGCTCCTGATCAGCAGTGGGAAGAGAATCTGCTCATTGTAATGTGAGCATTTTTGCAAGTTGTCTTCTTCTTTACCATTTTTAGATGTGAACCACTTTTACCTGTCAGTGCTTTTCAGAGGTGATCTCTAACTCTGTCCCATTCTTTTCAGCTGAGCTTTGGGAAGGTTTATTGTCCAAGGCCATAAAGGTCTGGTTACAGAAAGTACATCTCCTAGTTCCTCACCCCTTGCTCAGTGGTTAGCCTAATCTTTCTTCTTTGCTTTGTCTGTGGTATAAATGAAATCAAATACCTTGTCATTAAAATGGAGATGACATTTGAAGGATTTCTCTTTTGAGAGCCTTTGATTTGACCCCGTCTAGTGCTGATTCTTTCCATTAAATGAAAACAAAATGTAGTTCGTAAGGTTTTTGTTTTAATAAATATGTATATATGTCTTTGTATAGGTTTGAATGCACTTGTCATAAATCTGCCTGGCAGTCTTTTTATTCCAGTAAAACCTCCGGTTTTTACACCGGTATCCATTCCTCTTAGTGCCTCTTGTTGATTGCTGTAGTCATCTTTTCTTGTATTCAGTTACAAGATTTCTGAACCAATTCCAGCCTTTTACCATGTGTTGTATTGCCTAGCATTACACAGCCCTGCTCCTGAATTCTCTTCTTTCTTAAAAGCATCAATTGAATTTGGCACAGTATTCTGATTTTTATTTACATCCAGATAGAATGTTCCAGTTGTTCTGGGCCCTCCAGTATTTGTAACTCTTGTATAGTGAGATTAACTCCAAATCCTTCAGGGAATAAAACCACCATATCTGTAAGTATTTGTTAGAAGGGTTTGCTGAACTGGAAACCAAATCTAATGCACCACCTTTGAGGAGTGTTAGCTGGCAGAGAAATAAAATCCTTCTGGATTTAAAAATTACTGCAGTCCTTTTTTCTAAAGCTTACAGGAGCTCCCCTTTGCACCCAGGATTAGATTTTATGAAGACAACTATATTTCTGTCCATTCTAGATTATTGATATGGAAGTCACCCTCCTTTGTATAACATCCCAAATTCTGTTTCTTGCATTGAATTAAAAAATATTTCCAAGTTATTGCAGTAGTGGGGAAGGATACAGAGAAAGACTATATAGATAGCAGCAGAAAGACAGGAGAAAAGGGCTGGTTCATATGGGAAGAGCAGTATCTTAAGAAGAATCAAGAGTGATAAAAGGCACGAGACAAAGTGCAGGTGTGATGAGAGTTAAGATGATGCTGGGGTCAGTGGTGGTGGCTGAAGATGCACTTGATGTGGCCACAGCTTCATTGGCTGTTCTCAGTGTCTCTGCTGCTGAAGGATACCAAGCAATGCTTACTTATAGGCAGTGTTTATGTGTGGGCTTTGCTGGTTCCACCCTGTCACTTTGGGAAGCAGCTCCTGTTTTTTAATCTCCATAAGCCTCTAGTCTCGCACCAAAACATGTCCCTCCTGAAATGTAATCCTCTTACTTCAGTTACACTGCTATGCTCCAGTTATGCCCATGTGCTTGGGAGCACAGGCAGCAGAGCTTCTGAGTGTGCCAAAGGTTGGAAAAACTTAAATATCCAAGCACCCCGAGAAGGCCTAACTTTTTTGGAAAAGCCTGTAGATTCCTTATACTGTGGGGCCTCAGTTGCAACAAAAACATTGAAACAAAAAAAGCAAACAAACAAAAAATCCCACCACAAAAAACAAAGGAAAAAACTCCGAAACAAATGAGCATTTATCAGTTATTTGCATCACCCTCAGTTTGCTTGCCTCCACCTATGGGAATGAGGACATTGTGGAGCACCTTCTGCATGCTCGTGGACCACATGCTTAGAGAACTAAAGGTCATTATACAGCCAGGGCAGTGCAATGACAATTTGAGATGAAATTTACAAGTGGTGGGGACAAATAGAAAAGTCTCAGGGGTGAAATGAGATTGGTGGAGTGAAATACATCACTCTGACTTAAAGGAAGCAGTTACTAAGAAGTGGTCAGTGTTTTGGCAGATGGTGGGCTCTGAGAGGCAGCTCTTAAAGTAGAACCCAAAGTCCACGTGAAAATCAATGCTGTGACAAGATCGAGCTTGGAGATTTACATTCTACGGCAAAGAAGAATGGGAGGGAGAGCTCTCGCTCATGTTCTCCCTGCTTTGGCATGGCTTCCCTGCACATGAAACTCATCCTGTGCAAACCACACACCCTGTTCTGCCACGTGCCTGTAACAGGATGCAGCTGCTGGCTGTGACACAGAGCAACACCGCATACAACAGTAGTACAAACAGGGCTGAATTTCACTCAGGGCAGCATAATTTCCTTGTGCCTCAGGTTTCTCCTCTGCCAAGTAACTGCTACATTTGTCTACTTCAGGATACTGATATCAAACTCCAGGCATGCGTTTTGCAAGAGGCTGTAAATTGCAAACTGGCCTCATCATGTCTCTTTTACAGGTATCGTCCTGTTCAGCTCTTATTTTGAGCTGCTCCCTAGTGCTGTTCAACACTGAACAACTGCAGTATTTCTTCTGGGGAGGGAGCACTGTTTTGGGGGAAAGGCACTGTGTAAGAAAGCACATGCACCGTGCACCAAAGTTTCACTCCTGTAGTATAGCCTAATTTTCAGTGATAATGTGGGTGTTACCCAAATACTTTAATGTACTAAGAGAGATTCTTCCAATTTTACATCTTCTTTTTGATGTCATTCATTCTGTTATTTTGGGTACTAGAAGCAGATGGTGTTAAGGAACCTTTCAGGAAAAACATTGATTTTTCTGAGCATCTGTGTAGAAAATTGGCCACTTGTTCCTTTGAACTCTTGCTTTTCTTATTAACCTCTCTGTTCCGCTACTTTGTTCTTAGCTACAGGATAAGATGCCTATTTCACAACTTTGAGATTCTAAAGCTTGGACTTTTAGGGGGCTGAAAGGGGTTTGTCCCAGTGACTTTTCACTGGAGATGAGTTGTTTCTTCACTTCCATGCATTAAACAAGGAAAGCCTACTGGGAGTAGGTCCAAACACCCACAGACTTTTCCAAATCTGATACTTAAATATCTCTATCTCCCTATTTAGAAGATTATTAAAAATTGAATGGTGAGGGTTCTGGAAACCCTCAGTTCAGGAAACTGTCATAACTGCAGGGTGAACTGTAACCTTTTGATCAGTTGTAACTGCATTTTTCTTTGGGTTGATTTCCCATTGTTCATGATGCTTGTTTTGTAGCAGGAGTCCCTGCTCACCAGTCTCAGGTCTTGCCTAACCTAAGGAATTATTTGATCTAAGCTATGAATTTCCTCCTGGATGCCTGTGAAAGAGCAGTGACATTTGTGACTTCCTCAAAGCAAAGCACATATGTGTAAAGAATGGTGAATGGGAAACAAAGAGTTAAAATGCAAAAGACTATAAACGTGTCTAACCCTTAGTTTTTCCTTGCAAATCCACATTGATCTCACTCATGTTTCATAACTGTTTGTATTGAAACATAAAACTGTGAATTTTAAATATAGGGGAGTGAATGTGGGCCACAAGGCTCTGGTTTGAGTCTTCATGCTTTTAAATCTCTATTTCAGAGCATAGTCCAGTTGTTCAGGCAGGTTGCATCCTTATCCCATGGTACTGTCTGATCACTCCCACTGCCTGCACTTGCAAGATGCAGCTCAGCAGCATCTAATCCTTCCCCCTGCACTCCCGCCTTTTCCCACAGTGCTTGTCATGCCAAATCATCTGGTTTATCTTTTAGAGAACGCTTTGCATATTTTTTTTTCTTGCTGGGTGCCTTCTGAAGGGCCCCTTTAAAACTAAAATCCAAGGGAGAATTTTGTCATTTTGTAATGTCCAGATAAGCGATATTGCTTGCCTGGGATTTAGCTTTTAAGAAAAACGGATTTCCAAAGAAGTAGTTACTTTTCTTCCATCTCCAGGAAGATACTTCAGCAGTCATTTCAAAGTGGAAGTATGGTACTTACGATCAGGGGTAATTTTATTTTTTGTATTTTTAAAACTAAGAGGAATCAGAAATAAGTTCGGGGCAGGGGGTGTGGGGACTGAGAAGTCTCAGTTCTGGGTCAGAACTTAATTGTAAAAGGATCAGTAAGCATGTGATTGGGGTGATGTTCCAGGTATAAAAGCTTGCAAACTGAGGATCCTACCTTCTAGGGAAATCTCTGCTGGATTCTAGTACAAGTGGTGAAGCCCCTCCTTCAGTTTTTCACTCAATTACATGTGTAAAGACTAAGAGAAAACAACCTTCCTTAAAGGTCTGATTATTTATGTTTCCAGCAGGTATATGAAAATGCCTTTAATTGTTTAGTGGTTCTTTGTGGTGTTTTACAAGTTATTTCAAAAAATACAAAATTATTTCTTTTAGTAATATGTATTGTTTTCTAAACCAGCTGCAGATTTCACTGATAGTGAGTGTGATTTCTGCAGATAATGAATGAGTAAAGCAGTGAGCATAGAAAAAGAGGAAACTGTGTTTTTAAAATCTAGCTTTGGTGGGGGTCAATTTAAAGGCAATTCGACAAAAGTCAAATTGTATAAGTGAATACACTTTTCCTGAAAACTTTGATGCTATTTCCTGTAACAAAAAAAAAGTCCTCACTGAAAGCCCTGGATAAATTAAGAGTAGGAGATTTAATATGAATATGAGACTTATTTATAACCCTTTGCCTTTGAGAAACAAACTTTACAAAATGCTGTGTCAGCTCAGGAATGCAGCACTGTCCCCAGCAGGTCAGCCAGCACTCCACAGCTGCAGTTCATTTTCTGTTTCATAGGAATAAATGAGTGAGGCAGAGGAACCTAAAGAAGTGGATTGCTTAATATTACTTGCATAATATCAGTACTTTTGAGCTGATGTATGTGTGTTTCCATAAAAAACTCGAGCAG
Source organism: Eopsaltria australis (assembly GCA_034509425.1). Lineage (NCBI taxonomy): Eukaryota > Metazoa > Chordata > Aves > Passeriformes > Petroicidae > Eopsaltria > Eopsaltria australis. The sequence goes on from JAVTVJ010000380.1 coordinate 316,489, forward strand.
GATTTCACTGGAACTGGAGCATGGGAGTTGCAGAAAGAGAATGAGTAAATGTCTTCAGTTAAGTGGAAAAGCTTCTGTTTCAATAGGCTAATGGCCCAGAGATTTTATTTTAGCAGAAAATGCAGGCGTTCCTGGGACTGTGGTGGTAAATTTGGTTCTTACGCAGCTGCTGGCATTCGGCTCATTCAGACACACCGAAACTTCAGCCCGTCTTATTAGTGTGTGCGCTGAGTTTCTCAAATTGGTGAAGAGCAGTGATCTTCTGCTCTTGGATGGCTTCTTCAGCTGGTGGGTTTTGTAAGTCTCCCGTCCAATTGCCTCAGTCAGTCTTCTGCTGTCTTCTAGGTTTTTAGGTTTTGAGGCTGTCCACACAGAGCATCCCCTTTACAGCTACAGGCACCATACTCAGTATTCACACCACCTGCTCAAAAACATCTCTCTTTTTTCTTTTCCTTTTACTGTGTGTTGGCCTGCAGGTTGACAGCCCTGCTGTGCTGGGTCATCCCTGCTTAATTTAGCCAACACAGCTTCACTGGCTTCAGTGTTGCACAGTGTAAGAACTGCACAGCTGTCCCTTCCTGCACAGGGGTTCTTTAAGATGTGTTCCTGCTTCTCCCAGCTAAATGTGTAGTAAATGTGGATTTCCATGTGCAGAGGCAAACATGTTTTTCTAGCTGACTCCTCGTGCAATTTTTTCATCTCTGTTTTTCATGCCTTAAGGTAAATTAGTGGTTTTAAAACTACCTACTACTACTTGTGGTTATTGAAATACTTCTTTCTGGTCAGGATGTTGAAAGTGGCTCAGAGTCTTTGAGCCAGCAGTGTACTCAGGTGCCAAGAAGTACATTTAGAGTATGTTAAATCCTGTGTGCTTTTGCAGCCTCTAGCATTGTGCAAATCACAAAATCTCTTGGTCAGTGAGAAATGGCCATCTTGAGTCACTGTTGTTCACACACAGCTGTGAGCAAACAGGATGGTCCTGACAGACAGATGTGTGAAAGCAGGAGACATCATACCTTGGCTTCTTCAGCTCTGAATTTTTGCAGGATGCCCTGAAATTCACAGTTGCAGAAAATGTCATGTTGAGCCAGGCTGTGGGAGGGTGTGTTTAACAGTGGCATAGGAGGCTGGGGTTGTAGCCAGGTGTTTCAAAGCACTGCCTTACCAGGTTCTCACCATGCACTGGTAGTGTAATAGTGAAATGACTTTTAATGTTCACAGCACCAAACAGTGCAGAGCACCAGTGATGAATGATGCTGTGCCCAGGAGTGCTCCTCTCTCTAGTCCCAGGTAGCTGACTCTGGACTCACACTAGTTGCCTGCATCCCATAGCATCAGACGAGGCCCTGTGTGAGACCAGCTGTGCTTTCTTGACAAAATGATATAAAATGCTCTTGGGTTACTGCTCAGGGTAGCCTGCTACATCTCAAGAGTTGCCTTTGTTTCTGGTATCAGGGTGTGAGTTTTGGGGAAAGAGAAGGTAGTTGGCTGTATATGTGCTTTCTCTAGTTTTGTAGGGTTTTTTCCAGGTGGAACAGGAGTGCGGAATTTTTGTAATTAAAAAAAGCTTAAAAGTATGTAAATGTGGGCATTTAGACATGCATGTTTTTTTAATTTTTTTGCAGTATGTAGTCAGTCAACAAGTTTGGAATTTCCTGGATAATTAATAAGGAACTCTGAAGAGTCTGTTAATAAAAATCTTTATTAGCACATTTGTGCTTTAAAAGATTCTCGTTCTGCAGTTCGAATGCTGCATCTTTTAAATGAAAAGTACCTTTTCCCTTAGGTGTGAATATTTTTTTTCCCAGAGCAGTGTTTGCTTTAAGGATGGCTGAATATGTTGCTTTTCTTAGAAACTATTCTTAGTGAGTTCTCTGAACTTACAAGCAAATGTTGCTAGAAATGTAATGTAATTAAAACTCTCTAGAACATCACAATTTAGAGTCTTACAAGGATCTCACTCTAACCACTGTTTGGCTCAGTAAGTTTAATGGCATCTGTAGGCCCTAGTTGATCATTTACCTAAATTTCTGTGGTTGTTCAACACTGGGTTTGAAATGCTTCAGGCAGAATATTTTGCTGACTGCAATAAAAAATATGCGAAGGTAAAATTTCAGGAAAAAGCAAGCTGGTCTGTACTGATTAGGTATTGCTAAATAGATATAATATCTCCAAGTGCTCTTTCAAGAGTTCTTTTGTCATGTGCTTTTAGCCATGTCATGTTAAATGTTAACAAAAATACCCTGAACACTTTCCCAACATAATTTGGGAAGTGATTTCTCTAATTACTCTGGGGAACATTGTTTGCCCTTATGATCCATGCAGTCAGAAATAGGTTAATAAGCAATCATGTTACATTAAGATGTAAAGGGAGGAAAAGGTCAAATCCTTGAGCAATATAGAAACTACTTGCAGTATCAAGCTTTCTTCAGGCAATACACAGTTTTCTAGTGTTGTTCTCAATCTGGTTTTAGATTCAGGAGGCCTTTGTAACCTTGGCTAAGAGATTAATTGGTAATTCACTTTTTTAGCAGTGTACTGTGGTGGTATGAGTTGAAGATGAGGGCAGCTTTCTGGACCATGTTAGATGAGCAGAGGCAGTGGTCGGGGCCTGAGTTGCAGGTGCTGCACCTGCAGGGCCCTGCAGACACCAGGAAAGGCCAGCTCTGCTGAGAGGCTTTCTAGGCTGCAGGCTTCCTCTGTCTGCTGGCAGCTTGAGAAATTCCAAGTTACCAGTCGCCTAGAGGGTTTTTTAATCTGTGAATGTTTAAAATAGTCAATTGATTTGGCATATTGACATGTTTAGTGTACCATGAGAATTCCAGCAGTTGCATTAAATGCAATTACTTTGTAGAAGATAGAATGTTATTCCTTTTAATGTGTTTATAATTGCAGACTTCCTCAGCGCCTGTCTCTTTCTTTCTGCTGTTAAATACACAAAATTGTTTGAAATGGCATTTTTGCTGTTAGCTTAATGTGTACTGCTTCCATTACCAAGAAAGGTTTATATTTTTGGATCAAGTCTTTTGTAATTCATATAATTTGTTCCCTGAGGGAAGGATTCATTTTTTTGTGTTGCATCACATAAAGACATTTATCGATTTCAGGCAGGTTGTCTGGCAACAGCAAGATAAGAACATCGGTAAAACATGTTGGGTGCCAAACTTTGTAGTCTACTTTCTTTGTTTGAAATTGGGCACATGGCATGGGCATGTAAAAAGTGTGCAAATTGACATGATTTTAGTGAAATGTACCAGACTGATGGTCTTGTACAGAAATAAGAATTTGTGCTTCCAGGTGAGGCAGCCTTTGATCATCAAGAGGAAAACATTGGTTGGTATCATCTTCTAGCTCAGACAGTAAAGAAGGAAGACGGAGGTCAGACGTCCATTTTGAAAAAGCAGCTGGAGATGCAGGTTATCCATGGTAGGAAGCACTTTGCAGAGTCTTTGGAAGTAAAGCAAAGCAATGCAAAACACAGAAGAATGGTATATTGAACAAAGCCATGGAGAAGAGGGCCTTTTGAAGAGAATGCTCTTCTCACCTTATCCACCATCTTTCTGGAGTCAAGAAAGAATCCAAGCATTGTATCTCTCTTGTAATCCTAGGACCAAACTGGCAAAGCCAGGCACAGAGCAGTACACAAGTAACCATATCTGTTACATGTAGGGATCTGTGTGCCTGGCAAGTTTGAATTGTATTGGACACATCCATGGAAGTTCTGAGAGCTGTTCGCAAGGCAGGCAGGAGATAGAGCACGTGGTGTTTCTGTCCACACTGGGGTGCAGACATGGGCAAGAGATTGGTATTTGACTTTGACATTTTGCTGTGTTTGCCTTATTTGAATTTCTTCTCAGTTCTATTTCTTGTTTGTGATCTACTGGCCTCCTTGACCTGCCTCCCCAAACCCCCAAGGGGCGTGGCCTGTTCTTTGAATTCCTAAATTCCTTGACCTTTGCCATTTCTCTGTTGTCTATTCCTTTTGTTGGCCAGTCCTTTCTGTTAAAACCATATGATCTCATGATTTTATTTCTGTTGCTGATATTTTCAGGCACAGCTGTAAGTTCAGCGCCTGGAATAAAGCTTGTTAATTCTCCTATGTTTTACTTTCAGATTTATCTTTTGCCTTCAGGTTGTTTCTCTGAGTTTGTCTCCCACTATGTGAAGTGGCTTAATGTGAATATGAATAAACAAGTTAGAGAGCTCTCTGAGATATCCACAGTGAACTTGCTATGGATCTTACACTATGATAGATCTGAAATCTTATATTGGCTTTCTGCACTTAGTCATGGATTGCTGGTTGCAGGGAATCAAGTGGGATTATCCAGTAATAGAAGATACTGGACTAGATGCAAGGGGCATGATTTGGATTCCTATTTCAGTATTTATACTCTGTCTCCAGAAAGGCAAAAAAAGGAAATAGGTGATGTGATTTCCATCTCCCTTCTGTTTTCAAGTGTCGAGTAAACACTGCACAAGTATTTTCTAGTTAATATTTCACAAGAGAAGAGATGCAAGGCATAGATGTCATTAATGTTTTTTGACTATGTGCATTATGGCATTATTCTTTATTTCTTTACTCTTCTAGCTGTGTGCAAAAATCATTGATGAACGTTGGTGATATTTATTGCTCTTCCACAATGACCTGGTGACTGCCAAAGAAATAAAGGTCATATTCAGATGATAGGATGCAAAGTACCATTTCTTACTGAAGTAATCAAACGTCGCGTTCTGTCAGTGGTGAGATCTAGTGCTGACAAAGCTTTTGTATTTAACAATTCATTGGTTTTGACAGATGAAGGAAATAATTGCGAAGTGTTCTCCCATTTCTTTCCTCTCACTCTATCTACTTCAGACAATTAAGTGCACTTGGCAGTATTATCAGCAGCAATTCCTCTCCCCGGACTAAAAGCGTATGTTCTTTTTAATATATATAGTTCAGGTATAATGTTGCAGAGCAAGATTGCAGAAATTCTTGGAAGAAGTTGTCAGGAAATTTGAAACAGTCATGAAACCTGAAACAGTACCTGGGTGTGTTCAACTGCATGTTTGTAGAGAAGTGATGCATTCATGCTCTGGTCATAGGACTCAATGGAAGAATGGAGTTTTGCTTCTGATTTGCTGCTTTGCCCTGCAAGGATCAGCTACTCAGTACTTCAGCACCTCACCACTGCAAGGAGTGCCATTCTGTGTTCCATTCTGTAATTCTCATCAGATCTAAGAATGAGAATTGCTGTACAAATTGGAGCAGTTGTTACTTATTCTGCAAAGTTTTTTATTAAGGAAAGCAAGCATTTACCCAGAAGACTTTGTTGAAATAGTGCCCATGACATTCATTGTTGATAATAGTAAGTGATATTGGTAGATATTCATCTCATGCTTAATCTGTCATTGTAAAATGCAATTGTAATGCACAAAATGAAATTAAAATGCCTTTCAGAGTCCAGGTAGAAAACCACAAGTTGGCAGTGCTCTAGCCAGCCTGACCTGGTTTGTTTCCGTGTTTCTTTTGGGCTGAGACATTATTACGTGCCTTGTAGGGATCTCTCTCTGGGGCACTGCAGTAACACTGTTCTCAAAATAAAGTCTCTGCTCTTTGTTACTGAGATTTTCAATGGAGAATGCCTATCCTTTGATGAAGCTCTCAACCCATATTATCGTGTAAGATAATGTAACACAGAAGTTGTATTGCAAAATGGGGAATATAGTGCCCTAGCAGGTCACTGGTGTGTTAAAGAGTTAAGACTTCAGGAAGCAAGCCTGTGCTTCACACACAGTCATTGGTCTTGAGGGCACAGGAATACCATCCTTTGGTGCCCTCTGTCCTCCTTTCCCAGATGGAAAGACAATAGAAGTCATCTTCCTGACCCATTGGGCTCTGGCTTGCAGTTTCTTCTGCAGGTCTATGAGCAGAGATAAAGATGAGTTTAGCATTAATCATTCTTAGGGCTGGATTTAGGTGTGTAGTCAGGGATGTAGCCAGAAGGCAGTTGCACAAACTGTGAAACTGCTTCCTCTGTTGTCTTCTATTTACCTGCCTTAATGACTGGAAACCAGAGTGTTGGAAATACAAAACCAAATTATTTTACTGATATATTTTTTACCTTTCATCTGATAAATATATCTAAGTTGTATTTCTTTAGCATGCCCTCTTGCTGATGCTGCAGTAAGTCTACAGCTAAGTTTGGAGAAAGGTCAGTTTGATACACTGATGTTTTAAGTGGACAAGAGCAGCTGTGGCTGCTCTGGCTCTCGTGGTAGGAACTGGTATACTGGGGTTCACAGGAGTTCTGGGTTTGGCTGTGAGTTAAGTAGCTGTTGTGCTCAGTGTAAAATGAATACATTAGGGTAGGGAAGCAAGGATAAAATGAAATGCTGAATATATGAAAGATTGAGGTAAAAGGAAAGACAGGAAGGAGTTATCATCTTCTGTATATCTGAACTGAAAAGGCCTTGAGATGTGTCATGCAACTGAGGAATGGTGGCAGAAGGGAAAATAAGCCAGCAAGACAGAGAAGGCGAGGTGTAGAGCCCTGAAAAAAGGCAGACATGAGCTGAAGCAACTGCTGAAGGAAGAAGGCAGCTCTGTCACTCACAATTGGGAGCAAATTCAAGGGGAAGGTAGAAAAAGAAATGAAGGCTAGGAGGAGGATTCTGGCAGTTGCAGTCAAGTGCATCCAGAGGACTGGGTAATAATTTTTCTGTTTCTCAGTCATTTTTCTAGAGCTGTACTAACTGCTGGGGATCTCAGAGCAGCAACTGCCAGTGAATGGCTCAGGAGAAGTGACAAGTTGCACTTGCGATTTTTTCCTATCTGGGTGGGGTTTGTTTGTTTGCTTTTTAAACACCTGCCAGGTGGTTCTACTTGAGGAGGATGATTTCAAAAGGCAGGATTCCCGTTATTCCATACAGAAAGACTGAATTGCTAAAGGACAGTGACACTTAATTTAACTGGTGATAATTGCAGGGTCCTTGCTTGCAGATGTTGCATTTGTCTTGATCTTTCATTCAAGTGCAAAGCCTAATGCTTTTACATGAGGAAAAGAGAGCTTGTTTGGAGCTGTAATTACCAACCAGAATATGTCTTAGTGTGCAGTGGGAACATGCTACAAATAGTTTCTGAAGGTTTTTATTTGTTCGGAGTGATAGTACCATGAAAGAAGCTTAGCCTTGCCACTCCCATGTCAGTGTTAATTTCTGAATAATTCTAAAAGATCCCAGGATTAATGTACTGGTGATGGAAATGGAGTGAAAAGTGAGCTTTGTTTGTGTGCCTTTTAAATAATTTTTATCTGTTGAATATTTCTGTTCCTCAGTAATTGTGCCTGCTATTAAAGTCTATTGCAGTGAATTTCCTGTTGATGTTATGGATGTACCTGCTTTGTGTGGCTAAGAAACTGAGATGTTAAAAAGCACTTAGGTGCTTAGGAGTCCATTAGGAATATGACAGATTCGTAAATATATGTGTGCATGCACTCTGTAGCCCTTAAGGGAATATTTTTCAAGGCTGCTTTTTTGTTTTAAAATGGTCACTTTTTCAATAAGAAAAACAATTGTTCGCAGTTATCAGATGAATAAAGATAATATGTGCATCTGTCTCTTGGAGGCTCCTGGCATCTATCAGATAAAATCAGTTCTGGGAGCAGAGGCAGAGAGACAAGTTTCTGTGGCAGCAGCTAAAAGTCTGTTTACTCTGCATCGTCTACTGTGTTGTGCAAATACAGGACTTGTCTTCCAGCCTGTCATGCTTATTGAATTTCAACATCCTTTTCAACACAGGTGCCTGTGTAAGTTCAGTCATGCTCCCTTGCAGGCATCTTCTTCAGCTAGACAGGAGTTTTTTGGGGGGCATTGAATAAACATGAATAAACCTCTGTTTAATTTCATCCTTGTCTTTGACTCCTTGGGCTGGATTTGAGACTCTCACCTGTGTTGCTTCAGAGAGGCTTCTCGCCCAAGTGTCTCACTCTTCACTATAATTTTCCCTTGTCTCACATAGCCTTGCTCTGTTTGCTTCCCACACATCCCTAGAAGGCCAAGCACAGCCTGCTTCCCCCACACCTCACACATATGCGCTGACAAATCTTTGTGCTTGCCAGCTTGTGTTGGTCTCTTTTCGTCATAGCTTGAGAACATGTTCCTGCCCCCTTTTTTCTTCTTCCTGTCTCCTGTAGCTTCAATGAACTTTTTTTGCCCTGTTGCTATGGTTACACAGCCTTTGATGAAATCAGCTGGGCTTTCCCTTATGATTGGTGCCAGTTCTTAGCTGTATGGGTTCTGGCAGTAGTCCTGTCCAACATTAGTCTTTGCAGAAGCATTATGTCCATATTTTTGAGGATCTTTGTGTGTTTGTTTCTGTTCCAGGAATACTGTTATCTGTGTAATAAAAGCTCATAGTCATCTCAAAAATCAAACTCAGCCTTGCAGTGTACAAATCTGGTGTTCTGATACTTGCTGATTTTTATTTTGGCGAATGGTCAAAACTGGCATGTGGTGTTCCCTATTCACTATTCCCCCTTTTCTTCTGAAATACTATTTTACTGTCTTCTGGAGACTCTGATTCCTACATACAGGAAATTTCAGAACACTGGATTTGCTTCCTCATGTTTTTAATTAAGGAAATGCAATTCTTACCTATCAACGGACATAGTGCCCAGGACTGTGTTGAGAGGCACCTGGTGGTGTAAGGAAGGGACACCCTGCTTTTGTAATGACATGATGAAGTTTTATGCCTTGGTTTCCCTTTTCTCACCGAAAAGCTTTGAAGTTGCTGTAGAGGATGCACTGTAGGAAGAAGTATCTGGGAACACAGGGATGTCAAAGTATGGGTATAGCATCTGAATGCTCAGCCAGCCAGGCTGACTTCATGTGGGCTTTAGTCATTGAAGGGTCACTTGAACCGTAGCAAACCATAGGCAGGAGATCTGAGACCAGTGTGCCATCTAGAACTAACAGCAGTTGACTGACAGGGAATATTTATGTCCCCTGTTTGTTATATATGTAGGACTTGTGATCTCAATTTCTGTCTGATCAGTCAGTGCCTAGAAGACTAGAAGAGGGTGCTGTCAATCAAAGTGTCTCTATTAGGTTAAATTCTCTTGAGGAATAAATGTGAAAGAGTTTGTCTCCTAAAATCCCAAGCAAAAATACGCACTTCTAGAAGCCCTTACAAAGCATTGAGCCTATAGGAAAAGCACTAACTTTGCCCTTTTGTCAGGGGGTGTTTAAATCTCAAATCTATTGCATCCCAAACTTAGAGGAACGTAGATCTGTAACTGAATGCTATGACTACTTGTTTAGGGGAAAGTATTTTTCATTGGATGTTATTCAGAAAAGTTTTTGCAAAGCAATTTCTAGGCTCTTCCAAGTGAAGCAACTGTGTCCAGTTACAGTTATGGTAAACTGATGTTCAGAAACCAGCTATCCTTAAAGGATGAAATATCTGCCTGAAACCTACAGTTAATTTTTGAAGGAGATAAGGTTGTCATCCTTATGCATCGGAGTCTGCACACTGAAAAGTGAATAACAGATGCAGTCATCGCTAATTTCACTTTTGAGAATTGCAGCTTCCACATTTCCATCTTATATGATATTTCTAGTTTAATTCCAAGTTCTGTAGTAGAAGGAAGTTCCTCGATAATTCTGCCCTGTATCCTGAAGTGGCATGCATGTGGTTATTCACAATTGTTTCCAGACATCACTATGATATTTTTGATTTCCATTAAGCAAGAGCTTTCAGCTTTAGTGGTTGCATGTTTGCCTTTAAATGTAGATGAAGCAGGTCTTCATGATACCAAGAAGTATCCTTTCCAAAATAGATGCCATTTGAGTAAAGGGCTTTACACTCCCCTCAGAGAAAAGAAACAATTGTTTTAGTATTTCTCAGTCTGTACATATGTTGCCTATGTGATTTTCTGCAAGGTAATATCTTATTAAACAAAGCAGTTCAGTGATTATTGTAAAGCAGGCTGATGTCAGTAGAAGCAATATCCTTAAAAGCCCCAGCTGTTGTAAGACTTTCTCCATGGAATTTGGTTTCTAATGCCAACTTTTAAATATTTTCATAACTGTGACTTGTTGCTGCAGTGATCCTGTTCTTGCTCTTTCAGAATGAGAAGGCTTTGGGGCATTCCGTGAGCCGCTCTAGTAACATCTCAAAGGTATGTTGCTCAATGTAATTCAGTCTTTGATAAACTTGGGGATACTGGGATTTCTTTCATTTCAAAATTGGGCTGATGCATGTGATGATATGACCAGTAGAAAATACTTTTTATGCCTGTCATTGATAGTCACTCCTGAAACATTAGAACTCTGGTGTTTTGCAGACTCTCTTTACAGGTCAAATGAAACAGAAGCTAGAGTAGGTTTTCTCTTTCACACTGTCAGCCTCCTTAGCTTGATAGGAGCAAGGTAGATGACAGATGCCTGAGATCTTATCTTGGAGGGAAAGTGGCTCCAAAACCATCACTCAAGTATGTTGTTTTATAAGATAAAGCTGTGTAAGATATGTATAGCTGTGCATCCCATAATATGTGTAGGATATGGGATTAAACATTACTGTATTGTTACTTCAACACTGAATTATTTTCAGCTCCATGAGTTTGTTATCAGGACATGACTATATAAGCATTTTTAAAAGTTTGATTTTACAGACTCTGGTCATGTAGGACAACCATGATGCTCCACCCATTCTAATCACTCTTCAGAAATAGTCAGTGGGCACATCAAAAGCATGATTGCTTTTTTATGCCATTAGGAAAAAGGTATCTTCTGTCCAAGATAATTATTACAATACTTACCCTACTTCTGCATTGCAAATAAGATTTTTATTAGCTGTAAGCCTGACAACTTTTTGCTTACACAAGTACAATTGCTTAAAGCCTTCATGCAAGCAAAGTTGTGCTGGTTGAACAGTATTTTTCATGGGGTGCATAAGCTTCAACTCTTTGTTGCCACAGTTTAAGTGGCTGCTCATAGTTACCTTCAATTAAAGACTGGGTCATTATGGCTGGACAAGCTTAAGTCCCTTTTTTCTGTTGTGGGTACTTTTGGATCTAGGGAACTGCTCATGACTATCTCCAGCAGAGAAGACAGTGTCTGCACATAATATATAATTTATATGGGCACAGCTTTAACTTTGGAGCCAAAAGACAGGATTGCTGAGTGTCCTAAAACAATGAGCAGGGCAATTGCCCGTTGCACAAGGTATTGACCAAGCTGTAGGTGTTGTTATTATGGATTGATAAGAGATTGTTTTGCATTTGGCATCAGAAAATGTGCATTCATATGAAGGATTTTGAAATCAAAACTGTGCAAATATAAATTCCCATGTGGGTTTTTCTAAAATGGGACTATGCTTGTTCCTTTTTACCCTGGTTCTTATCTTCTTAGGGATCCTTAATTGGATTTTCAGGTTTTGTTCAGCAGAGGTAGTAGTTTTGCCATTAAGTGTCATTGTACTTTTCCCAGAGTGTCTCAAATAGCACAAGCCTTTTGGCAGCAGCACTTTGGTATCCATATGAATCTGCACAGTTCATTCTTAATTCATCAAGAACTGGTAGTGTGGCAGTGCAGTGGGAAGGACCTTGCACTCTGGCAAAGCTCTCCCTGGGAGTGCTGGCAAGTGAGACATCAATATTTACATTCTTCTTGAAGCACTGAAACATTCAGCATGACTGCTGTGTGTTGCAAAAGCTAAAGTTCTCCAGGGGATCAAAAGTCAGCCTTGCCAGTTTAATGGGGGAGACTTGGTTGCAAAATGAGCTTTGCAGAGGTGTTGATGTTCTTACTGCTCCTGTGTCATGTCTGTCTGATCCATTCTGTGCACCTTCTCCACTCTGGAGATGAGTTCGAACAAGGGCAAAGGGTGGAAGTCCCATCAATGAAGTCAGCCCCTGATTTGCCTGCATGTCTGCATGCTGCCCTGTGCATCCAGGCAGTTCAGTGCTAAGCTGCAACAATTGTTCTGTGGTTGACAGGTGTTTTGGCTGTTGCAAGCAATTGCAAATGACAAATCAGGAAAGACTGTAGTAGTGGAATGCTGCATGGAAGCTTAAGAATATGGAAAATTTTTCTTTAGTTGTGAGTTTTAATAGGGAAGTCCCTTTTTTTTTTATTGTTCAGAATACCATAGCAACCTGGCCAATAAGGCAGATTGGATACATGTAAAGGAAGAAGTATGGAACTGCTTGGCTGCCTGTGTAGCCCTTTCTGAAATCCACAGAACTTGTTGATCCTACACCATTTTAGGAGGAGCTTTTTAACCAAAATTGGGTTAAATCAATTACATGCTGCATTTCCAGATGTCTTGAAGTGTGTGTTCGTGTGTGTGCAGAAATAATGGTCATGCTTTCTGCAGCTGACTGTTTCAGCCATTATTTTTTCACCCAAATCTAGCTTACAGCACAGCAACAAAGCAAATCTGCTCCAAATCGTTGGCACTGGCACTTGATGCAAAGCCTTACTGGTGCTGATATGTCATTACAAACCCGCTGTGATTATTACTGTGTATCTTTCCACTACTCTCAGTTACACAGTGCAATTTGAGTGGAAAGGATTGAGTCAGAACTCAGCCTTCAGCCAAGAGAGGATGCTCTGTTACTTATTGTGACCAAGGAAAGCAATGCTCAAGGGCTAAAAGTGATCAAGGAGGGAGGCAGACAGATGGTGCTACTGAAAATGAAATCAGTTGGTAGAGGTAGCAGGACCTCTCTGAATACAGACCCGCAGTGTCAGGGCCAGGTGGAGCTGTCCCTGGGGAGAAAGGGGCAAAAAGGCAGTTCTCCAAGAGGCAGATGCTAAGAGAGGCAGAAGAGATGTGGCCAAGCCAAGAAAAAGCAATCACTTGAATACTTGGCTAGGGATGGAGGCCAGAAAGAGCAGAAAAAGGAGCAGGGAATAAGATGTAGGAGGATCTTCATATGGTGCCATTAGGCTGTGTGCAGTATGTTGCACGCTGGGGGATGTGGCGTTCCTCCAGGCCCTTCTTTGCTTTTTTGGTGTGTATGTTTCAAACACTCCTTTTAAATCTGCTACACGAGAAACATTAGAATTCCTGAAATATTTAAAAAAATATATTGAAGACAGATTTAATTGATTCAGTCATGGGACTTGAACACAGCCCATTTTCCCCAACTTGCTCATATCAGACACTGAAACAGCGCTGATGCTGATTGAAATGACCCCAGTTGGCACAGGGGAATACAGCCCAGATCTACATCTCGGCTGTTTACCCTAAGCCAGCATTTTTTCCAAGCAGCAGCCACTGATTGCTGCAAAGTGCCTTCATCATACAGGCCGCACAGAGAAATAATTAAGCTTTATAGAAGCTTCATCCTCTAAATATAGAAGAAATTGACCCTAAAATACAACTAGTCAGTGGGAGCAGCTAAAAGAGGGTTTTTCACAGGAGTGGTAATTCATGCCCTCAGTTTATAGATAAAGGAATTGTGCTTACAAGCAGATGAAATGAGGTCACTTACAAAGCTAGTCTCTGAACAGTTATTCTCAAATTAGTGGTATTGTTTACCTTTAAAGTGTCTGATATACCCTGAAACTGATGATGTGATGTCTGGAAATACCTTCAGGTCATCTGTGTTCTGTTCTTGTCATCTGATTGCTTTGGAGGGCTGATTCTAATGTAAAGGGGAAACACTTTGTAGCCTTATTTTCATGGCCCTCCAAGGGATAAACTTCAAAAATGCTAATACTGGGATCACAGGAAAAGAATCAAAAGTGAACTCCTTAAAAAATGTAAATGCTTTGTCTTTTCTGAAGGCCTGTATAGTTTTATCTTTTGAGCAGAAGCATGCTGTAAAGTATTAGGTTATTCTTAGGCTGAATAGCAGCCAGTGCAGACACAAAGTGGTAGCCTAAGCTTGCTATGAAATTTAAAATCCATTTAGACTGTTCATCAGCTTGGAACAGATTTAGAAAAGCATATGAATACACACATCCACTGTTGCCTGAAGCTTTCATGGATTCAGTGAGCATTTGTCTGTAGAAAAGCAGTCCAGGTTTTTCAGTTGCAGAGCTTAGCTATCCTGTAGTCTATCAGATGACCAAGGCTTACTGAAAAGAACTGTTTCTCAGAGGTGTTCTGTTCAGGTACGTGAGCCTGGGGGTAGAGAAACACACGTTGCTTAAAAAAACCTTCTACTGAGTTATTGGGGAAAGGAGATGACATGAAAAATTGTATAGTGTGAAGATGAAGGTATATTGTTTCCCCAAGTACAAGAGCAAGTAATCTCATGCTGGGGCACAGTGCAGTCATGTTCGTAAGGAATGTGATAGCCACCCTGTGCTGTGATAAATTCCCTCTCCTGGGGCTGGATTCTTACTTCATACAGGTATGAAGGCACCCCATTAAGGAGGAACCTGCAGGGGTTTCCTTTCCTCTTTTGTTCCCTCAGTCCATTCAAGGTATTTTGAGGAAGATTTTTAAAGACAAAAAGCCATTTATATATTTTTCTTCTTCTCCCTGCAGAACCTGTGCAGTTTGTTGCTGGGTTTAGTCAACATTAATCCTGTGCTATAGGCAGGTTGTATTATTCTTGGGGAGATTTTGAAGGGATAGCTAGCCTCCTTTCTCTAGTATCTTTGGTCCTGGAATCTCTAGAGAAAGTTCCTGACAGAATCCTCCTTTAGATTTCTTTAGAAATAATAAGGGAAAGCTGACTTCAGCTTTGCTTCTAGTTGCTAGACATAATTTTAATTATAGTCATATACATTATATAAAGTGTGGAAGAAAGTTCTTCCAGCAGCTGACTACTGGTTCTTATCAAATCATTGCCAGAATTACATGGTGGAGTTGATCATCCTGAAATTTTCAGATGCCTCTTTCCCGTATCTCCTCTACAGTTTTTTAACAACTCTCCATTTTAATAATTTATCTTATCCCTCTCGAAAGAAACTTGATTTTAATATGCATTGTAAGTCAATATGGCATGAATCTGGTAGGGAGACCTTACTGGAGAAGATCAGAACTTGCTGATGGTTCATCTGCCATGTTGGTATAAAAGCTTTCACTAACAGCCTGTCAGCAGGGCTGTCTGCCTGTCACATCACAGTCCGTCCATAGGTGGCCTGTTTTGCCTATCTCAGGTGTCAGCTGAGTACAGTTTGGTCTCTGCACTGCTGCCTTGGCATGCTGGCACTGCTGGAGGCCTCCTTTGGCACGTGTGCAGTGACACAACCACAGATGTGTCTGCTCCACAGATGAACTTCAGAGACTGTTCAACTGCAGTGCACTAAAGCAGGAGCCGCCAGCCAACATGTACATGGAATACAGTACTTGCTGAAAGTACTCAAGAGAGCATAAAATAAAGGCAAGCCCGTAACTATATGCCAAGTTGAAATTTGGGTTGTGAAGTGTTTCACTCCTTGTTCCATTGCTAAATTTGTATTTGCCTGAAGCTCCTTGCTCTGAAGTTCCTCCTGATAAAAGACTTAAAATTTATCTTCTTTTCTCTAACTCTTTGTCTGCCCGAAGGAGAGGTGCGCTCTATTATTAAATGTGCATAGTTCTTAGTATGTTAGTCCCAGATCCTTAGCCGAGACTTTTAGATGTTTTTGTAGCACAAGATGTAGGGTCACAGTATTGTTCTTATTCATGGGGCACCTAGAAATGACAGAGTTTGCACGTGTGCGGGAAAAGCCTTTCTTTGCTTTCTTTAGACTTCCAATCGGTTGAAGGATTCTACTGGAGTTAAGCTGTTTCTAATTTTTTAGCTTCAATGAATAATTTAATAAAGTTTTTAGAATGCAACAGGCCCTGTTGTTTGAAGTGAGATGTAATTGCTACTACTGAAGTGCAGCCCAGAGTGGGACAACAGCAACTATACCCAGAAGTGTCATTAAGCAGGTTATCTTGAAATAACCCAAGCCATTGGCATGTTCACTATGGCTCACTTCAAAGATGCCTTTATTTTCTTAGGCAGGGTGGGGTTTTTGGTGTGCAGCATGTAATCAAAAGTATGTAATTGGAAAAGGCTGAGTTCTCTCACCAATAGATAACACACTGTTCATGTGGAGGCAGAATGAGAACATAGATGTGTATATATGCATGGATACCTGCATATATGCATATAAAAAAAGGTGTATCTTCCTGCTGGCAACCCTTCAGAGACCTGTAGGATTTCCAGGAACTGTTACCTTCAAAATTGCTGATTGTCTGAACAGCAGTGCAGAAGGCCATGCTGTGACTTCAGTGAATTGCATTAGATGGGAATGTCAATATACACAATTACCTAACTATTGACCTTTAGTACTGAGCTATTTTAGGAAACCAGTCGGGCTGTACAGAGTAACTCACAGGCACATGGCTCCAAGGCCCATCACTGGAGGTGATATTCCTCCCTGTGAAGGCCATGATAGTCCAGAGTTTCAGCAAGTGATTATGGGGTTAGAAAGGTCAAATTTAGGCTGCCAAGGCTTAGCCTACATGTCACATGTGAGCATGGCAGAAACCTCCTATGAGAAGGAGTGCTCTAAAACTTACTGCTGCTGTTGCCATCATAAATAGCCAGTTTGGCCAAAGGTGCTGCTACCTGGGAGGCTGCTGCTGGGGCAGTAAGGGGTGATGTGTGCCAGAAGCTACAGAGTGGAGAAGGCTTTGACTGCTTATTTTGCCAGCCTCTTCAGAGCTGAGCCTTGTGTGGGAGCAGCATCAGAGCTGCAAGATAGCTGGATCTGCCTGTTTCATTCACCCATCACCGCCTCTTCTTTGCCCTGTTCTGTCCTGAGGCTGCCTGTATTTCTTCTTCCCTGTGGCACCTCTCTGCCTGAAAGCTGCTGTATCTGAGTCAGTAGACCCAGGTGAGCTGGGAGGACTGGCCAGCAGCAGCTGTGTGTAACCCTGCTTCTAGATCTGGCAGAATTTGGTACTTAGGCTTTTGGCAGCAGCTTGCATTTTACTGTGCTCATGTGAGGGAATTGTGCTTCACTGTGAGAGACTCTTTGCTGTCACTGACTGACATTCCTGGGGAAGTGACTGGCATTAAAGCTATGGTTCATTTTACCTCACTGTCCTGCTCTGAGTTGCAGCGCAGCTCTGTAAAGTTTCATGAGCAAAAACCATGGGATGAAGGGAGGACAGACTAGAGGCTCATTGAACCATGGCTTTTGGTGGTAGCCACAGCTTGCATTAGCTTGAACCAAGAGTGGGGCTAACTTCCTCCAGTGATTTGTTGTTCCTTTTTGTGGTGCCTATCCAAGTGTGTTAATTTCTGTTCATATTTTGGTTGCACTTTCATTATGTATGAAAATGGAGAAAAGTACCTTCTATTCTGAAGCAGAAAGATAGGGGATAAAGGAAATGTGCCTCAGATGCTGCGTTTCTGCAAGCCACCCTAAACAGTACTGGCATCTAGAAGCACAATACTAAGCTTGAAATGCAAATGAAATTCCACTATTTCTTTTTTGTCCCAGCCTTTTGATATCCCAAGTGACAAGACTTTAACACTCTTGGTACCAGACAATTGGATCAAGAAACCAGTAACATGGTTTTGGAAGGGGAAATTTGGAACACTGATTCTAGTCATCTGCTATTAGACTGTCACATCATACATTCTGCTATCCTTTTTTAGAAAAGTTCATTACTAAACTGAAGCAACTGAGAGATTGGATTCATTCTTAGCAGGTTACCTTCTGTGATTTGCTCATAACATAAAACCTGAGACAGATTTATTAATTGTTTTGTGACTTAACTTCCAACAATATATAGCTCTATCTCCATGGCAGAATGCAGCATGCTGTTTTACTGGTTTAATACTTTGTTTTTAGAAGATTGCTCAATATGTCTTTTAAACTGTTTAATTATTTAAGTTTTATTAATATTCATTTGCAGAGCAAAACCATTTATCAGTACATTAGTGTCAGATCTTTCATTAAATTGTCAGACTTTGAGTTTAAAAAAAGTTACTGAACAAACCCATTTTAAAAGATAGGATATTAAGTCAGCCTGCTTTTAGGAGAGGTTAAGCATCAAAGAGAGAGCAAATTTCCAACAAATACCTGAATTCACATCACTGCACGATCAGTATCCAATATCATTAGCATGTGCAAGTGGTGTAAAATGTAAAGAATTGTAGTTTCCAGGATAAAGCCAGTAATTGATCTTTGTCTTTAATTTGTTTTGTCATAGTCATTACCTAGTTCAGTTTGCTTTCCAGCCCAAGGTTATTCTACTATATTTTATTCTATACATGTACCCAGCTGGGAAATAAGTTACAGTATCTTACTAAGGGTTAAGAGGTGTGTGTCCGAGTCCTGACTGAGTCTTGCCTTTGATTCCTGCAGACTCAACTGTAAATGGATACCTTTTTTTTTCAGTCTCTGTGCACCTGAGACTGAAGTGTGAGGGCAGATACATTGCTGACTGTAGTGCTGTTGAGTAGAGAAATAAAATCTAAAAAGATGAGTTCTGTGACAAGGAAGATGATTGTTTTATCTGTATTTATAAAGTAGCATGTGTATGTATCTTCTCTCACAAAGACATGAGTATAATGCATGACAAGGAACCTTGGTTTTGCTATGTCAGTATAAAAGCCTGAGGCAGCCTTGTTTAAATATACAATAGGGCCTTTTAATACATTAAGTAAAGAATTGAAGAGTCCCAAGACAGGTGACAGTGTGTGTTTCAGCATGATCAAAGCAGTGTTGACTGAGCAGCTCTGGTGTCTGAAGCTGAAGCACAGGGCTGGGCACATTGTGCTTCTGTGGCAGCACACCTTTTGTCACCTGAGGTCTCCCTGGTCTGGCTGTCTGCAGTTTCCTGACCCAGGTCTCTGCTGGCAGTGCTGGTTTCTGTGCAGCCCAGAATGGAGATGATAGTTCTGTTGTTCTTCTGATTGCATTGCTCCTTCTTGGGTTTCAGGCTTTGCTGTGCAGATCAAAAGAGCTGTAACCCTTTGTTTGAATTTTGAAATGCAAGCAGTGTTTTGCAGCAGTGTGTGAGCAGTGCAGCCTGTCCAGCAGCTGTGAAATATGGGACACCCAGGTTTAAAGGTTGTCTATTATAAGGTTATTAGTGTAGGTCTCCTCCTCACCAAAATCTCCAGGACGAGTTGAGAAATGTCAAAGTGACGTGCAGAATACAGCAGCAGAAAAAGTCTTTAATTGGAGTCACAGCTCTGAGACAATGTTTATCTCAGCACATTGATTTTTAGAGGCTTGTCTATTAAGTCTTAAATATGCCAAGAGCTTTTCTTTATGTTTTTGGGTTAGTTCAGCTAATTCTTAATTCTTCAGTTATTTTATTTCTCACTGTGCTCTTGTTGCAACTTAAGAAAATGATTGCTGCCACACCTCCAGGTAGATGGAAGATCCTGTTCAAGTAAGAACAGGGTGAAAGACCTCACTAAGTACAGAAAGTACTTCAGGGAATGGTCTGGGTTGGCAGATGGTGCTCATGTGCATATGCTAGTAAGGAATATAAGTCCTCAGGTTGTGTTTGAGTTACTGAATTACTGATGGTTCTGTTTCGTGAAGAAAACCCCAAGCCTCTAATCTCTTGCCATCATTGTAAGAGGAAGGATTAGCTATTGCATGGTAGCTAAATTCCAACTAGTTTATACACACACTTCCATCTAATTATTCTAATTACTGTAGCATTGCTCATTTCCTGAGCTATTGTTCTGTGCAGTGTTTGACAGCTGGCAGGTTCCACTCCAGAGATGTCTGCATTTGACCTTGGGGTAAAATATTTGTGATCACTGCTTCTCCAGGGATGAGGCTATGTGACCTTTCTCACATTTAACAGTGAAGTCACTTTCTTACAACTAGCCCTTAAGTATCTGCTGTAGAGTGATACCTGACTCCATAAGCTGTGTTTCACCCTGAAGGTGATGGCTGTGCACACTGACTTCTGACTTGAGGGTTTTTTTGTTTGTTTGTTTTAATTTCACTGCAGGCTGGAAGTCCAACCTCTGTCTCTGCCCCTCATAGCTTCTCTCGGACTTCTGTTACACCATCCAACCAGGACATCTGCAGGTAAAGTATGCCATTTGCGTGGCTACAGTGACGCTCAGGCGAGGTTCAAATTAAGGAAAAACAAAAGTGGAAAAGCATGTCTATGGGGAAGTAAGCAATGTGGGGTTCCCACATGAAGCATGCCATTTCTTTGACTCAACTGCTGTCTAACACTGCTTTGTTAAATCCTACTGACTGTTTGGCCCCGCTATGTTTGCCATTCCCACACTAGCTGTAATTCTCATTTCTTCACTTTTAATTATATGTGTTCTCTTTTTTAATTGTTTTTTTACTTTCTGTGCTTTTATTCCACTGTTCTGCATGCAGTTCCAGTGCAGTGTTTTCTGAGTGTTGTCATCACAGTCCAGTGCAGTCTGCTGTTGTCTTGAAAAATCCGCACTGCCAGAGCCCTCTGACACAAGGGGTCACTGTGACAGTAATCTGTCAGGACACATTACACGCAGCAAAGAGAAACTCCCGTGGGCAGGATCGCGGCCAGGCACTCAGGTCTGCTAAGAATGTAAAGCCCACCCGCACTCTGAAATTCTCCAAGTCCCTCAATGACGTGGACCAGAAGGCGCAGAGCACCAGCGAGTGCTTTGATTATGTGGAGCGAACACGCTCAGAAGGCAAACTTACCCCGAATCAAGAGCAGTGTTTAAGGATTAACAAATTTCATCTTAAAGAGAGGAAACCGCTGAATCTCAGGCCTCTTTCTTTTAGCAACTCTAAGCACTCCTATATCCCTTCCCTTTCCAACTACTCGAGTGCATCGGGAGGAGCAGAGAACCACAGCGCTGTACATATCCCCCTGCTGGAGGACAAGGTGGACCATGACACCTCAAGGAGCAAAAAACTGTTGCGTTACCTTTTTTCCTTCTCCCACACCTCCAGCATCAGCAGCCTGCATAAATTTCATGAACTGGAGAGCTATTCCAGTCACTTCCAAGCTGACAAATCCTCCAGCATACTGGTGGAAAGCACGGACTTCTGCTCTGATGATATGGGAGATGATGACGTCTTTGAGGACAGCACCTCAGTGAAACTCAAAACAAAAGAGCAGCGGGCACCGCTCTGTTCAGTTGAGAAGGACAGTGACCTTGACTGCCCTTCCCCCCTCTCAGAAAAGTTCCCCCCTCTCTCCCCTGTGTCCACATCAGGGGATACCTGCAGGTTGGTTTACCAGAGAACCACCTACCTTTGAACCCTCCCATGTGCGGTGGTGCCTGTTCTGCTTTCCCCTGTGTTTGTGCTGTTTCTGTCTCTTCTTTTACCCTGTCACCTTGCTAATATAGTATGTGTGATTTGAAGCATGCAGCCTTCTCTCTGCAGTCCTGCACCCCTCTGATGCACTTAACAAGGCTACTAAGCAAAATAATTTCCTTTGGAGTGAAATAAATTCTCTTAAAATTTATTTCAGGTTTGGGGTTCTGAGATGGTATTTTTCTCTTATCAGTGCCCAAGCTGGGAATACTATAAAGAGAGACTCAGCTATACATCATAAAGGTCAAGCTGAACATGTCTTAGCTTTCAATGAGCAATATGTTGTCCTGGCAGCACTGCTGGTTTGGTCAGAGGGTGGGAGAAGGGAGGAAAACAGACTGCTTGAAAATTATTTCTGAGATCAGATCAGTATAGCTTTAGATTTTTTTATTTCCCCTCAGTTTGTATCCCACCACACTTTTTTATTTGTTACAAGCTTCCTGGGTGCCTTGATCAAAGGGGATCTGAGCACTGGCTGTTAGTGGTAGGCCTGTATGATGTCCATAGTGTGAGGTTCAGAAATGATTGGGTGTCACTATTCCAACTACAGAGGATTAATCATGTGCACAGGTGGTGGGAACAAGATCTGAACTGTCTTCATGGTGACTTGTCTGCAGGTCTGCCCCATCCCACATCCAAAATGTGGTTGAGGAGCAAGAGTTCAGGAGCGAATGTCCAATCCCTCTACCTAGCATTTTATTATCCTAATTTTTCTCCTCCCTAACAACACTTCCTAAAGCTGGCTTTGTTATTACTTGCCAAAATTATTTTATTTCCCCCCTCGTTACCACCATATCTAGTTCTGTACTGGCTTATCATCAGCAAGATGCTGTTGTAATCCACCCACTCCTTCATTTCCACTTGCCAGCTATCAGCAAGGTCACAAGAGGCAAGATGCTACACATCAGTAAGAGATTTCAGTAATAGACAGGGATGGCAGCAGGCCAGAATGTACTTCACATATGCTTAGTAACTTGTATTCATTCCCTGAGCTCCTCACCATCCCCCTTTCAATTCATGACCTCTTTCACATGGTTTGAAGGACTTCACAGTGCTTGATGCTACCCAAGGGTTGTGTGTAAATTGAATCTGGAAATCAAATGTCAGCAGCTGGTAGTAACACTTTTATCAGATGTCTTTGCTGTTCGCACAGTTGGGCTGGGAGGAAAATAGAGAACTTCGCAGAGCTGAGGCTTTCTTAGCAAGTCTTGCAAGTAAGAGTTGGAGAAGCAAAACCATTTAGAGTAAGTGTGTTTTGGGGTTCAGATTCAGTGCTGTAGTTTTGCATTGTGAATCTGTCTCTTAGCAATTTGCATTGGAATTAATCACTTGTGCAAAATCCAGGCTACCAAAATTAGTTGTTCATGATCCTGGTGTGGACTGTTTCACCACTGGTTTTGGAATTTTGTTCTGTCTTCTGTTTCAGACCATAGTACATGAGTAGCTGTACCTCTCTGAGTGTATTTTGTCTTGGGAAATGGTGTCTGATCGGTTTAAATGCTATTTGCAGTTAAGTGCTATTGGTCTGGGTGAAATGTTGTCATTTCTTGCTCCATTTTTTCATTCAGGTACTGCATTTCTGTCAGGCTCTCTGTGTGTGCCTCATCTGTGAGAAAGCAGCTCTCTAGTTAGCTGTGTCTGTGCTTAATTATTTTGTGCCTGTGTATGTGCTTGTGCAGCAATGGAGTTGTTTCGTTTTAGCTCCTTTGTAGAACACATTCCTTTGATTTATATGTCTCAGGGTCCTCAGTGAACGTCCATGTGTGATCCACAGATATTACATGACTCTTCCACATCCTTTCTGCTTCCTCTTCTCCTAATGAGCAGCTTTGCTTCTGATTCAGGATATGTCACTGTGAAGGAGATGATGAGAGCCCTTTGATTACCCCCTGTCACTGTACGGGAAGTCTTCATTTTGTGCACCAGGCCTGCCTGCAGCAGTGGATCAAGAGCTCGGACACACGATGCTGTGAACTGTGCAAGTACGAGTTCATCATGGAGACAAAACTGAAGCCTTTGAGAAAGGTAGGCACAGGACCTGCTTCCCCAGGGACATACTTTATTGAACAGACTGGGTCCCAAGCCTGCAGCACCCACCATGTATTTATTAATGTTTTTGTTACTCCTTAGTAAGTCTGATCAGCCTTGTATAGGTACCAAGGGATTTGAATTAACACTCACCCTGGCAAATTCAACATCACTGGAATCCAGCCCGGATAATAACTGTTATAGACCAGCAGCTTTCTGTCTGTAAATGTACATACATATATATATATATATATGTATGTATGTATATATATATATGTGCATGCAGCAATCTGGTTTGTTTCTTTACAGTTACATTTTAGAGCACAAAATTCTACAGTTATCAACATTTTTTTTTAATGTGAAGTTCTGTATTACTGTTACCTGCTTTAGTTCGTGGCTCTAAGATCCACATGGGTTTTAAGTTCTCTTCAAAATATGAGGATTTCACATTAAATTTACTTTAAGTCACACTTCTTGAATATAATTTAGTTAAAATGTGTCACTTTTCTTTTTTAAGGATCAAACTTATTTAGTGAAAATAACGCATTGTAAGTAGAAGGTGGTTCTCTGTTAAATGTGTTTTCATTTTTACCTTCTCTTAGGCTGCAAATGACTAGGTTTTCGTACTTTCAGGTTGCTAGAACCTGTATTTTTGTTTTATAGAAAAGCATCTTACATAAATCTGGTGACTTAAAGTACTAAGACCAGTTTTGTGCTTCTGTCCTTGTTTTGTTCTCCCACATCCTCCAAGCTTTCAATGTCAGTTGTCCTTACGTCAGGCTTTTGAGATGAAAGTCACTAGTATTCTTAGCACAGACAAATCTTGCCATATCTACCAAAGTGGAAGAGGTTAATAACAATAACCCCACTCTGGAACTAGAATAAATGAGAAACATTAAATTCAGTTATGATGAGCCTAAATCATGTAGGGTGAGAAGTTTGGACTGCAGCTATCCAAAAACTGTTATGAGAACTTGTCCAATTCCTAAAAGTGACCCCTAACAGAAAACAGAGCAGATTTCAAACACTTCTTATTTTTTCAGAGAGATGTACTGTCTGCAAAGTGTATATAGCTTAGCATGTCCAGTAGGTGGGATGTCCCTTGCTTATGACTGTGGTGGATCATTGCCTTCTAAAAACTGCAGATTTTGGCTTGGTAGCCCCTTGGCAGAGAGTGTAATTGTTTCTGAACTGCAGTATTGGTCATCATAAGCTCTGTTGTCTGCAGACAATACTTTGCACAGCCCAACCACAGGACAGGAAAGAAATTACTCTAGAGAATCCAAAGAAAGAAGAGTTGCTATATTTGTCAGTTGATTGCTGGTTTTTTTCTGTGCTCACTCTGCCTGAAGTGGGTGGGAAACATTTTCTGAATGTTTGTGCCCTGTGAAAAAAAATTTGTGCACCTTCAAAATGAGTCACTCAACATCATTAGTTACATCTGAACAGGTCATCTGTGGGAAGCAGACAAGTTGCCAGAAGGTAGGGATAGAGCCATAAATAGAAGGAGTTTACCACTCAAATACATCTAAAGAGTCCTTTTGGAGGTTCAGCTGCAGCAAGAAGATAAGATGCCTCTGTATCTTCAACTCAGCCCTTATGGTAGCCTTTCTGTCAGAAGAAAACAGTCTGGAACTGGTGAATATGATCAGCATGGGACGAATATTAGGGCTTCTGCTTGTCTGTAGGGTAGAAATGGAATTAAACTTCCTTGGCATCTTAAGGTATTGCAGCATTGGGCTGTTCAAACACTAAGTTGCTAAGGGAAGGGGGCGAGAACAAAATGTGTCCTGGCTCAAATGAAGATGAGTGCAGACAAGAGATTCTCCATTTTAAAATTTCAATTAAAAAAAGAGACATTAAATCTAAATTTTCTGCTGATTTTTTGTTTCAACAACACTTGAAAAGTCCAGAAATGCTGACTGTTTTAAGTGGGAAATGCCACATGCTGTGTCATCGGAATAATGCAGCAGGGACCTACAGATTTGAGTTTCCTCTCTGGGCTACTGTGCAGTTTGCAGAATATTTTCTCTTTTGCTTTGCAGTCATCTCTCTTGAAGCAGTGAGGTGGTGCAAGCTGGTTTTGTGACTGTGGAGCCAGCAGTTCACAGGAGGTATTGTCCAGCAGAGGAGCCCAAGCTGTGCAACAGAAAAGAGAGCTATAAATTAGTCAAAACACAGGTCGTCCTGGCTTTGTAAAAGCATTTGCAAATAGATTTAACATGGCTGCTTTTAGACAAAATAATTTGATTAATTTGTACTTTCTATGAAAAGACAATGCATTTGTATGGACGTAAAAGCAATTTTCTATTTAAAATACAGCATGCAAAGGGAATGTTTTGTCAATCTTTTTCTAAAATGATCGAAAAAATACACCTTCCTAGTACAATATGAGTCTAGCACGTCATTCCTGGAAGCATTCAGTTCTTGTGCCATGATAAGGTTTGAATGCCCACGTAACTGGAAATGTGGCTTGGGCTGGACTAAGAGATGTGTTTGTTGGCAGAACAGAGATGATCACAAAGTCTCTGTCTCATGTTTCAAACATTCTCGTATTGGCAGTAGTGGAAGCAATAATTCGGCATAATGGATTATTTCAATCATACCATTCACCCCCTTATACATTATGCCTCCTTTTGAAAGTCCTCTTTTTCTACAGATTATTCTGTGGGACATCAAATGCTCCTTTTTATGCATGAGATGTTTGTGTGTCCCTACATACATTTTGTGAAAGTGTGAGAAAAGCCCATCGTAACTCGCTTCCAAGCAGATTTGCTGAGGGATGTGTGTCCCACATACAAAAACTTTTATCATATACATAAGTGAAATTACAGAAAAGAAATTTAAAACACAGCTTCTGGGTGTCCCAGGTATGTCTGGCATATTAGAAGCATCTATAATAATTGTCTAGTGTCCTTGTATTTTTCTGAAATTACATTGGCCTGGTTTTGTGGTTTTATTTTGGGCTATATGAGCGTTATTGATAGATGCAGGTCTGGGGATTTTATTTGCTGCATCCTCTCACATAGAAAAGCTGTCACCCCTGTTCTACTGTATATTCTTAGGGCATATGTATTTAAGTGCACTTGAAACACTGAAAATAAAGTATGAGTGTCACTGCTTTAAGTAGTGTTAAATATATGTGAAGATTGAATGAAACCTCCAGAGGCAGGAGGTGAGAGCTCAACAGCCATGGGACTCTGAGAGCTCACCATGAGGTGCCTTTACACACCCAGGTCAGCTGAACCATGTGCCACTTCCATTGTTCTACTGAATGCCTCCCTGAGCCAGGGTACCCACTCCCACTCGTGATGCTCAGCTGCAGCGGTGGGTACCTTCTGGGGAGCACAGGAAGGAGCAGCACTGCTTGGGCCCCTCCGTGCTGGAGCTGTCCCTGTGTGGGTAGGCAGGGTGTGATGACTTTGGGCTGAGACACCGGGTGGGAGCTGAGCACTCGAGTCCCCTCCGGCACCAGGATGGCTCCTGTCACAGCAGGGTGAGCTGCCAGCAATCACACACATGCTGTGGCCAAAGCAATGATGCCATCTGACTTTTAAAATCCTCATTAGGAGGAAACTGGTCTCCTGCCTGGTTTTTGTTCTTATCAGTGTTCTCTTTTCATACTCTCTAGTAACTACAATAAACTCCTAATCTCTTGCTCTGGTTCCGGGTTTCTTGCCAGTGGGAGAAGCTGCAGATGACAGCCAGTGAGAGGAGGAAGATCATGTGCTCTGTAACATTCCATATCATTGCCATCACCTGCGTTGTGTGGTCTCTCTATGTCCTGATAGACAGGACTGCTGAAGAGATTAAACAGGGACAAACTACCGGTATGTTACTTGCTTATCTTCCCACTTATTCTCTTGGAATAATTATTCATCCTGATTGCAGAGAGGATGTGGAACATAAATGTTAAACTTCAACTAGTCAGCTTTACCCTGGTGCTGGGTTGGTTTAAAAGCACAGTTCTAAAATTATTTAGTTAAATCAGTAAATTAACCAGTGAATTAATCTGTGGGTGCTTTTTAAATCTATTTCAGGTCAATTTAGTTTGCACTTGTGAAATGCATAGATAGGAGGGCTTATCCACTGTAGCCAGACACAAAGTTGCACTACCTCAGCAAATTTAGGTCTAAATTTGCAGATAAGGATGTAAGCATTTGTTTGCTGCTATGACTACCTTTAAACTGGGCAAAACTGGAATAGTTTTGAAAAAGAGAAGAAGTAAGAGGAACCTAAATTGAAATCTTTGAGGTAAATCAACAGGGTTTTCTTTCCAGCCAGTCATCTGTGGGGTGGGTTAGTCATCAGTGAGAGCCATGATAGGCTGGAAAAACTTCTATGAGTGATTGCACTTGAAGCAGAAGAAATTCAAGTTGAATATTAGGACTCCAATTTGCACAACTGAGATAAGATGCATTGCATTCTTATTAAGGGCTGCCACCCCAGTGCACAGGTACCTTAACTTCTTGAATAGAAGGTTTTCTTTACTATGTCAGCAGTAAACTTACCAAGCTGAAATGTGTTTACTCAGGTATGCTGGACTGCAGATTTGCAGCTATCACAGATCTGTTCCTCAGGCAACTGAGCCTGAAGGTGGGGATAGAATGGATGGAAGCTGGTAGAAGGCAAGCTGTCCTTGCAGAGCACTGAATGCCAACTAGACATGCAGCTGGAAAACGTTTGGCTGGTGATCGAACAGTGTCCTTTGGGGAGGTAGTTGAGCATTAATAAACCTGCAAAATCCACAGAGCTGTTGCAGTCTCTTCAGAGCAGAATCACATGAAATTAAAGTTATCCTCTCACTTTTCATTTAGGCTATAGTTGGATTGTTCACAACTTCAGTCAGGAAGCTTCTTTCAGTGAAAACTCTTCATTTCTGTTCCATCCAGCCCCTTTTCTTCCACGAACAGTGAACATTATTGGCCTTTCAGTGTAAGGTTTCCATATGATAAAGACAAGGTTATGCTTTCAAAGATTTGTCATCTCCAGGTTATTTTAACCAGTAAATACATTAGATGAGCATAACTAGGAGGAATGGTGTGAATATTTGGTACATAATATCATGCTTTCTTCACTCCCTTCATTTGGATTCTAAATCCAGGGAGTACTGTAATGAGCTGGGGGATGCAGGGAGTGAGTGTGGATATATATTCATGTCCACACAGGGGCAAGCACGTGCTGTCACTGCCTACAGACAGCATCAGACAGCTCGCCTGTGAATCAGAGGGTCAGGTATGAATCACAGGTGGGATTTCATCAGTAGTAGGGCTACAATGCCCTTTGTACTTTGGGACTAAGATATTTTCATTCCTCCCACACTACAGTGCATTTCCAAAACAACACCAGCCTGTGTCTTGGTTAAAACTTTGAAGAGTTGGAAAGATACAATTTTATTCTCTGAAAACCTGATAATGGGAGTTTCAGCATATTTTCATATCCATCTTGAGATGGATGGCACTGATTTTAAAGAGGCTGGATGAATGCAGGATCTATGTAAGCAGAATATGTATAAAATGAATAGCTTTTAATTTAAAAGTGGTTGATAGATATGTAACAAGATCCACTGTCTAAATGTTCAAGCTAGACAAATTTAGGAAAAGTGATGGTGGTAATTTTTAAGGACAGAGGATAAGCTTGGAACACTTCCGCATCTCCAGTACTTGCAGTTTTGTATCAGAGGAGATGCTCTAGCTCAGACACAAGTTACTGGGTGTGGTACAGATAAAATTTTTTTTGTCTGCACAAAAAACATGTCAAGCTATATGGTAACAATCATTCCTTTATGTCTCTATGTACTGTGTGATCACAGAGTGGAACAGACTTGATGGGTCACTGAGTTGAGTCTCTGCTATGAAAAGGAAACCATGCCATAGAATCCCTTTCATAATTTGATCCAGTCTTTGTTTAAAAACAGGTGTAAAAGGACCTACTAGTGATTGCCTTGACTCTGTGATTCTACTGCATCAAGTCTCAGACACAGAAAATCAGTTGTTTTGGTTTTTTCTCTGGTGGGGAAGAATATGATATGTGAAGCAGAAGTCTGTGTGTTTGACTTGAAGGGGGGAAAAAAAGCCAAACAGGAAAAATTGCAAAATAAGAATAGTTTGCATGACCCAAACTCTATGACAGTTTCCTTACAGTACATTTTTGAAAGATCCAGTTTAGTCCAGCTGATACTGACTGGGTCCTTTTTTAAATTCTTCTTTTTATTTTCTTTCTTCCAGGTATTCTAGAGTGGCCATTTTGGACTAAGCTGGTAGTTGTGGCTATTGGTTTCACTGGAGGACTTCTGTTCATGTATGTACAATGCAAGGTGTACGTACAGCTGTGGAAGAGACTTAAAGCTTATAACCGAGTAATATATGTACAAAACTGTCCAGAAACTAGCAAAAAGAGTATTTTTGAAAAACCTGCACTAATGGAGCCAAACTTCGAAAGTAAAGAAATGTTTGGGGTTCACCATTCAGACACAAACTCTTCACATTACACAGAGCCAGAAGACTGTGCTGCAGAAATCCTTCATGTCTGATTGCTGGGTGGGAGGGGTGTTTCTGTATGTCCTTGAAGATTTGAATAACATTGTTTACTGCAAACTGCTCTACCTTTTTAAAATCAGCAAACAGCTGAGGGCTGGCGGATGAATTTTTTTACTTTTTTTGTTTTGTTGGAATTTTTTAAAATCCCGTAGGCATATCTGTTAATGTCAACATGGTTGCATACCTCTCAACATTTTGTGTCTCGTACTGGCTGATCAAAGAGCCACAGGATAATGGGTAGAATGAGCCTTGGGTTTGGTATCCAGCAAGCCGCTAGCGAGCTGTCATCAACTTCATGGAGTCTGTTACTTTAGAAGATGACTCTTAAGTGATTCTGGAAGATGTGTAGCGTGGGGTTGGTTGCTTGGTCTGTTCTTTATGTGTTATGTTGTTGAAGGAGGTTGTCCCAGACAGTGAGAGAAATAAGAGAGAGAGAGTCTAATCTACCACTAACACTGCCACTAACATTGTGTCTTAGGCAGCAGGTGTAAAATTTTGCTTTACATATTGTGATGAGACTTACAAAGCATATAGCACTTTTAAAAATCTTTATTTTGTGATATGTATGTCAAATGAGAATGAAACTTGAAAGAATGTGTCATTTTTGAAACATTTCTTCATTCTTTACCCCATCTATTCTCTTGGAACATAAACCTCTTGCCTTATGAAAAAAAAAAATCTAAAAAATTCCAGCCTGTGATTTCCAACACATGCCCACATTATCTTACTAAACATAACACTAAAAAACTCTGCCTCTTTGGGTTTCCTTTGAGGAGCACTTTTCTTCAAAGGATATTGCACTTGTGACTTGTATATGAGGAGTAGTGGATGTGTACAATGTTTGTTTTCAGTGGTTTCAGTGCTCTGTTTTGGGGATTGGTTTTGGGGGTTTTTTTCCAACAGGTCAGACCATCAACATACCTGCACATATATACCTGATGTAACTTTCATTCCAAACCATTGGCAAAGGGTTTGTTGCTATATTGGTACAAATGTGAGCTGTTATAGAAAAAAGGAAACTTAGTCAATACAGCTGAAACTGGTTTTCTTTGTTTAGTGCTGTGTCATGTGTGAATTACCCAAGAATTCGATGATATCAGAGGAGATGCGGCATCTAAGTCTAGGAAGTTAGTATCACATTAAGTGGATATTAAATTTAAAAATACCTGCCTGATGTGATGCACTGCGTGGTCAGAGAATAGTTTTTGTCTGTGCTTTTGAATTTGGGACTGGCTTTTTAATCTGTCAGCTTTCATGCAGAGAGAGGGACAGCTTTAAAATCTGTTTGAAGGCTTTAGACAGAGTTGCCCAAAGCCTAGGGTGTCTGCAGTTGATTTGTTTGTGCAGTCTGCTTCACTGCTCCACTGTCCAGCTTCAAGCCCTCGTTTAACCAAAGTCTCAGTGTGACTGGAGCAGAAATGAAGCCCCACAAAAAGTGAGCACATGAGGCCTCTGCATTTGAAAGCTGACTTTCTCTGCCTGAGCCCTGTCTAAATCTCTGTGAAGTCGATGATAATATGGCTGGTTTTAGTAGGAGTTGCCTGGACTTCTCAGGTAGAAGTTTCTGTTTACTTGTTGAGATACTGAACTAAATTCTGAGCTCTAGTGCAACTTTCACATAGTATTTTTCAAATACAACTTTGGGTACATTCTTTTCATAGTAAAAACAGCTGCTTTAAGACTTCTTAAAGTATAACAGTAAGAGATCAGGGATTTTTTTCCTTAAAATGTAATATTAATTTATTTCTAAATCAATATTGTAATAGAAGGCAGAGAAGGGACTATGGTAAGAGAACACACATCCCAGTGGTTTCTAAAAGCTGTTAGAGGAAAAGCACGTGTGCCTCTGTCACTTCATGCTTGAAGCTTACTGTCTCTGATCTTCATGAACAATGTGGTACCTTGTTCTTGAGATGTGTTAAAACATCCAGACCTCTGGGCAGTCCTGGTAAAGCTGCACTGGCATGCATTTGTGTACTGTACCAGCTGTCAGGATGTCCTGTGCTTAAGTGATACAGGCAGACAAACCCTGCATACCCTGCTAGTACTGGGGCAGAGTATTTGTGATCATACACATGCCGAGTTTGCTGCCTGTGCCTGCCATAATTTAAAGTGCAATTACTCAAGACCTTTCCTGAACTCTGCTGTGGGTGATCCTCTTCTATTATGAGAATCCAGATAATACACTGTCTTGTTTTGCTTTCTATTTTGTTCTGTGAAAGATTCACCAGATAAACTCAGGTGGGTTAAGTATCAGGTCTTGCACACCTTCATGATGTTCTTCTGGAATGCCCAAGTGCACAAGGCCTGCCCGTCTGCAGGATGCTCACATTACAGCTGCAAGATGCACAGGATCAGCTACCGAGCGATGCTGTGCCCGTTCTCATCCCATCTGTGGCCAGTGGGTGAAATGAAGATGGACAAGTCCTGGTGTGAAAGTTGGCTGTTCTCCAGCTCACACTTGAGAGGCTCCAGTGTTCTGACATTGCCGAAACAGCAAACTGTACCTTGCTGGTTCTGCTTCAGTCACTGTTGTGCATGATTACAGGTGAAACACTGCAAAATCTCATTTGGTGTTTCGGAAGCTGCATGTGGACCATGCCGGGTAGTGTTCAGTGTATTCAGGTTACTGAAGGTTTTTGCTGTGCCCCTGAGTATCTTAACTTGTAAAGAAAAATCATCCCCAGCAAAATCACTTGGGGAAAAATATTTGTGAATGAAAATGTTTTAGCCAGTGTTGCTGCTAACAGTTCCCTCTCTCAGCAGGTCTTTTCCGAATGAAAATTAAGGCCTGTTATTTAAACTCTTTATACTGCTTGGGAATGCTCATAACAGGAAAGGCTGCAGAAGAGATCCACCTGTCAGGGGGTTTCATTTATGCTGGTCACACTTCTCATGCTGATTCTTGCTTGGTGTTAATGGTGGACCTCTGGACATGCAGTTATCTGTTCCTGCATGGTGCCATCAAATGTTTGAGAAGGCTGAATGGTGCTTTTTTCTTTCTCCTCAAGAAGATACTGTTGACTTTTTTCAGCTTCCAGCTGTGAGGCACCAATGCCAGCTCAGGTGATCTCTGTCCTTTCTGTTCAGATGTCAGTAAGGGGAACAACCACCCCCTGTTACATCAGGCTTTCCAATACTTCCTTCTGGCAGCTTTTGAAATTACTGAGATGGATGGCTGGTCCTTGTACCTTGGCCAAATTTAGCTTGGGTTACCCTGGGACTTTCCTGAGATCAGAATTTAAGTAGGAGGGAACACAGGCTTAATGCCATGTACTACAATCCCTTCCCCAGATTGCCAGAGCCTTTGCTGATATGTCCAATGCCCCAGATAACCTACCCCATTCTACTGATGGCACTCCTGTCCAAAAAGACACCATCTGGGCCAAGGAAATTCTCCTGCTGTGTCACATGTGATGAATCTGCCAGGTCATGAACATGCATTATGTTAGAAATACAGGTGTGTGTGATGCAGAAGGGTGATCCCATGTGAGAGCTGATGAGATATGAATTCCTGTGAATTCTCAGGACTTTTTTCAACTTGTAAGCCTGTATTTTGGGAGTGAGAGTGGTGTTTAAAATGTGTTCTAAAGAGACGGCCAAATCCTGGGAGAGCTTCCTCTGGTTGAATGTCATCGAGATTGGCTTTGCTTCCACAGGAGGCATTCAATGAAGACTGAATGAGCCTGCGAGGGCTTAGAGAAGTACTGGGCCTCTGTGCTGTACCTGGGAATTCCTGGGAAGCAGCAGTAACTCTGTCCAAGCCAGCCCCCTGTACTGATGAGAGCACAAGTGTTGCTGTAAGGAAGGGAGCTGCTTGGCCTGCCACTCGTGGGAAACCTTTGAAGTGATGCGAGGATGTGGCCGTGCACAGGAGCTGGTGCGTCTGCCCTGTCTGTGGCAGAGTATGTATCTATTGCAAAGTGGGACCCAGGTCCAAATTTCTCCTAAAGCTGAAGTGTTTTAAGATACAGATTTTTGGTGTGGTCTGCTCTGGAGACTGGCCAGCAATGAAAGGGGGGAGGTTAGTGACTCTTGGTTGGGTCCCTCAGATATGGGTGAAACAGGGCAAATACAAAAGCAAGGATATTGCTGGCTGGATTTCTTTAGTGTTGTATTAGATAGGCAAAGAAGATTTCTAAGTGGGACCTTTTATTTTGTGATTATTTTTTAGTTTTGAGATATTGCAGTGTCTGTATATTCCAATGAAGTACTGAAAGCACTTGTCTTTGTATAGAAGATAACTGTTTAAAAATTGCAGCTAATCTTGTATTTAGGTAAAACATTTGTAGATAGGTAATTGTATAATGTTGAAGAACTTTACACTGGCCTGTGTTGTATAGTTTATACAAGACACTTCATACTTCTGCAGAATTTTTTAGTTATTAAATTTTTAGTAACTTAATGTATAGTTTTGTATCCTTTCATGTATGTTCATTTTCTCAGTATTACCACTTGCAGAGTTATTTTTAGTTTCTTAAACTGTGATTGGTTATTTGTGTGTGATACACAGGGTTATTGACTGCAGCAATAAAGTGTTTCTATAAAAAACCAGAAAAACCCAAACCCATTATAGTATCCATTTTGTTTGAAAAAGCATGGAGAAAAAAATTGAGCTCTCAAGATGATGATCAACACAGAACAGAACTTGGTGGCCCTTCAGCATAGTAGACCAAGGCAGAGTAGCACCTGTGACAATTTGATGATAAAATTATCCATAATGATAAAGGCATTGTAACCATCAGAATAATTGGGCAGCCCTTTTGATGCAGGTGCTTTGGCCTCAAATGCAGGAATCATGGGGAGAATTTTCTGGCTTCTGCCATGCAGGAGGTGGGGGAGAGAAGAGTCCCATGGGCCTCAAAATCTGACTGCCTGGAAGCAACACTGCATGGGGCATTCAAATACTTCATGTCTGAAGTAGCATTCTCACATGCATATGTGTAGAGGTGCAGAGTAGAAGATGCTCATTGCTAAAGAGCAAAGACCTGGAGAGTTGCATCTGTAACAGACTCAAGGGGGCTTAAAGAAAAGCTTTTCATTTCTGTTTAAGCAGTAATTAGTTTTTCATTTTCTTTTTGGTAAGGAAATCTTAAATCTACAACCCTGGAGAGGTGTATTCCATGCAAAACGAAAGTCTCTGTCCTACATTCCCTTAGTAAATAAAGTTTGGCTGTAGTAAATTAAGCTACTTACATAAAGTTTGGAAACCCAACAAGACCTCTATACAAAAATACCCTCCTGGAGAGATGGTAGGATAATTTCCAGGGTCTGCTGTTTGACTGGCAGTCTCTGAGATGAAAAGCTGATAAATAGTTTAAGGAACAGAGCTCGCAAAGCCATCTGGCTGCCAGTTAAAAAGTGTTCCTTGTCTTGGGCTCAGGCATCTCGAGTTAATTATAAATTAACTTACTTCCTCTTGTAAACCTTATTTTCATCTGAGAGTATTACTGTCACTGTGTGAAGTGTGTCCATCTCTGAGGCAGAGAACAGCATTGGCTCAGCAGCATATGGCACAGCTGTGACTCCAGGAACAGGATTTTGCATCTGGTCCCCAGGAACTGGAGCTGTCTGGTGAGTAGTTACTGGCATCTGGCTGGCAGGACCAGCATGATTTGCCTCTTGGAGCAGGGCAGAAGGAGGCTGTTGGGAAGCATTTTGCAAGGTCCACGAGTGCGTTGTGGAGGCTGCTGAGGTGTCAGAAGGTGCAGCTCCATCTGCTGACTCTGAAAACCAGATTCTCTCTCAGAAGCCAGGCTTGTGTCTGCTCAGCCCCCTGCACTGCTGCAGGAACTGAACATCTCCCATCCCACTTCCCACAGCCACCCTGTGGACCAGTCTCCTGTCACCCCCCCTCCATTCCAGATTTCCCTATCTCTAATGTGTTACCCATCTCCTGCTGTGCTTGTCCTTTTCCTTTCAGTCTGCTTGAGCAACCCAAATTTCTTTCCTCTTGCCCACTTCCTCCCTCTTGCCCACTTCCTCAATTGCCTCTGGGCCAGGCTGGCCGTGAGGGTTGTGCTAGGATGTTGCAGACAATGTGTGATTGGTAGGAATGACTCAGAAGTGATAACTGCAAATAAAGGTCAGTGTCCCTTTGTGATCCCAGTTTTTCCTGTAAATCCTCTGGACTCCAGTCTTTGATGGGTAGGATGCTCTCTGACATCTTGGAATTGTATTGTGTACCACAGTTGAGCAGAAGAGGATGCTTTTCCACTGCCTTGGGATGGATGTATAGCATAAGAAAATCAGCAAGAATATCTCAATATAGAGCAAGAACTGAACAGAGGAAAACTCAGTTCATCTTGGCTAGATGGAGAAAGGAGGCAGAGGAGGTTTTTTTAAAAAAAAAAACAAGCCAGAAATCAAAAGAGTCCTGGACAAAGGAAATGGGGAGCAAATTCAGTGCATTATACGGAGTAGAATAATTGGAAATGTAATACTGCTCAGGCAGGGTCGAGTGATGGCAAACTTGAAGAACACTCTTTAAAGTGCATTCTAGGAAAAAGGCAAGAATGGTGTCAGAAGAACTGAAATCTGCAAATAGAGAGTAGAATTTGAGAGTATTAGGGAGATAAATGAAGTTCTCTCAAAGGCTTTAACATCAGAGGCGGGTTTAAAATAACTGAATAAAACACCAGAAGACTGCACAGAGCAGAGGAGGGAAGATCACCACTCAGGGTGTGCTCATTAAATCCTGAAGCTTCAAGCAATCAGGCTTGCAATTCCTAGCATTTTTAGACTTCACTAAAACAAACCTCCCAGTCAATTTTGCTGGCACTGACTTGCTGTGCTGGGTTCTGATACTGTCTGAAAGGCCACCTGCAAACAAGGCAGGCCAAGCAGGCTTAATAGAATACATCACTGTTAGAGCTGTAGGGTCTGGTGCTGGGACAGCAGGTTCCTTTGTCAAGGGAAACAGTTATCCTTGTGGTTGGGACAGAACAGGGAATGTCTTGGGCTGGTGACTTGATCCCAGCTGCAGGAGCACAGCTGTCTTGGAGAGTGTATGTCATAATTCATATCTGGTTTACTCCTGAGCATCCCAAAATAACTTACCAAGTACCGTTGTCCCCTTCTTGGGGATAAACCGAGGTCTCTCTAGAGCCTGGCTTGCCACTTACTTTGCTCTCATGTTTACCTTCTTGCTTTTGAAAGTGCTGTGTTAAAAAGAGAACTGATTCTACTAATGGGACTAGCTAAACCAAGTATTTCCTCATGCCAGCGAAATGATGGTTTATTTTATCCCAAAACTGCTTTCAGGACCATGTTACCATTATGGTCACATGTAAGGAGTTGATGTACACCAGAGAAATCATATGTAAATTAAATAAAACCATTCCACTGAGCAGTTTTCTTGCAGCCCTGGACCAAATCAAGCTGTGGTAGAAGCTGGAGTTACTGTTCCACGGATTAATTTTAGCCTGCCTGATGTTGCACAAGCCTCTAGCAGGACTCTCTACCTTTGCTGCTTGGGCTTATGAATTTTGCAGCAGTTTTCAGTCTCCCACTGCTATTCCAGTTTTGCAGTTGTCAAATGTGTGCAGCACAAAATGACACCTGAAGAGCAGCAACTAGTGCAGCTGCATTCCTTGTGTCCCTTGCCTTTGCTCTCCCCTCTTCTTTAGCACTGTTACCTGTGCAGCCTCTAGCAATGCTTTGGGGAGGGGAAACCTGAAAGCACGGTGCTTTCTCTCTGCCTCCCTCCTCTGCTCAAGTGCCAGAGCTGCACAGCTACATCTGCAGAGGAAGGAGAGGATCTGCACATTTAGGGGGAAGTGATGAGGTTGGTCAGTTCCAGATCCCATGGTCCTCAGGGCTGAGGGAGATGTCCTAACATCAGGTTAACTGGGACGAAGGATCCAAGGAGCACCAGCTCAGAAAGAGGGTAGGAAGTTCATGGGGGCAGAGAGATTCTCAGCCTCTTGCAACCTGGATGGTCCCTTGCAGAAAAGGTATAAAGATACTGTATCAAGTGTTGATATAGCAGCCCGGTTTGGGGTTGTGAGAGATTCGACTGGTGCCAGAATGGCCACTGCCTGGATGGCAGAGCAAGGACACTGTGCTGAGCTTTGCAACTCTAGTGTTCATTTCTGGGCACTGAGGTGGGACAGAGGCAGTTCTATGAACATGGAGGGGATTTTCTCCCCATTCTGGTGGAGGAATATGCAATTAGCACCCATATGTTCTCAGCTATCAAGCTTATGCCCCTTGGATTATTTATGTAGGAAATTTCTGTAGGCTCTGCTGCTCCACTCTGTCATTTGTAAATTGCAATATTGTATCATTCCTCCCTACTGCCAGTCCTTATTAACAAATTTCAGGAGTGCCATCTGCCCACCCCAACTGCTGGTAACCTCAGGAGGGCTGTAAGGTACTTGACATCTTCACAGAGCAACCTTGGTTTTCACTGGCACTGCACGAAGGTAAAGAGGGACAGCAGCTGCCTTCTGCTCTGTGTTTCCATGGAGTAAATCTCACATTCAGACGAAGGGGAGCTGTGAGTAGGGAGCAGCAAAATCTCTGGCAGAGTCGATGCCTTGCAGGCAGCTGTCCCGCCCTGCACTTACACTCTGCCAGACCAGGAACAGCAGCTGCTCATGTTTTAAGAGCCCGGTTTCCCGGCTGCACAGATCCTGCTGCCCAGTGAAACCCTCTCCAAGACAGGAGTGAGCTGCAGGGAACAGTTCCTGCCTCCCTGAGAAGGGGCTGGGGGGGCAAAAGGCTGGTCTGGTGGTGACAGTACAGTGTGGATCTCCTCATGAGTGCAGTAATGTACTCTCTGGATGAAGTGGTTTGGTTTGGTTTTTGTGCATCCTGCATTTTGTCTGGCAATTGTCTGAAATTATGCCAAAGGTAAAATATTATCAATAACCTTTTGAATGTGGACCTCATGATAAAAGCGAGAAGTGCTGAAAGAACTGACTTTAAAAGAGACGTAGCTGTGAAGAGGCTGGTGAGACAAGACAAATGCATTCCTACAACCTTCCTGTACAGGACTGAGCTTACCTAGTGTTTTTAATCAGTTTGTAAGAGGAATTGTAACACTATAGGGAGACTCCCAGTCACATCTTTGTACAGAAGAACCTCAAACCGTGTGAAAACAGAACTCATCACTCAGGGGAATGGAATTGGGTTCAAATGCTGTATCAGAGCTGAAATGCAAAGAAACATTGAAACCCACCGATCAAGATTTGAACACCACTTTGTTCCATATTTGCAGTGAAAATGTCTAGAAACATGCCTTAGGTATGACAAATCTGTTTCTGAAACACTTGGTATGTCAAAAAGGTTTCAGATATCTTTCAATGAAGGCTGTGAACCTAAATTTAGAAGCTTTAGGACTAACAGCTCTTGTGCAAAAATGAAGCGGAAGTGTGAGTTCTTCGAAATCTTACGTAAAGGGAAGAGGAACGCAAGGAAGATCTCCCTGGGTTTATGGTGCACTTCTATGTGGTAACATTGTCTATGGGAGTGATCACAGTGCAGGAGCACTTGATCACTTGCTGCTTAAATCTCAGGAGGAGAAGTCAGATCTCCAGGTTGGGATTCTGCAGCTACCTCAGGTGGGCCATGAAACAGTTGGCCATTTTGCACTTCTGGGTGTTATTTGAAAAGTAGCAGCAGACTAGAAATCAGTGCTGGGTGCTTTTGAATCTTTTCTATGTTTATACATAAAAGTATGTCCTGAATGTGGGAGAATCTTGAAATCTAAGTGACAATACAGAAAATGCTGGAGTTTCTACTTGACCTGAAGAGACATAGGAGTCATTTCCCTGACTCTTCTGGGTGAGCACAGCTCAGTATCTTCATGCCTCTGCAAAAGAAGAACAGGATCCTTTCAAGGGCAGCACGGCTGTCCCTGCTGTCCCCACTGTTGTGTGGCCACAACATGTAAGTAACTTAAAACATAGGACAGGCTACAGCATATTTTGGGAAGCTGCAGCAGAGAATCCAAAGCAAATCTCGTGGTGTTGCTCAGCAGTCCAAGAGGCACAAGGGACTTTGCAACTGGACTTGCCAGAACAGAAACAGGCACAGCCAGCACCAACTTCCAGCTGTTGGCTTTAATTGCTCGCTTCCTGTGTATTTGAAGGTTGCTGCCTCATACTGAAAGTGCTACCAAAGTATGATTTGATTAGTTACCATCCATACACTAATTAATCCAGCACAGCACCTGAGCTCTAACT
This sequence comes from Eopsaltria australis, assembly GCA_034509425.1. Lineage (NCBI taxonomy): Eukaryota > Metazoa > Chordata > Aves > Passeriformes > Petroicidae > Eopsaltria > Eopsaltria australis. The sequence continues at coordinate 356,477 of JAVTVJ010000380.1, forward strand.
GTACCACAAGTAAAGCACTCCTGAGGTGTTTTAATTTAGCTTGTTATGCATATCTATCTCTAGAGATTCACAGAGCAATGATGAAAGGACACTGAGATGTGCAAAAGCCCAGCCTGGCTCCTCTCAGCACAGTATCATGGAGCTGCTGCTGCCAGCAGCATGGAGGAAGATTATCAGTGAGAGAACAGGAGTGGCAGCATGTAGTATTTGTTTGCTTGATGAAATACTGGAGAATGGTTTTAGTGGTCTTGATGTCGAAGTGCCAAGTGTGCAGTGTCACTGCTATGGGTTTGTTTCTCTGGGTAAGCTGGAGTCTGGAGGAGGCACAGGCAGCTCTTCTGTTCACAGTGTCAGCATCTTAATGGCAGCAGGTGCTTGGTGTGCTATGGGTGGGGAGTGTGAAATGGTGGGATGTTTAGAGGGTTTTCTGCAAATGGGGAGTTGGTTGTGTGTGTACAGTTCTGATGTGCAGATATGCTAGCATTTGGTGTTACACAGGGTAATGCAAAGGCAGCAGAGTGTTTCAAAAGCTTAGAGGAATACAGAGAATAAAGCAAGGGCTCATACAGGGGTCTAGCCCTGAGGAGAGTGTGAGCTGTAAACAGATTTGCACATTTGGTGTATAGAATGAGGGTGCCATATGGTGTGAGTCAACATCCCTGGAAGTTTTCAAAAAACATGTGGATATGGCACTTAAGGACATGGTTTAATGATGAATTTGAGAGGACTTGATGATCTCAAAAGTCTTTTCCAACCTTAATGATAGTATGGTGCTGTGATAGAGTGAGTAACTTTGGACGATGAAGAGAGTGGGATATTTACAGTGTGTTGTGTCAGTGCAGTGTGAGTGTAAGGAACACAGGGAAGAGCATGTGTGCCTGCACACCGGGGTGGTTTGGGGGTGAGGTTACAGAGGGCAGAGTACTTTAAGATGAAATCCTGTAAGTGTGAAGGTGGTGGGGCTGTGCCGAGGTGAGCTGTGCCTGGCAGGATCACTGTGTGGAGTGCTGCAGAGGCGAGAGCTCTGGATGCTGTGTAGAGCTGTGAAACTGTGGAAGGTGATGAGGAGGAAAGTAGAGAGTGGAGGGCTGCGTAACTCGTGCTGGCGTGGGGCTGGTGCACAGCGGGAACGCAGGGGCTCGGAGAGGGCTGAGGGCAGGCTGCGGGACAGGGCTGGAGCGCACGGTGAGGGGCGGCTGTGCCAGGACGGGGGCTCGGGGTTAGGGCAGGAATTCAGGGTGAGGGGCAGCCGTGCCAGGACGGGGGCTCGGGGTTAGGGCAGGAATTCAGGGTGAGGGGCAGCCGTGCCAGGACGGGGGCTCGGGGTTAGGGCAGGAATTCAGGGTGAGGGGATGCTGTGCCAGGACAGGGGCTCGGGGCAGGGCTGGAATTCAGGGTGAGGGGATGCTGTGCCAGGACAGGGGCTCGGCTCAGCCGTGCCAGGGCAGGGCGCAGGCGGCAGCCGGGCGGCAGAGGCGGGCTGGGGTAGGTGTGCCGGGCTGGGGAAGGGGCGGGCAGCCCGAGCCGCCCCGTGCGGTGGCGGAGGAGGCGACGGCGCTGGGCAAGGTCCGGGCGAAGGCAGGAGCGCGGCTCAGCAGCTCCGGTGGGGCCGTGCAGAGCCGAGCCGAACCGAGCCGAGCCGCGGGGACCATGCCGTCCTACACCGTCACGGTGGCCACGGGCAGCCAGTGGTTCGCGGGCACCGACGACTACGTGTACCTGACCCTGCAGGGCACGGACGGCTGCAGCGAGAGGCACCTCCTGGACAAGCCCTTCTACAACGACTTCGAGCGCGGCGCGGTGAGTCCCGCGGGCGGCCCGGGCAGCGCGCACCGCCCGCCGCCGTTCCCCCGCGCTGCCCCGACCCGCGGAGCGCCGCAGCATCAGCGGCATCTCTGCCGCTCCCTGCCCCCAGGGGCTGGGCAGGGCTGGCCTTGCCTTCAGCTCCTGTCTCCGTGTGCCTGTGCTCCGGAGCGGGACACCGAGGCTGAGGTACCCGCTGCCCGCCCCGGCCGCCCGTCATCCTCATCCCTGCCCCCAGGAATTAGCCCTGGCTGTGGGCAGTCAGGCGTTGGGAAAGATGGGGCTCTTTCGTTCTCACTTACAGTGGGCTTTCAGATCTCGTCGTACTTTCTTTACAAACACTGAAAAAGAAAATGTGCGTTTCCTGTTAATAGGTGATTTTTAGGGTCAGTATTTACTAATAGTCAGAGCCCTGTTATCTCCAAAGAATTAAACAAAGAGGTAAGAGCGTCTAGTGGGAATTATGATGCCTGCCGAGACAAATGTGCAGGGCAACGTCAGTGAAAGCTGCAAAACAGCATGAATGTGTGGGAATGAAGTTGTGGCTGGGCTGTCAGCTGTGCTCTTCTTCCTAACCTGAATTTCAGCTGTTTGCTGTGCCCTGTCCTCTCTGTGGTCCTATCACAATATTTGGACTATCCAAATGTAATTGCTTACACTCTGAGTACTGGTTTAGAATGTCATTATTTATTTGCTTATTGTCCACTCTGGAAATAATAGACCTTTGTTTTTGCCCCCTTCCAAAATGTGTATTTTACCTGGAAACGAAATTCACAGTTCCTAGAAGGTCTGATAAGATATAAACAATTTTGAAAGTTTTAAAAAGGTGTTCAGAATTTTGGAAGTTGGACCTACCACCACATGCACAAGTGAGTCCTCACTGTCATGGTGCTGCTTTGCCTTGAGGGGTGTTTTTCCAATCGTGTAGTTCACAGCCTGAATTATGTCCATGGTCTTTTCTGTGTTAAATATCATGAACACACTTAACAGAAGTCAGCATTTTGAGTAGGTATTGATGGCATGTGTAGCTGTGATCCCCAGATATTTACCAGCCACTGCTACTGAAGTTAATTTTCTTTCACGATTAAACATTCATTACCTTGTTACCTGAATCTCCCCAATGGACATCCAGTCATTGTTTCTCTCTTATCTGCTGAATAGCCACATATTTTAGGCAAAAGTACAACATTATCAAGAAAGGCTGAAGGAAACCTCAGACTGTCCTGCAAACTTAGGGTTGGGGTGCTCTCCCAGGAGGGCTGAGCCCTGCCCAGCTGAGGAGATCACCACCAGGGTTTTAGTGACCAGGCAGTTTGCTCTTACTCCTGGGCTGCAAAAGAGGGTTTTGGGTGGCACTGATGGGGAGCTTGGCTCTGATGGAGAGCTCTGGTGGAGAACTCTGAGCATTCATTTGGGCTGTCACAGGGAGAAAATACCACCATGGGAGCATTCAGCATGCCCAGCAGCAACTGGGGAGCTGCTGTAGGACCAGATCCAGCAGGAGCAGAAATCCATCCCCTGGGTGAGGGAGCAATGAACAGAGGTCATGGATGTTCATAGCAGCAAATACACAGTCAGCGTTTCAGCACGTATTTATTGTGGACCATCGGAATAACTCTGTGTTCCACAAAGTGTCCTGCTCTTTGGACACTTGCAGTACAGTGTGCTAAGTTTTGGCTTTGAGGATTTTTTTGGGGGGGATGCAGCATGTTTCTCCAGACAGCTGTTCAGGCTACATTGTGCCCAAAACACCATGAGTCTTAATAATATGTTGTACAAATAAAAAAGGAAAGGAAAGAAAGCTACCAGCACAGAACCAAAAATCTAAAACTGAAGCAGGCCAGAAGACTTTGAGTTTGGTTGGTTTGCAAAATGTAGCAATTGCTTTCACAGTTCTGCCTTTAATGTTTCTTTCAGTACCATTTTTTTTTTTTCTGCAAAGCAATTCAATTGTTAATCAATTTGCTAAACAAATGTCACTTTTTAGTGGATGAGCAGAATTTCGCAGTATCATTTTATAAGTTGTTGTCTACTTTGCTGGTTTGTTTTGTTTTTTTTCTAAATGTTGGGCCAGGCTCTGTAGTTCCATTATCCTCATACTATCTTCATTTGCATTATTGCAAATTGGGCATATTGCTAGATATGATGAAAGAGAGCAAGGGCCAGATCTGAGTATGGGGTTTGCATGGCAAATGTTGACTGAGGTAAAAGTATGTGGAAAAGCCTGAAGGAATTTGCACAATAGCAGCTCAGTTGTAGTTTTTCTGACTTCAAGCTCTAGACACAGGCAATGTTGAAAGTCATAGTTTCTTTTCTTTGTGTAGTGTCTTTTGAGTAAATTCCTCTGCTGCTGAGTGATTTCAAAGTTTTATGGTGTCCCTCAGTTCTCTCTTTCCTTCCTGTTCCCCTTTCATCTGCTTTTTGCTTTTGTTGAAAGAAATGCACCCATGTGTATATCCAGGAGGAAGTAAAGCTCTTTTCACTTAGCTTTGTGCTTGTCATAAGAGGAGTTGTCTGTGCCATCCTTTTTCCAATATAAGAGTAGTCAGTAGGAATCTCTCCTCAAAAAGGGAAGACTTAGGTTTTGCATGAGATTAAATTGCTTTAACAGCATGGTACAGGAGTTTGGACAGTCCAATAGTCATTCATTACTTCTGTTCTCTTACTCTGTGCTCAAACTGTATAAAAGCTCCTTACATCTCTGGCTCACCGTGCAGCCACTCTGGTGTTTACCAAGGGTACAGCAAATGTCACAGAAACCTTCTGCTCTGCAGGTTGACTCCTATGATGTGACTGTGGAAGAAGACCTTGGAGAAATCCAGCTAATAAAAATTGAGAAACGAAAATACTGGTACCAGGATGACTGGTACCTTAAGTACATCACTGTTAAAACACCAGTGGGTGACTATTTGGAGTTCCCTTGTTACCGCTGGATTACAGATGAAAAGGAGGTTGTCCTTCGAGATGGAAGAGGTGAGAGTCATGAGAAATCAGATTTCCGGCAGAACACCTGGAATTCTTCCTTCTCTCCTTCCCAATTCTCCATGTACCTCCCAATCTTCTCTCTCTGATGAAGACCCACTGCCAGTCCCCTGCTGCATCCTAGAGAATGGGCTTTCCCTACTAGGATTACTTTCTGAGCAGCTTGGGCTAGGCACTGGCAGTTGGGTTGGATGTTTTGGGAAGCACATACAAGGAAGAGTCCTAATGCTGGCTTGTTACACTGATCTTGAATTTGAAGGCTGAACCTAATGCTGAATTTTTGAGTACTACACATCCCCCTTGTTGGAAGCCCTTTTGATCTAATTAGAATTAGTGTTCCCTGTTAGTTTTATACTAAGCTCCCAAGTGGCCCCTGATTAATTGCCTGTAAATTGTCTTGTTTTCATAAGAGTGAAATAAAATCCCAAAGTAGGCTGCTCAGCAGGTGCAGACTGAAACAGCAGCTTACTTTTCATTCATTCTCTTTGCATGCTGTCAAGCCCAGGACAAGGCAGGGTGATGGATATGACTGCTGCAAGTAATGGTGGCCAACTGAGAAAAGTGTTTTAAGTTTCTCTGACCTGCCATGACCAGGGCAGACATTTGTCACTGATTTTTGCTTGTTCCCCTCTCTGGCACCTGGGGTAGGTTGGCTGCTGTGGTGTTCTGCAGCATGAGTGCCTGAAAACAGCTGAAACAAGTGTGAGGTCATAGGAAATAAATGTTTATATTCCCCTTACATTTTTGGCTACTCCTGGCTGGGGCATTTTGCGTTTGAAGTCTTTTGTCCTATAGTGACAACTATGTGTCAGTTAACTTTTGGTGTTTCCATTTTTCATAATTTGATTTATAACAACTGTAACGCTTCCATGGAAGGCAGCTTTGTGTGGCTTTCAGAGTATGGTGAGGTAAAGGACAAGAGCAAATGAAACTCTCTTGGTGCCTTGAACACAACCACCTGGAAGCCATTAGCCATATGTTATCAGCTGTATTACCTCTGATATTTCCAACCCCAACCCCAAACAGCTTTTGTCATGAAACTTCTGTTGGTTCATCTGCCTCCACATTTGTGTATGTAAAGTGAGTCTTGTACCTTGCCCTTTCTCTGATCCCTAAGGAAGTCTCTGTGTTATTTAATGTTATTTTGAATGCATGGTCAGAAGAGCAAAATGTCTGGAACTGAAGCCTCATTGTTTTTTCTTTCTGTTCTCATGATTGGAAGATGTGATTATTGCCCCAAGCTGACAGGGGGGAGCATTGCTCAGGAGAGAAGCTCAGAGATGTTTCCTGGAGATGTCTTTTAGCAGAGAAGATGAGCTGGAATAATGTTGTGGTTTCTCTTATTGATGGAAATTCCCCTAGGTACTAATCTGTAAAATTAATTCCCAGGTCACTCTTCAGACCATTTAACACTAGATATGTACAACAAGGGTCTACATTAGAAATCCAGGGTGTAAATACAGTTAAGACAGATGTTCCTAGCTTGAGTTAATTGCCCCTTGGAAGCACCAAGTCAGGAGCTTATCTTCTTCCAAAGATTCTCTGGGGACCTGTGTGTCTACTCAGAAGTACTAAATTGGATCATGTAAGCATTTCCCACAGACACTTTGTAAAGGTATAGATCAGAAGTTTGAAGGTTTGAAAACTTTGTTGTCCTTCTCAACACCTGGGCAGTGATAGGTAGAGGAACCTCATGGCCCTGTCTCCTTTCCCTGTTGGCAGCAAAGCTCCCCCGAGATGACAAGACTCAGATTCTCAAGCAGCACAGACGCAAAGAGCTCGAGTCCCGTCAGAAAATGTACCGGTGAGTGTCCCACGGGTCTGTCCTCATCAGGTCAGAGCTTGGCAGAGTATATTTACATTATCACATGGCTCTGGTTCCTCAACTGCTGGATAAGAGAAAGACTAAGTTACCATGTAACTTGGCCAAATCTGGTTTTTACTTAGATGGAATTCATTGTAAGTGATCATCCTGGTGCAAGTGGCATTATGAGATGCCTGTACCTCAGATAAGCCTATCTAGAGGACTTCAGTGGGAATTCAGTGATGCAGCCCCTGTGTGGGCCCTCTGGCACACCATTGTGCTTTCAAGGAAGATTTGAAGGCATATTTCATTTGCCTGTTAAAAGCAGTACTGCAGTTTTAGAACATGATCTGAACATGTCAGCTTTTCCTGGAGATTTTGGCTGCTGCACCAAGCTAGTTTGAGTTGTTTCCTGCACCAGGGTGCAGTGAAAATCTGGCCCTGTTTGAGTGAACTGGAATGTGCTGACAGAATACAGCTGTGATATATAAAAATCTCACAGGTGTATATTATACATATATATTTCACATATATACACACACACACATGTATTATACATATATATGACATATATATATTATACTGCCATAGACATTTTTTCCTAGTCAGTGTCATGATGAGAAAATTCTCTCTTTTCTCAGAGGGTAACTGCAGAAGGCATTAGACATTGCCTTTTTCTAGAGACGTGCTCTGTTAAAATAATGAAAGATTCTTGCACTTGTATCTCCTTATTGGGAGAGTAAGGGTCAGGGCAAAGGGTCTATTCAGAATTGATGGATTGAGGCTTTGTGTTTATGTTTTTTATTTCATTTGACCAAGAAAGGCTTTTCCTTACAAATTACAGGAAACAGAGCAGAGGAAAATGTGGTTCAAAAAGAGGCGTGACACAGAATTTTATTTACATATGCAAGAAGGAAGGCAAAACCATTTGTAATTTCAGGGAAATAGCTACTTATAATTCTGATGCAGAGCTGATAATACACAATGCAGTCTGTGTGTGGGAGGCAGTTTGGAAATGCCATTGGAACAGTATTCTTTATAGTTGAATCAAGACTCCTGGAGAGTGCCCTTTGAAGGAATCTAAATACATGCATGTATAGTTTTAGCTGCTGTATCTCAGTTCTGCAAAAGTGTAGCTCCAAGAATGAGCCTGCCTTGGGCAGCTGTCTCTCTGTCCCCTCCCCTCATAATACATTTGAAGCTACTGCCAGTTTCAACCAAATGTGTCAAGTATGTAGAAATATCACAGATATTCAGTTACTTCAAGCTTTGTGAAGGTAGGAGGCCAAGTAGATGCCTTCCACTCTGCTTCAGGATTCTGTGGGGTACTGGTAGGTATTGATGTGATGAAAAGCACTCATTTTGGCCCAAGTGAGTCTGACACAAAATTCCTTTATAACAGTGAGTCACTGAAACAGTGGAGGTAAAGGAAAGACACAGCTCCCTTGCTGGTAAGGTTATGTGGTGAATCAAACCTCTCTGATTTTCTCAGCTGGAAGGAGTGGCACCCAGGCTTTCCCCTGAGCATCGACGCCCATTCCCACAGTGAACTGCCTCGTGACATCCAGTTTGACAATGAGAAGGGAATTGACTTCATTCTGAACTACACAAAAGCGTAAGTGTTTGCAGAGCTTCAGGAGTTCTGCAGAATCTCCTCTGGGACAGGGTAAGGATCTGATCACCTTTTAGGTTTCATTGAATCTCAAAATCAGATTATTTTCTCCAAGCTGGATCAGCAGCCAATCAAAGTAGGAAAGTGGGAATTTAATGGAATTTTTATTTTATCTTTTAGTTATCAATGTTTAATCTTTTCATATTGGGAACTGACTGAGCCTCTGCATTCTTGTTGGCCATGGTTTTTGCTGTAGGCAGATGGAGGAGACACTGGTGAAAAGCATCAGCAGGACTACAGGCACCTGAGACCTTGAGCTTTTGACTCAGTTCTCAGCACTGCTCCCTGGAGATACTTTTCTCCTCTGATTGTTGGCAATAATTAAACCTTTTGGTTGCATACACGAAGAAGATCATTATCAATGCACCCTTGACATCCTGCTGGAGAAATTCTCTTCCCAGCAGCTCATCAGTTATCCACAGCTGAGTGTAATCTGCTTGAGGCAGCCAAGTCACTGTCCACCCACTTGCACATGTCCTTGAGGAAGACATTGGATGGCCATTGGATGAGCCTGAATAATCAATCCTGCAGAGCTCTGGAATAGTACAGGGTCAGTGAGACAGATGGGACCTCTCTGACCTATCAGTCTCCTTCTGTGCTATCTCAAATGCCCAGGTCATATCACACTGTCTCAGATATCCCACCATACTGTCATGTGGTGGAATAGTCCGACATGAGACAAGACTGGTCCTTACATTCTGGGTATTTTATTTATTCAATTGTGCAGCTGAATTCCACTACCAACACAGAGTCAAATCAGCATGGTGTTAGCCAGGGCAAAACAGCTGTTTCCCAGCTCATGTAGAAGATCTGAGTGATGCAGGAACAGCAGCACCTGAATGCCAGAGATGAGAGGTTTGCCATTAGGAGACATAAGCAGTTTGGAGGCTGCATTCCCCTTCCAGCAGTCCCATCCTGCCAGGCTGTGCCATGTTGTCAGAGGTCCTGAGTCACTGTCAAGTGAAACTTGGAAGTGATTCAACAGAGTTCAGGGACATCTGTCTTTGTCTTTGGCTGTAAGGGGCCCTCCCCATGAAATAGGAACCTGAAACTGTATTGCAGATAGCCAGCCATTCTGGATAACTGGCATGACACAAAAGAGATTTTTCCAAGCAAAGGCAATGCTTCTTTTCTGGCACATTTGGCTGAAAAATCTAGACCTGTGTTTTTGGTTGAGTGAATTGAGAAAATCTTTGGAGAAGAGTTTGATAGCCCTTGTCTAGCTACACTGATGTCCTTTGGGAGCTTGGAACAACTGTTTGCAGGAATGCAGTGGAGAAATGTGGGGGGAGGCATGGGCCTGCCTTCAGTTTGAGTACAGTAGGAAGGAAGACAGGAAGGTGTGCCTGGAAATCCAAAGGCAGGTGTGGAGCTGCAAAGTGTAGCAGTGGGCAAGGAGCCCTTTAAGGGAATATGTGAAAGCTGGGAGAGTTGCATGAGACATAGGAAGTGGTGGAAGAGAGGAGGGAAAAGCCCTTTTACTTGGGACATGCAAAAATGAACCTGGAGATATGTCTTGGATATTCTTTATGCTGTTTCAAGGTTGGATCTTTAGATGCTGCTGAGAGTGGATAACTCTGTGAGTTTAAAGGATTAATTCTGTGTAGGTGGAGATAATCCTGAAGGTGTCTGGTGCTGACGTGACCTACACTATCTAGCAAATGGAAACTCTCAGCCTGGATTCTGTGCCAGAAATGCAGGCTTGTGTAGCTATTTTGGACCAATGTTACATTTGGGCAGATTAAGTTCTACAAGCAAATCTGACATTTTTTTCCTTGCTCTGGTTTCTAGTGTGTGCCAAAGACTTTCAATTACTTGGTTTCTTGGGGAAGACAGATTTTTTTTTTTTTCCTAAGTCCTTTGGAAGTTTTTTCCAAGATAGGAAATGTGAAGAACTTCCTCCTTTTGGAAGTAATCTCCAAAACATCTGAGAATGGATGTGTGCCTGGCAGTCAGCAGGTCAAACCACAGCAGGTGTGTGACTAGATCCAAGGTGCTGTGCCTACTGCTTGGTTTGATCAGTAGCCCCAGGTAGGAAGAGCATCTTGGGCAGGAGAGGAGCAGTGCATGTCTGCTTGTATGTCAAATGTTTTCTAACCTTAGAGCAGTTCTGAAGGAGGGCAGAGGCTCTGCAGGACCTTTAGTGGAAACTCTCAAATGAGTCAGTCTTAAGTAACTCTTCTCAAGCTATTGAGTTATGTTTTTAAAAATAATTTAATCTTCTGGTGATGGTCATGCTGCCTCTTGAAGTCCATCTATGATTCAGGTACCTGGTCCCTATCCAGAAAGTCCTGTCCAGCAGTTCCCCTTGCTTTGATCCTTGTACAATGATTCTGTGCCCCTGTCAGGTGTGAAAAGACCTCTGGAGAGGTCATCTCCTGGTCTAGGCTGGACAGTTGTGTGAATTTTACTTCCTAACAGACCTCCAGGCACCTCTTACCCTTGACTGCCATCTGCAGCAGCAGGAGCTGCCCATTCTGCCTGCATCCCATCTGGGCTTAGTGCAGAAGCAGCTCCTTTGTCTGTGTTATGGTCACGTTGGTCTAGAGCTCTCCTTCCAGATTGCCAATGGCTGTTTCTCCAGGTTTTTGGTGCTCTCCAGCCAATTCTAATTCAGTCTTTTCTATACATTTGCTGTTTATAAGTCCAGCTTCCTGGGATTCTCCTCAAAGTCTTTTTGGGAGGATTTCCTACAACACTGTGACTTTTCTTTACTTTGTTGTCTGCCCTGCATATCTTTGTGTGCTGTGTGCACTTTTATTTGTGCGTTTGAAGTATAAATGGGAAGCCAGGTTTCTTTCTCAAATTCATTATTTGCTTTCTAGTCAAAGTAAATGATTTCTATCTAATAGCAGCACTTCAGCATTTATATAATAATTTAGGACTTGTCATTTCAAATGAGGGGAACTTGCCTGGCTGTGCTGTATTTGCTGAATTAGCAGATGAAGTCAGACATTTCTGGCTCCCAGCCCGCTGTGTTCATGTGATGTCTGCAAACAGGAGACTTGATGTAAGCATCAAGTTCATCCAACAGATCAAGTAAATAGAAGGCTCTCAAAAACTCAGGCCTCACACTTTGGGGATCCAGTCTGGCCTTGGTCATGTAGATACTTACAGCACCTGTTTTATTTAGGAATAGTGCTGGCTGATCCTGGGTTGTTTATCCTCTGACTTTGTGCACCTCTCTCAGTCTCTTTGTGTCACCATACCACTTTCTGAACTGGTGCTAGTTGTGCCCTTAGCACTCTCAGCTGATGCTAACCACTGACAATGTGTGAAGCACGAGCTTTTCTGACTACAGTTTATATAGGTCCTAAAGCAGTGCCACTGTAGGCTGCTGAGAACAACCCCAGAATGGAGTTCTGTAAATGCAATAGCAGAAGTTGGGCCCTTGGTGTGCCTTTCAGCCTTGTATGTAAAGGTACACCCTGCAAATTTAATTCTGTAGGGTGACTAATCCCACATTCCATTACTAAAAGTATAATCGTGTTTAGATATATAAAAGCATGGAAAATAATAGGAATTTGTATTGAGAAAGCTGGAGATTATTTTTTTCAGATGCGTTTTGTTTTGGTTTATTTATAGGATGGAGAATCTTTATGTCAACCGTTTCATGCACATGTTCCAGTCCTCCTGGAGTGATTTTGCAGATTTTGAGAGGATCTTTGTCAGAATCAGCAACACAATCTCTGGTGAGTTTATCAGCATTTGCTCTTGTTTTCGTCGTAGGGTGACTAATTAGTTGTCTTGTTTGATCATCTGATTAGGATGGAGGTGGCCGACCTGCCCTTCTTCTCTCCAGTAAATAAACTGTGATCTCAGATTGCTGATCACACCATCAACCCACAAGACTTAAAAACAAACCTATGATCTCACAAGGAACCAGAATTACTGGGAATTGCTCATGACATTCTCTGTCCTGAGCTGTGCTGGAGGTCAGGGCAGCTGGGCATCATGGTCCCTTTGGCTTTTAGAAATGTATTTTCAAGTATGTTCAAGTCCCATAGGACAGGTTTTCATAAGTATTTTGTGTCTAAACTTAGAGATAACTTAGTGGGAGTGCTTTTCAGACCGTACTAGCTGTTAATGCATTTTTGAAAGTTTGATTGTCCATGTCTCACTTCATCTGAACACACAGAAAATCTCCAGAAAGGGAAGTTTGGTAATGTTCTCTGTCAAAGGCAAGTATGAGGGTGACCCCTCTTGCCTCTGACACAGTCCAGGTCAAAGGCTGTTGCCTGATATCCCAGCCATATGCTCAGTTGCATTGCTCCTAGAAGTCCTGGCTTCTCAGCCCTGTTGCAGCATGGGGAGGGTACCAGTGCCTTGGTTCTGCTGTCATAAGACCTGTCCCTGTCACAGATTTGGAGCTCTTCTCAGTTGGTTCTCTTGGGCCATTTGTGTCCGTGACTTGGCCCAGCTCAAATGTTTTTCGGGGTGAATTTTTCCCCACAGGGCTTATTTTGACAGAACTCATTTCAGATATGAAAGCCTCTGGTGTTAGACCAGCAGATCCGGGGATGGGTTACAAAGAGCTGGGAATGACCTGGAAACTGTAACTTCTTCTCCTGGTTCTGCTGTAGGCCAGGATAAGTCATCAGACCACAATCCGAGGAACCATGCTTCTTACTGGAAATCAGTGTGGGCTAGACCTGGAAAAGCTTGTGGCATTTGTCCAAAATGTCACCTACCAGAAATGTGTCAGAATTATTTATGCATATTGCATTAAGTACCCTCCTTTTCTTGCCATTTCATACTCACATCTTCTTACTGGAAGACAAAAAATCCCTGTCTAAGAGTGTGAATTGCACTTTTGCTTTCAGGGACGTTCAGTTTCTGCAGTATCTTTCATTCTGTTAAAAAATCCATTCATGTAGTATTGACATGTAAAAGACAAAATGCTGCTTTTCTTTAACCCTTTTCAATAAAAAAAAAATCTTTAAAGCTACTTAAAAACCCAGTAAAAAAATTGCAGACAGTCAGGGGTTTTGGAGTTCACGGTGCCATTCCTTTAGGGCTGGGCTGGGGAGCTTCCAATTTGTGAGCCAGGCCCAACCTTCTGCTATCACCCATGGTTACTTTATCTCACTCTATTGTTGGATATAATAGATGCACAGCTACTTTAAATTGGTTAGTGTGTGACTCCTCAAATGTGTGAATGGGCTGTTCAGACTCTGCAAAGGAAGATGGTTTTCCCTCCTTCTCTGAAGTTTTACTCTTCTTCAGGCTGCCTAGGGATCAATTCACAGAAATAAGAGCAATTATGCATTTCTTGGGTATAAACCCAAACACACAAGGTGGCAGAGATATTAAAAACTAATTACAGCAATTTGTTGCATTTAATAAGATTGCTGCCTAATGTACTTTTAACACAAGAATTAGATATGATCTACAATTAATTTGATGATAACATTTCCATACTCCTGAGGAAAGCTCCAATTCTGTGACATTTAAACATTAAACGTTGGTCGCAGTTATGTTAATGCAAATCTCAATTTGCTTTTTTGCAAGCCTTGGCAGACACAGGGATAATGGAGAAGGAGGTTAAAGGCATTTTTTCAGTCATGTGGTTTCTGTCCAAGGTGCTGAGTCGTTTTTTCTTCATGAAGACTTCAAATACAGCTCCAGACTCATCGGGCAGTTGATGGAGATACTGTAAATGTCATTTTATATAAACGTAGCTTTTTTCCCCTTTATGAGAAAGCATTGTGGGTTTTGAGACTATTTTTAATTATCACTTCATTCCTTTGGGGGCTATATTTTTAATCCTTTTACCCTTTTTAGAAAAATTAATTGCATTCAGAAAAAGTCCTGCCTTGTTAAAAACTAGACAGTAGTGGAAAACTTCACTGCCTTCGTTTTTCCCCTGAAGACACCAATGGGATTTTTGACATTGCTGAAGAGAGAACATGCCATTACAAATCTGAACACTGCAACTATAGAAAATATCCAGTAGTACTACATATGTAGTAATAAAGAGATTAATTATCCAAAACTAGAATTTTATTGAGATGTTAATCTGGGTTTATATCAGCAATTGAAAAATAAATAGAGGGAAAACAAGTTAAGCAAGCAAAACAACAAATGAAGAGTTTTACTGAGTCAAAGTTCAAACCCTCCCCCTCTCTCTGATTTCCCTCACCCAGCTCTAGGTAAAAGAACTGCTCCAGCCACTGCTGTTCTTTCCCTACACACATTGCCGTGTATTTCCCTTCTCCTGTTTGTGCCACCTGTTTTTGAACCTATCCCTCTGAACTGCATGCCCTGTGAATTTCAAGAGTGGGATTTAAAAATACCATGGAAGACCTGAGAAGGTGATTTACAGACGAGGAGAGTATTCTTCATAGAAGTGGAATATTTTATTTGTCATTGCTTCTGTATATGGAGAAAAGAATTGTCATCAATTTAATTCTTCTCAATGTGAGAAGGAAGCATTAAACTTTCCATTTAACTTCAGTGATTTTTTTTTAAACTTCTGTCACCTTTTGAATCCTTTTCTTGCTGCTTTCTGTATTCAAAGTTGCAGTGCAGTGTAACAAAAAGGTGAGGGGGAAAGAAGGGATCCTACAATGCAGTAGATATTGATGCTGCATATATTGATGCTGCAGGCTTGTTTTTCCTTTAGAATATGTGATGCAACACTGGAAGGAAGATTTCATGTTTGGCTACCAGTTCCTGAATGGATGCAATCCTGTGCTGATCCGGAGGTGCACAGAGATACCCAAGAAGCTGCCTGTGACCATGGATATGGTAGAATGCAGTCTGGAGAGGAACCTGACGCTGGAGGAGGAAGTGAAGGTACAGCCCTGGGTCAGGTTGGCTCCACCTGTTCCTCCTCTCATCCTCTAATCTCCAAAGTCTGTTCTACTGCCTTCAGCCACATCTCCTTTCCACAGGATGTGTGACAGGTCATGGCAAAGCTGTTTGTCTCTGCAGGCTGGCAGTGCTTCTCTTGGCTCCTCTCCTGCTGTCCTGGAGCTGCAGGCCATGTCTGTCTCCAGATCCAGGGGAAGAGCTGTAACCTGGAGATGAACAGCTCTTTTTCTGTGGTTTCCTCTGAAAGCTAGGGATTGACTGAATGCCTCAGAGGGGGAAAGTGCCTCTCCTTTCCTGGTAGGATCTTACCCACTAACATGCTGAAGAAGGGTTGACAAGGGCAGTGCCTTGCTTTTGTTTGTACCATTAACACAGGGTTCTCTTCAGCTGGCAGTGTGAAACTTGTTGCATCTGAGTGTCACTGCATGAGTGCCAAGTAGATGCTCTTTGCTGAAAGGCTCACTGAAAGGCCAGGCTCTGCAGACACAACTCAGGTAGTTTGTGCAGTGATGTTTACTGTCTCAATGGCATCATTCCAGAGCCACCATGAGCAAGGGTGGGCCAGGAATCGCTTGTAACCACCAAGCTCAAGTCAGTCTCTGGCCAAGACTTTCCATTCCTTTGTTCCAAGCTGCTTGCACATCATTAAAACACATCATGATTTTTTTTTTTTTCTTGATTGTTTTTTCTTTTTTTTTCCTACAGCAAGGAAACATTTTCATTGTGGACTACGAGCTGCTTGATGGTGTGGATGCCAATAAAACAGACCCGTGCACAATACAGTACTTGGCTGCACCCATCTGTCTGCTGTATAAGAACCTGGAGAAAAAAATTGTACCCATTGCAATCCAGGTGGGCTTGCTGTCAGGGTCTTTAGAGGGTCACACTCTAAAGTTGTTGTCTCATTTTAAACATGAAGGACTTGGAGTTTCATATTCTTTTTATATCTTTCAGCTTGGTCAAAAGCCTGGACCGGACAATCCCATCTTCCTTCCTTCAGATGCCACGTATGACTGGCTGTTAGCTAAAATTTGGGTCCGCTCATCTGATTTCCACATCCACCAGACAGTGACCCACCTGTTACGGACACACTTGGTCTCAGAGGTGTTCAGCATAGCCATGTTCCGGCAGCTGCCTGCTGTGCATCCCCTCTTCAAGGTTGGTTCTTGCATGAAGGGAGGATGTCTGTGGGCTAGGGTGGTTATCACATCAGTTGGACAAACCAAAAGGAAGTTCTGGTGATCGTTCAGCTGAAATAGTTTAAGTGGCTGCCCTGCAAGATAAGATGCAGCTAAGCCACCAGGGCTTCAAACTTCACATCTGGCTGCTGTTGAATTCAATCTGAGAATTTTCCTTTTTTCGTTGTTTGTTTCATTTCACAGCTCTTGGTGCCACACATGCGGTTCACAATAGCCATCAATACCAAAGCCCGAGAACAGCTGATCTGTGAATGTGGCCTTTTTGACAAGGTAGGTAAATCTCTTTGTGAATCCTCATTGTTTGTGTCAGTTCATGGTCATCCATGGTTCTCTGTTGTTCTTCATGTTTCCGTATGTACATATCCTTCAATCATCACATGCTGCCTTGTTCCCTGACCTTTCTACTAAAGGGCAAATATTAGTAATACCACCTGAGAAACTGGCACACAGAACTGATGCCTTGTTGTGTTAAGATGTTCCCTTTTACCTCTAAGTAGCCTTATCAGAACAGGCCGATGTCAGTCAGTATCTCACTCATTGCTGATGAGCCTTTGGGTTATAGTATAGGAGTGTACATAAATTCCTTCATGTGTATCCACAGAGTTAAGCCCCCAATTTCTTTTAAGTACTCAGTGATTCATATGTGAGCAAAGGGATTTGTGATTGCAAATGGAAATGTTCATCACAGGAAGACATGTAGGTAAGACAGATTTCTAAGACCACAAAGAGTGTGTTTGGATTCCAGCCTGTCTCCTTGAGTTGCCATCAGCAGCAGACCTGCTGGGATTGAATCTCAGCTTCATCTGAGTCAGTGAAACACTGCTGTATCTCATACCTTTGTCGATGATTTGGGTAAGGGCTGGAGTGCATCCTCAGTAAGTTCACAGATGACACCAAGCTGGGTGGCAGAAATAGAATGCAGCATCTAGGAACTGCAGCAGCTTGGCACATAGCAGTCTCTGTGACAACATGCTAGGAGCATGCTAAGGATGTTTGGGGAGGTTTCAGAAGTCCTTTCAAAGAGGGAGCCTGTGTTTCAGGGCACCTCTGTCCCTGTTACACCACTGGCACCAGGCCAAAAATAGCTTCCTTCTTCAGAGTTTTTCATCCAACCAGACCAGGGGGGTTAAATCCAGACTCCTTCCCTTGTCCTCTATACTCCACTGCTGTGGAGACTTTGCATCCCTTTAAACAGAAGTGTCATGTCCACACCCGTTGCATGTGGGAAGAGTGTGTGGGTAAGACCTGCCAGCAAGAATCGGGAGCTCCAGAATTTGTTGGTTCCAACGCAGACAAGCAACCAGCCAGAGGACAGTAAATGTAAGGTCACAACTGCTGCAATGCTATATCCTATGCTAGAAAAGCAACTTTTGGGAACTCTTGCACAGTGATTATCTAAAGAGTTTTGCAGTGCTGTCTGTTGTGGACATGCTGTGTTTTTCAAATGCAGCATATACTGAAACTCTGGCCACTCCTCATTAGTAACAACCCAGTAGGATTGATCTCTTGGCATTATTTCCAGGGTGACTAAAGGTAGCCTGCATCCCTAAAAACTTTCTCCTAAACTACTCTGTAACAGCACTGGCAGTTTAACTTAAATCCTCTTCTAACACACTCAGGGCTGCCTTCCTTCACACATGCACTGGTTATGGAGCACAGGACTGCAGGAAGTGCCATGCTTTGTGTTGCTGTACTTTATTAGTGCATTTCAGTATCTGTGGTGCAAATGTGGATATTAACAGTGATTCATGGGAGAGGTGTGAAATCCTTGAAGTCAAAATGCACAGTTCCTGTAGACCTCTGCAATTTGGTACTTTGTGTGGAGATGTAGTTTTCTCCTTGAAAAACAGATTCACCAGCATTCTGTATCCCATCTCCTGCAGATTTGTAAAGCCAGTCTTGGCACAAAGGGAGCATAATCTCCTACTGTTCCCATCTTGCTGTTCTTCCTGCAGGCAAATGCGACGGGTGGAGGAGGACATGTACAAATGGTGCAGAAAGCAATGAAGGATCTGACTTATCACTCCCTGTGCTTCCCTGAGGAGATCAAAGCTAAAGGAATGGACAGCAAAGAGGACATCCCCTACTACTTTTACCGGGATGATGGCATTAAGGTCTGGGAGGCTATAAAGAGGTAAAAGACAAACGTTCTACATATTGGCCAATAAAGTCACAGAGACACAGACCTCATTTTATTCCTGCTCACTTTGCTCCTCATCACATCTTGTAGACAATATCTGGGCTGTTCAGTCACGTAGTGCCTTTTCCATCCAGTATATCTCATCTGAAGAAAAATATTTAGTCAAGCACACAATCTTGAAAGACTGTTAATTCCTGCTTTTGTCAGTGCTATTTTCTTGCATTCTGTATTTCAGAGGACCCTTTACAAGTATGTACTCTTCTATAGGATTTCACAGAAATTTAGTGAGTTGGAATTTAGCCTGCAAAGGAATTTAGTTTTGTTTTTTTTTTTTTAGCTATGCACAAGCCAAGAGAGGACTCAGTTCTCTGAGCCAGCCACGTGAGCTCATCAAGGTTCTTGTGGACTGAAAATACAAGCTTGGCTTCCATTATGGTTCTCTTTTGAAAATCAATATATTAGATATAAACTGACTAGAATAAAACCTTTCTTAAAATGCCTTAAAATTGCAAAGTCTGAGTTTAATCAGGAATGGCAGCAATTCTGAGTAAGGAGAGGTCAAGGCTGCTGGACCACACAAATGTGGCTCCTTTCTGGATCTGAAACACTGCCTTGGATGATTTATATGGCTTTTATTCTGCAGTGGCATTTAATTTAACAAACAACATATTTTTTCATGGCGTAAGTTGCTTACCAAATATGCAGCTGTTTCTGATCACATGACTTTTGAAAAGCACGTTCATTAAAAATCAGATCTTTTGTGTACACAAAGTAGGAGTTTTATGATGCAAGCATAATTTTGGAAGTTGTGGGGACATCTTTGTCTCCTGTGTTTTCCCTGTGTTTTGACAAGGGCTTATCTTGCAATATTTCCTGCAATTGTTGGTGCCCATTTGAGAGAAAAGGAAGTTGTAACTTTGTTGTGCTTGTTTTCTTCATGTACTCCATTATTTTTTGTCCTCCTTCTCTTTCCTGTGTTTTCTTTGTGGATTGAGATATGCCTTTCAAATACCATGCAGTACTTAGTCAACTCAATCCGGTTTGTTTGTGGGTGTTAACCTTGCTGGAGGATAATGTTACACTACCTCAAACTTGGCTGAGAGTTGTGAATCATTTGGTTTATAAACGGTGTGGGCAGTACCCTTCTGAGTGTGTGAGATCCTGACCCATGAACCCACGGTCATGCATGTGTCTGCTCACCAGGAATCTCCTGCACTCTGCAGGGGTGTCAGCCTCCACATTTTTGATGAAATAATTTCTATTCCCAGCATGACTTCACATGTGGTAGATGGCCTAGACCTAAGGAAGTTGATAAGGTTGTTGCTATAGAAACAAGGAGTCTAACACAGCAAACTTGTAAACTCCTCTAGTCCTCTTCCTATTTCTGATCTAACTGCAGATAGATACATCAACACAAAGATACTTCAGCCCAAAAGGTCTAACCCACACTTAATATGCTAATTTCTATTTGTATGGAAGGGAGTCTGAAATACTGCCATTTTTTGAGAGGAGGATCCCCTTCCTGTGTCACCTGGAACCTGTGCCAAATGCATGGAGACAGAGCTCAGGGAGAGCAGCTTTCTCTCTGCATGTTGCAAAGTTTTTGTTTTCCTTTAACTTCCTCTGGAAGCTAAAATTACTTAAACTTTTGGTGTTTATGCAGTTGTTTGCTTCAATGACAACTCTTGATTGGCTGATAGGAACCACATTGATAGATTTGTAAAAGTCTCCAAATTGCAATAAATTTATAAAAGGTACAAATTTATATTTCATATAAGGGATAAATCTCTATTGGATAACAATTCTTAATCCCATCAGTCAGCTTCTACAGTCAAGTGTTTCACCCTATGGGTCGTTGTCAAAATACTTATCAAGAGATTATAGGGACCTGCAGAGCTAACAGCAATTCTCAGCACAGCTGAGCCATCCAGTCATGAACTGCAGTTCTTCAGGAAATCAGCATTACCTATTTTCACTGCTTTCAAAACTACTTCTGTTATCTTAGTGCTTTATGAACCTTTCTTTCAGAGGTGAGCTAGCCTGGGAAGCTTTTCTAGAAAGAGGGACCTTGAGAAGAGGAACTGAACAGGAAGGAGATATCTGCTGTAAACAGTGGGCATAGGAAATAGCTTTAGACCTCTTCTACCCAGAAGCTTCCTGGGACACTTAAGTATTTCACAAAAAGGATGTCCAATGGCAGGGGTCAACTACTGGCATCCAGGAGCAGCTTTGGAGTGTCCCACATACAGGAATGGTACTGGTGCCACAGTTTGGGAGCCCCATTGCCCAGTGTGGGAGCCATGTGGACATGCAAGAGGGAGTCTGAATGGAGTGAGGAAAGGATGTAGATGTGATGACAGAGGTTTGTGCAGGAGAAAAGCCTCAAATAGGAGATTAAAGTGCACAGGATTGTTCAGGGGTTGCAGTGTGGTCCACTTTTTGTTGGGGTAAGAAGGAATGCTGCAGTCCTAAATGAATCAAAGTTGTCTCTGTTCATTCCCACTGCTTGTAGGAATGAGATAGGAGGGTTTTGAGGCCTTCTCTTGCTCTTCTCTCTTTCCCCATGTAGCATCTGCAAGCTCAGAAGATCATCCTCTGGAATGGCAGACTTGCATTCTCCTTTTCATTTTGTTTTGTTTGTTTGTTCCTGTCTGCAGTTTTGCAGAGGATGTGATTGACATCTACTATGAGAGTGACGAGGTGGTGTGTGAGGATGTGGAGCTCCAGGCCTTTGTCAAAGACATTTATGTCTATGGAATGAGGGGTGTGAAAGCCTCAGGTAAGGTGTGATGGCCCAGCCAGCTCTGCAGCTTGCCCAGTCCCCGCTGACAGCAGTGCTGAGTGCACAGCACAAGTTAGAGACCCTCTCTCTCTTCTTGGCCTGAAGATGCTCAGTTTCATGTGTGAGACCCTGGATCAGGCCATCTCTCAGGAGACAGCTCCTTCCTTTGACACAGATTCTCATAATCAGCTTGGGCAACTCATGTAATCTCCCTACACTGGGGACAGGTCCTTTGATTTTGTCTGCTCATGCTTTAAGCATTAGGGGAGGTGTCTGTGTGTTGGAACCACCAGGCAGACTGATAAAGATCAAGGAGCAGCGAGGCCCCTTGAATCCTCTCCTCCAAACCTCACACCAAATAAGAACATGTAAGAACCTCGCTGGGAGTATATTCTTGCATTTCACATTTGTTCAGCATTCGTGTCATCATTGAAATATTCTACTCTTCAAGAAAAGATACTAATAATTATTTCCAAGAAATATATTCCTTAGCTCTGTCTCTTCTCACTGCCTCTCTTTTCTTGCAAACCATTACTTGGCCATAGCAGCTGTCATCCATAACATGGCTCTATTTGCCCACCTGAGTAAATACTCCCCTCTCTTCCTAAACATGTTGCTTTTCTCCTCCACTCACTTTTTTTCCAAGCAGATTTTCAGGAATTCATAGAGGTGGCTGGGGATTCTTCCTACTGTCCTGTCTGATTTACATCTGGCAACACGTGTTGGCCAGTGACCTAGGGCAGATGGCTCTGGTGTTGCATCATACATTGGAGTGCCAGATGTCCAGGCAAAACTGGGATGTTTCCAGTCATTACTGGTGTGTTCTGGTGGATAAAAAGCTTCTGGGCTCTATCTGCCTGGACAAGCAAAGGTTCATTTTTGTTTGTCTAGTTGCCTCTTAGCAAAAGCTTAGAAATGTTCCTCCTGGTAGGAACTTCACGCTTGACCTAAGCATCTTATATGGGACAAGTACTGAGCCTTTCCAGGGCTCCAGCTGGGGTGGGATGCTACAAGCACCACTGGTGGGAGAATTGCCACTACAGATGGGAAACCTACCAGGCTTGCAGCATCTCTTTCTGCACTACTGCTGCTCCAAGGGTTGTGTCATAGAGCAAGGAGACTTGGCAGGGTCTGTAAAGAATGGGAGGAAGCTAAATGAGGGAGGCTGTGGCACCTGTTTCTTCCCTGGGAGGTCTTCTGTGTCTGGGAGAATGCCAAACTCCTTTAAAGATGAGCGCAGTGTGCTTAAAATAGCAGGACACAGGAGGGGATGGTGCATCCTCTCCCCTTGGGTTTGGTGGCTGGCCAGAGCTACCTCTTCCCTCCCGCAGGCTGAGTTCACATCTGCATCAGGTTGGTGGTGGAGACATGAAGCAGCTGGCACAGGCAGCCTGGGCAGGGGCAGCTTGTTCCAGGGTGCTAACAGTCTGTAGGTGTACTGGGACCTGTGGTCACGCTGGGCTGGGACAGAGAGCACAGCACAGGACTGTGATTTAGTGAGGATAGGAGAGATACAGGCCTGGGGTTGCTTTGGTTGCAAAATATTTCCCTAGTCCTTGACTATTCTGTTTTTTCTTTATATAACTCTGATTATTCTCCTTCAAAGACAGCTTAATGCAACTATTTCTGTTCCTCATTCTGTTGTTTGTCTTTCAGAAGTTCTCATTTCCTCACTTCCCGTTTCAGCGAATAAACTCTCCCTGCACTCTTTCTTGCAATATACTTGATTGCTGAACCTCAGGCCTTTATAAATACAAGCACATGGTCGCTTCCTCCTTGGCATGAACCTTCCCTGCTTCCACTGCAGACTGAAGAAAAAAAGGAGCATCTGACGTCCCTGCCCTGGGGACTCTGGAAATTCCTTGCTGCAGGGTAGGTAGGACAGGGACAGTTTTTAAAAGGCATAATTATACTTTGTCTTTCCCTTATGGAACACCACATACTTTGCAAACAGTGGTGATGCCTCACAAACTTGTCTGAAGTAAGGCTGTTTTTACAGCTGCACAGCCAAGGCACAGAGAGGCTGGGGAGCTCCTGTTAAACCACACAGCACGATTCAGAGAATGCCCTGCTCTTCAGTGACTGCTGCATGGCCCCCTAGCCCATGTCTTTGGATTACTGCTGGGTAGCAGGGTTACTTCATTGCTAAGTTAAGCTTTTCTTCTCCCTCATTTAGGGTTCCCTAAGATGATCAGGACACGAGAGACACTGGCAGAATATCTCACAGTGATAATGTTCACTACTTCAGCTCAACATGCAGCTGTGAATTTTGGTCAGGTAGGAATTTGTGGGAAGATTGTTGTTCTTTCTGGGCTGGGAGGTACATCTACCAGGGCAGGGGCTGAGAAGCATTTTTTAATAGATGTGCAGAATTACATTACTTTTTCTGGTCTAAATAACTGCAGAGCCATCTACAAATCCCTGTGATGTCTGTGGAAGCTGAAGTAATTTGGAAACTGAGAAAGACATTTCAAGTCCTACATATGTACCAAAGATCAGATCAGGGGTTCTGACTTGTATATTTTAGTTTTGTTGATTTTATTATAGGAATAATTTGTTTAAGCATTTAACTGGCAGTACTGGTCATTTCTTGAGTTTACAAACCAAGTGGTAACTTTGAGCTTCCTCTGAGATGTTTGATGTGTCACATACTGATAACCTGTGTTATCCCTGCCTGCCTTGACTGATATATATCTGCCCTGAAACTATAGTAACAACCTGCCTTTCAAATGCTGTATTTTTCAATATCAAGGTGTTTTGGAAAGCAGATTTAACAACCAGAAGCAAATCACTTTGTCAGTCCCAGAGATTTTCACTGAGTGGGTGGTCAGTTGCTGGAGCAGGCTCCCCAGGGAAGTGGTTACAGTTCCAAGACTGTCAGAGTTCAGGGAGCATTTGGATGATGCTCTTAGTGGGATGGTTTAATTTTAGGTAGTTCTGCAAGGAGCAGGGAGCTGGACTAGATGATCCTTACGGGTCCCTTCCAACTTGAGATATTCTATGATTTTATTAGCTTTTTTTTTTTTTTTTTTTGGCATGTTCTTCCTTCAGGCATAGGTGATCTCTGAGATATGATCTCAGAGATGAGCAGAGAGACCATCTTTCTTATGGTGGTTGTTCCCAAATACCCTACCTCACTTTCTATGCTCAACCTCCTGTCCAGCCCTGCAGCTCAGGAGCTCTGGAGAAGGTCTGGAGCCCAGTGTCTAATGAACCCACACTATTGCTCTGACATGTCCATGACCAGGGACCTCTGCAACTATTCCCTTCTAACTTGTCTTTATAACAAACCATCTCTTAATTTGGCATACAGAGGACATGCAGCCCATCAGTAAAAAAATCTTCAGCCATGAGACTGAAAGGCAGAGAGGGCTGAGGGGAGGAGTAGGAGGAGGTGGCTGTACCTGGGAGAGAACACACTGAGCACAGTGTGAGCATGGCACTTCCCCTCAGGCAGAGCAGGGGATGGGGTATGAAGGTAATGAAAAATGCTTGGGAAAGAAAGAGTTCTGGTAAGTGCAGCATCTTAGATGGTGGCAAAACTCAGGGTCATTTCTGAGGCAAAATGAGACATCAGCATCTCACAGCACTGAATCAGGCCAGAAGTGACTGTGGGTTCCCAGTCTGCTGCTCACCATGGCCATACCTGCATACCATATTCTGTATTTCTCAATGACCCAGCATGCTATATCTCTTAGTATCTGCCCACATTCACCGTGGGCATGTTCTTGGAGGAAATTTCGCAGAAAAGAGAAGCTGGAGTAAAGGTGAACGCCTCAGATTATCAGAAGGGAACTTTGCTTAATAAAATACTTAAGACCATAGCCAGTCTGCTGAATTTGGGCTATGTGGCACATACCTGTGGTTAGCAGAATAAATACTCCCATTTAGATTACCCAACTCTCTCTCTTGTGAGTTCCTGAGCAAAACAGTGGGGACTTTCTTGTCACCTCCAGTCCTTCTCTAGGGCATCTCCCTGTCCTTAGTATCTTCTCTTTCTGAGGGGCTGATATTACAGAAGCAAACTCCCTGTTGGCAAACTCCTGCTTTTCTTTGCTATGTTCCTAAATACCAGCCACTGTAGGTTTTCAGTGTGGTCTCTTGCTCTGTCGTGCAGTATGACTGGTGTTCCTGGATTCCCAACGCCCCACCAACAATGCGCTGCCCTCCTCCAACAGAAAAGGGGACAGTCACCATCGAGCAAATTGTGGAGAGTCTGCCAGACAGGGGACGTTCTTGTTGGCATCTTGGAGCTGTCTGGGCCTTGAGCCAGTTCCAGGACAAAGAAGTAAGTCAGCCTCCCTGCTCTAGGTGCTGGAGATGTGAGACCACGAGGGCCATGGCAGGACTGCACAGACTCACGAGAGTGTCGTGCTGCTCTGTGCTTGACTCTGCTTTTCACCTTCCTGTGGAGATGTGTCAGTGCTGTGGGTTTGCCTCTGTTCTGCTAGATGCAAACCAGCTCTGAGCAAGAAGCTGTATTTTTACTCTGAGGCTGTCTCAGCCATAATCAAAGTTTTTAAGCTTGAGCATGGCACTGCTGAATAAAGATGCTGGTGTGGGAGGCAGAGGGCTGCACAGGCAGAAGGGTTTTCTCCATTCCTTGTCCCTGCAGTGCTGGGGAAGAAGGTACAGCAGCACTGTGTCCCCATGTCCTGTTCCTTTGGAAAATCTGCTCCAGTGCCATGTGCACTACAGCTGTGGCTTGTGCCTGGCAGGTGAGGAGTGAAAATAAAACAAGCCTACAGAAGGCTTTGCAGGCATGGTCTGTAGCCACTTCCCTCGTGTAAAATTAGTTTGAATGTACCTGGTTGTTTGACACAAGGGCTCTGGAAAATGTGTTTTGAAATCCTTAAATAGAAAATGATGGACAGAGGGTACTTGAAATTCAGTTTCTCTATAAGAAGAAAGCAGTACTAGCAGGGAAGCTTGTGCTGTGGGGAAATAGTTCCAAAAGTTCCCCAAGCAATGCCAGTGTATATACTGGCAGTGCACTTTCCAGAGCACCCTTAGAGTCCAAGCTAGCTAAAGCAACTACTGTATTGAACTCTGAAGGACAGTTTTAAGTCAACAGAATCTTCCAGTGTCACTGAATTAAGTAGCCATCTTCCTTTTAAATCTCTGGCTGTGATTTCTCCTCTCATGCTGTCCTTTTCTGTAGCAGCATAAATGTCTGTGTGGCGGTACAGTGATCTGGCATAGGAAACTCCTCTGGTTGACCACTGGCCTGAATAGAAGTGTGTGGTTTTCAGTGGATGAGCTCTCTTTAGTTCAAGGAGATGCCATGTAGACACCTGAACCAGCACCACAGAAAGATGCAGGGGTGGAAAGAAGCAGCCAGCAATAGAGGGAAGGTGTAGGGCAGCCTGAATATTGATAATACTCTTTAGATAGAAGCATTTGTGAGGTGAGGCTCTGGGTGATGTTCTGCCGAATAGCATAATATTGAAACAGAATTGCTTTTGCTTTCTCAAAGCATGATTTCTTGCTGTTTTTCAATTAGCTCTTCCTGGGCATGTACCCAGATGAACACTTCGTGGAGAAGCCGGTGAAAGAGGCTATGGTGAAATTCCGCAAGAATTTGGATGAGATTGTCAGCACCATCACCGAGCGCAACAAGAACAAAAAGCTTCCTTACTACTACCTTTCCCCAGATCGCATTCCCAACAGTGTTGCTGTGTGAGCGCACAGCCAGGAGAGCTTGGAGGCCTCTAAAGCTAATGATGGGTTTTTGTTACATATGCTTCTTCAATTAGCTTTTCAGAAATGGATAAGAAACCCACCCTCTCCATCAGAGCTTGCTTAAGTCTACTGAACTTTCAGAATAAATTTGGTTATGACCAGTCTTGAAAACACAGTCTGACAACCCTCTAGGTCAAATTTGTTATAAATTTATTTTTCTGAGAATTTAAAACTTTCTGTTATCTTTCCCTCTCCTTGTCAAAACAATGTAATCTCAGATTCACTTACTCAATAGAAATAGTATCATGAGCAATAAGCAAGTCACATTTTAAAATCTTTCCTGTTTTTAATAGGTGACATTGGTGACATAAAAAAATATAACCTTTAAAGTTTATGCATTGTTTTGAATATGATTAATGTCAAATATTTTCACTACCATTATGAATATCCTAATCAGGATGGAGGTAGAAGCAGGAAGTTTTCTTGACATAGCTGATGGGGTTTTATCACTTTCTTGCCAAGTTCATGTGAAATGACATCTCATAGGAGATGAAAATATTCTACCTACATAAACCTAAGTATTTTCTACATGAAACTAGGAAGGGCTTTTTAGCCTCTGCCAGCAGAGTTTGATGTCATTTACATGTAGGGACAATAGTTCTACTTAAGGCAGTGGCAACAAATACAGACCTAGCAGCACTTGTGCTCAGTTTCTGATTCATTGCTGAGGATGCTGGGGCTCCTTGTGTTTTGTGGGGAATGAAGAGGCTACTTTGTATAATGGAAAAATTTGTGGAGAAGGCTTAATTGACAGCTTCTAAGAGGAATCTTTAGATTTGGCCAATTAAGCATAACTGGCATGTTCCATCTTAGTTATAAACCACTGAGTTTTATGTGTTTTGTTTAGAGCTCTTGGGCTCTGGTAAAAGTTGAGAAAGTCACTGAGAAAAGCAAAACTGAGGTTTGGGATATTTAAGAGTAGTGGTTTTGCTGATTAGAATTTGGGTTTATTTTTCTGAGAATTTGTTCTTGTACTTGATCTGCCAGCATGCAGTGTGTTTTCTCAATAGATAAGAAGTTTCTTGTGCCAATAAAACAAAACTAATTCAGCATGTAATGCTGTATGTCTCAAAAACCTTGTAGAAATAAACAAAACATGCTGTGTAGAGAAATGAAACTTATGTTGTTGAGAAATACAGTTATTTCTATCATTCATGTGTGATTTGGAAAAGAGTACTACTAAAAAATACATCCTTTCATATGGAACAGGTGTGAAAACTGATTTTAGACCCTTTACAGCAGACTGATTCCTACTTTTTTCCCCCCAACCAAAGACTTTGAGAAAAATGTGGAAGGTAAGACAGTTTCCTATTATTGAGGTAGTACATTTATCATTTATGCATCATGTTCTTACTGCAGCCCATGAGAAGTGATGAGTGTAGAGGCAGAGTAAAGCAACATGGAAAAGGACCAAGGATTCAGAGACTACAACCTGTGAGCACACAGAAAAGTGCAACTTAAATGCAACAATATATCCAGCATGGTGCAATATATCCAGCACGCCAGCTCCAGCTTTTGTCTTTCTGCTGTGTACAGAGAGTGTCCTCCTGCTTCAGCTTTCATGTGATAGTGATTTGCATAGTCAAGTATCTGTTTAGAAAGCAAAACATGGAGGGAGAGTGGTGGATGTTCTCTTGCATCTGTGCTCTGTGCTGTAGCCTGTGAACCTGGGATACAAGTAAAGTTGATGGAAAGTTTGGGGAATTAAATGTGCAGCTTTGAAAACTGATATTAGGACCTGATTCAACTGCAGGAAAAGCTGTGGAAAGAGGTAAAAAAGTTAAAAATAATATTGGCTCCAGAAAAGAAGCAGATACTTGCAAATAGTAAAGTGCTTACTCTTTCAGGGGATCTGGGTGTAGACGTTGCTGTCCCAGTGTCAGCTCCCTTTTCAGCTTGTCTCCATCTATTAGAAAGTCATCTTCCTGTGCACGGGCTGTGGGTTCTCTCCCCATGTCTTTAGGCATGACTTGCTCAGGAGTGTCTCCTAAGTCATGGTACTGAGGTACAGTACCCACTTGCAGGTTCCCTCCTGGGTGGAAATGAAAGTATCAGCTCTCTCTGAAGTGTGTCATGCACTCAGCTTGTGATAGACTTTAGAGCTTGATGTACATCAGCCCAGCTCTGCCAGGGTTTGAGAGCCAGTATCTCATGTCTTGGCTGGATGGCTGTTGCTACTGGCCAGTCCAAGGGAATGTAGCCTGACTCTTCAACTCAATCTCCCTTGCTGGAAAACCAATTGCAGTGATTCTCAGCTGGCTGGAAGATTGAACTAGCTACAGGAAGCTAGCTCAGGAAGTCCTGCCAGGATATCTGAACCTACCTTCCTCTTTTTGTAGGGTGAATTTAAATCACTTTTGGGATTGTCACTTTCCCAACCCCCAAACATACCTTGCAATATGATTCTCACTGCCCCTGAAAACAAAGCACCCATACTTCTTAGTCATCCCATATGAAGTAAGCTACCCTTTTCCCATCAGTCCCCATTTTACATTTGGGGAAATGGAACAAGAGCAATGAAATTCAGTAGATCAGCTCTGATTTGAGGTTCTTCCTTTATAAAAAGAACATGAGGAAGTTGTTTATCTGAAGCATACTAGTTTTATCCTTCCTTTAGAAAGCAGACAACAGGTTCAGGCTTGGATGCTCAGAATTACTTGCTCTGTTGCATGTTGAGCAGAACATAGAATAAACCCAAAAGATGTGTTTCTAACTAGCAAGACTCAACCAGCAACTGCCCTTTCCTGCTACAGTAATAGCAACCTGGTATCTAGGAAGAAATTGCACACGCTGAGGTAGTACCACAAGGATGTAGTTTGCTTTATTTATACTATAAAAAGGCATAAATATTGCACAATCAGATGTGGCTGGTACATTTAGAGGTTAACTGAGTCATGGGTTTTTATGGCCAGAAGACGTGGGTTTGATTGCTTAGACTGATCTCAGCATAACACAGGCATTTGCATTTCCCTGAAGCATTTCCCTCTTCAAATTCAATACAGGGATGCTTGATCTAGGAATCATCTGTGAACATATCCACTCATGATGTACCAAAACATGATTCACCCCGGTGCTTGAGACACTTGTCTCACTGGTGAATCCCTCATGCTGAGACAGATAAATGCTGTGTTTCTAGTTCAGTGTAAATTCTAGCTTCACGTCTTGCAACAGACGGCATGCTTCTTGCAGCAACCTTGTGTGCCTGGAGAGCCTTCTCACACCATGTTCCCTACTACATGCTTCCCCTTTCTTTTGGTAAACTGAATAGTTTCCTGAGTCTTTTGCTGTAAGACTTACTTTAAACCTCTTATCTGTTACCACTGTGTGCACAGCGTGTGGGCAGATGACAATGATGATTAAACAGCTATTTCAGTAATTTCATAGGTTGCATTTCCTCGTGCTTGCAACTTGTATCTGCAGTTTTTCCAAGATTTTTGTCACAAACCACACAGCAAATTATCTGTGTTACTGAACAAATTTCCTGTTTATACACCTGCAAGCTGTGTACGAACCTTCAGGGTGTAAAAGAAATACTCAGTGAGTTGTTCAAATATTTTCTTCTAAGAGTTGAGTGGGGACCTGGACTTCAGTAGATCTCTATCAAGCTTCAAATTCAGCACACTGCATATACAGCAGCCTTTTAAGTTTAGATTTTCAGTGTTTAACATGCAGTACTTGGTGATTAGGCTCCATCTCTAAGTAGATAGCTGAGTTATCGTAGAATCATAGAGTAGTTTGGTTTGGAAGAGACCTTGAAGATCATCTAGTTCTAACCCCCTGGAATGGAGGGTTCTATCATCCAATGCTAGAAATATTTAACTTGTATTTAACTTAATCAGGGTTTGCTCTAAAGTTAATTCAGGCTTTGGGCTACCTGCATATAGCAGAATACAGCAGAGGTTTCTGGGGAGCCTGGCCAGCCAGTTCAGTGGAGCTGTGCAGATACAGCAGAGGAATGTCTTAAACTCAGTGCAATTACCAGTCTGTGTCAGCAGTGGGAATTAGACTGAGAACATCCCGTAATAAAGGACTCTGAAGAACCATTTCTTTCCCAACTTTGTGCTTGTTTGTGGAGCTGTTCCTTCACTCTTCAGTACTTTGTCTGAGCACCTCCCTCGCATGCATGAAGTGACTGATGTCCTGTGCAAACTAACAGCTGCCACCCGTCAATCCTCCCTCTCCGCTTGCTGCCTTTTCAGGATCCCTTTCAGGAGAAATCCCCATTGGCAAGTGGTATGTTGGTCTTCCTGAAGACTTGGCAGCAGAGCCTCTGAGTCCTTTGCTCTCTGCTGGAAGTACAGCAATGTAAGAGCCACCGTCTCTGGGGGAGCTGAAGCATTGGATGATTCCCATCTCATTTAAATGCCTGTAGATACTTTACAATACAGTGTTCTTTGGTTACAGCCTGCTGCTCTTACGTGGATGTTTTGTTTCACTTCACCAATAAGCTGAGCCATACCATTTTCCTCAAAGATGCTGCAGTCATGACAGCAAGGGGAGCTCTATTTCTGCCCCCAGGCAGTATCAAATACAAACTCCAACCTTTATTTTATTTCTGGTTCTAGGGTCAGACCTAGACAAGCTACATGACATAATGAGTCAGTTCTCACTCATCTGTGAAGAAAATATAGAGGTCAAAAGCTGGTTGGCAACTTTTCAGATCTGCCAACTTTATAAATACCCTTTTTGCATGTTCTAGAGACCTCTGTTTGTGGCACTGTCTGCTGCCACTCACATATCTACTAATAGTTAGGAGCCATCAGTCTTCAACAGTAATCAACCATCAGCATTAATCAGTATCCTAATAATTGTAGGATAATCTATCTGAGGACATATTTACTGAAAAGCAGACACGCATGGTGACAAAGCCAGCCTGATAGGCTGATGATCAGGTGTCACAAAGTGTTTGGGTAAAGCCTTGAACAGTCTGGCTTTGTCTGGTGCTTGCCTGGTCACCACTGAGCTTCAAATGGTAGAAAAGCTGTGTTTGGTCAAGCCTAAAATGAGCAGATCTGGTTTGTCTGGCCCTATGGAAACAACAGGTCAGATGCAGGCTTGCTACCCTCCTGTGTTTCTGGGAAGGATGTAAGTTTTGCCTGATTTTCACTTGGCTACTGCATTTGACCCAACATAAACATACCCATTAACAGGCTTCATAGTGGACTGCAGAAAATCAGATGTGATTTTGGCATGAAGAAAAATGGTTTTTTTACATTTTAACCTAAAAGCAATGGATTTACAGCACTGGAATCCTACTTAAGCCTGGGTTGTATCAATATATTCAAGCTGTTTCAGCGGCAGCATTTCACAGCAGGTTTTTCTTGTTTGGGGAATAAAAGGCCATCTGGAAGCCTTCTCCTTCCCTGGAACTGTACTGCTGAAACATTATTTTTCTGGCATCATTAGGCTAATGAGTGCTATATGATTTAAAAGTGGGGGTACTGGTACTTCTGTCTGCATTGATGGAAGTGAGTAGAAATAATCAACAAACATGGCCAAGATTTAGTTATGTTTCTTCTCCTTTTTGTTTTACAGGGCTAACTTGACAGCAAAGATATGAATAGTTCTCTTAAAGCATGCATGAGAAATGTTTCTGGAAAGAAAAGTTTTTAAACAGTACTTGTGTCTCAAAAGGAAATCAACAGATGTAGTAATAGAAGGATGCAGGAGGCTTTGCAAAATGCAGGTACTGGAAGCACAGGGTCTGAAGAGAGCAGTGACAGAGCAGGTTTGAGCTGTTTTGGCCCACAGAAAAGTCTGGGGCTTTGCTGAAGTAATGAATCATATTCAGATCCAAGCAGCTAATGACAAAATGTCTTTCCACAAGGTATTTGGGAGTTATACAGGGGGAGATCCAGAAAGTAAGTTTGGGAATAAGCTAGCAGCTCTTTTAAAACAGTCTGGGTGAGTTCTGGATGAAGGTTCTTGACTCTGGTTATGTGAAAAATTTCCCAGAACAGGTGTTATTAATCATGAAAAGGGAATCTGTGCTTCAGCATTTGACCCAGTGAGGGGAAAACTGCCAAAGGAGACTCAGTGGGACCGACCACATGTCATGGGTCAACACTAAGAATTCAAGACTTTATAAACACTGACATCTTGTGAAATCAATTCCTGAAAGACCTCAGAAATGATGTGAATCATAGAATCATGGAATAACCTGAGTTGCTAGGGACCCACAAGGCTCACTGAGTCCAAGTCCTGGCCCTGCACAGGGGCCAACCCCAACAATCACACCCTGTGCCTGAGAACACTGTCCAGTTGCTTCTTCAATAATATAGAAATACAAGAATAATAACAATATATAAAAACAAAAATTAAAGGTGTCACAAGCAGGTTGTTGTCTGAAAGCTCCAGCTGCTTTCAGAAGCATGCAGTGCAACCTCAGTGCAGGGGCTAAACTTCCCTGTCCACATTTCCTTCACCTTTGGCAGAACATGCTGGGAATGGGAGCACCACAGAGAGGAGGAGAGAGCTTGTCCTTTTGTGAGATATTGCTCTGTACAAGTTACTGGGGAGACTTTTGCAAGAATCATGTATGACTTGGCACAGGTAGAGAGTTAAACACACTTCATTTAAAAATCTGAAGACTGATAAAGAGCAATGAGGAGTAAATTAGGATCAACTTTTTGGATACCTATGCCCATTTGTCAGTATACAGCTCATACACATATGAAGAGACATAGGCTTCCTGGTGTGTTTGCCTGGCTGTTTCTTCAGGCAACTTCAAGAGAAGTGATTCACACAACATACTTCCAGTGAAGCATGAAAGCACTGTTGAGTGAAATAGTGCTTTGGTTTCATTGGTTTGGTTTGGTTTCATACCACTTTATCTCTTTTAAAACTTTATCTGCTTTATCAATAGGATCACTTAAATGCTGCAGTCAAAATCATGTCAAAAGTCAGTAGCAAAAGAGAGAAAAATTCAAATAAGAAGGAGGACTGGTGATTGATTTATCATTACTGACAATTTATGAACTCAGTTTGTCTGAATCTTAAAAGATTATGCTGTCAGTCTAACAAGCAAAAATTCTTTGTGCTGTAGGGATGATCAAGTCAAACTGCATTAGTTTATGGTTTCATCATTCATAAATGCACATTTTAACAGGAGAACCCAGTTTTAGAGGAGTCAGGAGAATAAAGAAAAATCCTTGAACAACTGGGAAAAAATGTAATGGGTGCAGTTATATATCTGCAGTTTTTCTGTGATACATCTTTGTGGTTTTGTTTATTGCTTTTGATATCATTTGATCTGCCAAAGTTAATCTGTCTCTAGGCCTTCCACAATGAATGTTTTCACTATGAGTAAATTTACTGGCAAAAAAGTGGATGTAAAACTCAGTTTCCTGTTAGTAACATGCATGGTGCAAGTAATGAATGGTATTTTCACACCAAATCTTCTTAGGCCAATAACATTTCAGAATATATTTTGGATCTATTTTTTGTTTTCCAAATCTTGGGCCATTTAAAGCTGGAAAATGCCACTTGTTTGTTCCTAATGCAAAGTTGAATGATGAAACTGTTCTTTTATTCTTTTTACTCCTCAGTCATTCACAAAGCTAATTAAATTCATAGGACCAGTAAATACAACTTTTTTCATTGCAAAGAGTGTAATTCTCCAGTCCTTCCTTTAAAGTAAGCTGGCTTTCACCAAGGTTTTTGAAGGAGCAGCTTGGCTCTTTATTGCCATAACAGGTAAGATTCAAATTCTGTCCTTTTCTTCATAAATACGATGGCATCTTGCTGCTAACAGTGTTGATTGTCAGGCTCTGAAAATTACTCATAATTGCTTGTGTGAGTTGGTGTCACCCAGATGGAGCTGTGTGACCAGGGTGGCCCTTCACACACTACAGCATGAGCTGTGAGAGAACACACTGACAGTAAAAGAAATCATGCACTGGTTCCTGTGCCTCCTGTGCTGGTGAGAGCAGCAGGATATTTGTGAGAGCTCTGCCAGTGCTCGGTGTCCCCAGGCAGGCAGTGCCTGTGGCCTGAGCTCCCATGCCTGGAGCATGGCAGGGGACAGCTGCACATTCAGACCCAGAGGGGAGGCAAGAGAGGGCAGATGTGATGCAGCTGTGGAAGAGCTCTGGTTTTCAAGGGTTTGGATGTGAGCCAGTGAAGAAAACCAGAGAGAAATACCTGACACAAGCATGAGTGAATCCTGATACAAACTGCATGCTTTTGATATTGTGAGTCTTCCATACATTGTCACCACCGTTCTCTTCCAGTCCTGGAACCTAGCTTGTTTCAGGTGGAGGGTGGTTTGGTTTGGTTTGGTTTGGTTTGGTTTGGTTTGGTTTGGTTTGGAAGCAGCTTTGTGACTGTGTTTAGCTGGTCTGCTGTGCTCTGGGAGGTCATCAGAAAGGCTGAGAAGAAGAAATTCTCTCTTCATAGCAAAATGATGAGATCAGAATTTCCAAGAGTGTTTTACGATAGATTTATGAAATGAGAGTCACAGTGGCCATGACCTCTCAAATTCCAGGTGTGGGTCCTTGTGGAGGATGAGAAGGAGTGCTGGAATTCTTGGAGGGGCAGTCATGGGGCAGGCACATCCCTGGGGAAGCATCACAGGGTGTGGGGCAGGCAGGGAGAGGTACCTGTGGTGGGACTCCTTCCATCTGGGGCAGGGCACCTGAAGCCAAGAGGGAATGAGGCTGATGGGGCTCAGAGCACAAGCTTTGAGAGTGGGAATCGTCATGGCATGGATGAGGATCACACAGGGAGGAGCTGGGACAAGTATCATGAGAGATGGGTGAAACTGAAGTGCTGCCCAAGGCTCAGCAGCAAGAGAAGCTGAAACACCAGAAGCGAAGCAGCCCCACAGAGATTCAAAGGAGAGCTCTGGAGAGCTGCTGGAGCCTCCACGGGGCCTTGCGGGGTTGTGGGGACTGTCCTGGCTCTGAGGTAGTCAGATGTTCTTGTCACTGGTGCCCTCTGCTGCTGCTTGACTGTTAATAGTTTCTAGAAACATTTCTAGTTCTTTGCCAACACTGTTTATATTTACTCTCTGGTAAACAGAGTGCTCTGGCATCTCACTACAGGATTTCTAAGAGTGTTTGTGCAAGCATGGAGGTAGGATTTTCCTCTTTGATAGAGTTTTAGTTCTGAGAGCACTCAGGTCCCACTTCTTTACAGCTCAGCAATTTGTGCAATTGTCCCTGCCCTTATTCTGCCACCTATTTTCTTTTAACCCTGTGTACCTGTAGTGATCCCTGTTGGTCTGCTTGCCTTTGGAATCAGCACTGAGCTCAGATTCTGATTTTCCAGGAGCTTGTGTTTTCATCTGGACGTGTCTCACATTCCCCTGGTGCAGTGATTTTTCCAGTTTTAATCACACAGTTGTGGCTTTACGTGACTGACAGCCATTGACTCTGTCTCTCAGTGATTATCAGTATAAAACCACTGAGTCATTTCGTGTAGACACCATTCCCATGCCTTGGGTGGGTACAGCATTTTTTCTTGATGAATAGTCAACAGGTTCCATTATCTGAGATCATAAAATATGTTGATGGCGTTTCCTGAAGTTGTCCCAGCATTTCATCCAACTACAACCAAATAAAAGACTCTTTTCCTTTCTCAGCCCCAGCAGAAACACCAGAGCAGCAGTTTCTGGAGCGAGGTGGTACAAGCAGATCCCCAGGGGTGATGGTAAAGGCAGTCCCACAGCAGCAGTGATGTGGCTGTGAGGTATCAGTGTGGGGCCTTTGGGGCTGTCACAAGCTCTGTGACTGCAGGAGTGCTCTCAGGCACATCATCTCACCAACCTGTCAGTTCCTAAGCTCTGTCTCTACCTGCAGAATTTTGCAATTGAAACCTTCTGCCACTCTCTTCATGCATCTTTTGGTAGCAAGAAGTGCACAAGCATTAGTGTGCATGGTGGCAGAAACAAGAGATTCCAGGAAGCATCAAGTTTAAATTTGCTCATTTTATAAAGTCTGTGTTTGTGCAGACCCCTTGCTAAAAGAATGGTCAGAGCAAAGAAGGGAGAAAAAGGCCACTTACCTCTGAAAGCAGAGATGGAAACCTCAGAAAGGGAATATTCGTTATCTAACTCCACAGCAGAATGATTTTCAGCTTGTTATCAATGGGCTTTCTCTATACTTATTTGATTTTAAAATCATATCAGAACTGGATCGTACCTTTTCCTTTCCCAGGAGCCTGCCAGACCAAGGTTGAAAATCAGTTATCATATTGTAGAGAGGTCCTATTGAAGATGAGTAAGGCATCACTGGATAATTCTGCTGTTATTCATTCCCATGTTAATCCAAAGTATTTCTTCTGAATTGAATTTCTGCATATTTATATCAGTGTGTCGGAGTAAAGAGATTAAAAATAAAGAGATAATAAAGCAATTTTCTTTGACTTATTACCTGGTGTCTGCATTTGTCATTTCTTGAGCTGGGGTCCCAGACAATGTACAAGAGGATCCTTCTACATAGACACAGGAAGGAGACTGAACTTTGGAGCCTTCCTGCTGCTAAGTCCATCCTTGAGTAGGGAAATCACCATGCGGCTGTAACTCTGCATGAAGAGTTACAGCTGTCTGTGCATTCCGGGGAGCTGAACAACAGAGAGAGGAGGATCCCCTCAGCCATATATTCTGTGTGGTTTTAGAGTTAGATCCTGATCTTCCACAAGCTTCTGGCAATGCTTCAGACCCTGACAATCCCCTCCAAATCCAGCTGTTGGAAAGAAGCCATCTTCATTTCTCCCAGCAAGAAAAGTGTGAAGAGATGGTTAATGAATTTGAGGCATAAGTAGGAGCCTGGCTGCTTTCAGAGAGACTGGATGGTACAGTAATGCTGCCATTAACTGTCTTTAATAAAACAAAATGGAAAACCCCAAGATGCTGGACCTCTGCAAATCCCCAATTCATTGCCTATGAAAATTCTAGCACGGCCAGTGCCAGCCAGGAGAGGGCACTGGGATCTCAAAACACTCAGCCTGAACACCTCACACAGTCGCTGGTGGGACTGAACAGCAACAGGGTATCCTGTCTCCTGCATTCTCCTATTCGGATCAGAAATTATTAACAAACCAGCCAAGCAACAGAAAATGTTCATTTCTCAAAATAAGATAGTACCAGTTAACGAGTATTCACTCAATCATGGTTTGGTTTGGTTTGGTTTGCTTTGCTTTGCTTTGCTTTGCTTTGCTCCTTTGCCAGAAGAGAACTCATCAGTGTTGAGCAGGAACCCAGCCACTACCTATAAACAACTTTTGCAGCCACACTGCAAGGATTTTCTTGTGTTCACTTTTAAATAGCACTTTAACTCTTGATGGGATTAGTTGATTCGTCTACGAGATTAAGGGTGTAATTCTTAGGTTGAACAGGAGACGGAGTTGTTTTGCATTAGATGGCAGCAGTGAGAACCGGCTTAAAGGAGAAATTGGTGACTGATATGCTCGTTTTAGGAGCAGCCTGTAACGTGGAAAAGAAGTGTGGATCTCAGGCGTTAAAATACGTATGCAGACATCCAACTTCTTGGGGTAAAAAACTATCAGTCTCTTGGTACAATCGCTCTGTCAAGGAGTATATTACTTTCAACACAAGCTCTAAATGAACATCACCCAGGTTTGTCCAAATTTCTGCAGCCAATCTGCAGGCTGTGCATATCCCAGTGCTGCAGGCTCAGGTGTGTTGGATATGGTCCATATGCCCCCCCTCCAGTGATGCCATCACATTGCACCTGGCCATTTGTTGTACAGCACTTTGCCATCACTGGGGCAGATAATGTGCCTGGCCAGCGGCCTGGAAAGAAAGAGGATCCACAGAGCACCTGAGGAAGCAGCCCATTTGCAGCACCTCACCTTCTCCAGCACAAAACTTGCTGAGCAGCCAGCTGGAGAAATCACTTTGTTTATCCATGACAGTGTGAACTTTTCCTTGGACTTGGATAAGCCAGCCAGCAGTAGAAAAGAAGCGGAGGAATGTCCCATTGATTGTGGAGCCTGTTATTTAATTTTTTGAGCTATAAGAAAAGGCCCATATCTTTTTTCCCTTGGAGGGTTGAGAGGAAAAAGGAGAGAGGTGAGAGAAACAGCATATAAAGAAAGGAATCAATATTAACTTTTTTATTTTTTCCCCCCAAATTTACTCAACCTAGCACAGACATAAGGAATTTATCATCTTATCACACTGATAGAGTGAGGCTATATATACGTGACTCCAGTAGATTCAAATTTCCTCATATATCAATAAAAAATTAAATGAAAAAACAATGGCTGAAGCAAGTAGTTTAGAATCCTTTTAAAATTGGTATACAATGGCTATGTATTATCCAGCTAGCTGTATTTATCTTTATAAATATATGCTTTGTCTCATCTAGATTTGTTTGTTACTTTCAACTGCGCTTTATATTAGCCAAGATATATTTCCCCTTAGGAGCAGAAGGGGAAGCACCTCAGAAGTGCCTCCTTGATCTTTGTACATCCTTTTCTTTCCAGTAGCACGGGCTGTCTTTCCATGGAATGAAATGGAACCCTGTGCCAGGGCACCTACCAGTATCTGTCCTTCCTGCTTCCTCCTCTGCAGGCCACAGTCCCCTGCAAGGTCTCAGAAATGCGGTCACAGCTCCACTTCCAGAGGCTGCTGCTCACAGGCTGAACCCTCATCCTGCCTTTATTCTGCCACCTATTTTCTTTTAACCCTGTGTACCTGCCACCCCCAGACAGCTCTTGTTTGCTGTCCAGGTTTCTGTGCTGAGGCTTCCTGTTAGCAGCACTTGGAGACCTCTGCATTCCTATTGGGAATGACAGCAGATCCATCCTGCTTGGAGCTGGATTTCTTAGCTCATATTTTGCTTAGAGTCTTCTCTTTTCTTGGCCTCCAAGTACTCCAAGTCTGTGAGACATTCAAAGTTCAGAACCTGCTCTTAGGGGTTGGACTGATGATTTTCTGCCTCGATAGCTTTCCCCCCCACAGGCAGCAGTCTGCAAATGACATTCAAATGGATCCATGGAAAGAAAAATTACTCTGCCTCTCATAAGGATGAACCCAGTATTCAGTCTGGGACTTGAGGAAACTCAGTTCAGGCTTAGGAAAATCTCTTTATGTCATAAAAAGAGGGTGACAATGTTTTTGTTTTTTTTTTCTTTCTTTCTCAATTTTTTCCTTTTTTAAGGCTGAAACATTTCTAGGCAGGCCTTTGCCATCACATGATCTAGAGGTACCCCAAGGTAGGTATCTGAATCAAATAATGACCTGAATCAAATAATAAATAAGTATCCTTTCTTAATAGCTCTTAATCTAAAGAATCAATGTACCTTACATGCAAGGTGCAATGGAAAAGTTCACGGAACACTGAAAGAGGTCATGGAAGTTCATTTTCAGTGTAGCCTAGTTACACAGTCTGATGTTGGAACCTTTCAGGTGATGCCTGGATTAAGTGAGTTCATTAAGAAACATTTAACCAACTTATTTGCACTGATAAATCAAATATCCTTCTTGCTAAGTCATTGTGAAATATTAGATAAGCTGTGCAATGTTTGCTTTGCTTCGAGCAGCTGTGCCATCTGAGCAGTTGAATACTAAGAGAATGCATTGTACAGTGCCACATGTGGATCACTCTGCATCTTTTGCTGTAGCACTACTGGAAAATTTACTTCAATTAAAAACTTTATCTGAAAGTCACAAAGAAAGAAGGAAGAGGCATCTACCCAGATATTATATTTTCTTTTTTCCTGACAGTTTTTCATTGAAATATCATATACTTCACACCTCTTAAGTGGGAAAAAGAAATTGTAGTTAATGTTCTCCTCTTTCACTATCCAAATAAATGGAAAAGGATAGGGCACATCTCTCATGTTTATGAGAGAGAGTGCATTAGGCATCACCATTTCCAGAGGCAGTGATATGTGTAGGAGAAGGCAGTGGTTGAGAGGGGGAGAAGAGCCTCTTTCACACTTGAGGTAGACAGTGATGACACCTGAAGCAGGAGAGTCTGTACATGGGCCCTTTTTACCCTGTGATCCCATGCATGAAACCTGTAGTGAGGGAGGGCTGGAAGAGCTTGTTGCTTTGGAATGGGGCAACAGAATCAGTCCCTGAATCCAGACTGCTGCTATGGAAGAGAATGGTCCCTATGGGCTCTGAACAAATCACTATTAAACATTAAATGGAACTCAAATCCAGTTATTAGCTCAGAAAATCTCACTTCACCGTGAAGTAGTCACATATTTTGTTTTAATCAAGTGAACTCTGCCTTTGGCTCATTGACAGGTTTATCTTTTATGTTAACTTTCAAGCCATTGCGGCTTGTGTCCCACCAGGAAAACAGAGTCTGTTCATCAGCTACCCAGATACTGCTCCTGAGTTCATGCAAGTTCTTATTCCCTGTGGGATGCAGGCAACAAATGATGCAATGGCTCAACGTGCAGTGCCAGAGCATTTTCATAGCTGATTTTCACTGTGAGGAGCAGACAGTGGAAGACATCCTAGAAATTCCTCATTGACCCTGCAAATTCTTCTTCTCCCCGTGTCACCATGTAGCTGATGTAGGCCCTCACACAGGGATTGACAGGGTCTTTGGCCAAGG
Source organism: Eopsaltria australis (assembly GCA_034509425.1). NCBI lineage: Eukaryota > Metazoa > Chordata > Aves > Passeriformes > Petroicidae > Eopsaltria > Eopsaltria australis. The sequence continues at coordinate 397,957 of JAVTVJ010000380.1, forward strand.
CAAGTCCTCCCTGTCTCACCTGTGTCTGTCCTTGTGCCCCACAGCACCAATACCTCCTCACCACTTTGGCTCTGACTTCTACAGAGAAAGCTCCTCCACCCTCTCCTGGGCTTTCTGCATTTCTCTTTGACTTGTGCTATAGTAAACATGCTTCTCTAGCATTCCTGCATCTTCTGGCACAGCTCTTCTTTCTCAAGTTATTCTACATTTCTTTACTTACCAATTAGAGTAGGGAAACATGATTTTCACGTTTACTACTTGCTGTGATTTGGCATTTGTTAGGAGAAAAGCCCAACTGACAGATACCAATACCTGTAAACTTAGAGTTGAAATGCTGCTAGTTTCTTTTCTTGATTAAAAATCTAACCTCCCAAACAGTCAGAAAATATGTAAACCCATGGATGGGAACAGGTCTGGCAGATGAGGTTGATGAGATTAGGCAATGGTGTGTTCTCCTGCAGACATCTGTATTGTGTTGCACTAGGGACCCCTCACATGGAGCTGTGGGAATTGCTGCAGCCTGACTATCTACACAACCAGCAGGGAGATGGTGTCAAGGTGAGGATTCCTCCTCCACCACCATCCTCCTGCCAGAATGGCCCAGCATTGGCTGTGCCACTGTGTTGGGGTCACTTCTTGGGGTTATTGCACTTCTTTGATTTACTCCTTTATCTTCTCAAGCCACTCTGCTACCTCTGTGCTTTTGTCACTGGCAGGACTAAAAGGGATGCTGAAGGCATACGTTTTATCACTTGCTGTCAGCATAAGTTACTGCTTTTCTTGTGTTTTAAATGAATGATTTATCATCTGTTTCCCTTATGACTGTAGTTGTTTGATATCATAAAGTGTTAACAAACATTTTGTTACTTGATGATTGCTGAATTCTTCTTGAATTTTACATTATTTGGTGAGTTTTTCTGTTATCATTTTTCTTTATGATATGCACTGTTACAGACTACCAGCAAGTTACATGCTTCCATGATTTTTTGTGATGATAATAAGTAATTTTCTAGGGTTGCAGAATGGCTCTAGTTAAGGCCCTAGCTCAAGTTTGAGCAGGTCTGTGTTCAGGTCTTGTTTGTCCTGCAGACTTCCTGTGCAGCCTTTGGAAAGACACAGTGCCACTCTGCCCCGTGGTGATGGTGTTACAGCGGGGGACAGCTGATAACGTTGCCCCTTTGCTTCTTTATCTCCCAGAGCACAGACCTTTAGGGTGACCTGCTGTACAGCACAGTGGTTCTGCAGCTGATCAGGAGGAGCTGCATTGCTCATGCAGGTAGCTGAGAGCAGCAGTCTCAGGAAATCTGCTAAGCTCAGACACCCTCTTTGAAACTGGCAGCCTTCACTTCTGTGTCTCTTTTTACCTTGTGTAGCACCTGACTGACTTACCCCATTTCCTGACACTTTTTTTTCCTGACTTGGGGAAGTGCCTTTTCTTTCTTTATGCTGGCCATAGTTTAGAACTAAGCACTTTTACCGAGAGATGATGGGGCATAGCAGCAACATAGTGATTTATTGTTGTTGGAGTCACAGTACAGGTCAAGCTCCATTTTCTTGCCCTTCTGTTTACTAAAAAGCAGTTTGCCATGTATTGCGAATGACTGATGAACTTCACTGACCTCATCCTTTTTCAGCTGGGTTATGTTTTGGGTCTAGTGAGTTCATTTATAAATATTTAACCAAGTTTTTTGATCTAGCTGGTCAAATGTAATTTCTGCGATCTGAAAACTAATGATGTGGTTTGTATCTTATCTCTAGTACAACATGCAGCATTTTACAAATATGGGTGTTACACAAATCGTTGAATACTGAAGATATCACTGAACCTTAATACTTGCTGACCATGGCAGATCCTTTGGCAAATTGCTGCCAAAAATAAGGCAAAGGTTGACATTGTTATTTTCTACATGGCACTAAGGGAAGTCATGTCTGAAAGTAGTAAAAGTTAAGCTAAGATGTTGGTATTCACAGCAGAACAGGCAAGAGGATTTCCACAGGCTACTCTGCCAGCTTGCTTTCCTGGTTTTGGATGGGTAGAGTTAATTTTCTTCATAGTAGCTGCTATGGGGCCATGTTTTGGATTTGTGTTGGAAACAGTGTTAATAATTCAGGTATGTTTTAGTGATTGTTGAGCAGTGCTTACACAGCCTCAAGGTCTTTTCTAATTCTCCTACCACTCAGCCAGCAAATAGGTTGGGGTAGCACAAGAAGTTGTGAGGAGACACAGCTGGGACAGCTGATCCCAGCTGTTCAAAGGGATATTTCATACCATATGGCAACATGCTCAGCACATGAACTAGAGAGAAATAGGCTGGGGGCCACTGCTCAGGAGTGACTGGGCATCAACTGCTTGGCAGTGAGAAATTGTTTTTAATTTCCATTACTTGTCTTTCTTGACAGAATTCTGTCCATCTCCAACACTAGCTTAAAAATTAGTTCCCAAGGAACAGAGCAAAGCTGAATGTGGCTATAGCAGAGGAATATTCTTTCAGACTGCTTCAGTCTCCAATGATTCCCGAGCTATCAGAGTTATCTTTGTATTTGAGTACCCTCAATGGATTTTGCTCCCATGAATTTGCCTAGTTACTTTTTGGACACATACACCTTGTGCTCCACAGCCTAAGGGCATGGTGTGTGAAAATCCACCTCCTTTTGCTTATTTAAAAATATGGAAAGGAACAAATACCAAAAGTTACTACATTTATTTGTGCCTGGATGCCAAAGAATATACACTGGTTAATAGTCTGTACCCAGGTTTCCACTGTGCAAACTCTAGATCATCTCTAACAGGATGAGGGGGCAACTTGGAAGAACAAAAATGATAAAATTTTCCGGTCAAGATGAAGACAGTTAAACAAAGAGAAGGAAAAAAAATAAACAAGTGATACAAAGACTCATCACCAGAAGGCTCATGACCAGACAGTCTCTGAACAATGGCTGCATTGGAGAGACAATTCCCCAGTTTTCATTGCCAAGCATGATGTTAGACATGGATTATCTCTTTGGTCAGTTTGGGTTGGTTATCCCAGCTGTGTTCACTCCCAATCCTTTCGTATCCCCCAGCCTGCTATGTGGGTTGGAGACAGAGGGAGCAACCAAGAAAGCCTGAACGCTGTGCAAGCATTGTTCAGGAGTAGCTAAAACGCTGGTGTGTCCTCAACACTCTCACAAATGTAAACCACAGCACCACACCGGCTGCTGGGAGGGAGCCAGACCCAGTGTATCTTTGCAGGCTCTGAAAACACTTGAAGGGGCTGTTCTGGGGACAAGAAGGTGTCAGCTTTCTCACATCTCTGCATTCTCAGTAATGTGGAGGACAACAGAGACAAGTGAATTAAGTGCAGGTCCCAGATTAAAGGCTGTGTGTAAACACAGGACGGAATCCCATGTGCTGGTCCATGCACGCCACTAGGCAGGCCCAGCAAAGCAACAGCCTCCAGAAGGCATTCAAAGGAAGGTCTGGAATTTGAGAGACTGGTTCATACAACAGCATCCCACCCTGTCAATTTGAGCTTAAATTCGCAGGTGGAGCCAGAGAATGCTGCCAATTTGTAACAAGACCAAAAGCCCTGGCACCTGCTTTCCTACCATGCTGGGAAGAAAGCTCAGAAGAAAGCAGAGTCTTTTAGGTGCTTCCTGCGAATGTGAACGATATCAGGATGGGTCTTTCAGACCCACATAAGCCTTTCATACTCAAATAGTCTTTCACACTCAAAAAATCCCTGTCTTTCTGTCATCAGAGGTGACCCAAGACCTTTGGCAGTTGAATCTCTTCCCAGTTAAACTCATGGATCTCTCCAAGCAGCTCTGGCTTTATTCCCAACACCATTTTGAAACCCTTCAGGGATTATGTGAGTAATTAGATAAATAATAAAAAAGCCATGTACGGATGTGGAATGATGCTGCAAGCAAAGCCCTGCTTTTCCAGTGCATTGGGCTTCAGAGCAGTTGTTCACCCTCAGGGCCACCAACAGAGGAATGCAAGGCACTTTATCTACAAAAGTAAAGGAAAAGAAAATGTGAACAACTAGAGTTTTTCCTTGATGACAATAAAACTGACTGTTCTCAGCAATATAATCATCCCTCCAAAGCCTAGAAGGTTCCTTTCAATTTCACTCATCTGCCCACTTCTGGTTTTAAATACCCTGGTGTGTAGTATTCAGAGTAATGCCCATTGTACTATAATTTGCAGAATTTGCTGCTGATAAAAAAACCCATTAGGACCAGAAGAAATGAGCAGGGAATTACAGTCATCTGCCTCAAAGCAGATCCTTAGCAGTCAGACATGTAAATCTGTGTATGTCTCCAGAGCTTTCCTTTGTAGTCAGGGGAAACAAACTTCTTCAGTGACTGTCTCAAAATAAACTCATAAGAAAAGTGAGATGACCTGTTCCGTGGAAGCATCAGTATTTCCCCACTAACAGGGGACACCATCAGCTCATTTGTACACCCACTTTTTAAATATCTAAATTTAAGCAAAACGTGTTTCTTTCCTCGCTTTTGTAGAATCTGTTAGTACTCAGCTAACTGAGCTAAAGATAAAATCTACCCATCCTTAAAACCCTATTTTGACACCTCAGTAGAGAACAAAGTGTGGTGTTTACAGTATGTCTGGTTATTTTTGTACATATGAACACTCAAAAACTGATTGGACAAATGTGGACTTGAGTTCTAAGCTAACAAGTCCATGCAGGAAGACAAATTACTTTCTCTTACCATTACCAGGGAGACAAAGTGATTGAGATACATAAATATTCTTATATATAGGATATATATTCTTATATATGGGATATATAAGGATATATAAGATTACATGCATTTTAACACATCCTTCCAGCATCACAGCACCTAAGGAGTCAGTTAAATTTTGGCTATGATGGAATGGGATGGGCAGAGTCCTGGCAGGTGGCAGAGCCTGTTTCTCTAACTGAAATAGTCCCTGACATGGTTGTTCAGGTGAGATACCTGTAATCTGACATTAGTTGTCTGAAAATCTGGATGAACTTTCTCTCTAGTGTGTAAAGAGAAACAGGCACTGCCAGAGGACACTGACACCAATTTAATGCTCATCCATTGTCAGTAGATGCTTTACAGAGACCCAGGTGTCTGAAGCAAAGAGCAGGAGCGTGGCCAGAGTGTGACCAGAGCCTTTGGGGTGATGGGCAAGACCTACCCAAGGAGCACAACAATGAGGATTTCTCTCCCCTGCTAGGGGTCTGGGGCTGTAAAACATAAAGCTTCTCAAAAACAGAGGGGAAGGTGGGAGGTGGAGGAGGGAGAATAAGAAAGAGAAAACTGTTTTAAACAGAACTGTCCTGAAAGATTTTGCTACACAGAGCTCATACTGAGATTAGCTCAGCTGATCAGAGCATTGTGCTAGTAATGCCAAGGTTGTGCGTTTGATCACTGTGGGAGCCATTCCTTTAAGAGCTGGACTAGATGATCCTTGTGGGTCCCTTCCAACTCAGAATATTCTGTAAGTGTTTGACACATTTCATTTTTCCTACTAGCATTATCCACTGCATTGTCTTTGAGCACCAGTTTCATAGATCAGAGAGAAACAGAGATAGCCAATCTTCTTTTGCAGATATTTATTCAGGATTACTATAAGAGTAATGTGATGTCTCTTTCTTACTACACAGAGAATTCCTAAGGTAATGAAACCAATTTCTTTTTTTATTTCACTAATACTTCCGGTCCCCTTCTTAAGTGACAGTTTTTACCATCTTCTGCTCTCTACACATGTTCTCATCCCTTGTTTATTTGTTTCCCTACCAGGGCTTTGCTGGGCCTTAATTACTATTGCTTTAGGACTATTACATAACTCACAAAGTCAGCTTTTGTAACATTCATTCTTATCATGAGCAGATTAATAAGTAAACTCATATCTCAACAGGAATGGGAAGGCACTATTGGCTAATTTCAACCACGTGCTTTGGCACCATAGCATATAAATAAGCATGGATTTACAGGTCCAGCCAGCATCATTTTTCTGACACTTGACTTCTCTTCCTCAGCCCACCATGGAGCTCCTGGGAACGACCACTATTTTCTTACTGGTGTGCATCTCATGCCTTCTCTTTGTCACATGGAGAAGCAGATCTCAAAAAGGGAAGGAGCCTCCTGGTCCCACTGCGTACCCCATTGTTGGAAACCTGCTCCAGATAAACCCATGGAATTTGCCTGAAAGCTTGAAGGAGGTAAGGGACCATCTCATTCTTTCCTATATTGTCTTCATTGCATATAAAACAAAGTCCAGTCCCGCCGGTCTCAGCTTAACTCACAAGCGTAATTTGCATTGACCAAATGTTAGATTCAAATGGAAACAAAAGCTTTCCCAGATATACATGCTTATGAAGTCTAGATATTGCAATAATCTATATTTCTAAGTCTGTATATTACAGGTGTATGTATATATCTATATGTCTATGTATTACAAGTCAGTCTATATATTTGCAATGATCACACTAAAAATAAGTCCTGTGCTGACCTCACAATTTGTACCACAATAATACAATTTGCAGTGGAATTGCAATCAAGGCACTGATGCTGTTGCAATATCATCCTCCTGTGCCCATCTCCTTGCCATGTTGGCAACACAGCCTGGCCCTTTTTTGAGGGGGAGAACCAGGCTCCATTTTGCTGCCTCTGCTCCCTAGCAGATGCGTAGGATCTCCTGGGAGTGGAAGTAACAAGCGCAGAAATTGAAGCAAAAACATTTAGAGGTGAATTGTGCTGTCCATTCCCTCCCCTGAGTGATGTCACCCATCTGGGAAAAATACCTGTCTAACGTTCGTGTTCAAAAACCCTTTAGCATTTGCTTCCATACGTGTATATAATTGATTTTAGAGCTCAAGTAAACTGCTATCCACTATGCCCTGCACAAAGGCATTCTGAAATGTTTAGCCAGCCCTGTGAAGGGCTATTTTCTCAGATTTGGACTGGATGCTCTCCACTTCCATTCATATTCCCTATTTTTTGAGTATGATTCCCTCTTCCCTTGTCTGTAACTCATAATTGAAAGATCTCTGCACTGTTGTTAAACGATGTCACATCACAGCAGTGCTCACCTCTTAGACATCTTTGCTACAAACTTCCTATGATTATCATTCATGTTGTCATGTTGTTCTTTGTGCTTGTCTTTCCTACAGCTCAGTGAGAAGTATGGTCCTGTCTTCAAGATACATTTGGGCCCACAAAAGGTTGTGGTGCTCTATGGCTATGACGTTGTAAAAGAAGCTCTGGTTGATCAAGGAGATGACTTCAGTGGGAGAGGCATTCTACCACTGGTTAAAAAACTCTTCCAAGGCACAGGTATGTCCTTGGTAATGCCGGCATGCAAAACAGATGCTTTCAGTGCTTCAGAAACACAACTGAGACAGCAGTGCAAGAGGGAACAGTAGAATTCATTTACTAATTTTATGCAGACAAATTGCCAATAGAGACCAAAAACGCAGCTCATTACTTGGACCCTTGAGTGAACTGGTCCCCTGGAGGACTGTTTAAGGTCCCAGGATGGCTTCACTGAGTGCCTTTTTATTTTCAGCATACTTCAAACTCTGGCTAAAATTTTGTACATTAAATGTGCCTCTAAGGTCTTACGTTCATTCTCACATTTCTGAAACTATTCTAAATATACAAACAGCTAAGGAACCAGAACAATAAAGTCCACAGCACAAGAAAGATAAAATAGCATAGGCTGACCCAGTAAGGGCCACACCCCAGATTAGGTAATGAGATTATTCAGGTGTCCTGGGTTAGGACCCTGGTATGGCATTTATAGTACATATTCCATGGTTTTATATATAAAGTGCAGTACAAATGGTATTGTCAATAATTGTACGCTCTGTGAAGGTGCACCGCAGAACATTTGAGTGGTCACGTCAGTGTAAAGACCTTGTGCTTGTGCCCAAGATTAATTCAGTACCACCTTCTTTCTTACTTCCTAACATAGTTTTTCTTATCCTGGGAATAAAGTCAGCTTTTTTCAAAGTGCTGTGACAGATGGATCAAATTTGTCACCTTCTGAATTGCAGAGAAGCTATATTTTTGGGCATATAGCAATTGTGGTGTAACTCCACAGAGAGGTGTTTTCGCACGCTGAGTATTTACTGTGTAGTTGAGGGAAAAAAAATCTGTTTCATCATGAAGGTCTCTTTTTCCTCCCTGTGTCAGGCATTGTGACCAGCAATGGGGAGACCTGGAAGCAGCTGCGACGATTTGCACTCACCACCCTGCGGGACTTTGGGATGGGGAAAAAGGGCATTGAGGAGCGAATCCAGGAGGAAGCTCATTTTCTGGTGGAGAGGATCAAGAACACACAGGGTAGGATAAGGACTTTGTGCCAGCTGAGACACTGTGCATGTCTGCAATGAGACAATGAGGGGTGTAGGGCTGCTTCACAGAATCTATGACCCGAGGAGCGGGCATATGGCTGCTGTTTCTGCTCCCTGCTTCTGTAGGCAAAGTTGTCGGTCCCGGTAGTGGGTCAATCAAAGAAACTGTGACAGTATGGAGGACAAAAGTAGGAGAGGCTTGGAAAGTTCCTTTTTAACCTATTCCGCTTGAGGAATGAGACAGGAAGGGGCAAAAGGAATGGCTTTGCCACAGAGCCAAGGGTTTGATGGAATTCAACCATGGAGAGTTACCTAACCAAATATGGTCTTCTACACCTTGTCTCCTGCAGCTTTATGTAAACAGATTTTGAAGAAGTAGGTGACTAGAGAACTCATTTGCAGATATTTGGAGTTGGTTCCAGTTCATCTGAACACTAGACAGGATGCCCCAGTACTGGTGGGGTTGTCCAATGGGAATAGGGACTATCAGCTGTTTCTGAGGGAAGGGTATAAGCTTACCCACTCGGTTTCAACCTGTAAATGTGTTTTCTAGTACTATATAAGTCAGTGTTACTTCTAAGTACTTCCCCTAAGGGTGGCACAGTACCAGCCAGGACCCCAGGCTTCCTTCTCATTGCCAGCCCTCAATGTGTGCCTGTTAAGCAAGGGGGGAAAAGCAGATGGACCTAAAAGAATGGTTCAGCATCACTGTTCTCCATGAGCCACTAGAAAATTCTATCTGGCTTCTGAGATAAACATTCATTTTATAAATCAAAGAAAACACTCTCACTTGCATTGCTTTTATCTTTTGACCAGCACAGTAATACTGTATTTCTTATGCCCTTATGCAAGCCTCTAACTCTGGCTCACCTTGATACAGCATCTTGTACTGTGTATTAAAAGGTTTTGCAAGCAAGATATATACAACCAAAAAGTCTAAATCCAGTATTTGCCCTTAATGCAATTAATAAATAGCTATGACTAGTATCTTCTACCTTCAGCATTAATATACTCACCACCTCTGAAACATCCGTTAAGTCTTCAATGGCCACGGAGTCACCAGTCAGGCAGAGAAGAATTGGTGCTCTTGCTCCTTAGAATAGTCTGCTACCAAGTAGACATTTTCTCACTCTGTGGTTTTCTCTCAGGATTTTATGCCTTTTCATGTTATTGTTTCTCATCTTGAAACCTTGAGATGCACCCTATCCCTGTCTGTAATTACAGCTTTCCTTTCTTTCTTGGGTCTAATCTTGCTTTCTGCTTACACCGTAGTTCTCTTCACAGGAGTTATGCAACTGTGCTATCAAACCTAGACTTTGATCACAGGCATTTGAACCCCAAGGAAAAACTTATATAACTGAGGTTATACTAATAAAGTTAATAAGGAGAGTGCAATAACCTAAAGACATGGTTCAGGCAAAGTCCAATGGTTTCATTGGGATTTTGTGGGAATCTTTAGGCTGTTTCTAATTAATTGTCTATAGGGCAGACAGGCATGTGCTAGCTGAAGAGGACCTAGGCACTCAGATCAGTGTTCTGCTGAGAACAGGACAAAAGAAATACTTAGAGCATAACAGAGAAATTAGTTCACTTCAAGTAGAGAATAAATGGGATAAGCCCTTCACTGTCCTTTCAAAGGAGTGCAAAACTTTGGATCTCCAGAGAATGTGAAACTACCCTGTAGTGTCAGAGGAGGGGATGATGTATGAGATACTGAAAACAAGACACCATTTTTTTGGTGGTTGTTGCAGAGCGACCCTTCAACCCTGGCAGTTTCCTAACCCATGCTGTTTCCAACATCATCTGCTCCATCGTCTTTGGGGATCGGTTTGACTACGAGGACAAGAAATTTCTAGGTTTAATTGACTGGATAGAGGAAAACAACAAGCTCCAGACCACTATACAAACACAGGTGTGTGGGGTTTTATTTAATACATTTGTTAGTTATTATAATATTTTAACAAGGAATATTTATTCATGTTATTAGTTTTTAATTGCAGTGGGTTTTCCTAAATTGGAAAAAAATTCTGGAAGTGAAAAAGGCAGTTAAACAAATTCCTACTTTTTTTCCTTACCATATGGAATTGCCATTGTATGTCCAAAGGATATCATTGCAAAAGTTGCTCAAGTGCCCTCTACCCTTGAATGCACTGAAACCATAAAGTAAATGGCAATAAAATCCTGAGTAAGAAAGTCCTACTGTTCCAAAACAGTTTAACTGCCCCATTTTCATAGTTAAAATCAGGGGAACATTTTATTGTATCCACATTAATCAGAATCTGCTTTTTCATCCCTTTATTTTTACAGCTATATAATTTCTTCCCAACTGTCATGGATTATTTACCTGGACCTCATAGACAACTGATAGAAAATTTTGAAAAAGTTGATAAATTTGTAACAGATATTGTGAAGGAACACCAGAAAACCCTGGATCCCACTTGTCCTCGAGATTTTATTGATGTTTTTCTTAACAAAATGGAACAGGTACTGCAAGAGTAGAGTTTTATTCAATTATATGGAAATCACTGCTTGAATCACATCTTTTCTTCTTACTTGTGATGGGGCATTGCATTTTTGCAAATACAGAGGGGAACTTGCTCTTCTTGACACACTGACTTCAATTTTATCATCTCCATTTTCTCATCAAGGATTTTTAAACACAGAATTAACAGCACAAGCCAAAGTTACAGAAACTGAAGACCAATCTGGTTAATGTAATTCAGTGATCCTTCCATATCAAAAAAGGTTCCTAATATTATTCAGTACACCTACCATAAATGCTGGTATTCTGGAGAGTGAGTGTTGTATTTTTGAAAGGACATTAGATCTGTTTATAAACCTATTTTATGGGTACAAGATTTTTCTTTTTAAGCAAACTTCTTGGCTTTGTCATTCAAAACCTTCTGCCAAATCTTCCTGCAGGAGAAAGGAAATGTTCACTCAGTATTCACCGTTGAGACCTTGAGCAGAACCACACTCGACTTGTTCCTTGCAGGAACAGGGACCACGAGCACCACACTGAGATTTGCAATTGTGATTCTCCATAAATACCCAGAGATAGTAGGTAATGGAAACAAATAGTTTAAAAGTTTTTAATAGGTTGTGGGATCAGTTTGGACAATTCCTGTCACTACCACAGGTGGCAATAGTCCCCTGACTAAGGAAGTATGTTTTTGCAGTGTGGAAATGTGTATTAGTCTTAGTTGTCTTCACAGGAAGCAGATATTAGTACTAAGTTTATTCATATATTCCTATTGTGCTAAAAGCAAATTTTGTTGTAAATATGAAGAGAGGCTTAGGCAAACAGATGGGGGACTTGTTCATTCAACATTTACTAATTTCTTAACAGAGAAAATGCAAAAGGAGATTGATTCTGTGATTGGCCGAGACCGAAGCCCCCGCATGGCGGATCGGAGCAAGATGCCCTATACAGATGCTGTGATCCATGAAATTCAGAGATACATTGATTTCCTTCCTCTTAATGTCCCACATTCTGTCATCAGAGACACCAAGTTCCGGAACCATTTCATCCCCAAGGTCCGTTCCACTGTGTCTGAGAAAGGTCATAATATCTTGAAAACAATGATGTGTTTTGTTCTTTGTATTTTCTTTAATTTTCAAAAGCACTGAAGTGTGATACTGAATAGAAATAGTTTTTTTGGAAGGGAAGTTATTGAGTCCAACCCTTTGTATTAGAAAAAAACAGAAGCAAATACTTTTTCATCCTCTGTCTATGAAGAAGGAGATATTTTTTTTTCATATCAATATAAGCTGTAATTTATTTGGAAGCAATATTAAATACTCTAAAGAGACTCACCATTAAAACTCATTAAAAAACATCTTTGCCAAATCAATGGCATGTATTTTCACACATTAAATGTTCATTTAGAATTGGTTAACTTTGACTACCCTTCTGTTTAGCTCTGGGAACTTTACTTAGTGTTTCCTTGCTTTAATGTATCTTCATTGTATCTTTCTTTTCTGTTAATTCAGGACACTCTGATATTCCCTATGCTGAGTTCTGTCCTACATGATAGCAAGGAATTTCCAAATCCAGAAAAATTTGACCCAGGACATTTCTTGAATGCAAATGGTACCTTTAAAAGGAGTGACTACTTCATGCCATTTTCTACAGGTAAGACCTCTTGCTATTTCAGATCCTAGATTATCCTCTCCTGGAATTTCTCTGAGGATTTCATGGCTCCATCACCATGGTCTGTACAGTTATGTCAGGTGACATCTGCCAGAGTCACTTCTGGGCAGCTCTAAACCCCTGCACTAGAGTTCCAATTGACTTCCTTTTTTAGCAAACGCAAAAGCTCCTCCAATACCTTCTAACAAGATGTGTATGAAGTGGGACTCAGGCATTCAACTTGTCTCTCAAACTTGCCATCAAACAGCAGAACATGAGCAACCAGAGCCTTCAAACTGCCTTCACACACTGAGTGCTCTCGTTGTTCTAGATGTTTAGTTCCTAGTTTAATTTATGCTTCCCCAAAATACTGCAGTGCTGTCTATGCATTCTGAGATGCCTGAACATTCATGGAACAGTGGCTAAAATCAATTATCAGCAAAATACTCCACTGTCACCTCATTTTAATTTTTTTTTTTTTCTTGTAGGAAAACGGGTGTGTGCAGGAGAAGGTCTGGCCCGGATGGAGATATTTGTATTTTTAACATCCATCCTGCAGAACTTTACTTTGAAACCTACTATAGATCACAAAGACATTGACATTACCCCAGTAATCACCAGTCTGGCAAGTTTGCCCCGACCCTATGAGGTCTCTTTTGTTCCACGTTAGCCAAGTGAAGACAGCTGCCAGCTCCCAAACTCATGAGTGCTCTGGCTGAATGAAAGGCATTCCCCAGTCTGTTGAGACTGAAACACTCAGATCATTTGGCAGATACTTTATGGAGAGAAGAGTGCTTGTAAATGAAAATTGTATGGTGCTTTTATAATCACCACAGCCAGCTCTTAACAGACAGAGTAGGCAATCGCACAGGGAAGGACATGACTCCCTTTACAAAATTATACAGATTCTCCTCTGCATCTACCTCACGCAGCTCTGGTTCCTGTCTGGCTCCTGACATGCCAGCCTGTCTGCACTGGTTCTCTGAGCCCTGCTGCCGCTGTCCCTGTCACCTGAGTGGTTACAGCAGGAACAGATGCTTGTACTCCAGGGTTTTTACAGACTCTGCTTGAAGTACCCCCCTCTGTACTTTCAGTTTATTTGCAATCTATTTGTAAAGGCAAGCATAAAACACTGAGGGGGTTTTTTGTGTTAGACAATGATCATCTATTGCATTCTTGCCCCAATACTTACTGTCTACTGAGGTGGGGATGGAGTTTATCAATGCCTGGGCAGATGGGTCATCTTCTGTGTGATTATAATGAAGGGTTGTGAAATTACAATTTATACTGCAAAATAAAGAAGAAGTATACTGTATTCTTGTTTTTCTGAGACCCCAAAACATCTTTTAGTGAAAAACCTGTGTCCACAAAACTTACACTCCAAAATCTCTTTCAAGTCTTGTACACACCTGACTGTTCCATTTCATTCACTTACATGAAATGTACTATGGCTTGAAGAATAAGCTGCCCAATGACCTATAAACATCCATTCCCAATTTAGGATAAAGCTGCACTGACCTATGGGACATATCAGAACCCCAACTGTGGTTACAGAGCTGATCATTGAGGAAAAAAGCACAAATTAAATAGTACCAGGACCTCCCCCCAGTGCCATTTCCTAGATGAATGCCAGCTTGTATCTTCCCATTATTTTATGAAGTACCTAAAGATCACTAAAGCAGTGTTACAATCAGAAAAAAAATAATAAATAGAGTTTACATGACTTGCCAAGCATACATGTACAGATCCATAAATGGCATTTCCTGTCTTGACTGCATTCCCATCAATGTATAATACATAGTGATTACAGTGAAGAGAGGTGAATCTGTACTATGGGGGAAAAGATAGCAACTGTAGTATTACCACAGTGGTATTAACTGTTTATGTGAAACAGATAGAACTTGCTTCCTTTCAAAGATTAACAAGCTAGATTTACCACGAGTTACTAGCATGGCATTGCAAAGGCCAAAAGCCACAAATGTCACAGAATCACAGAAATGTCTTCTCACCAGAAAGAAGAATGCACTCTGTACTTCCTCTTTAGCTGTGCCACGACTAAAATAGCCAAAACAAATGAGGGAGCAGTTTCCTTGTTTCAGTTACCTTTCCCCATGCTGAAAAGTCAAGGAGGCAGCCAATGCAGATCAGCAAAACAGCTTTAGCACCTGGAGACTCCACCATGGTATGAAGTGGGCTTTGGGACTAGAGGAGGGCCAAAGCCATGTGCCCCGATTCTGAAGACTCTGGATATTTCCAGAGAGTACTACTCTGAAACTTGGATGACTTCAGAATAACCTGTTAGAGCAGCTGGCAGAACTGTCTTAAGAGGCCAGAAAAAAAGAACTCTCCTCTGGAACTGAACTCTTCTGCTTCTTCTAAAAGAGCTGCATTTGCTAGGCTGATTTTCATCCCCTGGCTCACAGTTGCAATCCAAGCCATAAAGAACTGCTTCAGCTCCAAAGTGGTTTATAGACCATTTTGACAACACTTTGCCCCTGGACTCCCATACATCTGCCCTCCCTTTTCTGTTTTCCTCCTGTTCCTCCCTTTGAGAACACACTACTTTCTCACCCTATTTTCCACCAGAAAATGCTGCAAAAGAAAACAGTGAGATTTAATCTGCTCTGTACCCTCCTCTGGAATTTCTTCAGAACTCTCCAGGTCAAACATGTGAGCAGTAACCAAGTCGTGGCTTTGCTTTTGGACTGACTATAAATTTCTCCAGTACAGTGCTGTTCACACACATCTGTGCCTCTTCTACGGTGCTACTCTCCAAAGACCTGCCATACTTGGCATGATTCGGATTCTACCAGTGACACAGAGCTCCCTCAGGCAGGGAGGGTAACAGTTACTCAGAGACACAACTGGGAACATAGCTGCCAGCTCTTGGCCTAACTGGGATGCTGCTGTCAAGAGTCCTCCAGCCAGCCAGGAAATCCATCTCTAAAATTTCCTTTCAAAAAGGAAGTCACTTGTGGGACAAGCCCCTCTTCTCATTTTTGATTCCTGGAGGTGGAATACTCAAGAGTTTGTGAAGGAACTCACTACTTCTTACCTTTCTTACATGAAAACACTAAGCACTTGGAGACAGTGCACGGCTAGAAGGATTTCCATCTTCAGAGTCCCTGGAGGTTTTCATCCTTGTAGTTTTAAAATGGCACTGTATTTTGTATACACAGAAAAGCAACTTTTTCAAGGGGAACAGGACTTAGTCCGTACTGTCCCTTTCCTGTGTAATCTGTGGTTTTCCCTGCTGGCACTGTGCCTCCCTGTGTCCCCCTGCAGTCCTGCCGGGTAACAAGAAGAGCACAGAAATCCTATTTCTATTTCAAACCCAGGATTTTCAAAGTGATGGTGAAGGCTCTCAAAAGTCATCTGCTTCACTCCTTTTAAAGAGCACTAGGGAAAAGTGTCCATCCTGACTAATTAGTGGCTGTACACAGCCTGACAGCACGATGATCTTCATCACTCTGGCACCTGACTAGACATTCTTTTAAACACTCTAAGTTTGAACCACTTCTTTCCTATGTATCAGCACTTGTACTGTCTTCAACTGCAACTCACTCAAAAACCAGCTTAAATTACTTAAGGTCAATAGGTACAGAAAAAACATCCTTGGAGTAGGAGGAGTATCTGTTCAGTACAAAAGGCTCTGCCAAATCAGCAACTTAACCTAGTTAACCTAGCAGAGAAGCAGCTTTTTGTGCTAGGCATGACACTTCAAAACTACTAGGATCAAAACTCATTGGTAAAATAGAGAAAGGGTCTGCCAAGTTAACTGAGCATGTGATAAAATAATATGTCTCGAAATTTCACCAGAGGTCCAGACAGTCTAAGAATATAATTGCGGGAATACTTGATGTAGACTTTAAAACATATTCTCTTCTATAATCCTCAGTAGCTTGAAGGAGTTTGTTTTAGTATCAGACCCCTTTGAAAAAATAAAAAAACAGCTTGTGTAATCTTTCCAACAGAACTTGAGATTCCAGATAAATAAATGCAGCAAGTTTATTGTAAATTTATAATAATCAGTCTCTCTATTTCAAACAGATAAAAGGGGATACCAAAATGAAGTGTTTTCAATACCCCACCCATTAAGTCCAAAGGTCCAAGTATCTTCGCAACACAGAGCTCAATGAAGGAAAAATTGAAGTTTAGGTCCTGCTGCTACTCAGGGAAAATGTCTTTACAGATTACGGAAGACTTTCCCTAGACCAAGTATTTCATGTGGAAAACAGGACTAACACACATATAGCCAATATTGACATGAGTTAAGGACAAGCTTCTACTTTTCACTGCAGAATTGAGGCAACAGGACCTCTTGAGAAGAAGAAAATACTATTCAACCTTAAGCCTGAATACAGCCTACTGTATTCCATAGCTGGAAAAAGTTTCCAGTCTCCATGTTAGCTGTAACCAAATCCTTGTCAACACAAAGAATTTCTGTTGTGCAAAACCAGAGATCAGTCTGATTCACTGCCCAACTCCAGTTTATAGACTGTTGTAATTTCATCGTTTCTCCAGTTTTTTGTACTTGGCTTCTGCAGAAGGAAAAATAATATTTTAGTACTGGGTAAGTGAAAGCTTTTCACCCTGTAAGCTAATTTACTGTATCATTCAGGATCCTTTTTCACTAATGCATTTAGGCAAATATAATTGTACAAAAATTTTTTTAAAGAATCCAGTGGTTAAGTCAGACAATAATATTAATTTAAGCCAAGAGGACTTGAGTGCCTGGTGGAACATTATGAATCCCCCAATTTGCAAGGTTAAACATCAGTCTTTAAAATATAAGTCAGTGGATACCATAAAAAGAAATCAAGCCTCACTAATAAGCAGTAGTTTAACAACACCTGTACTAGTTCACTGTAATGTAAGTCATTACATGAACCTTTTCCCAATGCTTATCACTTCACACACAATGTTTGTGCTCAGAAGCAGCATAGGCAACTCTGCAGCTCAGATTTGCTGAACAAAACAGAGTTTACTTTCTTTCTTTCTTTCTTTTTAAATCCCCTTGGCAAGACACTATGCTGCTAGATCTTAACAGTGGAGGACGATAGTTACCAAGTTTTTTGGAATATGCATCCAATTTATAAGCTGCCTGCTCCAGAGCTGCAACCTGTTCCTCAATTAGGTTTATCTGTTCCAGATATGGCTGAAGATCAGCATCTTAAAAAAGCATAAAAATTGTATCTGTCAGTTCTCAGTAATGCACTTCCAAGAAACAGCTCACACTAGAAACACAAGAATTTCTTACTACATTTCTTCAGCTAGGACAGTTCAAATGGTCCCCTCCCCTGCTCCAAAATTAAGTGGTGACACTGACAGCAAGTGGTGACACAAGTAACAAGAGAATGTGAATTAAAAGAAGTGTTATTCCTATCACATCCAGAATCTGGAGTAAACTAGGACACAAATTCACATGTATTTTCTCTTACCGTAGTCTACAGACTCTAAAGCTGTTAAGAAATATACAAGACTGGCACTGTATAGCAGCACATCTGTATCAGCGAGTTTTCTTTCCTTCAGCACTAATGGAGAGGGAACCTTCTGACTCTAACATGCTTTATTTCCCAAACAAGTGCACCATTCATTACACCCCTACCTTATTTGGTGTACTTACATTTTTGATTTAAATCCTTCAGATTTCTACTGATGTTTATAGCAATATCTTTCATTTCTAAGTACTTCAAGCTAGTCAGCTTATTCATGTTTTCCAAGAGTTTGTAGTCTTCACTGGTGGCTTAAAAAATAATAAAGTTATATTATTTTTATGTGGTTTGAATTGGGTGCAGACTCTTCAAGAGGACAAGAGATTCCAAAGCAACAGCCAAATGAAGCACAACAGTTTAGATAGCAATACAGGTTATTATTCTACAAACAAATGACATTTTGTGAATAGCAAAAATCAACCGCACTGATGAATTCACTTCTAAATTTTTTTTGAGAAAAATTTCCTAAGTTCTCATATTTCTGCTCTTAATTCTGTCAGTTAGATACTTATGTTTACAAAATGGATGGCACAAAATGAGACTGGTAATCTGTACCACATATCCTTCGAGTCTGTACAAATCAGTAGTGCTGTGGAGTGCTTTCAAAATTAGAGCATATGGAATTAGAGCCTATGCTCACTAAAGGTGAGCAGTTTACTTTGCTCCAGTTAATTCTGCACAGCAGTTTATTCTAAAGCATAAATGCTGGAAAACATGTATGATCCTTGCTCTCAGAAGAAAAGTAACTCCACTCTCTGTAGTGCTTCCCTCCTACTCTGTCTTAAGCTAGATTGCATTTGTTTGATTGATTTCCCACGTACAAACTTCTTCAAGATGAAGAAGAATTATTTTTTAAGCTGCTGCTATCACGTTGAATTGTTCTGAAAAATATTTGTGCTATTCTGTGACTCCATTAAATTAATATAACTAATCTCAGTGCTGTTAGCAGCCAAATTTGGACTGCCACTCTTACCAGATGGGATCTAAACAGTCACAGCTTAGACAAACTATACAACAGATTTCTTTGAAACAAAGTGAAAAGAAAGAAGAACTTGCAGGTCAGTACTGCAGTGCCTCACCTGTCAGTTCACCTGTCAAGTATGTGGCCATTTTGCTGAACATGTCTTTGCAGAGTTCATTGATGTCTGCCTCTGCTGGCTCCTTAGCTTCCTCTGCAGTTTCAATAGCAGGATCCTCTACTCAAAGTAAAGACATTATAGGGTTAAGGCAAAACTACAGCAAGTCTAGAAACACACCAGAAAGATTAAATGGTCCCATTTTTCCCCCTTCAAGCTGCCTAAAGCTACTGTCCATGTAAGTTGTCTACTTTACACTAAGGGGTAACAAGCCATGGCAGCTTCTCTGAAGTAGCACCAACATTATTTCAAAATACTTTAGGGAGAATTAAAGAGACAGGCACCCAGCCTGACCGCACTCACAAATATTAGCCCCCTCCTGTGCTTAGACAGCA
This sequence comes from Eopsaltria australis, assembly GCA_034509425.1. Classification (NCBI taxonomy): domain Eukaryota; kingdom Metazoa; phylum Chordata; class Aves; order Passeriformes; family Petroicidae; genus Eopsaltria; species Eopsaltria australis. The sequence goes on from JAVTVJ010000380.1 coordinate 417,391, forward strand.
AAGCAATTTGGGGAGAACTTCTGAGCGGCTGTGCACGGTGATGCTGCTTATTTCTAGTCACCTACTCGGCACACAAGCACAGCTGTCCCAGTCCGCTTCACATGGGCTACAACAGATCCCCGCCTCCGGAAAGCAGCAATCGCCACTTTTCTTCTCCAGACCCGTTTCTACCACAACCTGCCGCTCCCCAGAGCGTCCGGCACCTCTTCCCCAACCCGACAGGCCGCTCCTTCCCCCGTCGGCAGCGTTTACGGGCTTGCACACGAAGGGAGCCCGCGGCTCCCTTCGACCGAAACGGCGGCGCGGGCAGGACCCGGCCGGGCCCCGGGGCACCAGCGGCAGCAACAGCAGCAGGTGTATGATCCGATCCGATCCGACCCGACCCGACCCGGCCCGGCCCGGCCCGGCCCGGCCGGCACACGCCAGGCCGCGGGTTCGCTGGGAGCTCCTGCCCGCGCCGCGGCCTCCCCGGGCCCAGCCCCGCACCGCGGCCCCGGAGCACGCCCGGCCCCTGTCCCAGTCCCCCGGCCCCTGTCCCAGTCCCCCGGCCCCTTACGCTTGACGGGCTGCGCGCCGGCCTCGGGCGGCCCCTCCGCCGCGGCCGCCATGGGTACGGAGCCACTGCCAGGGCCCGGTGCCGCCTCCTCGGGCCCGCGCCAGGCCCGGCACCGCCCCGCGCCCGGCGCTGGGAGGAGCCCCGGAGCCCCCGCCCCCTGAGGGGCGGCCACGGCGGGTGTGCGGTGAGCGAACGCTGCGCGGACCCGGCTGTGGGAGACAAATATCGAGCTGTAAAACGTGGTACGAGGTTACTCTGCCCCAGCTGATGGAAGTGAAGCAGAACTTAGAGCGTCTGGTTTGTGCTCGATGCGGCTGCGCCGTCAGTGCCATCGTTTCCCCCTTCGCCACCGCACCGCTCCTTGCAAGGGCACCGGCAGGGCTCTCACACCGCACCCCCGCTTCAGGGGCTGCTGCCAGCCCGACCCCCACCGGCAAAAGCTACAGTCCTGTGTTTGACGATGTCTTCCTTCGGCTTAGCTGAGCCGCTTATATCTGCAGGTCTCCATGCGATTTAAAAGCATCGCTTCTGTTGCTGATGAGAAGTGCCGGCACAGTAGTCTGTCCTGTGGTGCTGTAGTACATGTTGTCGTAGTTGCCACAGCAGTGTCTATGTAGGTTTTTTTCAGTCCATAGTGTAAGTAGCACGATATGGAGATGGTGCAGCTAAGAACTGAGTCTGTTTTTAAAAACTTCTGCCAGTAGTAAGTATACAAATTTTTATTTAGAAAAAAATAAAGAAAAAAGGCATTCCCTCTCCTCCTTTTAAGTAGTAAATATATTTCTTGCTGCTCACATTGCGGGGGGAAGTTTTTTGGTTTCTTTTTTCTACAGTACAACAGTATGTCTCTTCTTATGTGAGATGTCTAACACCACTGCTCTTTAGTTTTTAATAAAGCTAAAGCTGTTTCTGGAAGTAACTTCCACTGAGAAGCTACTAGAAGCATAACTGTTCTTTCCTGGTAATGAGTGCTTGGTCTCTGTACTGACTTCGAACTCAAATACATCTCCAACACACTGTGAATGGTCTGTCTCTCCTCAGATGTGACAGGCACTAACAAGAGGCAACATATCAATGGCTAAATGCCATCACCTTCTGCCTTTTGTGATGGAAAAGCTCACATGTTCAATGGAATATTTTGTGTACAAGCTGGCCACAGAACGATAATGATTTACAATATAAAGTTTGATATGTACCTAAGGAATTATAAAAATTATATTTTCTTAGGAAAAATCACTTGCACAATGTACATTAATGCATTTCTTCTTAAAACCCACAATGACAATTCTGTGGAGATCATGCTCCAGAAACATGGCGAGAGGCTTCCTATCTGAAGGCCAGCAAAGTCAGATGAAATGTTTTGGCACTCTTCAGCAGGCCCTAACAAGCTCTGCATTTATAACACCTGAGAAGCTGCAGGGCAAGGCAACACAACACAGGAGTCTATGTGAACTTCCTCATAAACCGGAGTTTTGCATAGGCAATGATAAGGAAGATAACAGTCATGCAGAAGAGAGCCACGATGTTTTCCCACATTGCCCAGTTGGTAGGGGCAATTCCTTGGCTGCACAGGTATGCTTCACCAGAACACCTGCAGAAAAGCATGGGGCACAAGTTCATATTACTAAGTGCACACAGCTTCAGGTAATTACTTTTGTTCCTGTTTCACAAAGATCCTTCTACCCTCAACTCTGCAAAACACATGACAGAAATAGAGAACCCATCACCAAATAAAGTTCAAGGGACAAACCTAGATCTCTAGTTCTCATAATTTTTTCAGTAGCAACCTAATTGTTCTTTATAGATAACTGGCAATTTATACAGAAACCTCAGAACCACCTTAAACTGTAGTAAGTACAGAAGCATTAGTTCAAAAGCCATGGAGCAGTAGTCTAGCACTGTTCCCTCCAAAATACTCAGTGTGCCATCTCTCTGGTACGTGTCATGAAATAGCTGCACTGCTACAGCTTAAGATATCAATAGCCAAGATTATTTCAAATGGGGCAAAACAGAGCACTGTAAGAGAGATACCTTGGCTCTCTGTTGTATCTGCAGGGAGGTTAATATTTACAAACAAGTTTGGTTGGGGAGGCATGTTTCTGATCACAGGTCAACTGCTTTCCAGCAACTCTGCAGCTGTCCACATGTTGCATTTCCATTGTTAAGTGACCCGGATTTGTTTAGGAAAACTGGTCAATTAGGGCTAGGTTATCAAATACAAAACTTAATTTAGCTCATCTGCCTATTTTTACAAGTAAAGTTTCATCCCTACTTCACTCTTGGGTAATTGTGGAATTTTACTACATAATCCTAAAATACCTTACACTTTGGGACATGTTGTTGAGACTGGCTTGTAAGTGGTTATTTTGAGAATAGTATAAAAATTCCCTTTAAGCAAGTGATCAAAATTCAGGCCCAGAACCACCATGAGTTACTTACATTTCTTCTGAAATATTGGGGGGACAGCTGCCTGTATCTCCCACAAACACTGTAGCATTTGGAGTCTTCTCACCACAGAAGTAGAGATCTCTGTATTCATTCACCTGAAGAGCCTAGGGAAAGAGGCAGACACAAGATTTTTGCAGAGTTCATGGTTTGGGGTATTAAAACTGAAACACTTGAAAGGAACTTGATTATTGGAATACACATAACACCATTCTTGGAATCATATGTTCATGATCCTTTTTATTTTCAAGCTCTTAATCACTGCCTTTCTTAGGAACTGCTCCAAGCTCTACATGCAGGGTGGTTTGGTGTTCCAGGGCTTGGTTTCAAAGTTACTTAGCCATGGGTTTCTGTCTTGCCAGCTACAAGTTCCTCTTCATCCACTTTCACCTTGGTCAATCTACTGATCCGGCAAACCATGTGGCTGCATGCAGACACCCCAGCACCACCATACTGAAGGCACAGCACAGTCAGCCAAGGCAAGGCTGTGAAGGGTTCCCCAGCACTGGCATCCTGCACTCACTGCTATCTCAGAGGACACTTCCACATTGAGTAATACTGATGAAATACCTCAGTGATACCCAAACAATGAAGTCTCACACATCTCCCACCCTGCACCAGCTCCAGCATTCATTTCAGTCATTTTTACTCAAAGTAGGACACTATTCCTTCCGAAGAGGCTTGGTCAGGATGAACACAGGAGATGGAAACACAACTCCCACCTGTGACCTGCTCTATCTATTTACTGTTTCAAGCAGCTGCACCCTTAGATTTCTGGTACCCCAGCTCCTTACTATTCAGAAAAGTCAAATTTCACTTCAGAGGAAGCCACACTGAAGACTGAGACACTCGTGCACTGTAGTAAATCACCAGTTGTAAAGTCATTGGCCTCAGGCTGCCCACCCATACCTTAGTGTCTGGAGAGGCTGTACAATATTTGATTTTATTCTACATCACAGGGATCAACTATTCAGGCAAGGAATTAGTGCCTCACTGGACATCTCAGTGACACAGCAGCTCTGCTGCTGTCCAAGCAGCACTAATTCTGTAGCACAGTGTTTGTTCAGTCTCTGATACTTTCAGCTCTCAGACAGAGTTCTAACTTTTGCTTCCTTTTTGAGTCTGGCTGGTTTGGGTTTTGTTTTTTTTTACTACGTTCACGCAACGAAATAAACCAAATCTGGCTTTTAAGAGAACTTCAGTTTATACTCAAAACCTCTCCAGAAAGCAGCAACATGGCTACATTACACAGAGGAGACCAATGCTACTTTCTACTCACAGTGAGGCCATATCGGGGGATGCTGAAGTACTTGAGCCAGTTCAGCCAGCCCATCACTGAAGGGAGGTTCACTAAGAGGCCTGAAAAGATCTGAAATAGAACAGAAGAGATTGATGAGTCACAAACTCTGTTTACTGCAAATAATACCATTCCTGCACAGATGCTGCAGTTCCCAGCAGAGGTGCACTGGGATTGAGGGACCTACTACTGCTGTCATGCCTGTACCCACAGACATGCGTTGGAGCCTTCTGGCCCAACAGCACACCCAAGTACTTCAGCTGAACTGCTTGCAAAGAGGGCAGAAAGGTTTTCTATATCCACATGTGAACTAAGAAGCATGATCACAACTTCTTACTCAAGAGGACTGTCCTATGGCAGAGCTAGCCAGAGGCTAAAAGAAGGACGACTGGAAGATGAGAAAGTGGAGAATCAAAAAGGAGAAAAATGGAGAGCCTTAAGGGCTATTATTATTTCAGTCTTCCCCTCTGTCCTACATCTTTTATCCATGCTTTCCCTTGTCTGGAAAAAGATTTGCTTTTACTTCTTAGCACAAATGGTCTTCATAGCTAAACATGACACTTCAGAGTGTTGAAGTAATTTCTTGAACCCCAGGGCAATACTGAATTATAAAAAAGAGAGGGTGTGCACCTTCTAATCCTACTTGGGCAGCAAAAACTAATGCAAAAAATCAACAGATCTAAAGTTTATTTCAAGGCTTTTCCCTTTTAAATTATCTAGTTGATCACTTAGATTTCTAATACTGGAAATACAAGATTTTTTTTAAATCAATCTTTGTAAGGAGAATTTAATAAAAACAAACAACACTTGTTTGGAGCACACTGTTTGGAATGCTCTGGTGGTATCACAACTACTGAATTGCACCTGACTCCTAGAATACAAGCTGGTAGAAGTATATCTTTGACTCCAGTGACAATAAAATCACAAGCATGGAGCTCACATGCCACTGGACTGTGGATATTTTAGCCTGCCTAGGGCTAGCTCAGCCCAGTCCTCTCAGCTGGTCTCAGCTCTTTCCTCTCCTCCACCAAAGGAGCACACACCCCCTTAAATACTTACAAGCATCAGGACGAAACAAATAGTGATGAGCAGATTGGCCACAGCCACCACATCCATCCCAGCACTGATAGCCAGGGACATGGCTGTGGCAGTGTAGGACACCAGCATCAGGGTCAGCATGAAGAAGAAGAACCGCCCTGCAACAGCTTGGTATCCTGTCAAAAAAATGTAAGAGTCCAGTAAACACCCACATTGTGATTTCCAGAGAGGTACCCTTGGATTCCGATACAAGACAGGCAAATCAGGAAGAAAGACCGTGTTTGGAGTTGGCAGGAACTATGCATGCTTCAAAGGCCCAAAGAGCATTACCAAAAGATACTGTCAGGCAGGTCCCTATCTCATATTGCTGGTGTCTCTGCCCCTGCCCCAGAGTCTTCCAAAGCTATGATGCCAAGCACTTAAGTCAGTTGAAGGTTCAACTAGCAGTATGTTATAGATACAGGAATTAAGCTCTGGCTAAGTCAGAAATCAAATGTGTTGGAAGACAACAGGTTCAATGAAAGCATCAATTCTTTACCAATCATCCAGTAAGTGATGCATGAGAATATGATGGCTGGAGTAGTTCTCATGGGCAGCAGATCTCCTATCATCAAGGCCAGGAAGTAGGCAGACACACGGTAATATCCACTGGTGTACTGATGGCTGCGAGGACAGGAAGGAGGGGAGTTGTACGGGTTTAGAGGTTCTGTAGGAAGTGGGCTCAGAGTGCCTGTTTGGTTTATCCTGATTTGTTTTCTGCTCTTTCTACCACTAACTCCTCTCTATGCAAATTGCTTATATTCTCTGGGCTATCACTGACACTCAGTGAAGTAAGGGCTGATCTGTCTCTCAGACCCTGCAGTCAAACTGACAGCCCTCCAAGGAAAGTGGATAAAAGACTGTGTGATTGCTAAGTAAAATATCATAAAAAAACTTGTCTCTTTTCAAAGAAAAAGATCCTTAATACAAGAGCACAGGGAAGCATTAGACTTCTGTAAACTGGAAGAGCACTTCATCCACTGCTAACTCATATTGCTGCTTCCAGAGAAGAAGGAATGATACCCATCAATGCGAAAACACCTTTGGGACATAACTCACCTCCAGTTCCCAGGGCAATTAAATGTCATTATGATTGTTTTGCTGCTTAATGGAGCTCAAGAAAAGATGCTTTAACTGGTGAGGTGCCTAAATCCCCATTGACACAGCTGGTAAACTACACTGGCAAGCAGGGCAGATTAGCAAGAAATGGCAGTGTGGGGGAATTTAACTCCTGAGCAGCTGTTAGGGACAATATTAAGCTGCTCTGAGCAGCCTGTGGGTGGACATGTACATTCCAGGCATAAATCTTCAGTTTCCCTTTTACTGCATAGGATCTATCTCTTGCCCTTCCATTGCATGAACTGGAGCCACCTCCAAATTACACTCTCAACATATATGTATATACACGTGTGTATACTGTATGTACATGCATTCACATACATATACACACATACAAACACATATACATATATGTATAAATATAAAAATATAAAGATATACATAAATAAGTAAATAAAAGTAATAAATACAATATATAAAATTATTTATATATAAAAGTAATTATTTTAACAATAATGTAATAATCAAGCACATCCCTCTAAACAGAAAGATGCGCTTGATTATCAATGAGCTCTTGTAAGCCAGACAGTGGCCCCCTTCATCTGAGCATCCCTTGCAAAGTTTTTCCAGGAATTCTCCATTCATTTTTGCACAGTCTTGCCACTTTAGGATCATTGCAAGGCAGTGTGTCAGCTCTTGTGAGCAAGAGGGCAGGAAAGATTCACAGTCTCCAGGATTCACATGCAGACCTCAAAACCAGCCGTCACCAAAAGCGGGCAGGAAAAGTGGTTCCAGTAAACTGTCACACAGCAAGCAAGTAAAAGCATTTCCTCCCTTCCCCAGCTCTTAGCATTTCAGCTCCCTGCTTTACAGACTAATTTAGCATTACTACTACAATCTGATGTTGCAAGGCAGCAATCAAGTCTTTGGTGGTAATAGTTTTGTTCAGCATGGAAGATACTCCCCCATCTGATTCCAGGGTATGAGATAGTCCAAGTGCCTTACTACTTACACAAACAGTTTCTTGTCTCTGATGAATAGCTCAATTGCAGAGACACTGGAAAAACACTGGTTTGTAGTGACAAAAAACAAGGATCCAACCCTAGAAGGCAAAACAGAACAGTGGAAAAGTGAGGAAACAACCAGATCAAACACTAGCAGCCTCAGACATCATCGTACCATTAAGTCAGTGCTTTTCCCTGTCCACAGAATGGAGATATTTAATGGTGCTACTTTAAATCTTAGCTGTATCCTTTATCTTCCCTTTTACATCCCCTTTCTACTTATGTGCAAGCCTGACAGAACTGTGGTCCCTTTAGGACCCCTGGCAATTCCATGCTGCAGTGCACTGAGGCTTGTGAACACAACCCTCCTTTGTATTCCAAGTAGATCCCAAGGCCTTCCTTCCCTGTGCCTCAAACCTGACTGCTACAAATAGAACAATTAGCAAAGCCGTGGCTTTTCGTCTTACCGGTTCTGAATGCCACTTCGGTCCAGTTTTACACCAAAAAAGATAGCACCCACAACCAAGGCTAGAATTATGGTCACTGCAATCTGGAAGTGGAAAGAAGAAAGGAAAAGGGAAATCCTTCAGGTAAGTAAAAAAGTTAGGAACTAACATTTTAAAGTCATATGCAGGGTTTATGATTCACACCTGCCTAAAGCCTTGCTCTTGTGAGGCAATATATACCTATGACACACACAATTAAAATCCTTATGACAGTTTTTCAGATTTTATCCTCTTCACTTTTCTACTTCATTCTTTGGCTAGAAGAGTTTAGTAGAAACACACTTATAGAATAACCAAATGAGGCACAAAATTAATAGCACCCTAGAAGATCCCCATGTGACCCAAAGAATGGAGCACTTCCCCCCCACCTCAATCTTCAGTGCAGTAGTCCTCATGCTAAACTGAACTGGAGATTTTTTCCAAAGGCCACAAATGTAGCTGAGCATTTCACTCCACTTACATGGCAGTAGCACAGGACTTTTCTGTTTCCCTATCTGCCTTTTGATTCTGTCCTACAAACTGCAGATTATGGGACTGAGAGCAGCAAGAATCTGAGACTTCTAGCAATTGTTACCTACTTGTGCAATGGAGGCCTGTGGGTTCCTGATGAGATTTTTCAGGGAACGCTTGGACACCCAGTACAGCTGAGTGAGGAATCCATTTGCATAAGTAATCTCATGCTCCTTCTTGGACAGTCTCTGCCTGCTTCCCCGTCCAAGCTCCACTTTCCCCAGTGCTTCCTTTGTGCTCTGATATAGGCTGGAGTTGAGGTATTTCTGGTGCAGCACATCTACCACACTGCTATCCACATTGTCTTCTGCCACTCCATTCCCGCTGCTCACTTCTGAGTGAGAAAAACAAGACATGGCTTGTGATTCCCTATGAACTTGACCTTCAGATATGGCCCATCAATAAGCTCAGCAATTCTAGAAGCTGAAGAAAAAGGCAGAAATGCCCAGACAATTTGAGTTGTTCAAGCCCTTAGCTCTGAATTTAAGAGGCTAGCTTGAGTGAGAAGTTTTTCCTACATTTTTAATCGAACCTACCCAATCTGCCCATCCTTTCTGGCATAAAATGATCATATTCTTGTAACATGGGGCGAGAAAACCTGTGTTTCATTGAATTTGGGTAAAATCAACGTTTAATCTGATTCACATCACTAGAAACTGCTTTACAAAATCTGTTCCTTTATAATCCTTCCGTCAACAATGTGCTACATGAACCCCAGGCACGTATTTTCAAACATTTCACTCACTATATTGATAGAGAATTTGTTCTCTGACAGTTCCAGTCTCTTTCACTGTCCTGTAAATCCAACACTCCTTAGCCTATCTATCTTGTCTTCTTTGCAGCAGCCTCTTATGTGACTGAAAACTTCTGTCAGCTGCCTCTTGAGACTAAGAAGTTCTAGTTTTTCCAATCTTTCCCTCACAGGTTTTTTTATAGTTTTTGGTATTTGCCATTGCTCGCCTATACTACTGAATTGAAAAAATACCTTTAAAAAGTTTTCTGAGCTCCTTAAAGAATCCCAAAACAAAGTATATCTATTAGCAGGAAAATAAAAAAGGATAATGAAATGCCCTTACTCAAGGAAACCCAGAGAATAAAAGCTTGCCATCACCACATACAACTTTCCTTCTATACTAGCCAGCAGTGGATTTCTCCTTCACAATTTACCTTTTCCTGTGTCCACAGGTCTGTGATCTTCCTTGCTTGCTGCCACAGCAGTTGAATCACCATTTATGACATCAAGGAAGAAGTCAGCTGGATTATTGAAGGGTTCACATTCATATCCTAAAAAAAAAAAAACCAGAACAGACCAAACCAAAACCACACATGCAACATGTTTGTAATGCACAGGGCACACCTTAGAAGGTCAGATCTAATACTATATCACTTTTCCATAACCCTGTTACCAGAAAACTTCACTGCTTTTCAAAAGTGTTACTTTATAGCTGTAGATGGGCAGGATTTAGGAGATGGTGAATCCACGGTATCTGAAGAGCTTCAAAGTTGCTTATTCACTGATTTCAGGTGAGGACAAATCTCTAACTTGCTTCTACACAGCTCAGCATGGACAACTCTTGCCTCCTCCCAAGTGTTGTTCAACCACATCCCACTCTAAAAGACCTACAGTCCCTCAGTAGAGCTTCCTGGATGTCTCCTCTACATCCTCCGATATTTCTTCCAGAGGCTTCGCTCTTGTTGGTGTTTCCCTGGTCACAAGGAGGAGAAAGGGCTGTCCAAGGGCAGCTTCTTATAATACAGTTCTAAGTATGGGACAAGGAGGAAATTTAAAAAACCCAAACCCATAGATAGTTCTACAGCTTCCCTGAGAGAAAGGAAGTGGGCTACTAAGAGGAGGAGCAGAAGTCCTGACATTGGTTAGAGCACCTCCCTTAGAGCCAGGGAAAGCTTACAATCTAATGTGTCCATGGCTGCATCTAAAGATTCTAAGTTCGCTCCACATTCTCTCTTCATTATAGTCAGACACCCTCACCCTGCTTACCTGGAGAGAGGGCAGCTAGCCAACAGTACAACTATTAACCCATCTCAAGACACAACATAATTTTGTCCTCTTGGCTGCCCACCTGCATTCAGTCTAGAGCACATTTTTGGATCAATCTGTATGGATTGCTGCAAATCTGCAGGCTGTGGTTCAAAAACCACTGGATCTGCACCAAGACCTGGTACAACTACAAGCATTATCTTGTCTGTTGGACACCATGCTTATACATGTCCAAGTGATTCTTGGCTTTTGTCCTTATGCAAGGCAAAACAAAGGCAAGAGAGAGCCATGCTTTCTTGTCTGAAAATTTTTGGGTTTCTCGATCTGCCTTTTTCCTGTTATAACATAACACTGCTCAGACTGTACGTGTACAGTCTCCAACATCCTAGTGATAGAAAAGCATGGGACTGTTATCCCATGCTAGGGCAAGAATCTACACACAGATTTAACTCATGAGCCAGTTGGTTTTGGTCTTGGCATGGAAGGCTTACCAATAGAACTGAAGTACTCCAAGGCGTGCTTCGCAGGACCGTGGTACAGCACCTTTCCCGACGCCAATAATGTCAGACTGTCAAACAGCTTGAATATGGAGTAACGGGGCTGATGGATGGAAAATATGATGGTTCGCCCTCTTCTTGAGAGCCTGAAATGGAAATAAAACATCTAAGTACACCACACTTCGAATTTCAGGAAGGCAAACCCCAGGTATCCAAATCCAAGACAAATACTTAGCAACTTCTCAGGGTCTTGACCCAGAAAAACCACAGTTCTCCCTTCTCTGTCACTGTGTCAGATGCTGCCTGCAAGGCCTTCAAGACAGCACCCATCATTACAGGAGACCATCACTGCAGTCCAGGTAGCCAAAGTATGATGTTTTCTGTAGCTAGCAAAGTTTGTGGCCACAGCTGTGTATAAACACTCCTCACATGTTTTTTATACCAGACATCAACCTGACTAACTGGAACACTCCTACTGCGCTCAATGGCAGTACCAGGTGTCACTTATCAGGCTGTGGAAGTCTGGCCAGCTGAGATTTCTCTTAGCTCTTCTGCTGAAGACTTACTCTAAAGAAATTTTAAAACAAGTCTTCCTTGAGGTTTGTCAGATGCTCTTTCAAGCGCTTTAGCACTGATGCCCAACAAGGACCCCTGATGATCAAAGACCCACATCCATAAACACCAGAGCAAAGCAACCCCCACAAGCAAAACCAGACAACATGCCACAAACCCAGGAGGAGGATTAGAAAGTCATTCTCATTAAATAAGCCTTTTTCATCCTCCTTGCATGTAACTTTGTTCTAATTGTCAGAAGACAGTTCATCTCCAAAACACTGAGACACTGAGCGTAAATCTGCAGGTGAAATCTTACTTGAGTTCAAGATTGCTGTCGGGAGTGGGGGGACCCTTTGTAATAGATTCAGATGGAAGGCCAAGAAATTATGATTACAAGACCTGACCTCCCAGTCCACCCCTCGTTGTGGCAAAGGGAAGCTGTCCAAGCTACATCTGCTGTTTGGGCTCAAATCCAATGCTTGCTGTGGAAAGATTCCCATAAACTTAGAACGGCTTTGGAAAAGACCCAAACAAATAATTTACCACCACTTCTGAGTCTATTTGTCTTGCTTTTTTTTTTTTTTTTAAGAAGAAGCACTGTAGTTACTCAGTCATAAGAACATTCCTTTTTCTACTAATGAGTTGACAACCAAATTGCAACACAGCCCTGAAGAACTGACTCTTACTTCTTCAGAAGGATGAGGACTGCATTGGCTGTGCTGGCATCAAGGCCAGTTGTTGGTTCATCCAGAAAAAGGACTGGTGGCTCTGTGATGAGCTCCATCCCAATGTTGGTTCTCTTCCGTTCCCCTCCAGACACTCCCCGGATCAATTCAGTTCCTACCTGCAAGCAGAAGAAATCAGATATTTGCAACAAGACCCAGTCAGGACATGCTCTGGAGTTGTGGGCTTTCCACACCTAGCAGCCATTTTCATTTTCAGAGTCCCTTTAATGAACTCGAGGGCCAGCAGCAGGTGAGCTTGACTCAATGTGAGGGACTGTGTAGGTGTGGTAGGCTGAGCCTGGTATCCAGAGGTACCAGGTGCCTTATGACTTCAGGGAGCAAGGATGACACTGACAAGGAAGAGATAGAGTGAAGCCACAGCATTCAGAGGAGGCATCGGTGTGCAGGGATGCCTTTTTTGGTAGCTTGCCTGTTAATACAAGCTCTGCACAGAACTTTTCCATCAAAGACCAGTATTCCATCCCTTAGAGCTTTCAGAAACGAGAAAACAATTTCCTTGTCTTGTGCCACAAAGCCAGGAAGTGACTGAACAACTTTCCAAGATGCAATGACTAAGAGACTCTTTCCCTTCCGAATTTATACAACATGCTGGACGTGGTCCAAAATCTTCCCCTTTTAGTAGCAAATACAAATACCTCTCCCCAAGCTCCCTCCTGAGCTGGAGACTGACTTCTTGCATGCAATATGCTTTAGTCAGGTTCCTGTTCAGCTTCCTGTAACTGCACTACATACACCATACTGCCCAGAGACAAGTCGTTCAGTTTCCAGAGGTAGTATGATTTCTGAGAAAGGTGTTCTTGCTGCTCACCTTAGCATCAGCCACTTTGCTCAACCCCAGCTCATTGATTATCTGGGTGACTCGCTCTTCCTTCTCTTTAATGGTGATGGAGCTGGGGAGTCGCAGAGCAGCAGAGAATTGCAGGTTCTCCCTCACCGTCATCGTGCCCATGACAACATCATCCTGAAAGGACAAATGGACAGTTGGAAAGACTCCTCAGCTGCCTCAGTGGGCACCAGAGACCCTTAGTGGCAGTTACTGGATAAGCTGTTTGCAGACCACAGTGGAACCCGGACTGAAGGACAACTTCCCCTTCAAATTTTGCATGACATGAAATTCAAAGTTCTTCAGTAGCAGTCAAGGGGAGAGTGCAGCTCTGCAGGCCCCACAGCTTACAGCAAGCACCACCTCAGCCTGCTTTCAGGCTGAGAAGTTCAAGTGCAGACAGTGGCACTTTGTACAGCATTTTCTTACTAGCCGAAATGAGGCAGAGCAGGTAGTGATTTTGTAGTTAAACTTCTGTCAGTTCAGTTGGAGCCAAAGGACATTGTCAGTGCTCAGTGTTCAAGGTAGAGACATGCAGGGAATCACCCTGGTCAGCTCTGTTCCCCATTACAGGCCACACCTCGCTGTGGTCCAGAGCACCTGGTGAGTTCAGCTGCCAAAAAGGAGCTTTCCCCAGCTCCTCACTGGCAGCGGTTTCTCAAAGAAGCAAGAATATTGCACCAAGATGCTCCTGCCATGTCTCAGCCATGTGTAACTCTTGGACCTAAGACTTTATTCTAAGGGTTATAAAAGCTTCAACAGTCATGCGCACTTTGAGGGAGAATCAAATCTATCCAGCTGACAGACCTGGGCAGCCTACAGCAACCTGCAACAACCATGAGCCAAACAGATTTATCATCAGGTCCATTCAGAGCTCCATGCCTCTCCATCACTCCCACTTTGGTATTTGTAGCAATTCTGTATCCTACTATATGATGAGAAAAGGGCTGTAACACAGGGTAGCTGCTGAGAAACATGCCTGTTACATTAGGCATCTTTGGAAGACATCCTCTAAGCTGCAGGGCAGCAGCTTCTTGCCTAATTTGGGACTCTGCCCACATCAAATGTAGTGCATCACTAGCACAAACGATATACCAGTCAACCATGTTTGGTACTGGAGTTAACAGAGGAAGACAAGAATCTGCTGCTTTGCTGCCTAAGATGGTTTAGGCATTTCATACCTTCCCTTCCCACAACCCCTCAGATTCTGACCCTTGCCTCCCATTCTCCACTCTCAGATCCACCAATACAACTGTTGGGTCACTACACTGGAAACCAAACTGTGAATTTAAGCTTAATACCAAACATAACCAACAGTGGGATGACACCTTCACTCTCACAGCACGAACAGAGAGACCACCAGCAGTTTTATAGGGATAACATATGACAGCATGCCTATATGCTTATCTGCTTAAAAAAATCCTATAATTATGTATTTAGGACTTCAGTGTTGTTTGTAGTTTTTGGTCCATCTTTATTGATCCAGGAAGTACTGCATGGGGTGGGAAGGGGGAAAGACCACGTAACATTTCACCAAGTCGCTTATCATTTTAAGGTAATGTTTGGTTGCTTTGGACATTTAAAAGACAAATGTCTCCAACTGGAACCACTTTCAAGAAACTTACTGGCTATTCATCAGCCACAGAGGGTTTGGGGATCTCTGACCTGCAGGATCAAAATTCAGCACCAGTCTCATCCCACAGATCCTTCCAGAGCCCCCCAGCTGGCAGCTTTCAGCTGCCTATGTCACATCTGACTGCAGTCAGAGCCCTGGACTGCTTCCAGATTTGGCTGCTCATACAGCTGCCAAGAATCCCCTTCTCCCCAAGTTCCCCAGGGCTTTGAGGGTCTATTATTGGTCCAGGCCTCCACCCACTTCCGCAGATTCAGCTGGCTTTTCCTGTCTCCGAGTGGAATGAACCTCTGTCACAGCCAGCTAGAATCAGAGGAAGAACAGCAGGGATCTATTTATTTCCTAGAATTATTGTCTGTTAGTTTGAAGGTACTTCTGCCAGCTAGAACTGCTTCTGAGTTTAACAACAAGAGATTTTGGGTGTCATGGGTTTTTTTCCTCCCTTTCAAAAAAAATCTTTGCTAGCACTTCAGGGCAGAGTCCAAAGGACAAGTCACAGTAGCCCAGCAGTTTGGGCACCCATGTGGCTGTGGGAAGACAAACACATCTGTACTTGACTAGGTTGGAGTAAGAGTTTGATCTTGTCTTCCACATCCCAGATAAAAACAAAAAACTGTAACATCTGAGTTATAAGATTAGGAGATACCTAAATTACCTAAACTAGTAGTTCATGTTTCCTCATCTTATGTGGTTTCCATCACAAGGTCTCCCAGGCCTCCAGGAAGGCAGTTACTCACCTGCACAACATATCCCGAGATGCACTTGAAATTCGGAGGTTGTGGGATGCCATCTATAAGCACTTCTCCAGACAGACCTGCTGGGTCCTTTCTGGCAGCCAGCACATCTAGGAGACTTCAGACAAACACCAGGCATTAGGTTTTGCAATAACTGTTGCTTTTACCCTTGACTGGGTAAGCACCAGCCAGGACTGAGTTACAGCCTGCTCACAGCGTGCTGCAAACCAGAGGGCACAGGAAGGGGCTTCCCCTACTCCGCAGGCTTTAGCTCTTTGTCGAGAAAGTCTGGTGTACATCCAGGATTTTCCAGCACACGGTGTGCCACAGCAGTATGGCAGTGTACAGACGCACACAATTCAAAACAGTCAACCCCCTACAGACATAAACTTGGTCTGTGTATTTACAGATAACCTCAAATGCACGGAGACAAAAGCACCCTGCTGAGTTGTTGCAGGCTGCTCTCCAGGCAGGGGAGCACAGAACTAACTCCTCTGATCTCAAGGAAATTAATCCATACGGGTATAAACAAGACAAGAGTTAAGATTAATTCTAGAAAGTAATTTTTTTAATGTATCACTGGATTCTCCTTACTGCCAATGCAGAGGCCAGCCTGTCTGCCAGATAAGTAAATTGCCCTGATGAAGTGCTGCTCTTGAAAGCATCCTGATTAACCAGCAGTCTCCTTAGAAAAGAAGATCAATGGTCACCACAAAGACACACCTGTGTGAACCCTGGCCATATTTGCAAGTGTCTGACATTCTTAAAGTCAGAGAGTGACAGAGAGCTCTCTTACCGCAGGAGAGAGAACAGCATTAGCACTGGATGGAGATAATCTACATGGTATTTCTCTGTGCCTTCATCCAAACAACTTGAGCATGTGTGCACCCCCACCAGCAGGCCACAGCCAAGTTGGGGTAAGGATCCAGAGCATCCCACAGACTGTATTACACCATATTCCTGTCAGTTGTCAGAAAGTGGTCTGGCCTAGCAGCTTCAATGAAGTCTTCTTGCAGGGAGTTCAAGAGGGGGTGACAACTTCCATGCCCCAGGGAAGCTTGTACCCCATCCCCACCCCATTACCAGTAAGGACAGAGCCTACATCTGAGCTCCAGTCACTCCAGTTCTGCCTGGTATCTCAACTCAGGCCACCACCAAAGATGACTGCAGGATTACAGAGCACCAGCTGGAGCAGATGAGGGGTGTGACACAGTCACAGTGTAAGAACTTCAGCAAAGCTGACAGAGGGGCAGGAGGTCAAACTGCATCACCAGATTTCTCAAAGGTATGCAAAGGTCTAAGCATGCAGATACCTCACATCTCCCCTAACCCTCAGAATCCCAAATATCCTTTGAACAGCTGACTGTCCATTTAAAGGAGCAGAAGGTACTCACGAAGATTTCCCACTCCCCGTTGGCCCCAGGATAGCATTCAAGCCTGGTTTCATAATGCCACTGGAAGAAGGAAAGAGTTGTTTACAAATAAGGACATTTACAAGGACCATCCATATGCAGATTTAAGTATACATGAGATGTGAACAAAATGCTGTTGAAAGAAAAACTTCAGAGATTAAAAACTTCTTAAATCTGAAATCAATAAGCATTTTTCCTTTCTGTCCCAGACTGCCATTCAGAACAGAATCAGAACTGGACATAAAAAGCAATCTACAAAAGACAGAAATTAAACGTCTTCCCTGCTCAGCTGGGTCTTGAAAAGAAGCAACAACTGCTCTTTATTGCTCATTTCCTTTGACTGCACTTTGAACTATAATTAAGGGAACCCTCAGATCTTCTGGCAGTAGAGTTCTCACAAGTTTGGTCATAATTTGCTCAGGTCAATAACTGAAACTGCTTCAGCCATATCCCAGCTATTTTGCCTAAAAGCAAATCAAGTGCTCACATGAACTGCTGACTGGCAGGAGGGCAGTCATTTCTGTACCAGCACAGCTGGATCTGGAAGGTGACATGAGGTCACTGGTTCACAGCAGCAGATTAATTCCAACCCTCTAGTATTTCATTTAAGCAAACACTTACTTAACATTATGAAGGATCTTCTTTTCCACAGTTTTCCGTTTACCAAAAAAGCCACTGGACTGTTTAACGGAGTACTGGATGTTATGGAAACTCACAACAGAGCCCCGAGGAGATCGGAGGGACTCTTGTGTTGGAATAGAACGTCGGAAATTGCCCGCTCCTTCCTCTTCTCCAACAGAAATAATGCTGTGATCAAATGTGTCTGACATCATGTCCTTGTTACACAGGTCAAGCTCCACTGCATGGAGATTTCTGACGTCACTGTTGTTTTGAGCAGTTCCCATCTGTTGACACAAAGAGCACAGAAATACACAGGGAAGGAGACACGTGAACAAAGATTTCTCCAGAAAGTGTCTTGGAAAAGCAAGTTCACACACACCACACCAATCAGTACACATGCCAAGTTTCCAAAAGGATGGACATCCGTACCGGAAGACATCAGTAGTCCCCAAAGCCATGGAAACCCACACATTTAGAACTAACCTTTAAGAACAAGAAGTATGTTCTTGAAGTAAATGATGCTTGCTCAAAGAGCATCTAATGAGGCAAAAACATGCCCACCTATGATGGTCTCCATCTTCTGCAACACAGTCAGGACTACAAATGGAAGCTGTTACCACTTAAAGAGACTCAAGCTCACCTTCTTCAGTCATAACATAATCCCCCTACCCCCCAACAAAGCCAGCAGAGACAGCCTATTAATGAATCCATATGAAGAACCACAGCAAGAAAAATGTTTGTGTTTATAAAAATGAAGGCCAGTCACATGCACCTTGTTTGTTGCGCAAGTCTGTTTCAGAGATATCAATGTGATTAACATAACAATTACACGTGCTAAAAATTACTGTGATGCTGGGGAAAGCCAAGGTGCTCACCAGATCAAAAGAACAAGGAGAAAGATCTGTCCACAAATCCATCCATTGCTAGTTACTTGAATTTTGTGTGAAGGTAGATGTATCCCACCAACCAGCCCTTTTCTACCACCTGCACTTCTTTCCTCCCAGGACTGAGAGGGTGATAACTAGTAGGGCACCACTATAGCAGTAGTAGATTTCTCAGGGAGAGATAGTCACCCCACTAGGAAACCGGAGCTATAAAAGCCAGGTTTAAGGAAACGGGAATTGTCCTTTCCTCTCTGCATCTTCCTATCACTGAGAGCTCAACAAGTTGCAGAAGATTTTTTCCTATGTAAGTAAAATAAAAATGATGGGGCAAAGGAAGGGTTGTTTAGTTTGGACTCATACTGAACTCCAAGGCTAGTCACCTCTGGGAATCACTTGTTTATGGGAGACAACATAGGATATGCTGGTTACATCAGCAAGAGATGGCTTATATACTTGAAAGGTTGCACAACAGATGATGTGAAAAAAACTCAACAGTGACACTAGGGACAAAGACCTTGTTAGACTTTCGAACATTTTTCTTGTATCTGTCCTGGCTAGGTTCTGTGGTTTAATTGACCGTACACCCTTTTATGCAGGTTTTCGTAAAGCTACCGACTAGCACTGGCAAGCGGGTGTGTGCACGGGCGGGAGGAGGATGAGAAAAGTCTAGCAGAGGCTACAGGTAGGCTCCGAGGCTACAGGTAGGCTCGGGCTGCAGCAGCACCTCACCAGCAACGCCCCTCTGTCTCCCACCCACAACCCACGGTCCGGTTTCGCCACTAAGCCAGAGCCGCGACCCGACCCAGCCGACCACGCTCCGCTCTCGTCGCGCAGCCCCGGCCCCGCCAGGAGCCCTGCTCGGCCGCCCCCGGCCCGGCCCGGCCCGGCCCAGCCCATCCCAGCCCAGCCCGGCCCAGCCCGGCCCGGCCCGCGCCGTTACCTCGAGGCTGCCGCGGCGCTCAGAGTGGCGGCGGTGCTGCCTTGGCGGCGCTTTATAAGCGGGTCCGAGCGGCGGGTTACATAAAGCAGCGGCAGGGAGTGCCGGCGGTGTCACGCAAACCCCGCCGGTCGCGGCGAAGGCGGCGGTGATGGAGCTCCGCTCCGCGGGCGGTGCGACCCCCGGGGCGGGGCCGAGCCCGGCTGCGTGAGGGCCGCGATGCGGGAGCGCTCCCCCGCCGGCGGCGCTGGGCCCGGGGCGCCGTGTGCCGGGGAGCCGCGGGTTGCCGGCGCTGTCAGCCCGCCTTCCCGGGGCGGGGAGAGCAGCGGGGCGAAGCCGCGGTGATCGCTCGCTGGGAGCCCCCGACGCGGGCGGCCGGCGTTGGACACGAGGAGCCCGGGGAAATGCCCGCGGGCCCGGCGCAGGAGGGACGGACAGGGAGCGGGAGGCAGCGCCCACTGTCCCTCCCGCCCTCCCACCTCCTGGAAAGGTCATCGCCCCCGGGGCACGGGTCCAGTCCAGCCGGGTCAGCTGGGGCCATTGGCAGCCCTAGCAGCCCTTCCCAGGGGGACACTGCCACTCCGATCACAGCCCTTCCGAGGCACTGGGCTCCTTGGTGGGCCCAGAGCGGGTCAGGACAGCCTGCTGGGATGACTCGTTGTCCATCAGGTTGCCTCTCTGTGCTGCCAGGTGTTCCCAGCTAGGAGAACGTGTGAAATCAGGAATGTCGGATTTCCTTCAGTTTGTGGTCAAGCCGTGTCCTTGTCTTCCCATTTCCAGGCACTACTGTCTTGATAAATAAGCTCTGTCTCCCCAGGTTCCTTGATGTTGGGCATGCAGGAAAAGCCCAATTTTATGGTTTATAAATATGATTTATGGCAAAGCTGTCAAGTCATATTAATTGCCTCCAGTTTGACTACCCTGCTGCTCTGTACAACTTTGTTTTTTTCTTACTACACGTTTTGCTAGATCAATTTAAGGCTCAACTAGGGTGAAATATACCCCTAGCTATCTGATCAATAGCAATAATAAAAACTTGAAGGGGTCACCTCTTCCTTTTCCAACACCTGCCTCCCTCTGGTTATGTTGTTTTACTCAATGCCATTGATGCATTAGGCAGAAGACAGCCACATCCTATGAAGGTGCATTGCTTTGCAGGGCTGGCAGAAATCAGCAGGTGGGTTTATGGGGGTATTGAAATAGCCCTAGAGCTCTCTCAGAAGAGCAAGTTTTGCCATAGGTACACCAAGGACCAGGCTTGCTGAATGTTATCTTCAGTCACTTTATGGGTCAGAAGTGGACTTGAATTCATGCTTCCTATGTGATTCAACTTCCTCTTTCGAGGAAAATCTGCCTACATTGAAGACTTTTGCCCTAGTGTTTCACCAAGCATGCACATCTCTGTCTCCAAAAATATTTCAATCCTAAATACTCACTACCCCTCAACAAGCTGCAGAGTCAATCTTCTCTTGTCATGTGCCTGGAGCAGTGAGACAAACAGAGCCTGTGTGCTTGGGAACAAAGGTGAGCATTTTCTGAGTCATGAACTTGCTGCTCCACATAGTGCCTGCACAGTGATGCAGGAGAACAGCTCACTCAAGGAGCACAATTAAAAGTTCAGGTTATTCTTGACAGCTTCAGTTGCACATCTGCTCCTCAGACAAAGGTGGTAGGTGCCTTCATGCTGGTAATTTTGGAAAACGCTACTGCTCCTCCCACACTTCGTGGAATGGAAAATCCACTTCTCTGTCCCCTGTACCTAAGCTCATCCCAACGACAAAGAAATAAGGAGAGACCCCAGATACGAGGAGGAACTAAATCTGCCAAATACAGTATCTGGCTGGAGGCTCTGGCTTTTCTCTGGCCCATTCTCCAAGCAGCAGTCTTCTAGGCTTCTTCAAGGAGAGCCTGTTTCATCTCCCACCCCAATTAGGAGTACTTTTCAACTATATCATGTTACTAATCCTGTTATCTAGCTCATGCTGTTGCTGAGAGAGGTTTCTGCCAGTACAGGGATGAAAAACATTGGCCAGGGCTGTAGTTATTTAAGACAAATACTCACAAGACTGATGACAGCCTGATGTTACTGTACTTTTCTCTTGCCCACCACTCTACTACTGAAGTTTTAAAGAAAAAGCTATCTAAATACAGCAGCACTGCATTGCTTGATCATATTATTAAAGACAAATACAGATGCTTCTATCATGCTAAGCCTAAACTGCAGCGTGTTTTATGGATAATCAAACATTCTGGAGGAGCTCTGAAGGTACGTGTCACTGATGGCAGATATCAGCAAATGTCAGCTTCAAGTGTAGTCTGTAGACTGTTGGGTGCCAGCACTGCTTTGTGCTCCTCATCCACTGAGGGGTATTTGCCCTGTAAACTGCCAGGCTTTGCTGCAGATTAAAGGATGTGGTCTTCAAAGAAAGACACCAAAAGCATCAGCCCAATGTAAAGCTCTAGAAAGCACCAAGCTACAATGCCCTGGTGCCTTTACTGACTGACATTAAACAAATAATGCTATAGGCTTTGAATTAATATGTTGTGATAGCAAGGAAAGAACAGTTTCTGGGTCATGTTTCAGATCTCATGCAGGTTATAGCACAGGTTTGAGATCTTTGCTCTTGCTTCTTTAGCTCCTGCTGCCTTGAGCCTCTGATTTGGCTGCCACTACAGTGTTGCAGAGCAGGAGGGACCATGATACCATCCTGGGCACGGGGGAAGGGATGTAGCAGAAAGTGAGGCTTTGAGGAGTCCTGCTGTTCCTCCACTGCTTTCTTCAGGGTGCTGCTCTCATTGACCTGAGGATCCAAGGTGTTTTTTAATCCTACCTAATGCTGAATTTCATAAAGCTCATAAAATATTTCAGGGACTTGAACCAGCAAGAGAATGCACAAGAAATATGTCCAGAAGGAAATGTATGATGATTAGTACTATTGCCTTCTCTACTGCATGCATCAATAAGCAGATCCCAATGCTTACTGTATAAAAGCAGCTCTGAGATCAATGCAGAAGATGGCAATATCAGACATGGTGCTTGAGTGATAGTTCCTGGGCTCTTCTTTTCCAAAAGCTCCAGTAAACCATTCCAAAAAACACACCCTGTACAGATGTGTACACGTGCTGAATCTGCTGCATCTATAAATTCACCACCCTAGGCACAAAAAAAGTCTTGTTGTGCCTTTTCCACCCTGATTGCTCATCATGTCAAAACTAGTGCTGACTGGCCTCCCTTACTTGGTTAAAGTGCTGCTTGCCTTGGGGAAGTTGACTTTTGCAAGACTTGCAGATTATGTAGAAGAAACATAATCTGATTCTGTCAAGTTTTGTTAATCATTTAGTCCATTATCTGAATTCATAGTAGCACTAAATCCTTAATTGGTTAAAGATAAGAGAGGGTTCAAGCAAATCTAAAAGTAAAGGAAATCAGTATTTAACTAGTACACTACACTGAGATATCATAGGCTTCATTTGGGCAGAAATCATGAATTATTGAACTACAGGCCAACAGAATTACTCACAGGTATTATCTGGTAAAGCAAGTAATCAGCTAAGAATGCAATAGATAAAGGGCCTAGTGTATCTAAACCACCATGGCAGTTCTTCAGGGGTTAAAAAGATGACATCAGAAATGTGCTCAGATTTTTATCACTCCTACTGGCTGCTGTTAGTAATGTGTTCAGGAGCCTGCTAAGGAGAAAGAAAGCTCCCATGTCCTCTTTAGCCAAGCAGGTCTGGGAGAGGCAACAGTCACGACTGCCCCATAGTATTCTCAAGCCTTTAGGACAAAGCCTGGGACTTCAGACCAAGAAGTGCACCAAGCACTGAGACCACAACACACAATCCCCAGTACAATTTTCTCCCACACTCAACCCAAGCTCCTGTGCAGGACTCCTTCAAGTACAGTTTGTCTTGCTATTTGTGAGTCAGGAATGGGTGCTCCATCCTTCTGCTTCCCTTTTGAGGGCCTCAGTGCCTGCAGGAGGCTAACAGGATTAAAGTGTGTTTTATCTGTCCCAACTCAGCTCTGCAGAGGTCAGTTCCCTTGCTAGACATGAATGTTGACATACACTTTGTTACGTAGGCATTTTACCTTCTTCCTCAGGAGCAAAGTCCAGGCTGCCCTATGAGACATTCCTAAAAACTGTTTAACTTTTATCCACTCCCAAAGCCTGAGCTGCTGCCATTAGGATTTGTTGTGGCAGCCCTGAACACATTCAGTCCTTTTTTTTTGCAGTAGGTGCTGTACACCCAGAATCGCAGAGTGTTCTTCCCCCAAGGGACAGTACACAACAGTAAGTGTGAGATACTATTATAGAAAACACCTTGCATTCTGGAGAAGGAGAGATAAGAAAATAGCTCTGTCTCATCCATAACTCTCCCCTTCTTTTGTGCCTTTCTAGAGGCCCACCAGTGTTATCTGACCTTGACAGAGAACTACTGTGCCACAACATAGGGCAGAGCATCACAGTAGGTGAAAGTGCAAAGGCTCAGAAATCTCAGCTGTCCCCTACTCTGATGAAGACTGCAGGAAAATCACATTTGTAAACAAGCAAACTGAGGAAGAAAAGCAGGGAATCACCAGGTAGCAAGTGTTATCAGAGATAACCCAAAACAGAAAGCCAGACTAAACGTTTGGATTTTTGTCTTGAAGATGAAGGCAGTAACAAAGAGGAGAACAAAGAGAAGGAAGCGCTTGGTTGCACAATTCGCCCAGTAATGCCACAGGAAAAAGCAGAGCACTCTTAAGCTACTTATGCCAGAGTTCTTTGTACTCACCTTCCATCTGGCCTCAATGGTTATGTTCCATTATGTCCTAGCTCATCTCTATATATGGCTATCTTTTTCAGTAAAGCCACTGTCTAGTGTTTGTCTTGGCCAGGGCATCTCAGGTTTTTTTACTGTGTTGCTCTGCTCCTCTCCAGACTTAATTTTTCTCTCCTCCATTGAAAATGGCTGTGTAAGTGGAGATGACAAGTGCACACAAAAGGGGCAGAGGGAGCTCAGAGTCATCCAGGAGCCACTGAAGGCCAGTGAAGTGTCCTAGAGCTGGAGGTAGTTCTCTGTAATCAGGAGAGGTAGGGGGAGTAGAGAGTCACAACAGAAATGCTAAGATAGGTCTGAGTGGAGAGTAACAGAGGGTCTGGGTGTAGAACACCAGGAGTGGCAAGTGTTGATGGCACTGAGCTTAGCTTCTCACCAGGACAGCAGCACAGCTAGGGGTAGCTTCTCCAGGCACTCAGAGTGGGAGAGAAGGGGCAATAAGTAAATCTTAATGACTCACAGAGGAGGGACCAGACAAGAAATTGAACACTGTCATCTGCTAAAACCTGTGAAAAGACACATTTATAAACAACCCATGGTCATCAGGCTAAGGACGTAGGAGACATGAGAGGTCTCTAGCTAGTGTTCTTTGTTCTGTGTCGTGACAAGGACCCTGACCACAGCACCTGGACATAGGTCCTGGTGCCCAAATGCTGAACAGTTCATTTGGGCATATCTCTCCTTCCTCATGAGTATTTGGTAAGAGAACAGAAGCAAGTGCAATCTCTTCTGGTTTACAGTAAGGGCACTGTATTCTCTTCATAGTAAAGAATGCCTGTTGGTGGCATGGCCTCTCCTGGGCCTGAACAGAATAAAACTCTTTGAGGCAGAAGAGGCAGTATTCCTGAAAGAATTCAGAAAGCCTACCATCTCTTGTTGCTGTAACACTTGTCAATTATGTGGGAAACTGAGAAGAAGCTCTGCCATTTTGTCTGTCTCAGGAGTCTTTGTATGTGCTTTCAAAGCCTGCTCTCTGTGAACTCTAGACATGTCTGAACAACCTGGGTGGTTTGCAACATTACAGCAATATGTCTGCATGTGTGTGTGTGCACGGATATGGAGCTTTTCTCTCTGAGCTTGCCCTCCACTGTTATTTATGATGCTTTTTGCAGAAGGGGACCCAACGGGGAGTCACAGCCAATGGCAACAATCACTTGGGATGGCTTCCCAGTCCCTTCTCAGGCAACACAAGCAAAGCCGGCTTCAAGTTCCCACTTTGCATGTTGCTCTGAGTGGCTGTTTCTTAGGCTACTGGGCCTTCTGGCACCTAGAGGTGAATGTGCCATCAGAATAAGAATTGGTATCTTCTGGGGACGGCAGTGGGCAGGAAACAGCACGATCCAGAGCTGTTTGGGACATGCTGTGCTGTAGAGCCCCGTTACACTGCCATGCACACAGGCTCTCTTGGTAACTTGCTATGGCACGCCTCAGCAAAACTGGCTGATTCAGGCTGGAGACCCATCGCTGAACAGCCATTGTTTTGTTACTTGAACTTTTGCACTCCTTCAGCACTCTTCAGCCAGGGCTGGGCTTTATCTCACCACACCTCGCGGGGCTGGCACTCTTTTGTCACCTGCCTGAGTGCCTGGCATGTGTGCAGCATGGCTGGCTGGCAATGAGCTACGCCTGGCATTTGCCACCTCTGAAAACGGGCCATGAGCAGGGCTTCAAGCGCTGAACTGTGCCATGTCTCTCCAAAACCCGGCACATTCACGTTATCATAGCCCTTAAACTCTGAGCCCAGAATGGGGGCTGGACCTGGCACTCACTGAAATTCCTCCTACTTTTACTGCTCTCACAGTCCCAGGCTCCTTGCTTTCATGTTTGGAGACCCGGAATTTGGGTTTCTGTGACCAGTAAAAGGATGGGAGATCATCTGGGCTTGTAATCAGCTAGATCATCAGGTGCTGGCTACTGTCCTCTCCTTTTCACTAGTTTCTGTTAAACTCTGAATACTGATAGTTGTTCCCTGGTGTTGCTCTTTTCGTTCTAAGTGACTCCTGCTAGGGTGTGTCTGTACAACAGACAGGGGCAGGGCATCCTCTAGCTCACACCCTTCTGTGCTAAAGACTGATCAGTTAGCAGCAGATCTAAGCTAATAATAGCACTCACTAAGAACTTTTCACAAGAATGAAAAAAAAGAGCAAAACCTGTACAAACCCTTTTTACAGGTTGTAGAGAGAATTATAACCTGCCCAGACTGATAAAGCTTGCAACAAAGACTCAAGTGTGAGGGTCTAATAGGATACATTACCTATTGGAAGCCATGGATTCTGCTTCTGTCTTTTCTCTGTCACCACGAAGGAATTTTTCTGTATCTCAGTTTCTCTCAGTAAAACAAATGACAGATTTGTTTCTGGCCTCCTTTGAAAATGGAAGAGTAGGTGCAAAGGGTTGTGAGTAGTGCTGACTGACATCTACTGGTAAACCAAAACAGGCTGATACGGTAACTAGAAGCTTGGCTGTATTTGTTGGGGGTCAGGGGATTTATGTTTTCCTGTTAAACATGAAAAGTTGGGCTTGCTCGTTGTTAAGACTATGGCATCATATTCTTGGAGAGACACAGCAAAGAGACGTGACCGGGAGCTTTCCATGCTCATGGCCTCAGCTGCTTGGGGCTGCTTATTGCCAGATGCTCGAGCCTCCTCTCAGACATCACTGCCATGCCCTTCCCTGCACACATCCAGGAATCTCTCTCTGCCTCACTTGTACTTTGAAATCATGGCTAGGACACCGCTTCCTTCCCCCTTGGCTCTAAATCAGGGGCACACACAGCACCTACCAGAGTGGGCCTCAGACCACATCCACTGCTAGTGCCAACATAAATAACAATGATAACTGCTGATATCTCTTCAAAGCATTTTATACTTTTCCAAGCCTCTTCCCAAAGATTTTAACCACTTCAAGGCACAACTGGCACAGTGTAGTTTGGAGGGCTACCCTCTGCATATTGAAACAAAACATGCACCCTTTTTTGAAGGAAAAATACTTTACTTTCCCCATCAGACATATATCATCTAAATAAGATCAACTTCTGATGGGAGGCCTGACAACACATAACTGAAAAGAGAAGCTGTATGAACTTAGCATTTGGTGTATTATGTTATTTCTTAAGCAGCTTGATAACACAATTGACAATTACACAAAAGCAAATGCTGGGGACAAGTAATTTCCTTGCCCTCTCTAGGACTTATCGTATACATGACAGCACAGACAAAGAACAGACAAGGCACAGTGGCAAGAAGATGTATAAGAAAGAAGAGATTAATGCAGGCACAGGCACATGCCAGTAACAGTTGTTTTACAGTGATAAGCACCAGCACTACTGAAATCACAGCACAGGGGGAAGTGGTCTTTCTGCCAGGGAGGGGGAAAGGAGCTGACCTGGGAGACCACTACAGCCTGCAGTTCTCATCTGATCCCAGCCAGAGCTGCTTTAGGGCTCCTCAGCATGGCAGGCTGACTGCTGCCCCCCAAGTCCAAGGGAGAGGAAGCTGCCAGGCTGTTCTTGCCAGAAAGGGAAAGCCCTGGCAAGCTGGGCAGGAGTCTCCTGCATTTACCACAGACAGGCAGAGTGAGAGGCAGACATCTCTCCCAGCTGCAATAGTCCTGTGGAGACTCCCATGCTCTCCCTTTGCAGGGGAAAACTGTCTTCCCAGGTTTCAAGCATGAACAAACACTGCACGTGAACATTAGCATTTTGTTTCTCTTGCTGCCCTAAAGAGCAGACTCAGTGCCTGGGAGCTGGTTGCCTGAGACTGTTGATCCCTGTCCCATGGATCAGAGTTCAGCTGTCACACCTCTGTGCTTCATCTGCCTTCCCGGACAGCTATGGGAATCCCCATGCAGAAAGCAGCAGGGTGGTGAAGGTTATCTTCTGGTGTGTAGTGCCAGGTAGGGCTCTTACAGTGTGCTGCTGTGGCTGCAGCATCCCTGCCTCAGTGGGGCTGGTCTTGGGGTTTGGCATGGCTCAGAAGGGGAACAGAAACACTGGGCAATGCAGAAAGGGAGGTCCTGAGTCATCATCTCTATTGAACAGAGCAGCTAAACAACACTCTCCCTTGTGAGAAATCCGAAGCTTTGTAAAGCCACGCTTTACAGATAATAAGATTTACCTTCATTTTCTTGGCAGAACCTGATTTCAGAATCCTGTTATCCTCACAGTAGATATTGCTGGGTTAAGGAGCTCAGCCTCAGCCAGCAACATACTTTGCACTGACTACTAGCACAGGTTCAGCCACCTGAAGCACAGTTGCTGCTTGGATCTCTCCCAGAGTGCCAGACTTAGTTCCTCACAGATCAGCATCCCAAGCATTTGATATCTGTGCAGTAATACAGACTCAGAACCTCATCCAGTAATTTGAGTCCATGGAAAAGGCAGACACTCTTTCAGGAACCTCAAAAGAACAGCAATTTTTTTTTTTTTTTTACTTTGCAATTATGCCTTGGTATTCATAGTCTGCTCTTGAGCCAGGATCTAAAACAAGGTCATGCAAATTAATTTGTAAGAACCTTCCTCTATGCCTTTCAACACACAGAAGACCTGATGAGTTGACTACAAAGGGCTGTGTGCACTATTTGAGCCCATTATAGAACACATAGTGCCTCTGTTCAATTACAATTTAGCATAAGAATTTTCTGTTTAATTAAAATTTGTAGGGAAAAAAAAAAAACTATTTCAGGAAGTTCTCCTGACACGCTGTTTTCTTCTGAATAAGAGAATAGCTTCAATGCAGAGAGGAGGAGGAAGTAAGCAACACCATTGTTCTGTTTTCAGCTAGAAAAGCTGAAGGTAAGAAGTTTTGCGCAATTCTGAATTCGATGGAACTGGAAGTCAAGAACCATGGCTATATCTCACAGGTAACTCTTGTCCCCAACAGCAGGAGCAGCTGATGATGGGAAGTGAGTCATGACATCCTGCAGTTCCTGCCTCCACAGCTCTGAAATCTATGCTCCCTGAGGGCTGGGCAACAAACTCCTCACAGCTCCTGCTGGGCCCTTGTAGTTGAATGATGCTCTCCTTCAATTTTCCAAGAATATCTTGTGTCTGTGACAGCCCTGAAGCCTGGCCATCTGAGGACAGGGCTCATCCTGAGGTCCTTCAGACACTGCCAGAGAGGCTTTTCCCAGAATGCAGTGACACATCCATTGTAAAAAAGGTGGCAATACAAGATGCCCCTGCACAAGGTCCCCACTAAGCCTATCGGTGCATAGCACACTAAACAGTGTAGCACTAATGAGAGCTGTTAGCAGTGGTCTGGTGCAGCTCACATTTCTATTGGCTTTAAGCCTAGAGAGCCTATTTGAGATCAACTATTGTGAATAGCAGTGATTAAGGTATTTGAAATATATTTACAGTGGCCTTGTAATAGTAGCAATAGTCTGCACCAATTACAAGGAAAAAGAAGCCTCAGCAAACAGAAGAATGCTTGGAAAAGAAGTATTTTGCGTGTGGTTGAAAAACTGGTACTCATCTCATTTGCACAATATTCTTCAATGCAAATGGTGTCAGCACCCACAACTGCAAATTGTTTCCTTGATGAAAACAAGAAGCATCAAACTTCATAAATATGGTGCTAGTTTGTGTGCAAGAACCTTGAGATGCAATTTAAGGAGTGTGAAAATAAATGACAAAGATTTCTTAGTGTCAACAGCTGTGTAAGAAATCATATAACCAGAAGTTTGTTCCCTAACACTCAGACCTAGGACTCCTCCAGTACCAACTGCTTCTCATTTTATACTATTTCAGACCTTCTCCCAGTTACACTGGTACCAACTCCCATTGTAGTTATCCAGAGTTAAGCACTAGTAACCTCTTTTCTCAACACCTCAGTCTAAGGTACAGAGAGGTTTACCAAGGTAGTCTGGAAACAAACTACAACAGAATAAAACTGGCTGTAACTAGGCAAAAACAACTACATTTCTTCTTCCCATTTCACACTAGTGACTATATTCTGCTTTCTTGACATGACTGTAAAGAACTGGATCTCTCTCCTGCAGACCAACATGTGTTGGGAACAAGTTGCAATATGCCACTCTGGACACAAATGTTCAGAGTTCTGGGGTCCCTACTTTTTGGGGAAGGCTAGATAAACAATGTTGTGCCAGCCTGTTCAGAGGCAGAAATCTAATACATCACCTAGTGCCAAATTTCACCTCTTCCTGAGACACGGGTGCGGGGGAGAAGGTGAAGGGGGGCAGAAGCTCTAGCTCTGTGACATGATACATCATTACACTGGAGAAGAGCATCTCTGATTTTTCACATTAAGAGTTCCAGGCCACAGTGGTGTCTGTGTCCAGCTGTCTGGATTATCATAACAGGGGGGGAACAACTGACAGTGACTTGGTATCATGGCAGCCAGACTGGGAGCACTGGGCTCTTGAGTGCTGCTGTAGAAGTGCACATCACACTGTGCCTAGAGGTTCTTGGGCGCCTGAGCCCCCAGCACACTTGACTTGGGCAAGATGTGGTAGACCCCATTTTGGGAAGAGTTGCCACTCAGGTTGTTTCTCTGTACATGTTCCATCCCCCAATTTTCTGCTTCTTCTTTCCCCAGCTGGTCTAGGTTCTGGGGGTGCAGCTCTTCCTGACTGGCTTCTTCCTCCTGTGAACAAGAAGAAAGCGTGACCTGCAATGTCAGCAAGCTACCAAGAAGTCTAGCAACACTCCAGGAGAGAGGCAAGGTGGGCACGATACTAAAATATCTTTCTAAGTTCTCTCAGAAATTAGAACAAGCCTGCCTATCCATTAAAGATCCAATACACTGCTGAATGCACATTCAAGCTTTAGACAAACAAGGAGATATTCATCCCTTTTTGTCCTTTATGAACACATTCACAGAAATGCTGTGGCAAAGCAAATCTGCAAACTAACACTTGCATAAGATTGTGGGCATATTCACATGGGAAGCAGGACCTCCCAAAACACTTTTTCAGATGGGAAGGGATCACAAGACTACTCTGCAAAATGGAGGCTTCTTTCTGACTCTGCTAGCTCACTTCGTGCTGTTTGGCTATTCTCATTATTGAAGCCACAAAACTATGAAGTAGTGATATGGTTCCCACATGCCTTGCTGCCTTTGATTTTTTGAACATCCAAAACACACTGGTTGACTCAATATGGGCAGTCTTTGGCAAAAGTCACAATTCTGCAGTGAGATGCTATAAGCACACAGCTGACAATCTTCCACCACATGTGTGATAAATAATCCACAGGCAAGATGTTAAGGTCACAGTCCATGACAGCCATGAACTGCTCTTGCTGGAAAGGACAGTTTGATCATTTTAATGCCTGAGGATGAACAGTTAGGAAGCAACTGAAGACAGGCAAATTTTATCCACTGCCACAGGGCTGAGGTTGGCCTCAAAGGAGCCAGAAGGTGTGTTTAAAGGTACTAGGGTTAACTGTGGGGACACGAAAGCAAGGGGTTTTGTGTCATTTTACTTAAACAGAAAAGGATTGATCATAAAAAATGTTGACCCTGCCCATGCCTTTTTTTATTAAGTCAATGAAGATTGGAAAAGCAAAGATGATACCAGGTCCTTTCTCCCAGCAGGGCTGGTCACCTGATTTGATACTGTTCAAGTGCATGGTGGAGGGCTACCAACCTTGCTAACATCACCCAGTGGTTTGCCCAACACATCCTTCCTCTTCAGCTCTTTTCTTTCTGGCACATCGAGCTTGTTCACCACTGCATCAGTCTTGGAGCCAATGCTGTTTATGGACTGTTCCAGATGCAGCACACGATGCAGGAGGCTGAGGGAGACATGGAGAGCATTTGTAAGCTTTTTCTTGTGATGAATAAAAGGATTTGCTGCAGACATCTCCCAGAGACCTCAAATAGAAGTGAGTGCTCCCAGATCACAGATTCACACCTACTGCTGATATAACTCCCTGCTACACTGTGTTTTCATCTGTAATCAGTGGTTCTCCTTAGTATGGATCCCAGCCCAGACACAGTATAACTCCATTATTAAGTATTGCACCTGCCTCTCCTTTGATATGGCCCTATGTGGCTTGCTCAGTGTTTCTCAGTAGCAAAATCAAAATATCCTGATTCTCTGTGCTGTATTTATCCTGTGCTACTCCTATGGAGGAAATAGCCAAGTGTTACTCTTGGACCTGGAGGATAAAGGCCAACTAGGCTATAAATCAAGGATATTTATTGCTATAGGACCTTCTATAAAGGTATCAACTTAGCCTGGCCCAGTTATTTGGGCTACCTTCTGACCTGAAACATGACAGCATATTGCCTGTGGCTACATGACAGCTGCAGAGGTTATTTCAAGAGGCAGAAAGCAAAATTTCTTAACTCAGTCTTTTATAGGAACTGTAAACGGAACTAAAACTGTCCCAGTTATCTCCTGACCTGCTTATTTACATGTGCAAGATAAAAGGGACAATATCTTACTGAACCTGCTCTGCACCACTGAAAAAAGTTACATCAGGAAAAGAAGCAGCAGGAAATTGGACCCCTTGTTTGCTGCGGGGTTAAACTAACAGCACAAACATACACTTGGAACTCTTCTTTGGAGACCCAGATGGCCTTATTGGTGTGGTTATTCCTTGCTTCCATGTAGGTCAGATTCTCCTCCAGGTTGTTGTCACCATAGGATTTCCCCAAATTTTCAATCTCTGTATTCAGAGCAACCTGGAAAACAAGAACTCCTGCAAATATGGATACTAACTCTGTGGTCAGCTTTACTGTAAATAACACAGAGCTTCACAGGCAGCATTATACTCAGCTGTATCCAGGTAGAGTTGGAACTATATTTTAGTTGCCTGTTTAGTTTATACCATAAACCCAAAGATTCCTGAGGCCACCTTGGAGTGATCTCTACCAAACAGAAGATGTTTTTCCTTGCACTTTTTTTTACCCTTTTTGCCTCTAGGTCACACTTCATCTGCTGTTGCTCCTCTTCATCAAGGATGTGGTTGCCATCTTTGTCAAATCTGGAGAAAGCTGCTGTGATCTCACCCTCTGCATGGCCCAGTCTGCAAAAGAATAAAAAGAGAAAGCTCAAAGCATAGAATTACACTGTTAAGCTCTAACAGAGTGGGAGTTTTGAAATCAGTGTATTGTTTCCTTCTGCCAGTGACAAACCTAAACATCCCAAATGGGCAAGAGATAGTTACACTCTATTTAGAGCAGGAATGAGAATTTTTTTTTCCTGAGTCTTATATTGCCCAGATCTGAGCTAACTGCTCTCCTTGTCTTGAAAAGCAGAAAATTGAAATTATCTGTATTACTAAGAGAAAGGACTAAGCGGGCATCCCTCAAACTGACTCACTCCTTCAAGCTGTTCTTGAAGTCTTCGAAGTCCAGTTGTTTCGTTCCATTCTGCAGGGCTTTCTGCACATCAGAAATCCGCTCCTTCTTCAGCTTCAGCCTGGTGAGTGTCCGGTTGTAGCTCTGGCACCAGAGGTACAGACACAGAATCACACACACAGAACAGTGAAAAGGAGAGCAGAGCAGGCAATGCAATACCGGTGAGGATATGCTAAGCAATACCAGGAGTTTTTAAGCTTTCCACAAGCAAAAATGAAGTACTGCTGTATGAACCCCATCTCTAAACTAAAATCATGTCTTCAGAGTGACACCAACAGGCTAACCCTCTGCTTTTCTCCTCCTAGTTCTTCCTTTATTTGATTTCCCAACACATCAGCTGTTTAAGATAATGTCTTAAATACTATTCCTTGCAGAATATTGGTCCCACAGCAGAATTATGAGCTTCCAAGAACTTTTCTGGAATTTACCCATAGAAAAGCCAGATTTAACCTGCTAGATTTGTGCCACTGTAACAGACTCAGCTTAGCACAGTAGGACTTGCCATGTTATTGATCAAAGTACATTTTATGAAGAACTGAAAGAGCTTTGTCCAGAGACCATCCTGGGAAGACAAGTCTCTCAGAAACACTATATCAAGTAACAGGATTCCCCCAACATCTACTTTCTCATCACCAAGGGGTCTGGAAGCTTCATTTATCCCAGAAAGGAACTCTTGTGCACACAAAGAAGGGGGATCTGGAGTTGGCAACCACTGTTTCTCTCTAATAAATTCCACTTAGGTCAGGGACTTTCAAAAAATGCTTCATGGTTTAGCTAGAAAGTAGCACAGCTTTCACTATTCATCACCTGCTTCAAGATGTCAGAGAGCTGCAGCTCATCCTTCTGGCTCGAAAGCTCTTCCTTGACTTCTGAGTAAGTGTCATTGATGATGGCCAGAAACATGTTCTAGGAAAAGGGGAAGAAGTGAGATGAATATGCATGAGACATCTTGCCTGCTCCAGCAGCTGAAGCAGCAAGAAACAGGTGTACAAGACTTTAGTTAAACCAGGAGCTGTGTCCCTATGGGGTCTCTCTTGGGCAAATTAAAGAGGGTGAAGGCAAAACCCACTTCAGCCACACCATCTTTTCTTAAGTTTTTGCAGTTAAAGCAGTGGCTGAAAGAACACTTGTTCCCACCTCAAATACTACCTTTGGTAGGTTCTCTTGCAAAATCTTGGGTTACATTTGGACTCCTGACACTGGGTGTTTAACCTGGTTATTATGAATATCCCTCTGCATCCACTGCCTAGTAAGCCAGTCAGTTTCAGTCTTCACCTTAACAGATGTTGACCCTTAATCACCCTAATAATCAATCCCCAGTTGTACTAACACACTCTTTGCCTACTGTGGTCTATTTGCCCTGCAAAGCTATTGTAACCAAAACTCCTTTCCTAAGCATTTGCAGCTAGGGATTAAACCAGGGATTGTCAGGAGGGGTCTCTCAAACACTGCTCTCAGTGCAGGGACAAGGAGGACTTTGTTGCTTACCAGGAGCACAAAGAAAACAAAGAACACATAGGTGACAAAGTAAATAGGCCCAAGGACCCTGTTGGCATTGTCAATGGAATTGTAGTCAAAATCACCGAGAATGATCCGAAACTGGGTGAAACTGGGGGAAAGAAAGAGCACAGGGTCACACAAAAGCACATGCATTTATCCTACATCCTCAACAGTCCTGAGGTGAACCTGAACCTGCCTGCAGCCCAGATGGGCACAGGCACAACCAGAGCAGGGTCTAAGTCACTCCAGAGTGGTAGCTAAATGCATCCATAGTATTTTGGGGGTGAAGTGAGCTGATCTGGTTAGAGCAAGAGGAAAATAAAACATGGTTTCCACACGAATTCAGGTTGTCCAAAGTGTGTTTTGGTATAAATAGGAGTCAAAACCAAAACAACCTCAATTTTCCCTGATTAAAGGCTCAACAAAGCCATCTCTTGCAAGAGAGCTTGTGAAACTGGAGGGATGTTAGAACTGGACAGTGCTCTTCAACCTTTTGCTGTTCATAGCCCCTATAATGAAGAAAGTTTAAATCTCTTGATCCTAAGCTTCCTTATCTTAGTTTTCTCTTATAGACCCACAAAGGCAGGACCTGGATGCCCAGAGGTCTATGGAACACAAGCTGAACACCATTGCTGTAGCAGATACCTCCATTAACATCACACATTGCTTGAGCAGGCCCACTTCCCCCAACATTCCCTTCTGTGTGTGCTCATCCACTCACTGGTCACCCTCCATCTCAGACATATTGATCATTATCTGTGGGACTTCTCTGGAAATAGACATCCTTACCAATATCC
This sequence comes from Eopsaltria australis, assembly GCA_034509425.1. Lineage (NCBI taxonomy): Eukaryota > Metazoa > Chordata > Aves > Passeriformes > Petroicidae > Eopsaltria > Eopsaltria australis. The sequence continues at coordinate 453,136 of JAVTVJ010000380.1, forward strand.
ACCTTATCTCTTGTCCTTACAGATAAACACCAGACAAACTGAAACCAGCCTGTAGCCCTCAGTTTTCTCATTGCATTCTTTTGTCCATGAAGATGTCCCAGCCAGAAGGCTGTGAGCAACTTATTAACCATTGTGGCTTTATTACAGTGAGATACAACAGGTGTCTGATTGATATTGAGATTTGCAGCTGGGGGGGGAAGAGTGGAAAGCAGTTAAAATTATTTTGATAAAATTATGGAAGCATGGTACTAACTAACACACTTACATGCATTTAACAAAGGTGCTGAAGTTTTCCACTTGTGTCCCAAAGAGAAGGTAACCCAGCTGGGCATAGGCAAAGAAGACAATGAAGAACATAATGGCAAAGCCCAGGATGTCCTTGGCACAACGTGCCAGCGTGGAGGAGAGCTGGGTCATTGTTTTGTTAAAGCTAATGTACTTGAATATCTGCAAGGCAGAAGAATGGGGACAAAGTTAGGCCAAACCATCAGCTAGGTCAGTCTCTCTCATGTATGCAGATGCTTACTAAGACAAGAGATTCACTGCAGGACCAAAGTAGTGAAAAGTTGAGGAGAAAGTTGCCTAGGGAATGGTGGCTTAGTCTTCAGGATATTTGTCCCAGGTGTGCCACCATGCTGCTCTGGGTTCATCAACTTATGACTTTTTTCCTCTGTCAAAGGAAAATATAAAGAGGGACTGCTAGAAGGACAAGTCTCTTAAAGCTGATGAGGAGCCCCTTGGTGGCTTTCCACCACACCAAGATGCTTTAGTTGAAATGCAAAGTCCATGTCAACAGATGAGTCATTTCCAGCTTTTGAGTGACCATCATAAAAAAAAAACATGGTTTGCAAGATTATCATCAAGAATACCAAAACAGTACAGGATTGACAGTTACACGGTACTCAGCATTTTCTAAACCCACTTTTACACCACAGTGTCTGAGCTCATATCCCTGACTATTATCTCCAAATAACTGACCTTAGAATGCAGGGTGAAAAGTTGCCCTGATTTACTGCAAAACAGAGTATATGACCTTGAGGAAAATCCTCTGTTTTACAGCTGTTATACTCATTTACTCAGAGGGATGGAAGAGACAACCCTCAAGCTATCCAGAAGCAGAGGCCTGACTGGAGACCTGGCACGTGCCACACCCCCTACAATACCTTGATCCAGGCAAAGAATAAGTTGACTGCATTCATATTGTTGTACTGTGTCTGCCAGAATGCCAGGAACTCAAAGTCTGCGTAGGTGTTGGGGTGTTTCAGCAACTCTCCCAGCAGCCTGTTCACCTCAGTGGTGCGAAAGATGTGAAACCCAATAGCGACAATGGAGAGCTGCAAAGAGGAGGAGGAATATCTGCAGTGACCACTGTTCCTATGCTTTCCATGGAAACTAAAATGTCACAGAACTCGTTGGAATCCCATTTCAGAGCTGCAGTCTAGTGGTGGGCTGTGGAAATACAGTCTTGATGTGCTGAATGATGCCCTGACTTCACAGTCTCTTGGGCATCTCTAAGAAAGAATTTTCTCCTAGCAGTTCTTCCAGACACAAGAGCATTTGTCCATTTACTCTACTGTTCATTTTAGTGTTAGAGCAAAACATGTGCCAGCTCTTGTCTTATCTAGACTAATTTCCGCATTCCTTCATTTATTTTGGCTCTTACACATCTCTGCCATTGCTCCCCAAAAAAAGCGTGCAAAGATCCTCACCAGAATGACAACCACGTCCAGGATGTTCCAGATGCTGGTGAAGTACCGAAGCTTGTGGATACGGAGCTCCAAAGCCTCTTCCACCACATAGTAGAAGATAAAGACACAGAATACAATTTCACAGGCAACAATGAAGAAGTCCCATGTGCTGACATAACGTATAAGCTTCACTGTCCGGATTTGCCAGGAAGGAATGGCACCACCAGTGGCTGGAAACTCAACCACTAACCTTGAAGGGGACAAGGAAACAATTATGAACTAGGAGATGGAGGCTCACAGATAACTTTGAGAGGCAAACTTGAGCGTGAGCTATCCACCAGACCATGAGTGGAAGAGTTGTGCATGTGTTTATGCAGCCATATCTCTGCTGCTTTAGCCTGTGATAGGAAAGGGTGAAAGGTGATGAGAAGTGTGAGTGGTTATTTCAGGAAGACCAAGACTTCTCACTAATCCATACCATTTCTAATGACATCACTCAGACCCACCACACTGGTGGACCAAATAAAATATTTGCATTTTAAGAAACAATGGCATTGAGGAAGATGCAAGAGGCTGAAGAATTTGTGTCGGGACTCAGCTTACCTCAGAACACAGAACAGATTGATATTTGCATTATACACAGAGAAATCAATGAAGACAACTCGTGTTCCCCGATCCAGCCACAGTTTCTCTTTCAAGACTTGCAGGGCTTCAGCACTCTCTTCTCTGGTCATCTTGAGGTCTATGTAGTATCCTCCCCCACTGTAACTGGTTAGTCTTCCCCAGTGAGATGAACCACCCAGCTCCTCCTCAGAATGGTACCTCCATCTGCAACAGACAAGGCACAAACAAACGCTTCACCTGCCAGGCTTGAATATGGCCTTATACCCAGGAAAAGTTATGTCCTCAAGGGGCAGAGCAGTTTTCAATTGAAGAATTTGCACTTAATTCCTACTCTTGGTCTGACCCTACATAATACTGGTAACCATTATGGTTAGTTTTCTGGTTCAGTGCTTCCCAGCAGTGACACAACATGATTTGCAACACTACAGAGGGAAAACTCTGAGGTTTGTTGGCTACATCAGTGTTGTTTTCATGGAGGTTATTCTCAAGATCCACTCTATTGCCTTCTACCACATCACACACAACTATCTGCTTAGAATGCTCTTGTATTTCCTTATGAATAATAGCTTCTCATTCATGGATCAAGAATCATGCAGTGAGCAGAGTTATTAAACTGCAGCTACCTCACATTATTACAGAGAAACAGGTTGTGAAGATGAAAGAGATGCACTCCCTTTTGTCTGGCTTCTGAAATCCCAGAGGAAAGCAAATAGTAACTTGCCAGCTGAATGCCAGCTTGCCATTTGATGGATCTGGCCCCAAAGGTCTTTATTTGTCCTCACTCTCTAAAAATAGGCAGCAATTTCTTCCTGTATTCCCACTGGATCTTTCATAGCTTTCCCAATGTGAAAACTGATTCTGTTTTGCCACTCATTCTGTTGTGCTTCTCCACAAAGAGACACTCGACTGTTTTGATAGGCAAAAAGGACTTGCTGCCCCTGACTGCAAGGGGAATTCCAGCTTTATGTGAAAAACTCACCCCCAGCATCCTGCAGCTCAGCAGCTCTTGTTTGAACTAGAAGAGACTAATTTGGATTAGATGTACTTACGCCGTCCCGTTGATGAGCCCAAAGGAGACCCTTTCCTCCTTGTCTTCGGAGTACACATCATAGCAGCCCGAGATTTCCTCCTTGAAGTCATCATGGACCACACAGGAGTTGTTCTTCACCTTCAGTTGTCTCATGCGTGGGACACCCAGCAGCAGGTTCTCGTAATAGATGTATGACTGGGTGCTGTGTGCTGCCAGAGACTCGTTGTTGTACCACTTTGTCCAGTAAAGACTATCCAGCAGGGGACCTTGAGCATACTGCAAAGGAGGGAGAGGAGAACAACTCCTTCATAGCTCACACATCAGAGGAATTTTCTTAGCCTGGGATTGAGGCAGTAAGACCTGACCCACCCCTCTCTGCTCGCCAAGATGGGAAGTAGCAGAAGTTTGTGTTGAGTGCATGTTAGAGAGAGGAAAGGCCAGGGCTGGTGGTGGAGGAGGGATGCTGGGCAGCAGGGCCATCATTGGTTTCTCACAGGTCTGCAATGTGTTTATGGCACCTTCTATATCTAATGAGGAAACAAGAGCCCTACAGGTCTCTTTGTCTCTTCGACTTCAGTCAGCACAAGTTTCAAGGAATTGCCTTGGCACAAGTTGTGAATGATGAGAAGTGCGTGTGCCAGTGTCCTGGAAACAGTGGGGGGAAACAATAGTGCCATTGTTTGCTGGAGTGTTTTAATACGACAGAAAAAGGAAACTCTAATTGACAAATAATTTCTGGCTGTCAGAGATAAGTGGTTGCAATAACTCAATGGCCTTCACTGTGGCTCTCATTATTCTTTCACCCATTCTCTGACAGAAATATGCTAGACTCCAGATGTTTCCCCCCTTCTTTATTCTCTTTGATAAAAGCCACTGCAAATTTTAATCCAGCTTCTTCCTAAAGAATCTGTAGGTTAGACAAGCCCAGGCATGAATTACAGGCAGGTTACTTTTGATATTCTCAAAATGCCATGAAAACGGACATAGGCTATTACTAAGACACCAGCTTGAAGACATTGAACTGTAGGATTCAAAGCCACTTGTACCACAAAGAAACCTGAAGTAAATCCCTTGGCTTCTCTAGGCCAGTACTTCCTATCTGTGCAATGAGCTGGTGCTCATATCACCAAAATATTTTCGTTATATCCTGCTTGTTTTACTGGGAAATGGACTCTTCTGGGCACACACAACACTTGGCCTAGCCAGCATTCCGGACACAGTGCTCAGGGATAAATTTTACTTTAAATCAGTGAATATTTTGCATGCAGATGTTATGGTCACTATTGCTAGCAGCTGGCAAAAGCTTGTGGCAGCAAAATGTCTTCCTGAAATCACTAGACAGTACTTCAGAGGGAATTGAATATCCCAGCCTAGCTGAGTTGCATGGTTCCCCATGGCAGGTCAGATTTGTACTCACCACCCAGAAGTCAGCCATGCTGCCAATGGACTGGAAGGAGACACGGCTATCTGTAGAGGTCTGCAGGAAGAGCTCAGACATCACTTTGGTGTAGTAATAGGCATTGGAACTTGTCATTCCATATGTCACTAAGAGAACAAGAGGAGGGTCCTTCCTTATAACTGAATGTTGGATCCTGATACAAATGTAATTATATATTCACTTTCTATGTATCTCATATTTTCACAGGTAAGTTGAACAAGGCACAGGAGAAGAAACCTTAGGACTTCCTGCTTTCTTAAGGATTTACAAACTTATCTGCTCTGTGTTCCAGAGTTTAAACTGTCAGACTGACTGACTATACGAGGTAAGTAGTGAGAGAAAACCATTGGAGGATACAACTTAACATCTTGGGTAACTGTTTTTGTTCCCAGAAAAAATTTCTGAGGGAAATGTTATTTCTCAGAACAAAGTCCATGACCTGTATTTTGAATTTCTGATGTGAAATCATGAAGGCACAAAGACCAACCTATTTTCTCTCTAAGCTCTAGGGAAGTTTTCATCTACCAAGAAACCCCAAGAGGAGCAGGCTCTAACTTCTACAAACATATAATTTCAACTCTCCAGTGCTCCTTCCTTCAGAAGAACATCCATCGTGATGATCACTAAGAACATGTCCTACTCTTGAAAGGACACCAGGAAAATAAAGCACCTGACATTCAAGACACAACCCCCCCCACCTCCTGGATGAGTCAGTGTGTGACAGCATGTACGTCTGTGTGCGTGTCTCGGTTCTTTAGGAAGAGTGACTGAAGCACTGTCTCCCTGGGCCAGTGTGATAATAACTTAGGGTGGAATTGTCTGTCCATCTCTCCTGCCACAGGGTCCACGAAATACAACCCTCTCTACTGTCCCATGCCCCAGGTGCTTATTTGTGATAACGAGTGAACGAACCTTTGCGAGCCATTGTCCCACTGACACAAAGTCCATATTAGCATTAGCATTCAGTAGAGGACACATTGCATTCACACAAGAACAACAGAGTGAGCTGCCATCTGCTTTATCATCTCAGCCACCCATCCAGTCTTAGAGGGGGAAATCTCCCTGAATTGTGTCTTTGATACTAGGAAGTTTCTAGAGCTGCTCTCCAGGTGTTGAACATTTGCTGTGAAACTCAGAAAAGACCCTGGGCAGATTCTCCCAGGACTGCGGAGTCAATGGCTAGAACTGGTAATGTGAACCAGAAAATACTGCTTAAATCTAAACAATATTAGTTAGCATTGGTCAGTAATTTTACTTCTGTGTGCGGCATCTGTTCTGTAGGTTAATGACAACTTCTTGCTGCTGTGAGTGCCCATACAATAAATGTAACATTTACAGCAGATCAAGGAAGACTAGTAATAAGATCTCACATTATTCCCCTCACACTGCACACAGAAATGATGCCTGTGAGATATGACAGCTACTTACATAGACAGATGTCCACCAAGAACATAATGTAGACCAGCAGCTCTCGCAGGGTGGTCTTCACATAAAGCTCCCTGTTCTCAGCTGTGTTCTCAGTCAGCGTAGTGCCCCACAGACCTGTTGGGTAGAAAAAAGGGAATGTAGAGTTTTTGTGGCCATTCTCAAGGGCCATGTGAGGAGCTGTAGTCCTGTTCCAAAAGAATGCTGTTGGGAGTTGAAGTTTTGTCACTTTTCAAGGCCAAGCCACTTTTCATTTCAAAACTTGACCTATAAAAATGTGCCAAATACCTCTAAGAAGAGCCATTCCAGCATGAATAGAAGATTTGTGGCTAACCAACACTGAATTATACGGCCTTTTTATTTTGCTAAATCACTCTTTAGTTTCCTGTTTGCGTTCATTATAGCCTGATCTTTTCCTGACTGTTTTTCAGCTTGCTCTCTGCAGAAATTCAGTCTTTGTCACAAATGCTTTTGAAACCTTAATATTTCATCTCAGTCACTTATCTGCCAACAGCTGACCTTTGGAGAGGTCTTCCATAGCAGAACTGCATCTGGTGTTAGCTTTACAACTACTACTCCTTTTTGTGTCTATTGAACCATTAGGCCCCAAATATTTGTCTCTTGCTTACCTAAAAATCTCTTGCAGTTTTCTTTTTGGTCATAAGACTCAATCAAATAACCCAACTCAATATTTTCAGCATAACATTTTGAGACAAATTATTTTCAGGACATCTAACAATGGAGCTTAGCTGAATCCAATACACCAATTGCACCAGCTAAAGATCCTATTTTTTCACACAGCTCATTAAATGTCACGAGGGTTGTCAATAAGAGAGAAATGCTTCCTTTAAAAGGAGCCTTGATATTTTGGGTTTGATGAACCACCAAATACCATTAGTGTATTTGTTTGTTCTTTCTGTAATGGCTTTCTGTTGTGATTTCTGGAATGCTCCTGAAGTTGAAAGGCATAAGAACTTTCAATTGAAAGCCTAGTGATGAAAGCCATGTCAATAACACCCATAGTCTTGCTGCTTTCTGCAGCTCCTAGAGAGCTCAGCCCTGATTCCTATCCCCAGTAGGATGCAACAACCATCTTCCTGCAAACCAGGATCAAAGCTGATCAAAGGCCCCACATTTGAAGTTATCTCTGGCAGATGACAAACTTCTTTTTTCTCTGGAGAAGCAAAAGTGTTCTAGTGGTCTGTGTGCATTTATCCTGACATTTTGATAGCTCTTTAGCATCTTAAGAGATTAGGGAGTTTTTTGTACCATTAACTACCATAGTTAATGCTGCAGCATCTGCCTTCACTTCTGGGCAGGCAAACCAGTAGCCTGTCCTGGACAATCCAGACCAGCAAGAGAAATGGAGATGATCTGGATTAACTCCTGTGAAGGAGAAAGTATCATGTGTTCACAAGAATCTTCACAATGGAGAAAAACATGGGGAAACAATCTGCCCATCTCTTCTGGTCACTTTTAAATTACTACCTTCATCCTTAGATACAACTACATCACAATCTTTTAACAGGTTTGTTTGGGTTTGTTTTTCCATGAGCAGGCAACCCCTACTGTCCATACATTTGGAGCAAATGCACAGACCTTCTTTACTTTGAGAACACAAGTGTACTCAGGAAGACCTAAATTTAAGGACATTCAAATATTCTTGAGAACTTGGTTCAGAGACTTGCCCAAAATGATACCTGGAGGACCATGAGGCAGCTCCAGTCCTTTCAGACTGCATGCAGTAGTTGTAATACTGTATCAGCTGAGGTTTATTTTCAGCTGTCTTTAGGAAACATGCCAGGGAAATCTATCACCTCATACATGAAGCATGTCCCCATCTGTGTCTCCTTTGGCACCACCTGCCCCCTTGGGGATGCAGCTATTTTGGACATGACATTTGGAGTAGAAGGACTCAAGGCTAGAAGATATCCAGTCTTCCTTATGGCACCTTGAATGGCCATCCAACACTCACACTGCTGAGCAAAGAAAAAAGAAAAGAATCCAGAAAACAGGCTATGAATGCAAGTTATTTACTAGTCTCACCTTCCTGACAGTAACAAGTGACTGATAAGAATTACTGGCAACACCTACATTATCTTCTGAGTGTGCTTTTAAACCAGACTGACTTTTAAACCAGTCCAGGTGAGTGACTAGCTCAGTCTCAGGTACAGCTGGAGATCTTCTTCCAAAGGCAGTGGGAAGCTGGGTGTCCCTCTTCATCCACCATGCACCCAGCAAAATCTGTCTGTAGGCTGGCCATGAAACAGCAGAGCTGGCAGGAGGCAGGAACCAGGACACAGAGTTGCTTGGACACCTCTTAGAGAGGAATGGTGCTGAGCAGTGGCACTAGGAGCAGCAGCTACTCACTACTAACCCACCACAGTAGCTGGTGAAGATAAGAAAAAAGCTTAATAATCCATTACCACTAGCTATGGACATGTAATCCCAGGAAATGTTTTTTCTGGGAGCAGTTCCCAACTGCTCAAACTGTCACTGTCTATCTGACTTATATGTACTACTTGTATTTTCCATGTGAGACACCAAGGTGATTAAATGGAAAGGGAAAGAAAGCATTTCAGAATAAAACAGGTAAATGATACACTGCCTAAGAGTAATCTGTAATTAGCTACCAAACCCACTCAGCACTGTTACTTGGCCAGGAGAAATCTCTAAAGCCTCTGCTCTGAATTCCATGTGAATTAGTAGTGTTAGACTAAAATGGCAATGACAAAAGTATTGATCATAGAGGGGCTGTGCAATTCAGGACCAAGCTATGCTGTTATTCACCCACTCATACTGTTAGAGGGCACAGCTCTGAAAAAGGTTCTTGCCTTCCAAGTGAGGAAAAAAAAAAAAGACACATTGGCAAGATTTTTTTTTTGCTTTATCTTCCCTGTTTTAAATATATTAGGATTTTATGCCTTCTATAAGAAACTGTTCAAATAATGCCCTAACCCAGGATTGTATCCTGACAAGAGACTTATCTTGCCCCCAGAGTTTTGTTTGCCTCTGAATAAGCCTACATAACATTTCATTCCCCTTTGTCTTTTAAATTGGAAAACAGCTCCTCTTTCAGCTATCTTCAAGCAAAGCAATATTTGATACCTTGCTGTAATCCCCTATATTTCAGTCCTGACAGTGCTAGATTTTCTCTGGTAGATATGTCTACCAGTTCTTATGTCACTGTAGTGCAGGGGCCAGCACCACTCCATCTTGAAGATGCACACAGACAGAATAGTCCCACCACCACAGTGATGGCTCCTGGGGATTCGGAGCACCTAAGCTCTGCCAACAGATTCACTGCATCACCTTGAGCACACCACTAAGTCTCTTACCCTGTAGTAAAGGTAACAGGACAGACCACAAAGCTACAGCAAGGCACACAGAACAAGGATGCTCCTTTCAGGTCAGCCAGATGATCTCTGCAGTAATGCTGCTGCATGTTGAACAGGTCTCTGGGCTACACAGACACTATGACGTTTCTCCCTTCTGCACCCCTTCTCTTCCTCCCCTCCTTCCCACACCATTGCTCTGAGGGCTAATGAGTCCCTTCTAATGACATATCAGAGATTTACCTCGGATGCCTCTGAAGATGTAGAAGCAGCACTTGAGGAAAGGACTTGTCTTCCCTTTTACAGCTTTGCTCTGTTCTTCCTGGTAGGGCAGTGGGTCCCCAACCTCTTCAAAATTCTCGTAGGGATTCTCCAGGATAGACTTGGGGTTGTAGATGGTTTGAATCTTCAAGGAGGTGGAGGGAGAGCCGTTGTAAGCAGGATTGTCCCAAGCTTTCTTCCCCACTGTCTCCAGTTCATGCACCTCTGATACTTTAAAGTGGCTCTCAGCTCTGTTGTTTAGGTGAGACAAATTCATGGCTACTCACTGCTGGCAGAAGTACTTTTTAATTGGAATTGTGACGATTGCCTGCCCAGGCTGGAATTAAAAGTTAGCAGAGAGCTAATCGATGCCGAACAGCTTGTCTGCCTCAGCAGCCAGGAGAGGGCACACCACAGCTCCCCACAGAGAGAAAGCATCCTCTCGTTCTTTTATATCAGCCCAGCCGATCAGAGGGGTGGCACTGCCCGCTGTTAGGAACCACCGTCAGCCCTATTATGCCAGTAGCCCTGGGAACAGCGACAAGTCCAGGAGCCCTTCTCTGCTTCCGACCGGCAGTAACAGCCCTGGATGCCGCGGTGAGAAGAGGAGGCTGCAAAGGGCCGGTCCCTGCGGACGGGGAGCGGCTGGACCCCCAAGGCTGCTGCAGCCCGGCTCAGTGTCAGGGGGACCCGTGCGAGTGCCGTGGGGAGAGGGGCCGGACGGCAGCCTTGGCTCGGGGCTGGGGTCTCCCACTTTCAGGGAAGGGCCAAGGAGCAGAAGCTCCCACGAGCGGCAGTGCCGAGGCGGACGGGTGGCACAGCATCCTCTTCCTTAGCTCATTGTAAAAGCGGGGCTGAAACACGCGAGTAAATGCAGTGGTCCTCTTGGAAACCAGGGTCTGGAATCTCCTGCCTCCAAACCAACCCCCAGTGAAATAACAAACAGGCAAAACTGGCCATAACAGTAGCTGGGAGTTAGCTGCATCCACCTTGTCACTGGCCACCAGCAAGTAGTTGTTCCAGGCACCACAGGTACTGCAGGCCTGTGCTGTGCCCTGGGGAGTCCCAGGGCTTAACCCTGGGATGGCACACTTGTCTTGGTGATGAGGCTATAAAAGAATGTGCAGCCCGAGCCTGGTCCTTCCTCAGGTCTGAATACCTAATTCAGAAGAAGTGCCTCTCCATGGGTACTGAGGGTTGCTATTTTTCTGGCATTACTCAAGGAAGCAACATGACTCTCACACCTGTAGGCCCAAGTAAGGATGTTTCTTTGGACTCTAATGTTCATACAGGTGATGCTGCCAAGCCAGCTGGGATACACAGAGATGTCCCCTAAGATCACAGCACTAAGCAGCTGCTTGAACAACAGTGAGACAAGACCTAACTTGGCACAGGGCACTAAGAGGGCAGCCTTAGTGGCTGGAAGGTCACTGGAGGTCTGGGTTGGATCCTTTGACTGAATTTGGTATTATTAGGGTCTGTGGTGTTTTATCACTCCCTAGCAAGATGAAAGAGTGGCACAGAATCAGCAGGTTCAATGGATGGGAAGATGTATTGAAAGACCAAGTCACCCACCTGCAGAAGACAGGTCACATCCATGTCACCTCATTTTTAAGAGCCTAACACAAGGCAGAGCCAAGAGCACCCTATAATTAAGGAAATACATGCAACACTTTACAGGCAGCATGGGGTGACTCAGTTTATGTGGGTCTAGAAAATTCCTTTTCAGCCAGTAAACTGTAATGATGGGAGATGTGTCAGCTGGGGGAGAATATGATCCAGACTTTAGGACCTCATAGATCACTCTGCTATGCCCTCTGTGGTGTTTGATGTAAGGCCGTGTGGAGCAGCAGTATTTCCTGGCTAGGAACAGTGTCTGTCTGGTAGCATCTGTGAGCACTTACCTCACATCTCTTTTCCTTACAGTGCCTTGGGCCTCATTCACCAAACTTTCGTTCCTGTGAAAACCAGCCAACAGAATTTCTCTTCTCCATTCTTCTTTTTTGAGATCCATTTTTCAGCAGGTGTAACTTTTCAGAGATACCCAGGGAAGACTGTTTCTAAAACAAGAAACCATTATCACAATAGGATTCAGCGTATTAGGATAAGACAAAGTACCACAGCCACAGAAGTTTTTCTGTCAGTGTGCCAAGCACACATACCTTTAAACAACATCCCACACTCAATTCCTTTGCATAAAGAAAAGAGAGCATCAAAGAGTTCATAAATGCTCCCCCAACAAGCACTATCAAACACTGAATTAGAACTACAAAGCATTTAGATTTCATGGTTAGAAAAAAGTCCTATCAGTTACTGAGGCGCAGTCACTTGCTGGGACTGAAGGTGAGTCTGCTCACCAGACCCAAGAGCACAGGCTCTCCAGGAGCTCACCAGCCACTGCTGAAGCAGCTCTGACAGGAACATTTTCACCAGCCACAGGTGAAGCTGGGACACCAGTTACAGACCAACTCTCTGAGCTGGGAGAGGACCAGGACAGAAGTACCCAGCTCTGTAACAGAATCAGTTTCTGCCCAGATTTTGAACAATCCTTTTAGTTTTCTTCCAGGAGCTTAATCATCATCACTGAGGTTTAAAGTTTTATGGGTGCCTCATTCTTGAGAAATTTTGTATGTAAGTTTAGCAGTACACAGTATTCTACAGTCACCCTTCGCTGCAACTAAAACAAACAAAGGAAGAGACACAACCATGCATAAATAATTCTATATCCAAGTTCCTGTTTTCTTACTTAGGGTGCTATGTTAATTCTCTTGGCAATAATCCATTTTCAGCAGGTTCTCATCAACACAGGCATTTGGTTCCCACTTCCAGGCAACATGAACCAAGCTAGAGATAGTTGTTATCTCTATGGATTGCATCAGGAATAGAGAAAGGGAAAGCAGTGGTGACAGCACTAATCAACTGTTAAACATCAGAAATAAGAAACAGACTTCCAAGCACAGTACCCTGGTGTTGAGTAAACTGTTTATGACACATTTGGAAAATTTTCCCAGTACAGTACGTTCACATGTTTTCATTACTTTTCATTTAAATGAAGCCTTCTCTGCCTATCTCTTTTTGCATCAAACAGGTGGATTTTATCTACCTTTGAATAATACCATTCTTATTCTAGTAATGTTCAGAGGCTAAGGAATCCAACCATCTCATGAGAGACTTGTTGAGGAGCCAGCACAAAAGGTGCTTTCTGCAGACTAAGATGCAAGAACTGTTTCAGTAAGCAACCCTACATGTCTCCAATCTGTCAAGATAAATCTGCCTGAGGAGGAGAAGGTGAAGAGAGAGCAAAGGACAATTTAGCTAAGGACAGATTGAAATTGACCTATAAAAACTTGTTACCATAACAATAAATTTTCATAAACATCTGTACGTTTCATAAACATGTGTTTACTAACACTTACATATTTCCTAACACATTGGAGAGCTTTCTTACATTCATGTACCTGTGCAGTGACCTTCAGTGGGGACTCCACTGACTGGCTTCAAATTCACAGGGACTGTGCATGTGCAACTCCACCTGAGCAGAAAGAAGCAGGCATAGGATGAAGTTATCAGGTCCTTACAAGATAATACTGATTTTCCCTCTTTTTAGAATATAGAATTAAATTTTCTTGATCTCTAAATATAAATTTGATTATGAATAACCTTTACTGTCACTCTGCAGGGTGTTGTTGTCTTAAAGCCTCGGTGTGATCCATGCAGCTGTGCAGATCCGTGTGTGTGCCTGTTACCACACACATGCAGCAAGCATGCTCTCTGCTCCCAGGAGCTGTCTGGGCCAACTGGAATTGCTGGGAGAAAGTCTGAAAGGCTGTCTTTGACACACCGTGGGCAGTGATGAACGCCCAGCTGAGCACCACACCTAAAAAAACAGAAGCACCTGAGGAGGACCGGCTTCAAAACAAAAGGTATTTCCTCCTGTGCAACAAAACCAGCTCTGGGGTGGCAACCAAGCCACAGTTTACTGCCAGAGGTGACCCACACTTGTCACAAGTCAGGGAGCTTCCATCAAGGGGCTCAAGGAGTCACTTCTCACAGGCTGGGCAGCCATCAGTGCCAGGGGCAGGGTGTTTGGATACAGGCTGCTCCTTTGACACCGATTTATCACAGCCAGCAAGAGGAGGGACACACACAGTCTGTGTCTCATGGCATATCACAAGCAAACACCTGCCACTGTCCCTAAAAAGACAAAGCAGGACTCAGACCAAAGATCTCTTCCCCAGTCCAGCTATCTGCCAGATGCAAGAGAGTCTCTGTATAATATCCCTGAGAACACAGCAGGCTGCAAGCTTGTGTTGAGTAAGTGTGATGAGAGGAAGGAATGCTGATCCCTCTTCATTTTTGGGGAATTAATACAAGTTGCATTAATACATGGGTTAACACATAGGGAAAAAATAGCAGGATGCATCAGCTGTGAGAGGTGAGATTGTAGTTTCCATCAGCTTTGTCAACAGAAGCAAGCATGATGGAGAATCACAGTGCTACATCCAGCTTTCTGGTGGAATGGCATAATTCATATAAAGGGAGACTAGTAAAAGAAGGTCTCTGTTGTGGAATTCTTTTCTTCCTCCAGAACTTGTGTTCCTGCTGGTGTTCCCACTTTTAGATGCATCTGCACTTTTTAAAGCATTTAATCTCTGAAGTGCAGGTAAGGCCTGTGGTTTTTTTCAGTTTATTCACAGTAAATCTTGCATTGAAATATTGTTTGGTTTCATTAGCTGTTATTCATACTTCAGTGCTTTTTATCTACTCCCCAATTACATGCTTACGAGTTTAGTAAAGCCCTTAAACTCACTATTGTGACCACCTATGTTTGCTGGGAATTTTATAGCATATGGCTAAAAACTCGCATAGGGTCGCCCTTTTTGGGAAAGCTCACTTGGAGCATCATTGACCTTTTGTGCCTTTTGGGAGGAATCCCACGAGGATGGTGTTCCAATCTCTCAGCGATGGCAGCCCAGCCCAGCTCAGGCACGTGCACCCCGCTCGGCTGGGGTCAATTCTCCAGCTGGGACCCGCGGGATGCTGCAGGGAGCGCCTCTGACCCTTCCGTGCCCGCTGCCCTCTGTCACCCGCGGGGTCCGGGACTGGGCCAGTGCCGAGCCCCCGCCTGCGCCTCCCGGCCCGGCCGCCAGGTGCCAGCCGCGCTCCGCCCGCGGCTCCCGCCGCTGCCCCCCGGTCGCCACCAGCTCCGGCCGCGACTCGCGTCCGTGCCCGTTTCGCTCGCTCCCTCCCCTGGTGCCCCCATTCGCTCCCTCCTCCCCGAGGGCGCGGTGCCCGCTGCCGAGCGCAGGGCCCTGCGGGAGCCTCCCGGAGCGGCGGTGGCCGCACGCCCCGAGCGCCGCTGCCCTGGTGCCGCAGCCCGGGCCGTGTGAGCTGTTCCAGCAGCGCCCCGGCACCGCCAGCCCGCAGCTCCCTGAGGCCGCCGGGCCAGGCAGCGCAGCCCAGCAGAGCCCCAGACACGCCCGGCTGGTGCCCTTCCTGCAGCCGCTTCCCGCTGCCTGCATTACCCCCTCCTCTATCTGGAACCGCATCGCCCAGCGGCCACGAGCGCTGGAAATCCTAATCCCAGCAGCACTCACCTTCCATACCACATTGGGCTTGTCCTTTATCAAACTCAGTCAAGTACTGCCTGTCAGCCCAGTTAACAAGGACAATATGGGCAGAGCCAGCACAGCCTCAACAAGACCCAGCCTGTCCTTACCAGGACAGAGCAGCAGCGATATCCCACAGCCTGGAGTGAGGCAGCCAGGCTTCTTCAAATGCTCAGCAGAGCACTCAGCTATCAAGCAATCCCGCCCGAGGACCAGTGCAGGTGTTTGGGAGGAAGGGAGTGCAATTTATTCCACCTGGGAAAACTTTTTTGGCTGGTTACTGATCCTTACATATCATGCACAAGCTACAGCATGAGTGGCAGACATTTGCCATGGAGGACGTACTGCAGCCATCTGCTGAAAGTTGCCAGGCTCTTTGCAGTTTAATCATTGCATGCTGACTTTAGGAATACTCCCACCTCTCAGGGCCTCTGGCAGGGGCAGGCAATGCAGATATCCCATGCAGAATAATTTAGGGAAAGTCCAAAGGGTGGGGCTGGAGGTATAAAACTGGATTAGCAGTTAAAACTTAAATCCTCAGCACTGGTTAACTGTCATGTAACTGATTCCTGGACAGGGAACTCACCCTGCCTGTTCCCCTCGTGCCTGGAGCAAACTTTAGCAATGAGAGACACTGAGCTCAGGGTCATCCAGGGCAAAACATCAAGCATCTCTGATACCTGCTGCAGTAGTATCCCTCTCCCCCTCCTCTAGCAGCTGTCAAGTGTCAGCAGTTGACATTTTGGTGTTGTTTTTCCCATAGTCTATGGCTAAGGTTCACATTAACACGTGCTGAAGAGGAGATACGCTGTTCCCAGGGGTGAAAGAAATGTTTGTGATGCATCCAACAGCACCAGAAGAAGGGCAGGGTCCCTGCATCTGAAGGCCTGGCACCTCCTGAGATCCTGCTGTGAGCCCCAGGAAGGAAATGCAAAAAAAAGGAATCATGGCATCTTTGGAGACCAAGGCAGGAACCCTCAAGAGTTCCTCAAGGAACGCAAGAGCTGCTCTAGCTTTACCTCAGCACATCCTGAGCTCGCTCCACTGTTCTTTTGGGGGTAGGTTCTGGCCAAGTCCTGGCTAGAGACCAGAGAGGCAGATTCCTCAGGACCTGCAAATGATTCGCCACATTTCTGTTTTTGTTCACTGGTTTTCTGTAACCAAATCATTGTTTAGATGAAAACCATTTGTCTGCAGTGCAAATATATTCATTCAACCCGCACAGTCCCATCCTGCTGTCCCCCAGTAAAGGTCCCACAGTACTTATTCTTCTCTACTTATTCCTGACCATGTAATTCCAAATAATCCATTAAGTTTATATTTTATAGGTAGGAAGACAATGTAAGAATGGCTTAGGTGGCCATTTGAACACCCAGAGTCTGTCATCAATTTTGGGATTAGGTGCTTGTTGAAGGTTGGATCTAGTTCTTTTCCTCAGGAATTTTTCTCCCATGGGTTGCTAAAACACAAATGACTGGGTACTTAAGAGAAACAAAGCACAAGGCTAGAGCCTTTCTCCTTGGCAGGGTGGGGCAAAATTGCCCCTCATGGAAGCCGGGCCTGACAACGTGAGATTTGGAGAGACTGAAAAGCAAGGGCAGGGGGGAGGTCACGCTCTCTTGCTCGGGACCCTCGGAGCTGGACGGTCGGAGCTGCTGTCTGCTGAACCCACGGCCCCTGAGAAGCCAGCGCAGAGCTGCCGGTCTGTCTGCTGTGAGTCTCTGCCCTCTGCCCCATCGGGAGCCGACCTGCCTGCCACCAGCCCGCTCTGAGTTTTCTCCGCTACATTGTAGCGGGGTTTTTTCCCTGCACGTGGAGACCCCTTACCGTCCCAGCTCCCTGTGTCCGGGGATCCTGCTGTGGCACCGACACCAGCTGCCCCTCCCGAGGGTCTGTGGAGCAAGGGCTCTCCTCCATCCCTCCGTGCTTCGGGCAGCCGCCATTGCCGTGTGCTGCCTGAGCTCACGCCGGAGCGCCCCCTGCAGGCACCGGGGAATCACCGCACCCAGAGCGCCCCTGCAGCCACCGGGGAATCACCGCACCCAGAGCGCCCCTGCAGGCTGTGACTGGAACTGCACCGAAGGGAAAGGTGCCTGAAGCCGAGCAGGCTGCCACTGGGTTTCTGGTTCTGTTTGTTGGTCAACGTTATAGTTGTTGTTATTTTTTATCCTTGTTTTAGATAGTAGTAAAGAACTGTTATTCCTATTCCCATATCTTTGCCTGAGAGCCTCTTGATTTCAAATTTATAATAATTCGGAGGGAGAGGGGTTACAGTTTCCCATTCCAAGGGAGGCTCCTGCCTTCCTTAACAGACACCTGTCCTTCAAACCAAGACAGTGCTGCATGTGATTGGTATTCCAGGATGAGCCAATCACCTAATGGAGTAAATTTTTTAAGGATAAACTTGAGTGATTGAGAAATTGGAGGTGAAGATGGAGTTGGGGCCAAAGCAGTCTCTGGGAACAGTGTGTGTTTGCACAACTGTTAGCTGCTATCTGTGTTCCAGTGCTTTCCAGATTCATTCTGTCTCAGCATTCAGGCATGTTAACTGGGTCCTGGAGCACCTGTGGGGTGCTCTCAGCATGACAGAAGCTGTGATCACTGGGGACATCACTGGGCAGGAGACATTGCAGTCTCTTGGTAGTGGTTTGAGAGGTGCCATCCTGACAGGCACTTATCCCCCAAAGCTGTGCAGCTGAGTATCACACATGAACCCAAAACTCTGCTGATGAAGGACAGGCAGCAAAGGGTTCTGCCTGGATTCTCCTTGTGTGATATCTTTGCTGTTCAGGGAGGCTCTTCAAGGTTTAGGGTTGCTAATCTTTATATGCAAATCCTTGTTCAGAGTTGTTATTCCCAAGGCACACCACAGAGTCAGCAGACTACTTAAAACGCAAAATGGCACAGTGGATAAACAAAGAAAACCCTCAGACCTTGGGTGTCCCCAGTGCCAAGCAGAAGCAGACAGTCACTCCCCGTGTCTATTGTATGCCACTATTTTTACACCTCCAGCTGGCTCTGCTTGCAGTGTGACATTGTGAGCTCCACTGTTGCCCCCAGACTCTTATCTGCATAACTGCTGTCTCACCAAGTTACTCTCCCAGTGCAGGTTTGGACAGTTGACTCTTCACCTCAAACTAGAACTTTGTACTAGTCTAGTGAATTGCATTCTAATATTTAGTTCAGTCCGTGTATCCCATTTGCCAAGATCTTACTGGAAATCCAAGCAGGGTGACCTCCAACACATTTTCTACTCTTCCTAGTCCAGTACAGTCTACAGAAGGAAGAAGTTTAGTCTGTCTTTCTTCACGTGTATCAGCGGGGAAATTAAAAGTACCTGTACTGCAGCTCTGGATCCCAGAGTTGTTCCAGCAACCCTCAGACTGAAAGTGGGGGCTCTTAGCCCAGTTTCCCAACACTTCCACAACCATCTTCATCCAGGTAAAATTAGGAGGATAAGAACAGTTGTGATAATGTCATACAACTCTATGCCAAAAGCCATAAAATTCTGCTACTTCACCCTTACCTTGCTTTCCTTTCTCAAAGAATCAGGAGTAAAATCACCCGGCATCATCAATTAGAGAAGGTTGAAGTAATTTCCATGCCAACACTGGTTGTTCTTGAAGGTTATACCTGAAGCCTCTGCAAACATGAACCTCTCAAACACAGCTCAGACAAAGGAAAACACGCACCTTCCAAAACACACCAATGCTTGCTGTGTGAATGTGTGTGGTGATCAATCATCTGCTCACCTCGCCAGTGCCATGAGGACCAGACTTTGTAAGAAGCCTTTGTAGACTGACATTTTGAATGAGACTGCTACGTTAGCACTGTCACAGGACTTTAGAGACAAAATCAGGATGCTTTAAAAAGGTAACAGAAGCAGTCAAGAGCAGATGATATTGGGCTGCAGGGTCCCCTCACTGTTAGCAGCTCAGGATTTCTTTTACACTCGCAACAGAACTTTCCCTCTATTAACACTCCAAACACAAACACCAGGTTAACATGGGACATTTTTACCCACCAGAACTAACAGGAACTCAGAAGTCTGCAGCCCTTACTTTAAGTGAGGAGATAGACATGGAAAGGCAAGAGTATTTTCAGCTCCATTCTTTAGAGGACACAGGGTAGACAGGTTCTTTAAAGACCTGAAAAGGCAGCAAAACCAGGCAGGCAGGTAAGGGAGCAAGCAAGAAAACTGAAAAATGTTCCTGGCCAGAAACCTAACAGCTTGTAGGATGGGCAGAAACATAACAGCTTGTAGGACATTTCTCCTTAAGGACTCAAAGTCCTTTACTGTGCCAGCCATGCATACTGCTGCAGCCCATACACCATGGTAGGGAGGCACTCTGCTCAGGGGAGAATCCCGAAGGATTTTCAGTTGCAAATGGACTTAGACAAAGACATGAGCACCATCCCTGTAGGTGAAAAAAAAACAAACCTCAAAACAATAAAGTGCTGCTGACAGCATATAGCTCTTCACTGGAATAAGCAGAGAGGGAAAAGAGGAAAAGCAATGCTGGCTTCTGGAGTAGTACAAAGCTCTCTGCTCTAGTCCTGTTGTCCAAGAGGAAAGAAAACATTCACTTTAAAAGCAACTGAGGTATGGATGTAGACAAAGTCGGAAGCAGCAGACAGGGAGAGGCACACCCCATCTTTGAGGTTTTCATCTGTATGCCACTGATAAGCCTGGAGTAGGGAGGATTGGACTGAGGGTCCAGCAAATTTCTCCTCTGTCCTTCCCGCTTCTCATCCCAGCAGCATGTATGCATTCTCAGGGCAACTCCAGCAGTGTCTCCCTGCCAGGGTACGCCTGCTTCCCCTAGCAGGAGTCTGTCAGAAACATCTCCAGGATGAAAAAGAGTATCTGGGATTCAGCCAGCAAGTGTGTAAGGGAGATGTCTCCCAAATCTCTAGACGCCATGTTTTTTTTAACTTTGGTAAACTATTTTTGTTCTCCTAAATGTTGAGGCAGCCATCAGATGGGCAGGCTGCTGTTGCAGCAAGGAGGCAGGGTAGAAAGCAATGATGCAGAGCACACACACAAACAGGATAAACAGTGGCATGGGACACTGTGCTCTTCCCAAGAGGCAGCTGCAAACTGACCTTGGATGTGCCCTCAGCATTCCCCGGTGCTGCAATGTCCGCCTGTGCTGACTGTGTGGCAATGTGTCCCCAGGGCTCACGCTCCCAGCCCTGCAGCATCACCTCTCTCCCCGCACAGGTGGAGATCCGCCCGCAGACGCAGCTGTACCGTGGGTGTGTTAGCTGCATCGAAGCCGGGCTGACACCGTGGGGCACGAGCCCCCGTGGCACTGCCCACGCCACCTAAGCTGGGTCAGAGCTGCCACCCGGAGGTGGCATTTCTGCGGATCCCTGCTCGGCGCTCCCGCGGTGCTGGCAGCAGGGGATGGGGTACCCGGGAGGACGGATGCCGCCTGGAGAGAGGGGCAGGAGGCGTACGCTGCAGGTGTGGGAAAGGAGGCACAGAAGGCCTGGAGGAGGAGGAAGGCCAGCTGAGATGAGCGGAGCAGGCTGCAAGCCGAAGAAGGGAGGCTGCAGAAGTGCAGAGGTGCCGCCGCCCAGCGAGCGCAGGGCGGGAGGGCGGGGATGGGCGCTCGGCATGCGGCTCCTTGGCACCTGGCCTGCCGTATCTGATGTGGGTAGAAGGACACCAGAGAGCACCAGCGCTGAAGAGAGGGTGGCAACACAAAGACCGCTGTGTTCCTCTGGTCCCCATCCCTTTCTCCCCCTCCTCTCCCAATTTATTTACCCGAGTTCAAAAGACAGCCTCACAGTCCCGAGGGGCTGGCTGAAGTGGCCAAGGGGTGGGCTGTGAGGTCATCTTCAATGAGGGCAAAAATCCAGTATCAACAATGCTGCCCATTGTATGGCCCTGTTTAGACAATACCGGCTGGGTTCTTGCTGCTGGCAGCCCGAGGATTGGGAGCAAAGCCTGTTTGGGGTAACAGGAGGGGAGGAGAGTGGGCAGGGTGTCTGGCATTGAGTCAGACCGAAAGGGATGGAGCAAAGTGCAGAGATAAGCACCCTATCCCAGTCATCAGCGTGTTATCAGCCTTATTCTTGATGCTGATAAGAATCTGATAATGTCTTGGCGCTTATTGTCTCATCAATGGCAGGGAATTTAGCCATCCTGGTCATAGCCTGGAGCCATGGCTGTCACCCCAGTTACATCTGCATTCCCTTCTAACCCTGGCAATGAGACACCAGTGATTTCTGCTACTTCATTGACTCCCTTTAGCCCCACATTTCCCACTCAGCAGCAGCAGTGTGGCAAGGTGAGCAACAGCTTCTTGTTACAGCCCTTGCCCTTCCAAAGACAGTTTGGGGTTTGGCCATTGCGATTCTTCTGGGTGCTCCCAAGTGAGGAGCCCAGGTAATCCATGCTGAGTTTAGCCATGCTTAAAGAGTGAGGATGTAGCAGGGAATCTTCAGGAATTTGTGGGAACCACTGAATTTATAGAGCAAGGGATGATGTTTTAAGGTGTGTGTGTGATGGGGGGACTATGATAGAAAGCAAACAAGTGACCAGGATGCTGCCAGTTCTTGTAAACATAAATTGCACTTTTGGTAAATGCCATGATATCAGGTTCCTTAAGTCACTGTGTCTGGAGCCAGATGACTAAAAAATTCTTAGCTTTCCATTTCAAATATGAAAGCCATTTGCTACCTCTCCTGGACAAGGAAGAGTGTGTGAAAATATAACACAGGGTCACCAGCTTCCAAAAGAAAGCATGGGAGAGAAAGCAACATCAAACCAGGGTGGTGATCCCACAATCTGGCATCTGATCCCTGGTACCTGAACTCCTGAAACAGCCCTGAAAAACCTGCAGCTGCCATCATCTTTCAAGCAGGCATTAACTCTGAACTCCTGTAGTGTGAGCCAGGTCCTGTCCCAACTCATTCTGTAGCCATGGTCCCATACCCTATTTCTCTACAACTCAACTGTGCCCAAAAGTCAATTGTCAAAACCAGGGACACCATTAACCTAAGAGACCGCTGCCAGCAGTGGTGAATGATGCCAGTGTTCATCTGCTCTGCAGAGTGGGCTTGGTGCCTTTGGAGAGCAGATTCTTTATGAGGGTAAGGAGGAGAGAGAAAACATTGGTGAAAGGACAGAAAGCCACCCCAGCACTTCTCTTTGGATGAAAGAGGCATGGCATGGTTCTCCTACCTTTAGAAAAAGCCCTAACGCTGGAATTGCTTCATGCTTCTTCAGGAAAACAATGCAAGAGATGCAGAAAATAATCCCATGAAAATTGTTGCAAGCCTTTATTTTTGGCATAGGATTCATTTATTTCCCCAGTTTTCAGCTTATTCCCTCATTACTTGAGACTCCTCTTCTTGTTTCAACTTCCAATTGTGAAATAGACAAAGTGGGAGACAGGGAATATTGTTAAAGAAGATAAATAAACAACATGAAACAAACCTTGCAAAGCCCTTGCAGCAAGGGTTTTTGTGTACATGGCTTTTTCAACAGTTTTGGAGGGGGTAATTGAGGAGAGCCAATAAAATTTCCAAGATGTCAACACCAGATGAAATCCCCTTGCAAAACTGACTGCTAAATGGAAAAGAATTTTTTTTTTTTTAGGGGAAAATAGGAAGGAACGTGTTATGGTAAAAGAACCTTAGCTTAGCCTTGATGCTTTTATCTGTGTTCTGGCACTGTGGTAGCAAAAACAGGGTGGTTAGTGCATCCCAGGACAGGAATGTGACAGTTTTCTCTTAAGGTGCGGGCTCACTGACACTGTCTTGTGGTAAATCTCCCTGCTAGTTTGTGCCTCGTTTTCCTCAGCCTTGATGAAAAACTGTGAGACCCTCTGACAAAAAGAATTCTGCAAGAATTTTTCACTAGCCCAGTGACTCAACTGAGTCATGAATCTGTGGGGAAGTCTTAGGAAGGTGGAAACAGCCTAACATTAGACCACTTATTTCTAAAGAAATCTTGTGCTGAAGTTCATGGCCTGTGCTGCCCATGACACAGCTCTGCTCATTGCTGCCCTGCACCATGGCCCTGGCATTGCATCAGCTCTTTTATGAAAGACTATGACCCCAGGCAGCAGTGACCAGATGCAGAAATATTGAATCAGTTTCCTGAGGACGATGGCTGAAGCCAAATCTTCGTGAAGCAGTGTTGGTGTACACCACGGGCAGTGTAATTCTGCTGAGAAGCTGGGAACTTCTCCCTGGAAGGAGTGAAAAGCCTGTCTGGAGAGATACCAACTAGAGCAGGAAAAGCCCGATTTAAGCTGTATTGCTGTGTTTATATAGACATTTCTGATTTCCCACCTGGGCTGCCCAGTGATTCCCCTGTTGTCTCAACCTTTGAGCAGCAGAGCTGAGACAGAAGTCTGCAGCTGGGACTCAGATGGGCAGGGCCGGGTGGTGGGGCCAGGGCTGTGCAGGGTGCAGGTCACTGGCATGGCCAGCAGCTCTCCACAGGAGGGAGCCTGGCTGGCACAGCACGGCCAAGCCTCTAGCCCACAAACGGCCAGAAAGCCTTTTGACAGCAGGGCCAGATCTGCTGCAATCTAAACACTGGAAAAGCAAACCACTCTGCACACTCTCCACACTCTCCACTTTCTCACCAAGCTGTCAATGCCTGAACCTCGTGGCCACATTCAGGAGCATTAACCTGTTTCAAAGGTGATGGAAATGGCAGCTGAAGAAGTTGGCCAAGCTGTGCAGGGCGTTTCCCGGGGCTGTCCTTGGCACATAAGACTTGAAACCTGCCAGATGAGCGCAGCCCCAGTGATGGTCAAAATCCATCTCTTCCTTTATTCAACAAAAAAATGTGATGGTCACCCCCCCAGACTAACTGGGCAGCGGAATATGCAGAAAACTTATTCCTGTTGTGAGGGAGCAGATAAACATGTTATTAATTTTAGAGAATGGTAAAGTCTTGCTGCCCTGTATAATCCCTCTTAGTCACACTCCATGTCTGAGGAAAGAAACCTGTGGAAAAGGAAAGGGCTCTGGTAGGTCTGAGTATCTGCAAAACTGCAAACCTTGAATTCCCCAAAGCCTCACTGTCACCCACTGGTAGCAATTCCAGGTCTGCTTCTGGTTCATGACATTGAGATTTTCCCCATGTGTTATGAGCTGGAGATTACCTCTTTAAAAGCAACAACTACCACCTTCTTTTTAAAAAATTGATTTATTTTCTGGGTTTCTTTTGGAAATAGCAGGAGTCAGGTTTCCTTAGGATAGTTTTTAGGTCTATTTGTAGTTCTTTCAGCACTCACATAGAAAATAGGTAGAATCTTCAATTTAAACATAATTTCTCCTCAGTGTTGTTAACCAAACATTTAATGGAGAGTCTTAAAAGAGATGTTTGAAAGTCCCTCCTTGACTCATGTACCTCTTTCACCATCCAGGAACATCTTCCGATGTGGGCTCTCTGTTTTAATACTGTGTCTCAAGATCCTAATATCAAATTTAAACACATTCTCCTCACAGACCTCTTCATCCATCATAGTGACATGAAAAAGCAGGGAGATATTTCCCCCTTTGCTGGACACCTCTAAATCTGGAGAACAAATGGGCTGCTGTTATTTTTCATTGTCACTTTTCCCTTCCAGTGACTACAATGCAGCTCACTTTTGACAGCTGCCACTGAATCAGCCACGATATTTCTGAGTAGGATCAGCCCAGGGATGGACTCTGCAAGATCTTGGTATCTGTCTGCACCTCGTGTGGTCAGCTCCATCACTGCAGGGGAGCTCCGGACAGGATATCTGTCAGAGGATATGGGCACACTTCGGGCTTTTCACATCCCTGCTCCACTCCCAGAATGACTCATGTGTCAGCAGGGGACACAAACTGAACACGGGACACTGAGTAGGGGAAGGAGCTACAAGAGGTCCTGGCTAGGGTGGTGGCATTAGGGTACCCTAAGCCTTGGTGCTAAGTGACTGAGGGTGCTTGGCACGGTGACCATACGGTGGAGTTACGGGAGCTGCCTCCGGGCTCTGCCACCGAAAAGATTTGATTTGTAAGGGCCCTGCTTTTCACTTTTAATGGTGAAAGTTTCTATGGGATAGAGTTTGAACTTCGGATACGGCTTGCATTTTTGATAGAGGCTGGAAATTGCTGGCATTACTGGCTAACGAGGAGGTTGTTATGGAAAACAGCTGATGACAAACTGAGCTACTACATTTTCCTTCCATCCTCTGCTGAAGGCGCTATTTTCTGGGCACAACAGACAGGATTCTTTTAAAAATGTTACAACCAACAGTTTCCAGACTATTTGTGCATATCGTGATGAACATCTACACAGACATACATGCTTATCCAGACACAAGTTGTCGGGGGCTTTTCTTTCCAGAAATGTACGATTTCTATGCACACACATACGTGCAGAATGCTCCCCAGACAGATCCCCGATACAGAGCAGATGTTTCATGCTGAATCCCCTTCTTCCCCCGCCGCAACCAAGATCCAGCAGCGGAAGGGGCGCGGGGCTCCCTGACATCCCTCACCCCTCGGGAGCCCCTTATTTCATGAGGAGCAGCCCTCGCGGCGGCGGAGGGGGCTCTCGGGGGACCGCAGCAGCCCCGGCGCTCCCCGGCGGGCGCGGAGCGGGGCGCGGGGCCGTGCGCGGAGCGGGGCGCGCAGCGGGGCGCGCAGGGTGCGCGCCGCAGGGAGCGAACAGCAGATTGCGGACAGCCAATGGCGAGGGCAAGCCGAGGTGGCACCAAATTTCCAGCAACCAATCAGCTCGCGAGGGGGAGGAAGGGAGGAAAAAAAAAAGAAAGAAAAAAAAAGAAAAAAGCAGCCAGGCATCATGAGAGAGCCTGGCCCTCGTCATCCTCCTCTTCCTCAGCATCCTTCCTCCCTCCCGCCCCCCTGCCCGCTCCGCCCCGCCTCTCCCCCCGGCTACGCCGAGAGCCGAGCCCCCGCCGCGATTCGCCGCCCTCCGCGCTGACCCCGCGCATCCCAGCCGCGGGCAGGGGGTCACCGGGAGGCCGGGGCGCGCAGAGCCCGGCCCCGCCAGCCGCCGAGCAAGCAGCCCCCCTTAAATACCTCCGCACTCGCCTCCGTGAGCCGCACAGCTCGCCGAGCGAGAAGCCGAACAGAGCCAGCCTCCCGCCAGCGCCGGGGACCTGCGCACCCGCGTACCGCCGCCCAGGAGCACACACACGGCCGCCCCATGCCTGCGCACTTGCTGCAGGAGGAGGTAAGCGGGGCCCCAGAGTGCGGGTGCTTTGTCTGCCCCTCGCCCCTTCCTCCCTCATCTCTGCGGCTCAGGCAGCGCTGCGCTGCTGCTGTGCTGGGGAAGAAGGGAAGAAGGTCTGGGCATCCACGCGTGTCTGTGCGTGCACACACACACGTATTCACACGTGTGTGCCGGAGTCCTCTCCGCACCGCTTCCCAGCCGTGAGGCAGAGGGGGTCAGTGGTAGCTAAAGACATCACCCAAGCCTGATGGGGAGCCCATGGGTGAAGTGCAGACATCCGCCTTTGAGGTGATCTTCCTGGATCCTGCGCCCTCAGGTAGACTGAGCATAAAATACAGGTTTATTTTGAGAACACCCATCGAAGTATGCTGGGTGCTTGAATAGCACGAAGATCTTGAATATTCAAGAAGATCTTTAGTGCCAAGAAGTCATGGGTTTTTTGATAATACTCAGTCTGGGATTTTAAAAAAAATTCTTAGTTCATTTTTTTTTTTAATAAGAAAGGGGTTTCACGTGCAATGTTTTAAAACCGAATATTGCAGCAGGAAGAGTCTCTAGGACAGACGCAAGGTGAAAGCTGGCTGCCCAGATGAAATGAATGACTGTGCCTGCATTGCTTGAGCCCAGCAGGCATTCAATACAGAGACTGCTCATTTTTGGCATAAGAAAGTCTGAATAACAACCTGACACCAGTAAGATGTGTGGAGGTGTTGGATTTTTAAAGATTTTAATTTTTATTTTTGACCCTTCTGGCAGCCACCCTTTGCCCAAGGGGAGGCAGGGGCTTGATTCTGGTATTTGTGCTCTCACCTTCTCATCCTTCCCCCCTCTGCCAATGCCTAGGAGTGGATGTAAATCGTAGCCCCGCTCTTTTCCTGTCATCAGCACACTGAGTCTCCCTTGGTCCCTTTGTGCATGACCTTCCAGGGATACTGTGATGTAAAGAACTTTACTTTTCTCCCCTTCCAGAATGGATATCAAGGGCAGTGTGCTCAAACCATGTTTCATGGTTTTGGCATGTATTTTGGGTCATATCCTGGAAGCTGGAAAGAATCCTGTCCCTGGGTCATGCTGGGCATATTCAAATACACTGGACCCAAGATTCAGTGCCCTGGGGCCCATGTGCTGTACCCAGCACAGGAGCCTTTGAGTTGCAGTTGGTTGTATAAGCTGGCTGGGTGCCAGGGTCACCTATGGCATGTTCAGTGCTGGGGAGGTAGGGGTGTAGATGGGGAAACACATCTGTTGTGCAGATGAGAGCTGCAAAACCATTCAGAAATGAGGGAAAGCTAATGAAAATGATTTAGCTGGCCTCCTCCCTCTCTCAGCCCTAGAGCCCAGATCAATCTCCATCCTGTTTTCCTCTGTAGGAGCCACTATGGTCATAAGGGGATAAAAATCCTCTTTTCTTTTCTCTTTTCTCCTGTTTCTACCTAAATAGCTACCCTTTCTCCCTCCCTCTTCCCCCCATGCTCCTCCCACCCAGTCTGTAACGGTGGAGCTGTTTCACAGCTGCTTTATAGCCCTTTTGTTTCAAGGTTAGTTTACATGTGAGAAATGACCAGTCTGATTATATCAGTGTAATTCCAGCAGCATAGGTATGCTGGTAAAATTCCTCATGTGGCTACTACAACTCTGGAAGGAGAGATTTTTCCTCACTGCTGTTTTCTTTGCGCTCTCCCTCCTCCTCCTGTGCCCCTGTGTAACTTTGACAGTGACATAGCTATCATGGAAGAGAAAATTGCAACTCCAGCCCCACATTCTTACTCTGGAAGCAGCATGTCCATATGGGGTGTGTTACCCGTCTAATTATACCACCAATCACTGTTGGGAATTTTTCCTGCATAGACAAGTCTTGGGTCTTTTTGGTAGATTGTCTTGCAGCCAAGAAAGAAAATTGTACCTTTCTGCCAAAATGCCAGATGAGAATATCTACCACTTGGGAGCGGGCAGGACTTCTCTTTGCCTAATCTCTGGTTTAGAAGCCATTTCTCATGGCTCTTTTGGTGTGGGGATTACCTCTAAATTTTCCAGCAGATGAGAGTATCATACCCTCAAAACATTAATTAGGAAAGCAGGCAGAAACAGCCTGTAGCCAGGATGCAGAAGAGTCAGTCTCAAGCTCAGCAGCTTGCCTGCGTGCAGTGAAGGCAGCAGGACACTTTGTGCCCAGTTTTTTTCCTTTCTAACCTTTGATTCCCCAAGGAAAAACTAAAAGAGCTCCTTCTGTAGAGATCATTTTACTTCCCAAATGTGGGGAATCTGTCAGCCTTGCCAGCTCCTCCCCATCGGAAGGTATGTCTGTAACCCTCCAGTTTCTACCCTTGGGAAAGGGAGGAGTTGGGGTGGCCACGTAAGCTGCCTGGCCTGATTTTAATGCCTCCCTCAGGAAACTAGGCCATGGCAGGATGGGGGTCTTTTATGAATCCTGAACACCTGAGTGGGAATCTACTGTTAATTCAGGAGAGATTTCTATTGGGAAAGGAGCTTTCCCAGCTTGACCATTCTCCCTCCCGCAGTCTCAGCTCTCCTGTTCCTGCTGGCTGACCTTTAGTGTCCCTTCAGCCGTGGAGGCAGTGGTGCGGGTGGCAGAGGGACGTGTCCCTTGGGCAGGTGCCCAGGAGGCAGGGGATGGGGTGATGTGTGCAGGACACACCGCTGGCATCCCACGTGCCTGGCACCCGCGGGATTGAGCTGCGCTGGGCACTTGGGCTTGGGGCTGACAAAGGGCTGCGAGTACCAGCAAGCACACGGCTGTCATGATGGAGATGGAAATTGGTGATTCAGGGTTCAGTGACCTGTCTCATTAGGGTCAGTCCTGCCTGCTCCTTTCGTCATGCATGCCTGATCGGGCAGGCTGTCACTCAGCCAGGGCAAACAAGCATGTTCAGAGGGAATGTTGTGTCACAGTTACAGAAGGGAGCCAGGAGCCAAGCTGAGCCAACTTTGCTGCTTAAAACTTCCTCTCTGCATGCTGGTGGCCATAGCTCAGAGGACTGTCTTCCCTTGCCTCAGTTTGCCTGTGGGTGGGAAATGAGAGAGGGATAAGAGCCTTAGCAACAGGCACGGGATAAGTAGCTGCAGTTCTAACTAGAAGTACCTCACCTGACTGCCTCCATCCACTGATCTTCAAGCATGTTGGTCTTGCCACATCCCATCTTGGAAGGTGAGGCAGGGGAGATTAGGAGGCACCCCAGAAGAATCCCCCTGTGGATCTTCCTGATGCTCCCCTCTGACCCTGGCAGGGTGGCACAAATAAGTAGGATATCAAGACCAGCCCATTGATTTATTATAAAACTGTTTCAGACCATATTTCTCTCCCACCTCTTTGTTCATTCACAAGATTTCCTTTATTGTTGTCTGCTTATGCACAAGCCCAGACCACAAACCCACCTAAAAACACCCACTAATCAAACTGAAGGAAAATAAAAATCCTTGCAGTCTGCGAATGATCTCACCAAAACCACTGGTGGAAAAGAGACTGGCTTTCAAGTATTTTTCTTTACTTTTGGCACCCTACCTACCATCCACCTCCTCTCCCAAAAGACCAGGTCCCTGTCCTCTCAGGCCATGACTCCATATGGCTAGAGCAGGTCTTCTTTATGCCAAGAATGGAGCCTTCCAGGGAAACTATAGGCTGTGAATCTTTGCACTGCCAGCCTAAATGCATATGTTTCTATTTCCTGAATTGATAACCACCAACTTTTTGTTTTGTTTTCCCTTTTTTCCTTTCTTGAAAATATCCATGGCTACCTTTTCAAGGAGTTCTCCTCCACTTCCAGCACCACTGCTGTTGGCACAGTCACCTCCCGGGTGACCAGGAATGGAAATGCTGTCATGGAGAAGGACTTACTCAATCATGAGGACTTGGCAGGAGACCGGGGCATGATAGACGATATCTTTGATGAGACCTACCGGGAGAAAGAGGGCCCCAAGCCCCCTCTGCGATACGTCTGGAGGAATATCATCCTCATGAGCCTGCTGCACCTAGGGGCCCTGTTTGCATTGACACTGATACCTTCTGCAAAGATCCAGACACTGGCATGGGGTAAGCACGTTCCTCTATCTGTGTCTTGGCATTTGCAACCCCCAAATCTGTTGGGTGGTATTTTTTTCTCCTCCAGGCCCACAGACACTCGGGGATGAGAAAGAAAGAAGCAGGGGGCTTCTTCTAGAAGCAGCTCTTCAGCCAGATTCACAGCAAGCCGTGGCGTGTCTCTTGTAAGGTCATACATGAGAGGGAAGGATTTGTCTGCAGAGAGAAAAAACTTGATTCACAGACATGAGGCTTGGAAAAATCCTGAATGTGCAGCTGCTTCTGGGGTGAAGCACAAAAACTGTTTGATAGAGTACTGTGACAGTGCCAGAAAGTTAGGAAGGAAGATGCTAGCAAGAGCACCTTAAGGGGTGTTTGGGGAGGCAAGGTAAAGAGCCCTATTTGGCATGAGACTGCTGCCCAGACATGAGAGCCATTTCTGTCCTTACCCGGGAAGCATAAATCCCACAGAGCCTCAATGTGTGTATGAGGGAAAGGTGACAAAATACAGTTGTGCTGAAGATAAAAGTCAAGAATTAAGTCTGAAGCCCAGGTCTTTTATCAATCTTAAAAAAGCACAGATTAGCCACCATCATTCCGGAACTGAGCCTGACAACTTTCAGAAAATAAATAAGCGTCTCTCCAGGCAGCAAATTCCAGTGGAAAGCACAACCCAGCAGAAGGTAGCTAGGCAAAGCTCTGCTTTCTCAGAGATCTTGCCCTGGGTAGGAACCAAACTTCTCCTCTGACTGCTTGAAAGACAGCTGGGCCCAGGGCCCACTCTGCAGGAGAGCCTCGCTTTCCACGAGCCTTTGTGTGGACCCCTGGAGGAGTCCAGAAGCCAAATGGCTCCCAGTAGGGAGGATGAGAGATTGCATCCAGCCCCTGCCTCCCTGTGAAACAGAACATTCTGTAACAAAAAGCAACAGTCTTGATTGAGGCCTGCTGGTGTGGCTTTTGGGTTCAGTAGTGCTCCTGCTGCCTGGTTAACCTGGCTGTGGATGGGCTCTGGGGCGATCCACCTGGTCTATCACACTCTCTAAATCTGTCTTCCTGATGGCTGTGTGCACACAGCTGAACCGGGAAGGAGATGGCTTCCTGGGTGGCCAGGCTGACTTGTCCCCCTGACCCATATCAGCCTCTCACAGGCAGAGTTGTGGGGGATGAACTTCCCTGGAGGCCACAGTCAGAGTCTGGCTACAGCATGTGCAAAAGCAGAGGGACTGCTGTGTTCCTTGTGCAGCCAACATGGCCTTTCAGGGGATGTTATGAAAGAAGACTTTGCTGGGCCTTTCCCTTGTGAAAACCTGACAGGCTGTACCTTCCTTGGCCTGTCAGGGCTGCGCAGAACATGCAGTCTGAGCATGAACTTGGAGGAGCATTTCAGGGCTCTTGGTCTTGTTCTGTGTGTCCCATCCCTGGGCTGGAGGCTAAGCAAAGACTGCTGGCTTCTCTCACTCACTGAGCTGACAGCCTGGGTCCTCAATTCCAGTCAGATAACCTTAGGGTGTTGGGGCAAGGAGAAGGAAAAAAAGTGAGTCAAATTTACTGATATCATTTCAAGCTGCTGATATGCTTAATGATTTCCAAATCCATCCAACCCTTCTCCCTTGAGTTCCCTTGGGATACTTAAGAGGGCTTGAGCATCTTTATCCAGAAAGTTAATGTTGTTTTGCATTCTGCTAAACCCCATCCTACCTCAAAATGGTCTCTGAGGCAGTGTCTTTGCAACTGTGCATCTGTTTGGGATTTCTGTATGGCATGTCATGGCACTTCACAGGAATCTGCTTTGCATTTTGTCTAATGTCAATCCTTCCTGCTCTCCTTCCTCAATCAACTCTGATGTGAAGTGCCAGTTGCTCTCCTGCCACTGTGAGGCACTGCAAGATTCCTTGGTGGATTCTGGAGTGACATGTTCTGGGAATGGGAGAAGGACATGGTGTTTGGGGGAACTGCACTGTTCTGGGCTGGCTGAAGATCAATTCAGCCTTACCAAAGCTGGAGTAGCTCCACCAAGCTCCCTGTCCTGCACTCCTGTTCCAGGAAAGGACCACCTTGCAGCCAAGTCAGGGTTCCCTTATAGTGTGTTTTCCTCCAGCGCTAACTGGAGCTGGAGTACTCTGATCCTCCACAGGTCTACCTTCTCAGCAAGGATTCTTGCTCCTTGCATTGCCCTTTGCTCAGCTCATACCTTTATTTGGCATCTGTGGCTGTCATGTCAGTGACTTGTTGTTATTTTCCCATCACCCTCTGGTAGCAAGGAGAGGACTACAGTTCCCATTTTACACACAAGGATACTGCAGCAGAGACTTAGGTTGCTCCTGTCAGTACACCACGGGCTCATGGCAGACCAGCTCTAGCAATGGTAGTTCTGGAACTGCTGGAGTTTTTGCTTGTTTCTTTGTTTGTTTTTCAGATCATTTCTTCCTTAGGTTGTGTACATATAACACAAAATTAACATGGTCCCAGATGTTCTGTTGTGGTACAACAGGCAGCTGTGGGGCCTGGTAGCTCATCTACCTTCTATAATTTATCCATTGCTTATTCCCACTTCATCGCGGCCACCATCTCCTTGATGTTCCTGTCCCTTTGAAACCAGTTACACTGGTGACTGTCCTCTTTTGTTTTCATTTCTCTATGTGCTGATTCCTCTTTGTCTCTCAAGCTCCCCAGCCCTGCCTTCATCATTGTTTGCTGTTCTGCGTTGCTGTGTGCATTGTATCCCCTGATCTCTTTCTGGTACAGAGCTTCCCAGAATGAGCTCGGGTTGTTGATCAGGTGAGAGCTCACCATCACAAGAGCTCTCCGAGCCCTCCTGCACTGGCTTTCTAGTCAGCTCTCCTTTTATTTATTGTCTTCTCCACTACACTTCTCAAAGTCTTGCTTAGTCTTTTCAAGAATCATGGGCAGATTTTACGTCATTTGCCAAATGGCACAGAGACTGAGTCTAAAAGAGCAAAGGTGATGGACAGTTTCTTCTTAGTTGCTCAGATCCTCCCTGGAAACGTGATTTGTGGGTAGACTTTTTAGCCCTCGGATGCAGCAGACTGACAGTAATTGTGTTAACTCCTGTTGTCCTGGACAGGAATGTCTGTAAACAGTGATGGTTCCTCTTGACATGGTGCTCTATCAACACCTCAGCTCCCTGCAGTGCCAGAGGCTCTAGAAGCATGGGTTGATACAGTATTTTGTTGTTGCTGTGTTATCTTTGTACCAAGGTGAATCTTGCTAGATAATTTAGGCAATTCTGACAGTCTGAAAATCTCAGCCCATACTACCCCCAGAGATCCGACCAGCAAATTGTTTACAGTGTTTTTTTTTACTTTCCCATCAAGACTACAGCTGACAACACCTTTCCACTCAGTGTTCCCTCCAGGCTTAAGTAGCAGGTGGTGTACTTCTCTGAGTGTGGCAGGGAAGTTAGGTTTCAGTGACAGCAGATCCTATTGCTCCTCCTAAACACTGTTCCCTTTATGCAGCCTGTAAATGTCATTGCTCCTGGTATCTTTCTCCTGAGAGTAGCAGGACTCACCTGGCTAACAGGGACTGGGCAGCAAGGAGGGAACAGTCTTGCACTGAGCAAATGCCCAAGGATACCTGCTGGAGCAGGAGCACCCCTTCATGTAAACATCCTTGGTGTTCACTGCAGGTGGCAAAGCTTTTAGCACATTCCTGGTTTCTCATCATAACTTGGGTCTGAATCTGGGCCCTAAAGAGGTAAAGCCTAATGAGTCATAGCTATGACTGAATCCGGAATGTTTGGTGTTCAATTTTTGGAACATTGAGTGCTTATTACTGCCAGTGGTCATAATTCTTTGTGTTCCAGTTGAATGGGTCACTGGAAATATCACCTGTGAGTTGCCAATGTTTTGAATCTTGAATAGTTCAAAGCATGGTATGGAAGATGACTTTGAATCCTCAGCTGATGGAGTTCCTAAGTCCTTCAGTTTGGGGCATCATCACAGGGCAGGTGTGAAAATCTGCCTTTAAAAAATCTTTACTTTATCTCACCTTCTCTACTCTCTTTCCAATTGAATTCTTAGTGGATGATCTTGGGGGAGTTTTTCTTCTTCCCTGTGAGATGCTGATTCTCTGACTATGCAGTGATCATCACTGTATCTGTTTGTGGGGGTGAACCCTCTGAATCATAAAGGTGCTGGATTCTTCTATGTTCCACAAGGATTTCAGTCATTGTGCATATCCTGTCATTGTCACATCAACTCTTAGATATGTCTGATGGATCTAATTGTCTCCAGGCAGAGTTTGGTTTTCTGTGGGTCTGGTGCCACAAATGCATAGACTGAGAATCAGCTCCTTTCCCACAGAAAGTGTCTGCCCCTTAGATAAACTACAGCTTCTGTATATGGGCAAGAGGCCAGGCAGCAGAGGATTATAATTAGAGAGTTATAGCCATTGTAGTGACCTGGGATGCAGCTCCAAGAGAAGTCAGCAGGAGCTGCTCAGGTTTGTGGGCTTCGGATGGAGACTGTGACTGTTCTATGCCAGGGCACCCAAAAGCAGTGAGTACTCTTCCAAATTTTTACAAAAGCTTCCAGGAAAGTCTACCCAAAAGCAGATGCTGGGTTGTCTGGGTTTTGAGTCTGTTCGTGTCCCCATCACATCTTTTTTGTGATTCCCTGTGTTTGGTGGTAATATCTTTGTTGCTGGTGTCATCTTTTCCCAACAGGGATATCCACAGGCAAATTCTGGTAATTGCCTGGATGAAAGTGATACAGATGAGCTTCCTTTCCTGCAAAGCTTAAATACAACAGTCCTCAGCCAGAGTCATCTTCCTGCAGGTCTCTTTTACCAAAATATGCTCAGTCAGCATGTGAGGATTTACCAGATAAGGAAAGCTGAAAACTCAGAGCTATGAATCAGGCCCCTACTCATGTAACCTGGCATTTACTTTCTTCTGTTATTGAAGATCATGAAAACTGACATAGTTCATTTGTGTCCCTGGTACACCATCAATTCATAGGGCCTGCTTGCCCTACAGTAGACAGATGGGCTCTTTACCTAGCAAGCTGCCCCACAGATAGCAAGGTGCCATTGTTTATCATGGACTCTCTGTCCTGTGTTATCTGTGGGGATAGTACTGATTTAAAATGCGTTTTAAAATCTAAAATTAACAGGTCGTGAGTTGGTTTCAAACTTACTTAACTTTCAAGTCAGAATCATGAAACTGAGTAAGATCTTCAAGGTTTCCAGCACCAGTAAGGCCAAAGGGACACCTGAACCAAATGCCCTGTTCCATCATCCTTTGCTTCTCCCCTTCAAAGCTTGGACAGCTCTGTGAGCTTTGTTCAGCTCCACTGTCTCTTGCAAAGGCTGAATCCTGCTGTATCTGCATGCTTGGCTCTTCTGAGAGACTGCCAAGATGCTGGGAGACACAGGGCAGGGTTGTGCTGGTCCAAGGCTTGTGCTGCATTCAGCAGCAGGCAGGGGAGCCAAGGGAGAAGATGAAGATGGGGAGTCACGGCCAGATCAGCAGACAGGGAAGGTCACTCTTGTGCAGTGGGATGGAAGTGAGAAGGGTTCATGCAAGTTTAAGGGGCCAGAAGATGATGTTAAATCAGCCAAGACAGGCTTTTAGTGGGTAAGAGATTAGGTTGGGAATGTAGAAAAACAAAAAGGAGGTGACAGAAGGAAGAGGGAGCAGGAGATGACAGGAAATAAAGCCTGTATTACTTTGAATGAAAGAACTGGGCCATGCCTGGCACAGATCTCAGATTTCTGATTCTAGACAAGTTTCTGGAAGAGTATCTGGTGTACTGGGTTCAAGATAAACTTGATTAGAGCCATTTGGCTGGACTGAATGGCCGGACTGAATGGCTGGTCAAGCATACCAGCAATTCCTATCCATGGACTTACATGTAAGAATAAAGAACTCTTCTCATGATCCATACAACTGGCTGAAATGTGCAAATTTATACCAGGAAAGTTTGCCCTGGGGGACTGGTAAGAAGGCATTGCTTCCCCCAGAGGACTAGAGGTGGATCAGCTGACCTGTTCACATATGTGCACCCTTCCCTGTGTGTCTGAGCTTGCAGAGCAAACCAGTTGTTGAATGCTCTCTGTCTTTCTGCCAACCTTCCTTACCCTTCCTTCCTAGAGGAGGTGTTAATTTGCAGAACCAATTTTCTTCTTACCCTACCTTCCTAGTGTAATGCTGCTATGAAATTCTCGGGGTCTTTTCTCCATTTTAGTTTTAGGATCAGATGCTGGAGCTGAGGTTAATTTCCAGAAGCCCCAGGAGGACAAATGGGCACAAAGACCAGGGAAAATATGAACATGTGGTGTATTGGGAGAGGGATGTATTTTTTTACTAGATGCCAAAGGGGCAAGGAATTCCTTCTGCCCTGTGTGAGGGCATGAAGCAGCCTCAAAGCTCAACAGGGCCCAGCAACAGCTGCTCAAACACTTTCTTTTCCTTTGTAGCTCTTCTGTGTTTCCTGGTGAGTGCTCTGGGGATCACAGCTGGATCTCACCGCCTCTGGAGTCATCGATCCTACAAAGCCACGCTGCCCCTGCGCATCTTCCTGACTATTGCAAATTCCATGGCCTTCCAGGTAAGCACTTCCTCAATGTGCCTCTGGTCCTCAGAAGGAAGTGCTCCCATGAATCCCTGTCTCAGATATGGGATACAATCTCATTAAGAGGTTCCTCTCTCCCACTACCTCTTGTTGGGAAAAAGACTGCCCAACACTGCAGTGCTAGGGTCTGTCTCATTGTCTTTACCTTATCCCATCAGAGATTGACTCTGAGACAAACCCAATGGGGAGAGGACAGCTGGCCAAGACCAGGGGCAGGAAACCTCTCCAAAGCAGGAATGTACCTTCCTCTCAGGGTGTGGTCTCCCTGTGCTTGCATCAGGTCCCATGAAAGAGGTGTAGAAGTGTTAAGTGTTCTCCTGGTGTTGCCTCACTCTCCTTTTGCTGTGTGGCCAATAAAGGAGAAGACATCTGCAAAGCCAAGGATGTAGAATTCTACAGGATGTAGAATTTGCTGCTTCATAAAGACCAAGAACTTGTTGAGATGTAGGGGATGTTTCTCTCATTCAGAAGTGGTATTTAGGACTAATCATGTTACAAATCACACCACTGGCTTCCAGAGAGTTGTCCCAGGTCAGTGATATTTTAAGGAGAGAAGGGTTGGGCCCATTCAGAGTGGCACAAGTGACTGCAGGCACTGTTAAGAACCTTGGGAGATTGCTTCACCTCTCAAAGAGCACTAACCTCAGGATATTGCCTAACTACTGTGAGAGCACTTCACAGTCCCCAAAGCAAACAAAACCGCAAATCTGTAGAAGCAGGAGTGAAAACCCAGATTGGCATGGCACAGAAAAATAAATCCTGGTGGCCTCTCAGGCTTGCTGCTGTAAGTCAGCCCTAAAAACACTATCCTCTACCTGTACTTGTCTGTGGGAAGGTGTCAGAATGAAGCACTTTCAGGTGAACACAAAAGTATCAGTGCTGTGCTCTTAAGTAATTCTCCAGAGGTTATTACTTTGTTTACAAACAGAGTAAGCAAAACACAGTAAAGTTTTTTAAGTCGTGAAAAGCTTTCTAAAACATAATTGAATTTCTTCTCTGATAGTACCAAACAGCAGTCTTTGATGAGGTATAGCGAAGGACCAAGCTGCTGATTCCAGCCAGTGGTCCAGCACTCAGCAAGGCAACAGGATGGGTTGCTGTGTATTAGCTAGTCCTGTACAAAGACCATCTTTCACAGGGTTATAGGGCAGAGGGGGAAAGAATTTGCTGAGCTATTGCTGTAGGGGATAGGAATAGACAAAGATGAGAGACAGATATTTCAGCTTCAATAGGAACTAATCCAAAGTTTTACTGAAAATTCGATACTATTCCCCATGGATTTTTTTTTATACTTTCAGTGAGACCAAGAGAAGATTTCTGTTGGATTTATCTCATTCCTATTATTCTATTCCTCTGGCAGCAGAGGAGATCAGTAACTTTTAAGATCAGGGAAGTTTATAGACTGTCTTATCTTAGGTCCTCCAGAAAATGACTGTTGGCTGCTCAGAGACCTGTGACTTGTAATTTCAGAGAATTTGAGAATTCTGCCTCTAACTGGCTCTTCCACCTGTAAGACCTGTCAGCTGCAGCACAACAGAAACTCTCACAGTTATAGCCTGTAGCTGGAAACTCCCAAAGAAGAAAACATTCTCCTCGGCTTTGCTTGCTCTTTGCAGAAAGTCATGATTTTCAGTCAGGGTTGCAGTTAGAGGTGATCCCAAAATAAGACCTGTGAAAAAGACAATGAACTAAAGTTTGGGTCAAGATACAGATTTTTCAGGTTTGAGACTCCTGATTTCTGTTTGTAGTGAGGGTGTGGTAGATGAAGTCATACCATGATCCAGCTGCGTTACATGGTCTCTTTCCACATTTGTGCCTCCTGCCTCCAGCAGGAGGAAAACCTTCCTATATGTGCAAGCCCAAGCTGTCTGTTGACTTTCAGACTGGGCTTTCTCATGTTATACTGTGCTGTGTAGGGTCTGGAATGTGAAAGAGACTGGGTCAAAGTGAAACTTTTCCAGCATAGGTACTGGTTGAGTTTCTTCGCTTGCTAGACAGGGAGGGCAGCTGGGCCACCCTCTTTTGGGGGAATAGCGAGTGACCAAGTTCTGGCCAATCAGTGAGGTTTGCTGATACTTGGAGATATTTGGCTGGAAGGAAGGCAGCAGTTCCCAGTATTTGGAAACAAGTGAGAGTTTAATCCTGGCCCATGTCTATCATTGCCTTCTTGAATGGCCTGCAGGTAAATAATTTTATTTCAGTTAAAGGAGGAGTAATTACAATACTTGAAAGGGACTCGAGGAGTCGTGTCTCTGTTACAGGTTCCCTGTGTGGACAAGTCCCTTAGTCTTTCAAGGCAAGAAATAGGGATAGTTTCCTTACCTTCAGAGTGTTTTCAGGAAAAGTCCTGTGTATGTAGGAGATTAAGAAGTCTCTTGTGTAATACAGGTAATAGAGCCGTGCTTGGATCTCTATTTCATGTTTTCTAGGATTGTGTAATATATGGCTGTAAGCTCATTGAAATCTTGATACAAAGAAATGATCACAGGCTTATGAAAATCTATTCTTAAAACCAGCCAAAGCAATCATTTCATAATACAAATGATAAAAGCACTGACATTTTCCAAACTGTATTGATTTTGCTGCTTAAATGGAACAGTAATGGGGCTGAAGAGAGGTATTTTTGAGAAATGTCATTGAAATGGTGTGTTTGTTCTCTTTCTAAAGAGGGGCCTTAATTTTAAGACTGATTTCCAATGGAAAAAAAAAAGTTTAAAAAAGCCTAGTTCCCCAAGTTAAACATCTGATTTGGCAATCCCAGGACAAGCAAGGCAGGATGACCTATGGGAAATGTCAGGTACAGGGAAGGGGCAGGTCAGTCAGGCCCGGATGGCACTGTGCAGGGATGGGGACGAGGACAGGGATGGGGATGGGACAGGAGCCGAGCATGGGAGGGCGGGGCACCAGCCAGCCAATGAGAGTGGCTGCTGCAGGGGGTGGGACATAGGCTGACCAATCAGAGCCTGCAGCACCATGGGTGTGGTGCAACCCCCCAGCCGGGAGCTGGCCAATCAAAGAGCAGAGCTGAGGCACCCCTGGAGCTGCTTCCCGAAAAACTGGAGAGGTGCAGCCGAAGCCCAACCTCTGTTTTAAAGGCCAGAAACCCCAAACCCTAATGAGACCTAATGCCACTGATACGAGTTCAGGTCAATAGAATTTAAGTATTTAAACATTTCAGGCCATTTTGTAATGTGAAGGGAACATCTCCAGCCCTGGCCCTAAGTTTTCACTCCTGTTGACTTGCAGAATGACATCTACGAGTGGGTCCGGGACCACCGTGTCCATCACAAGTTCTCTGAAACAGATGCAGACCCACACAATGCCATGCGGGGCTTCTTCTTCTCCCACATTGGCTGGCTGCTCGTGCGCAAGCACCCCGATGTCATCGAGAAGGGACAGAAGCTGGACCTGAGTGACATAAAGGCTGACAAAGTGGTGATGTTCCAGCGCAGGTGAGTGGTGGGGTCCGCCCTAGTGGGGAGCCATTGGGAATGGAGCAGGGACAAATGGGCTGGGAATTCAAGTGGTTTTGATGGAATGTGAGAGGATTGAGGGCATCATGTGAGAAATGCACTCTTCAGCATGCCCAAGGCTTTGATGTGAGATGAACTGTGAGAAATCAGCTGTTCCTCTCCTATAAGAAGTATTTAGAATCTAGTGCTACCTCTAGCCCTCCCACACTCTTCTCTTGCCTGCCTACCCTGCAGCATCTTGCCAGCAGCAGGCTGAGCTTCCCACCACAAAGCCCCCCATGCCTGCTCACCCCACAGACCAGCTGCTGGCCCAGAGCCCACACACAGGTGCCTCTGAGAGATCCTTGGAGATTGAACCCCTTCTAGGCCATGTGTGTGCCCCTCTTCCCTCAGTGTTTTGGAAACAATATGATGAAAGAAGGGTTGAAAATGGAGATGAGAGGGGCAGTAACTGGGAAAGACAGTCTTGATTCACTGGTGCCTCTTGGATTGGGTATCTCTCAGCCATCTGGAGCTTTACTAGGACTGATCCCCAGAGCAGGTGAGCCTATCACCAGGGCTGCAGGGATGTGCGACTGAACCTATGTAGTAACCAGCCTAAGTCAGGAAGTCCCTACTTCAGTCCTAGACTGATTTTTCTTGTGGGTCATCAGAATGGTTCACCTTCCTCTACTCCCATTCTTTTACTGTGAGAGAGCCCATATGCTCATCTGTATGCTCATCTGTGTCACTTGCTTGTACTTCTTGGAGGGGTGTATTCATAGGCAGAGCCAAGTCTGCAAGGAGGAGTTGCAGCACTGGGCCAAAGCCAGAGAAAAGACCATCTGTGGGACTCTGGAAGCGTGGGGCTGCCTTTATGAGGACCAATGTAGCTGAGAAACAAATGACAGATGAGGCCAAAAGCTGGTGTCTGGTCTCATGGTGATGGGGACATTGTTTTGTGCATACATGAGGAGAGCAGGATTTATTCTGAGTTTCTTGCCTGATGATAGGACTTGATAGGACTTGGGAGTGTCCAGGCATGGTTTCTGAGCATCCAGAGCAAAAGATACAAGGCTCAGGAGTGAGGCATTTCTGCAGTTGATTTTCCCTGTATAGCTAGCATGAATCCTCCAAATGGAGGACTGAATCAGTCCTTCCTGTCCTGCCTCTGCCACTGAACACCTTCCTCCTGGTCCCTTCCTTTCCAGATACTACAAGCCCTCAGTGGTGTTGCTGTGCTTCACACTGCCAGCTGTAGTGCCCTGGTACTTCTGGGACGAATCCATCGTCATCAGCTTCTTCATTCCAGCCATCCTGCGCTACACCATAGGGCTCAATGCCACTTGGCTAGTGAACAGTGCTGCTCACATGTTTGGCAACCGGCCGTATGACCAGACCATCAACCCGCGGGAGAACCCCCTGGTCAGCCTGGGGGCTCTAGGTATGTTCAGCATCTGTGTCTTTGCTGCAGGGGGACTGTACAACAGGGACTGCCTCCTGGGGCTGCAACTGCTTCTAGGAATTTCTATCAATCCAGGTGTCCCTATTTCCCCTGCACACTTCCCTTCCAGCCTTTGCATCTGGGGGTGTTTCCCATGCTGGCCAGTGAGTACGTAAGGGCAGTGGGGTTATCAGCTCCCATCAAACTGTTTCCAGGCTGGAAAGGACTCTGCTACACTTACCACCTTCTTATCTCAATGGCAGTATTTTATTTACCCTGTTCAGAGGTCTCTCTGCCACATTCACTAGACTGAAAAATGTGTGCTACAGTCACTGCTTATCTGAGATTTGTCAACTTGAAAACCAGCAGATTCACATTTTGACATATTCTCAGGACAGCTGGTGATTTTGAGGGTACTTGAGGATAAGACATGATAGACACTTTCATGTTTTTTACTGAAATTTTGGAGATCTAGGAAAGTACATCCCAGGATCAACATATGCCCTTATCTGTTTTTCCAAGCCTAAATCCTCATCTGTTTTGCATCACTGTACCTCACTGGGGCCCCACTGATTTCCACCACCAAAGCATCTTCTTGTGGAATTTTAGTAGAGAAGGGATTTGAACTCCAGAGATTCAGGGGTAGGAGCAGGAGTCGAGGCAGTGTTGAGGGGTGAACACTGAAGCCAATGTTGACAGTGTTCAGAACAGATGGTGGCTGACTGGTGTAGATTGCTTAGTAGACATTTGTGTCTGCTTTTTTCCTCATCTGGAAATGTCCTTTGGATTAGGATTGCCAGTGTTGTAGGAGTATTGTTTGGCCTGGTTTGCTGGGGACTTGCTGCTGGTCTAGCTGGTAGCTGAATTAAAACGAAAATATTTCCTGGAGTGGCAGGGGGAAAGCTATTAGGAATCGCCTGGTGTTTTGGTGCAGTTGGGGAGCCAGGGCCTTTCATTGTTCCTTGCCAAATGCTTGTTTTGCTCTAAAGCATGAAAAATCCTCTGTGATTGTCATTGCCTCATTTGGGCCAGCCCTGGCATGCTGGGTCATGCCCAAATGAAATGGGGTAGGTTGTAGAAGAGTGAAATTGGGCTGAGAGGAGAGAGGAACCTGGACTCACTCCAGAGCCCATTACAGGAATATAGTGCTTTGGATCAAGATAAAGGGTCTTTCCCCTAGAGCTCTGCAACATCCTCTCCCTGGTTGTGTTTTTCAGGAGAAGGCTTCCACAACTACCACCACACCTTCCCCTATGACTACTCCACCAGTGAGTTTGGCTGGCGCTTCAACTTAACCACAGCCTTCATTGACCTCATGTGCCTCCTGGGGCTGGCCAGTGATCGCAAGAAGGTCTCCAAGGAGGTCATCCTGGCTCGGAAAATGCGGACTGGAGATGGAAGTCACAAGAGTGGCTGAGTTCCTGCTCCCTTTCACACACACATCCACACCTCTCCTTCCTCCTTTTTTCTCCCCTTCTCCCTTCCTGACCCCTCCAAACACGCTGGACAAAAGTTTAATGTTCTGTTTACTAACTACTGAATAATGCTACCAGTTTGCTTAAGATAATGATAACGAGTTTTAACGCCCCCCCCTCCCACGCTGCATTTTGCGCGATGTATTTAAGATCTAGGACTCTGCCTTTATAACACAAGGCCACCCTTTCCCTCCTCTCCTTTTCCTTTCTGTTTTCCTCTCCAGCCTCTCTAACCTGTTTCCTGCTTTACATTGTCCCAGTCTCTCCCTGGAAGAGAAGCTGGTAGGAAGTGGCCTGGGGAGGCCCATTGCAGTTGGCTATGTACCATGTAGTTAAGGGGAGCCTGTACCAGCCAGATGAAGAGTTGAGCCAAAGTCAGTGACTCTCTCCCCACTACCTTCCCCCCAAAGTTTCTGCCACTGTCCCTCCTCTTTTCTCAAGGGCTGCTGACAGACATGACATATCTAAACTGCTCTTCCTGGGAAAAGCAGCCCCATCCCTTGCTCTTGCCATCAGAAAGAAGAGTTGTTTCTTTCCAAGACATCTCCTGGGAAGTGTTCTCCCCTGCTTCTCACCACCTAGCCACTCTGGCTGGGGAGAGGAGAGTGCCCAGTCTCTCAGATCCCCCAGCCAGGTCCACCAGTGGCCAGGGGATGTGGTAACAGCAAAGGGCACTGGAGGGGGAGCGCTGGTGGCCTTAATTCCTACTCCCTCTGGTGTCACAGCCTCCCTCCCTGCACTGCCCTCTGTGCCACAAGGGACTGAAGGCAGAGTATGGCTCTGGGCTCCACAGCTGTTTTGGAGAGCCACAGTGAGGAGGAGGACAGATGGAGAGGTGTGCCACTGTCTGCCAAGGGGCAGCACCGGCCCATAGCGAGTTCTGTTCACTTCCACTGCTTAGATTTTTGCTGGCAAATGAGACTTTGCCAAAATGGAGAGGAGGAGAAGGATGTAAACCAAAGCTCCACCTCTGAGTTAAGCTGCTTTATGTGCTGGAAGAACAGGGTGCCTTCTGGGTGGCAGGCAGATGTGTGTGCCTGCGCTGCAGATCCACATTTTTGCTGAGCACAGGGACAGGACAAGGTAGCACCTGCAGGTGTAGGGAGGACTGAGGGTGTCTGCAGGAGCAGGTAGTTTCATCCTTGGAGGCTCCAGTCAACAAGTGCCTGAGAAACACCAATGTGGGGCCAGGTGGCACAGAGGGCTCAAGGAAGTTGAGACCTCACCTGAGTGTCTCAAGGTGAGACACTGCCACCAGTGTGAGCTACCACTATGCTTTCTTGACCAGGGTCCACTGTGTTGGTTTGCCATTCCCTGCTGCCCAGAGGGAATC
This sequence comes from Eopsaltria australis, assembly GCA_034509425.1. Classification (NCBI taxonomy): domain Eukaryota; kingdom Metazoa; phylum Chordata; class Aves; order Passeriformes; family Petroicidae; genus Eopsaltria; species Eopsaltria australis. Next base: position 498,082 of record JAVTVJ010000380.1, read on the forward strand.
GGAAGGAGAGGCAAAACCAGCTCCTCGTTAGTCCCTTAGCTTGCCTCCCAGCCCCCTCGGCAAGCCATCTCACCACCTCACTCCTTTGCCAGCGAGACAGGCAGCGAGGGCGGCTGAGCCTGCAGAAAGGTCAGTTACATCACTGAGCCAATGTGGGCATGCAGCTGGAGGGTGTTGGGGAAAAAAGTCCATGTGGGTGTTGTTTCCTGCAAGTTGCAGAGACCAGCGGTCGGTTGCATTCTGGATGTTCTGGTGTCACGCCCCTCACGGAGCTGAACATGCTTTTTCCCCCTTAACTCTCCTAGTTATTATTAATTTTTATTACTGTTATTATTATTAGTTGTAGCAATAGTACTGTTTTTGTTGCTTCAATGCATCAATCGGAGCTGGAGGAAAGCACAAGAAGTAGCTGGAACAAAGTGATATTGGAGTGGGGTTTGCAGCATCTCCCTTATTCAGGCAGGCCAGGGAAGGCAGAGACAGTGCAGATGCCAACTTCTCACCTCAGCTCTGCCATGTCACAGCCAGGGAAGCTTCACAGCAGCGAGTGTCTGCAGCTTTGCTTCCTCCTGCTGCAGTGAAACTCGCCAGGAGCCAGGATAGCTCTGTGATGTTTTCCTTAACAAGAACAAGCTTGCTACTCAGAAAATGAGTCCGTCTCCTCACCTTCCCCTCCCTGCCACCACCATGACCTTGTTTTGCTCAGCAATGGGACCCTTTGAGTTTTTGAAGTGATGTGGTCTCCAGCCAAGAGGAACAAGGACAAATGGAGAAGAGAGTCCTTCAGCTCCTGGTTGCAGGAGCTGCATCCTTACTGCTCTGAGGCTCTTGACTGCCTGGGTGCTGGCTGAAGCAAAGGCAGTTGTGGCTAGAGCAGTATCCTACCATTTGAGAAAAAAAAAAGAAATAGCCCTCCAAAAAAAGAGAAACACTGTTAGCTCTGTAATTGTGGGCTGACTTCGCTCTACTGTAAACCCCTCTGAACTCATGGAAGTCCCCAGAGAGGATAAATTTGCTCCAGCCAGTAATTTGAAAGGGGTGTGGGGAGGGGAGAAGGGAAGAATTATTTCCTTGCTCCTGGTGCCCCTAAGGTGTAGTGTGACATACCCTACAGTAGAGATACTGTGGAATGCAGCAGTATTTCACATCCTCTCAGCAGAGAAGCAGGGCTTGACATCAAGGGTTCCTTTCAAATTTCAAGTGCTGATTTGGGTCCAGAATCTGGAATGAGAGTGGAAGTTGAGGAGCAGTAACCAAACAGTCCTGGTGTTTGTCCAGTCACTTTAAAGGTAGATTGGCAAATATCTCTGGGTGCCTTAAATCTTTCTTTAATATACATAGAAGTATTGACAGCTATTTGCCGTTTGTTGGTTTTTTTTCTGAGTTATGAACATTCAAGGGGTTTCTTAATTATTTAATTGCCTACATTGAACTGTGGGTGCAGGTGATTTTGAATGTATTTGAGTTAGAATTTTTGTTAGATTAAGAAACAGATACAACACTTTAAGTAGAACTTTGTTTGAGATATATATATACCTATAAATATATATATATTTTTGGTGGCATGTTTGTATCCTGGATGCATTGTCTGTATGTTTAGCTTAAGTGAGTCTGTGAAAGGTGGAAGCAGAAAAACCAGCAGTGGGACTTTATGGCTAAAGTGGCTGGGACCTGTTTCCAGCTTAACAACTCGCTCACTGCGTGATTTGGGACAAAGTCACGTAAAAACACTCTGTGCCTCAGTTTCCCTATCTGTATTGGGAGGTTACACCCTGCCTCCCAGAGGTGTGGTGAGGCTCGCTGCCGACCAGCCAAGCACAGGAAGGAACCGTACGAACCACACACACAGCTGCTGGCAGAAGCATGGACTGGTTTGTTTTCCAAAACCGTTCCCAGCCCTGCTGGTGTTGTGAAGAGCAGAAGTCCAAGTGTTGGGTGTTCAGGGAAGGATTGGAAAGTTGAATCTGCACATTGTCTAAGCTCTGTCACTGTTGAAATGTGAGTAGGATACGATTTTTCACAGCTTAGGGATTTCTGCATAGTAGTATCTCTGTTTTGTGTACTGGAAAAAAAAACCCTTTTTGAAATAATTTCTACTAATATGGAAACAGACATCTGGTTGTGCTGATCTGAAATTTTATTTGTTCATAATAAAAATTATAAATGTTACTTTAAAACTTTTTGGACTGATGACATGGTGGGCAGGGCTTGATAAAGCACTAGATGCTCCATCAGACTGGGGAATGCTGTGCCTTACTGTTTCCAAACCCTTCTCTCTTCCAGGAGAAACAGGGGAAAAACGCCTCTGGCTCTTTAAGCATCATGAATGAGTGGATTATAATGGCTTTCATACTCCAGCAAAGGCCAGGCAGGCACACCCCGCCAAGGCTGCCCCTGTGCCTGGGGTTACTGCAGGTTAATTCCAGCCAGGGCCCCTTGCCAGGGCCTTGTGGCTGGCGGATACACATGCGGCACAACACGTAATACCGGCAGCCGCCTCCCATCAGGCGGGTTCATCTGCCTCAGCCAGGGGAATTTTCCTCACGCAAGAGCGAGTGTCCCTGCTTCTCCCCACCCCTTCTGCAGCTGGAGGGAAGTGAAAGGAAAAGGAGGAAATCCCCTGACCAAGTATCACTTTAATTGATAGCAGTTTCCCTGCACCCGCACCCAAACGCCTTTTGATCATAGTGGTGAGTAAGGCCGTCTCCGCATGGCACCAGTTTGCTCCATGCACAAGCGGGGAGAGGAGATGGCCTTGTGTGTGGCATCTTTGCCACCTGCAGCACACAGGGACTCCTGATCCAGCCCCTGTTTGTTGGCACCACCAGACCCTTGCAGCTGGGCATGCTGAATCCCTTGGAAAAACAGGCCCATGCTGTGGTTTCCAGCTGCAGCTATTGCTGCTGGAAAGCCCTTTGGGTGGGAAGGCCAGAGCCAGCACACTGCAAATTGGAGCAAGGGGTGAAAAGAGAGTTACTCAGACAGAAGGTTGAGGCTCTTCCAGCAGCTGTGTTCTTCTACCTGGAGGTATGCGACCAATCCAACCAATTTGACATGTGGCTGCCTTGAGCTGTAGAAAAAAGCAAAGCAAACGCTCCTGCTCATCAGCTGGTCACAGCAGTATGTCCCTGGAAGTGACGGAGATGTGCTGCTTCTGGTAATTTGGTGCACTTTTGATCCCAGCTATGACAGCAGAGCCCCTCCTAAAACAAGTGAAACAGAGAAGGCAAGTCAAGTCTTCAAAACTGATTATTCAGCCAAACCTAAAAATAAAGTTAATGATCCCTCTGTCTGGATTTCACGAGTGCAACTCCAATCGCGGCCTCTCCCTCTTCGTTAAAGACTGTTATTAAATCCCCTGCCCAAAATATGTTTTCCTACACTATCAAGCCCTTCAGCAGTGCCAGCTCAGCATTTTTAGGTCATTGCCTGGAAGTATTTAATGCACAATAATTCCTGGCTTCCTATGTAATCTGCACATTTGGGTTGCAATTCCAGTGCACCCCAACTCTTCTCCTCTGAAAATCTCCCATCCACCAGAGAAGGAGAGGGAAAGAAAGAGTTAATGTAAAAGCCAGCTCTGCTGGGTAGGAGAGAACAGGCAAACAAGTGCCTGCTTGTTCAGATCCAAGGGAGGGAGAGCAGGCAGGACTGCATCTTTTCACTCTGAACACAACATGCAGAAGATGCCAGCGTGATCTTTAGGGGAGACCAGATTCCAGCTGCAATCCTCTCCCCAGGGGCGGGATGCAGTGAACAGGGCTGTGAGGAACCCAGTGTGCTCAGCCCAAGACCCTGGGAGCAGGACCAGGGAGGGTGCCCTAGGGAGGGCAGCAGTCCCTCCAGGAGCTGCCTAGGAGCAGGACTTGGTACCAGCTCTGCTCCGAGCCATGCGCTCCAAGCACAGTGAGAAAGCACCAGCTGCTGCTGACCCTCCATGCGGGCCCCACAAGCCTGTGGGGACTTTCAGAAAGAGGGAACAAAGTCCCAGGAGAGCACATGGAGGAGACGGCAGCCCAGCAGCCCTGCAGAGCAGATGGATGGAGCGGCATGTGCTGAATGCCCAGCGGCCTCACCCGGCCCCTGAGGGAGCTCCTGCCCCGGGGGCCGTGGCAGCAGCAGCGCTGCGGGGGCAGCGCAGGCCCCGGGGCAGCCGCGGAGGCCGGGCACAGCCAGGGCCAGCTGACGGTGCAGCGCCGGCATCGGGGGGAACACCCGCAGTGGGCTGGGCTTCCCCGGGGTTACTGCCGGTCACCGGGGCCCGGAGCCGCGTGTGTGCAACAGCCCACGGCGCCTGACCGAGCCGGGCCAATCCCGCCCCGGCCCGGCCCGGCCCGGCCCGGCCCCGCTGCTGCCGGCCCGGCCCTGCCCCAGCCCCGCTCCCACCTCCCATCTCCCAGCGCAGCCCTGCCCCGTCCCTGCCCCCGCCCGGGCCCGCCGTTGGGCTTTCTCAAAAAAAGCACCGGATGCTGTAGTCGTGGGAAATGCCAGCACTTCAACTTGTGTTTAAAAAATGAACTCCGGTTTTAGCTTTAAAAAATCCGGGAGGCAAAAAATTGTAATTCAGTATGCGTGTGGACGCATGTAGTCACACTGAAATACGGACACATATATACATACATAACACAAAAGTATCATTCATAAAGCGGAATACTTAGATTTGGGATAGAGGCTTAAAAGTACGATTTTCATACATATTAATGTTAGCTGTGTTATAATCTGGTCATTTTGTAACTGTGTTTTCAAAGTTGGCATTACATGAAGACAATCAAATCCTCACTCACTTGGAATTCTTAGCTGAAAAAAATAACCTTGTAAAACTGTGTCTTCTATTTCTTTTTAACTGCATGGAAAGATACAGCACTTTGCAGAACAAATAGTATTTCATAATAGAGACCACAGTGACGACAGCTCTTACATGCCACTTTGGCTTTGTAACAAACACAGCTGCTTGTTTTACTTTTTTTTTTCAGTGCTCCTAAAATAGCTTTTTACAAAACTCTGGTCTTTATCACTCAAACAGAAGAAATGCCTATCCCTTTTGAAAATGCCAATGACCTTTAGGCACCTTATATGCTGACTGAGTGAAGATGTCATTTTGACAAAATGACCCTAAATACGTTTCTTCATCTACAGAGAGGTCTAGCATTCTGCCACATTTACACAGTTATATAAAATTAAAAATTTCTAAGCTAATCACACAATTCTGGTAACCCCCGTCATGTGAATTTTAACATTCAGAAACAGGAGGAAGTTGCCCAATTAAATACTGGTGATTCAAATATCACACATTTTACTACCATATTATTAACTAAAATAGATTTGGCCTGATCCTGAATCCCAAAGAAATTATGCTTGGATACATTGTTCTTGGGTGATCACTGGTAAGTGCATCATTAGAAAACCAAGGTAATTAATTTAAAAGCCCTGAATGACTACAACTGTGACTGAGGTCAAGATATTTTCTCACCTCTAGCAGGTGACGGGGCATCAGGCTGCCCTGCACTCACCTGTCCACTATCCCCCTTCAGCCAAAAGTCTTTCAAGATGACTTAGAATTCATGTGTCTGTTTTCACAGGGCAAAGTTGGTGGGGACAGGTTTCAATTAACTTCAATTTTAAACATGTATGAAATCCACTTAGGTTAAATAAGCATCCTCTAGTCAGGGGAGACAGGGAGGCGGTGCCCACAGTGACTCACAGCAGCAATCTGAGATACCTGTTTTAGACAAGGGTGAATCATCTGCTGATGGTGCATCTGTAACTTCTATATACGGATACCTGGATTAGTTTTTGGATGCCTGTCTTTCAGATCACGAGTTTGGTGCAATGAGTTCCACACCTGGATATTAATGAGGAGAGCCCTCAACTCTAAGCATGGGCTCTGAGTGCTCAGAGTGAGGAACATGTCATCTGAGGCATTGTGGTGGCTTTGGCCTATGACTAATCTTCCTTGTTTGAAGCTAAGGAGGTTTAAAATGCCCCAAGAATTACAGGAAATTTGAAATGCACTTGACATATAAGCATACTTTTGTTTTTTCCTGCTGAGGTTGATTAACTTCTGGAAGTTGTTTCCATAGGATGTCATGGCAGCAGACAGCATCAACAGGTTCACCAATGCTTTAGGGAGACTCACAGCAAACAAGGTTCATAACCAGATGGTAAAAACAGAGATGTGCCCTCTAACACACATAAAAGGTTTGTGGACACAGGTCTGAGTGGAGCAGACCCAGAACAGCCTCAAACAGCTTGCAGGCTCTCCCTAAACAGCCTCTCTGGCTGCCACTGATGGAAAATATGACATGTCAGGCATGTACAGCGGGATCAGGAGTAGTTGCCAGTAGTTATCCTGCTCTAAATTCTGCTTTCATGACAGCCCCTGTTGCAGCATGGGGACACAGAGGACTGGAATCATTGTGGATCCCACAATCTCATACAGCTTCGGAGGCAGACTCCTATTTCCTCCATGTCACTCCTTCCAGATCTTCCAGTTCTCTTCCCCAGGCTTTCTTTGAGCACTCCAAGCCTCTAAGAAGGCCAGCCATCAAATTATCAAGATGTTTGATGGCACATAATAAATAATAAATATTGAATCTTTGGGAAGGAAGCTCATAACTGAGTTTGCTACTCCTGACTAACAAAGCCATGTCAGACTCATAAATGACTATGTTCTTTGGACTAATGACCACGTAACATGCTGGGATTGATGCGGTGGAAGGTACTGCAGACATAAGAGTTTTCAGGAAATAAGACGCTAGAACTGCTAGTAACAATGCAGTAGCTTTGTTTTAATATTTGTGGGGGATTTATTTTCTGTGTTTATGAGATTTTTCTTTGTCTCTAGTCTCTCCAGTGCCAATTAAGATGAGTCATATGCTGGCAGAGCATAAGAGGTTATAATAAAGAAGCATCAAAAAGGGAATTTTTGTTTCACGACTAGCTTTAATTTGGATTCAGAAAGGTGAAAAATTGAAGGAAAAAATTTACAAGAACTTTTTGGATTTATCTGAAAACAGACAAAAAGCTGTGATCTCCCAGCTTTCTTGTGTGGTTGATTGCTCATGAGGCAGTTCCAGCCTTAAGTGTTTGCCTTCCTTTGTCTTTGATTTGACTCCTTCCATTCCACATAGTAGTACATAAGATCACCACCTTTGCACACAAATACAGCTGAAGAGTCTTTTCCGGTAACATCCAGAGCATTTCATTTTGAAAATTCCCAAACCAGGAAATGTCAAAATTTCTTTTTTCTCCTTCTAGTTTCAAACAATGTTTCAATTATGGTGACCACATTTTCTGCTGGTAGGTGGCCCCCTCAGTAGAATTTATCCAGTCAGAAATATGACTCAGTTTTAAATGTATTGGGCTGGGCCAGCCTCTAGTCTGAATCACTACCAGTGAATTTGTTTGGTTCCCACTCTGCTGTTGACTTCCTACGTGATGCTGTGCAGGTCTCTTAACCCTCCAGGAACTGGGAAAATGCTGCTTTCCTCCTTCTCAGGTTTTCTGCTGTGCTCTGTGAACTTCATGTTCCACATCCAGCGCAGGGAAGCCAGAGCATGGTTAGGAATGTCTTAAGACAAAGAGCTGTCATAGAAACCTTCCATCTTACCTGCTGTACTTAGAGTTCAGCCATTCCTGTTTCTCTGAAGTTCACAAGGCAGGTCCTCAGGCCATCCCCTCAGTCTTTGAGGAAAACCAGAGCATAGTATGGCATCCTTTGCTACTGCAGAAACCCTTGCCATAACAAAACTCCTGTGCAATGAAAGACACTTAAGCACTGAAACTAAAGCACCTTCTCCCAGGAGATGCATGCACAGGTCTTTTTTTCTCAAGAGACTCAAATCAGTTCCACTACACATTTAAATACATAATGCTTTTGAATGATTGATGGGTTGAGGCACAGCTCTCCTAGCTTGTTCTATGCCCTCATCCTTATCTGGATGAGGGCACAGACTGATAATAAATGCTTCTGTCATGAGAACTAGACACATTTAACTTCTGAACAGCATGTTTACTGTCAGCTTCTTCTTCTATCTGAGCAGGTACAGGACCTACTGCAAGGATCACTAATTGCCTGACACATCTTTGTCATTAACCTCTTCAGCTGTGTTTTCCCTGCCCTGGTGAGTTACTTTCATTCAGCTGCAGTATGTGTTGTGCTGTGATAGATTTCTGTTTGGCTGGAGAAATACTTCTGCATCTCCTGGCCAGTGCTGCTCTGCCACCCAGCAGCAGAGCCAGTGAGCTGGGGCACAGGAGAACTCTAAGCTCAGCCTCTTTGCCCTTTAGTTGCACCCTAAAGATACCCCTCCTTCCCATGTGGCCAGCACATACAGACATTTCCAACCCAAACGTTTGCCTGGGCACAGTGTATGGTGTCAGTGCCAATGGCCTCCAACGTTCTCTGGTCCCCAAGAAATAGGGCAGAGAGCTTTCCTCACCTCATGACATCAGCTCTAGCATAAGGGTGGTACCACACACATCCTTATAAATGTGGTTGCTGTTCACTGCCAGTGTTTAAATGCATAGGACTGCTCCAGGCATATAAAATAGTATTTTTAGGATCAGTCTGTGATCAGGTATTGCATCTTCAACACAAACCCCACTTCAGAGCACATTAGTTTATTAAATGCACTCAATTCCCTTCTGTGAGGAGACTACTGGGGAGAAAGAACCAATTCCTGGTCATAAGGAGGCCACAGTACACTGGTAAAAGAGAACAGTGCTCACTTAGAAAGTGAGTTACCTTAAAGATAATTACCCTCATCCTCATTGTAAAGTACTGAAACACTCTAGATTAGCTGGTATAAATAAAGCACCTCCCAGTAAAAGTTCAGATTTATAATGACTGAAAAAGTGCCTCTTTCCTGATATACTTGCAAATAGCTTTTCCATGGCTGAGAGGACAGGGTTAGGCAGCTCTTCCTGTTGGGGGAGGTAGGGACACTGACACAAAAATGTTCTTACTGCAAGATAGCGATTATGAGAGTACCATTGCAGAAAAACCAGCAGCAGAGGCTGAGAAGTAACCTGACTGCTGAAGAGCTGTTTGACTGCATTGGCAGGGAAAGGTGGGTGGGAGCTAATTCCAGTTAAGGACATGACAGATAACAAATGCTTTAGTTGCCATGGCTGGCAGGGTGTCTATCACAGTGACAAACAAATAAAGAAGAGAAGGCACTTGGCACTGCAAACCCCCAGCGAAGTCAATGCAGAGCACAGCCTGTCAATAGAGGCTGCACGTGCCTCTGATTTCCCAAATGACAGCTCCGTAGTAAGCTAGGTAAGAACCTTGCCTTTGTGAAACAACCTGTAGCACTTCACTTAGCACTTAAATCCACAGCTAATGACTCTGCTTGTCTGACATGCCAGCATGCTTTTTCTATGGGTTTATATTTTTTATCATACAATACACAAGCTACCAAATGTTTTAAATTTATAATTCTGTGTGGGATATCTGAATGTTGTTGAAAACTAACAGAAAATGCCAGCGATGGAAAGACACGGAATGTATGCTAATCTACACACCTGCCGACTTCACCTCCACCATCACAGGTAATAGCTACAGTCAGCTGTCACACACAGCAGCACAACCCTCTCAGTTTTCTCCACTGTGCTCCATGGTGAATGAATTTACTAATTCAGAATGTTTCTCCATGTTGGTTCCTCCTAAAAAGCCCACTCCTCCTGTTTCCCTGGTTACACTAGTCAGATTCCCCTCTGCATCCTGGTTCCCCTGCTGCTGGCTGTAATGGGGATCAGAGCATCAGGCTGCTGATAGATCAGATCCACTGGGTCTGCTACAGTTGTACTGAAAGCCAGCCCTCCAGGTAGGATGGGAAACAAGATCTGAGGGATTTTGCAGTAGGAGAGGGCCCATGTAATGGTGATCAGGAGCTCTGAAACTTCTCTATCTCAGTCAGTGCTTCTTTAACCCAGCCCTTATTCCCATCCACTTTGGCTTTTCAGGACAGAAGCCTCTTCAGAGGGTCATAGTCCATGGAGGTGAAAAGGCAAGGCTGGATTTAGGAAGAATTTCAGAGCACTTACCCCTTTCCTTCACTGTGGGCACCCAAGATGGTAACACTCCTTTCTCCAGGCTAGCTGGCTGGCTTTACATTCAGGCTGGCCAGCTCCACACCAACTACAGCTCAGACTTCTTTGGAGATGCTTGCTGTGCAGCCAGCAATAGGGTGTTTTCTTTCCGCAGCAGAAGACCAAGACTCAGCTGGGCAAGACCACAGAAAGCCAACCAGGAGCACTAGCAAAGGCACCAGCATGAGACAGTGCTGCTCAAAAAGGAGCCAGACTAATTGAGACCTGCTAAAGGAGCACACTCTCATTAACCACACATATAGGAAAGCCCCAAGCAAACCTCTTCACGAGTAAGCAGCACTGCATGCCATATGCCTGGGATCCCACAGAGCTCTCTCCTGCTTTGAAAGCTTGGGCCATCCCACTCTGATGAGTTCCCATATAGGGCAGAGATGTAAACTGGTATCTACTGGGTACCATGCAGTTACACTGTTCCTCCTAACCCTCCTAGGGTCTGCAAGAACCTTGTTCTTCACCAGCAGCCACACTGGGCATTACAACACAGCTGCCAAGGGATGTCATCGCTCCATGTATGAGAGAGCTGGATCACCAGGGCGACCCCAACCAGCCTGTAAAACATGAAGAGGAGCTGTGTCAGGGAGTCTTTCTATGTGTGACATACAGGCTCTTACCAGTTGGAGTAGGTAAATGTCAACTCCATCCATGGAAAGATGACAGATTAGTGTGCCCAAATACAGGTGTCCATCCAGCTTATTTCCAGTTGCTTTGAGCCCACCTCATGCCACAATATCACATATTCTGCAGAGGACATACATGTTCCACCACCACCCCAGCTAAATACTACCTCCGTGTATCACAGAAGCCCCCTTTGTACAAGTTTGTATGCTTCTACAGATTCAGATGTGAAAGTTTCCTAGGGGCTGATAAGATTCAGAGATAACTAATCCTCATGAATTTGCAATAAATTATAAACTTAGACCACCAGCATTTAATGCTGCACAAGGCTGCCAGCACACATTAGAACCTGCAACAGGTTGTATAACTTGGATCACACCCAGGAGGGCAGTGGCTGCTCTCCACAGATTAAGAGTACAGAGTTATGTATACTTTTGGTAAAACAAAGTGCCCTCTGAAGGAATTTCTGAAGAGTACCCAGCAGGAGGTAGTGTGTCAGGATGACCTTCTGCTTCCAACCATTCACATTGGGATTGGCCTTCTAACGGCTGCTGCTGCTAATGAGTGATGTGCTGTGTGAATAATTATCTGCTTTACTAATAATACCTTGATTCTATTAACAGCAGCTAATGAATAAAAGATATTTTAAGAAATAGCAGTTGTTATCTGTGTTTTCCCCTAAGAGTATTCTGTATCTTATACTACCTGTTTGGGAAAACATGTTAAAGAGAGTGTGGCACTCATAACTCTTCACGGTGGCACAGTGGCAGATCCAGCTAGGACAGACAGTGCTAGCACAGGACAGCTTCTGTGACCAAACAAATCATGAAATGGTTTGTGGAAAGCCCAGTGAAACACACGTTACTGTTTGCCAGAGACAATTGCTGGCTGTGGGGAACATGTTCCTCCTCCTGAAATGTACTATAGGAAATTCAGTCAAATTCAGCCCTGTGGAGAGACTTGGCAGGAAGCACGTGCATGTCTGTAAGGGCAAGATCTGTTCAAAAGGAGAAGGTCCCACATAAGAGCCAGCTAAGTGCTTTCTGCTCTGTCACCCACATGTTGTCTTTCCTTCATGCTTCAGTGCATGGCTGGGGACCATGAACTGGCAGACCCAACTCTGCCACGGAGCCACTCTGCAAACATGGGCATTGCTCGGGTCTGCTGTTTTACTAAAGCATCTCCACAGGCAATGCCTTGTGGATTCTACAGATGTCTAGAGAATCTGTGCAAACTCATCACTTCTAATGCAGAAAAGTAGCAAGTGTTGCAAATTGTGCTGCTGCAAATAAGTGAGACCCACGACAATTTATATTGTAAATCTCCCTTTTAATCTACCTCCAGGTAATCTGTATTCCCATCTCTCCAGGGCTGTCAAGTTTGTACATCCAATTAAGGCATAGCCAGAGTTTTCCATCTATAAAAAGAATGTGAGGTTGTTTGAATAACTACTGCAACAAAACTAGCTTTATTGAGTCAGACCAAAGGTATCCTCTGACTAACCACAGCCAGCAGCAGATGCTTTGAGCCCTATAGAAGAACAGCCAGATTATATCTGGACCTCTATTTTTAATAACTACCAATAACCTCACCTTCTGTGAAGCGCTCCTTCCGTGTAAGTGCTGAAAGGTTTGAGTAGATCACACAATCTTGCAGCTCCTACCCCAGAGAGAGATTATAACCCAAGAGGCAAAATCCCCATCTACAAATGCAGGCATGGAGCTGCCTTGCAAGAGGCGCCCAGAGCATTCACGGCAAAGACAAGAGTCAAATGCAGTCTCTTGCCACTAGGTTATATTTTCAAAACTATCTCTCCAAAACATGACAGGAGTGATTAAACTAAAGAAACAAAGGCTTCGACAGATGAAATTTCCTTACAGATTTTCTGGCACTGTTTCAGCCTGATCACTGAAATCTCTCATGCACACCTGACCTCCAAGTGTGCACGAGCACAGTGCTAACACACACCCAGCTGATGGCACCATTCAAGCAAAACTTTCTGCTTGATGAGCCCATTTCCTATTGCCTCCAGTAACAGCATTGCCTCCAATACCAGCACACTGATATCAGCAACATTATGATTTATTAAGACATGCAACAGAGTTTTTCCAGTGTTTCCCCTCCCCCACCATTGTCATCACTGATGAGGTCCTGACTTTGAGAGCTTTCTGGGTGCTGGCAGCTGGAGCTGGCAAGCTGTGGTCAGCAAACATTTGCAATCAGCAGCTGACTTCCCACTGTCACCTGCCTGCATGGGCAGACAATGAAATGTTTGCTTTTGTGCCCAGCACCTCACTTTGAGGGCAAAAGAAGGCCCCCCAAGCTGTGAGACCTCCTGAGCCTACACATTGCCTACAGCTATTGGATTTGTTTAGTGCTCAAGTAAAAGCAGCCAAATTGTGCATGATCGAAGAACAGGGAAAGTGAGCTGGCTCAGCTGTGCTTTAATGATATTAGTAATGAATTTTTACTCACTCAATGTTCTCAAAGCTTGCTTTTCTTTTTCCTCTAATCTCTTTCATCTGTGTGAAATGGGTGATACCAGCCCTGCTGAGACAGTCTTGAAAACGTTGCTTAGCTTTGTTGCTTCCACTTTTGCCTCAGATTTCAAGTAAAGCCTTTGGGGTGTCAGCACCTGTAGAGCTAGAGAAACTAATTTCCAGTCCTCTCTACCAGTGCCAAAACGTTGTCAGATCCCCACACTTTAGACAGAAGCCTCCCAACTTCAGAATGCAACATGCCTTTACCCCTCCCTGTGCACCAGCAAGTACTGCAGCTGATGGCATGGCTCCAGTGCCCTCTAAAGCTCCCCCACTGCTGCTGCCAGCAACCTAAACAGATGCCACCTCTTGTGACATTTCGAAAGCCTTAGGGTATCAAGTGAGAGTTCTCCAAGGCTGTATTGCCAGAAATGCCAGAAGAGAGCCAGCAAGAACATTAAGATTAAATCCCATCACTTTAGGACTTAGATTAATTACAGGGCAAGGGAACCTGTATGAGGTAATTTATACACCTACTCACATTAAACCCCAGTTACATCCATTTCCTTCCCTCAGAGAGGTGTCTCTGGTCTGGCTCTGTATGCAAAAAGGTGAGCGTATCAGCTTCTCCATCAATGGGGCAGAAATTTCCAACTCCCCTTTCCCCCTGTAAAAGTCTCATGAGGATTAAAAAAATGTGCTTTTTTTCACCTGACGCATAAAACATGAACGGGACTGGAATTCATTCCCACTCTGCCACTGATCAACTGAGCAACCTCAGCCACGTCTTCTTGTTCCTTCTTTGCAAGAGGTACTAATCCCCACTGCACCTAGCCCTATGCAATAAACCCCTGCTGCAGCCTGTGATCTTGCTGCACCCATTAAAGGAATAACTGGACCTATCCTAGATGGCCAGAGGCTTGGCAGAGCAGTTGGGTTTGAACTATCCTCAGCCTATTTGATTCTGCAATCTTGATAAAGATCTTTTTGCAAATGGAGGAAAAAGTCGATTTCAGGCCCAAAAGCCTTTAAAAATTTCACATCATTAAGTAATAAAAAGATTTGCAAACTGCTTATTTGCCTAGTGATGAAAGAGCAGGGGTATGGCCACTGGCAGCCTTTCAGCTTAATACCTGCTTTTCAGATATCAGAGGAGATATGATAGCTGTTCAGATTTAGTAGGGGTCCCGATGGACACTGAAGATCAAACTCTTTAATTTTCCCTCAGACCAGTTCCTGTCAATCCCTGCAGGGACATGGTCACACTAACACCAAGTGCCAGATTCTCTGGCTACAAGCAGCAGGGAGTTGCCAAATCTTTGGCAGAGCACAGAAACCTGAGAACAGTGACCCTCAGGTAAGAGCGGTGCCAGGCAAGGGGCTGGTTGATGCAGCCCTGCACTCTCTGACATGTGAGGAACAAGAGGTTACCTAAGTGAAATGTCCTGACCAGGCACTGCCAGCACACTAACCTTCACTAAGGATGACATCACCCAACCAAGATAGCAGGTCAGTGACAGACCTCATCCAAGGATGGCCTCAGACTCCAGCACCTCTGATGGCGCTTCCTGGAGCTCTGCCCCTCCACCCCAGTACCTGAGAGGTCATCAGCTGAGAAATACTCCTGGCTTGCTCAAAGAAATCCCACAGCAGGCCTGCTCTGGCATAGGGAAGAGCCTACAAATGAGCTATTAAGATATTTTGAGACCTAAAAACCATAGCTTTCCTATGTCTCTGGAAGAGGGAACAAAGGCACTTAAAATAGCAGCTCTGTCCCCAGAGCTAATTCATAGACTTCTAGACCCTGATGATATCCCAGCAATAAGTAGAGAAAGGCCACACAGGAGGTCAGATTGCCAGACCATCATCAGAAGAGAGACTTTCACAAGCCTTCATTGCATGAAAGGCCAGGGACGAGAGCACTGCTTTCTAAAATGGCAGGACACCCTAAACTCTCAGAAACATTTATAGGCTCTGGGGCCTCAGGGTTGCTTTAGGCTCCCAGTATCAGAGCCGAAAAGTTTCCTTCCTTTACACTATTCAGAGCACACCTAATTACAGAAAAGAGATAAAAACAAGGGAGAGTTAAAAAATGTACGTCTTTACTCAACCAAGGATGCTTCCCTCCCTGAGACCAGACCATGCATTGCTTTGCTACCCTTCCTCTCCCCAGTACCAGTTATAACCAGTAGTATTCAAATTCACCCGCTTCCCCTTTTCTCTAGCAGTTGCTTTACCAGCCTTAAACAATGGCCTAAACCACAGTTTCTGAGGCTTAATCTCCAAACCTGCATTACAGTTTTGCTGCAGCCCACCCTTTCCCTAGCACAGATCATCAATACCCTACATACCCACATCCCATAGCCTTCCAGAAGTTCTACCCCCATAGTCTCCTTTTATAGGAAAGTCCAACTGCTCAGCTGCCCTCTATTCCCTAGAAATCCTCCCACCTGGAAGGAGGGATAATACATAGCTGAGACTTAGAGAGAGTCAGTCTACCTTTCTCCAGCAGAGTAGTTTCCACCTTGTGCTAATTTCAGTACAAACTCTAAAATGCACAGGCTGAGCCCCTAACTATGCCTGAAAGAAATTTATTAACACATTTGACTGACTGTAAGGTAATGATCCACCATCTTAGACTTGCATAGAGGACACCCAGCCCAAGGCTTTTATATACTGGTGATTTTGGAAATCCTACCAAAGATAGTGTGAAAGGCAGGTTTCAGAGGGAAGAGACTCTGTTTTTTTCCCCAGAAATCAGAGATTTTATTACTGGGGTTTTTTTTCCTTAGATGTTTTCTGAGTTTTGCCCTTGAAAACTCACTAATAATTGCTAGTTCCTTAGGAATTCTGGCTTTTGTTCTGTCAAGATAACCCAGCAAAGTGGGAGGAAAACCAGCTTCAAATTAGTATTTAGCTGATGCTACAAACAACATATTTGGGGCCACCTTCTCCTTGTTATTATAGGGCTTAGGACATTTTGAATGTGTGTGCTTTGACTCACTTCAGATGAAGCCCCAGCTGGGTCTGTTGGTAGTCCAAGCCAGAAGAGTCACTCAGCTCTCAATGAGAGGTATCACATCTAGGGCACACTGGGGCTGAGGTCACAAGAGGACATGGCAATGGACATTTGACATTTGCTGGGACATTGAGAGCAGAAATCTCAGAGGATTGAGTGATTTTTTTGGAGGTCCTACAACCTCCCTTGAGGCACATAAGGCACTTGCTCCTTTGTTGTTTGGGGAAGATGGTGGACGTGGTAGGATGCTGCTGAATTCTCCTCTACTACATCATTAATGCAGTTGTTTTGGGAAAGAAGGGGAAGGAGACCCCTAGTTTAGTGGAAATGCTGACAGAGTCCTGATACCCAGATGCTTCCTCTGAGAGGAGAACTTTGTTGATGGGGTCAGCTTAGCAAGCGAGATGCCATTTGATAAGTCAGTTGTTTTCTGGCAGTAGGGCCAGAAATGACTGCAAACTGCTTTGCCTTTGGCCAGACATTTGAGAGATTGCCACATTATATATTTATTAAAGGAGTGAAGAAATCTGAACTGGATAAAAATAGCAAGGCTTGGATTAGAAAGTGGCTGGCAAATGAGGAACAGAGGTTCACTGTTGCCTGGGTACACCTAGTGTTGTCAGGAAGCACAGTGTGGATATGGGTCTGTTGAGCTGGGATGGAGGAGACACATACAACACAAAACTGGCCTGAGGAAGCACTACCAGGTCTTTTGGATGACTGACTGATGTCTTGGTCAAGAGAGGTAGCAGTACACCAATGAAATAAACTCCCTCTGGTAGAGGCTGCACACAGATCTGCTCCTTGCAGCCCAGCAAAACTGGCAGACACTCTTGGAGGTGAGGTATGCTGTGGGGTCTGCTCTTCTGCCACACAAGATGGGAAGTTCACTCCCTTAATGACAGTAAAACAGTATTAATGGTCCTCACACTACTTATGCTCAAAATCTCCCCATTAAAATGTCCTTTGTGAGATTTTTTTAGTTAAAAGGGAGTTTTCCTTAAGAGCTGGTGCTTCCTATCTCTCATGGTGTTTCTAGCGTGTACTTAAAAATGGAAAAGGGACTGGAGGGCTGGAGGGTCTAGTCTCCTCAAACCTGTGTTTTTGCTCCCTCCTCAGATGGGTTGAGTATCCCCTTGTAACACAGGTACCAGTTCCTTCTCTGGTGCCAGTGTAGTATTAGTTCAGCTCTCTAAGGAGTTGGTCCCTGCAGAGAGCCACCACAATTGCTACAAAATTGCCCTTTGGGATCCAAGACTTAGAATTAATTTATTTTTACTACTCAGAAGAAAGCTTTTAGCAGGCAATGAAAATGGCACACACGTTGTGTCTGAGGTGCAGCGCTGCCACTTGGAGGGCACTCAGCTCCACTCTGAGTGCAGAAGTTACATCTTCAGTCATTCCAAAGACACAAAATGGTTTTACACGTGCACGCTTTCCTCTACCACTTCTTATCACATGTCTGATCTGGAGTCAGTATGGCCAAAGGATTGTTCAGATAAATTGTTTTATATATAGACTTGGATGCTTCTGTTCAGATAATGAGTGAAGGCTGCCATCAAGATCAAGGTCTCCATCGTTCTGGGTGCTGTACAGTACCTGTATTACACTCTGTATCTCTACGCTATGAGACAGGCACTGTCTCCAAAAGCTTACACTATAAGTAGACATGTGAATGGGGAGAGAGACTGAGGCATGTGAAAGAAGAATAATTTATCCATGGTCAAAGGCTGAGCTGGAATGAGAACAGTGTGTCTCCTGGGTGGGATCTGTTATCTCCTCTTAGCATAACCACCTACCAATGACTGACATCATCTGTAAATACTCATAATAAAAAGCGTCCCAGAAACACGACACATTCTTAGGACATTCTGTTCTTCCTCTGGTTACAATCCATGGGCAGGTAAGGGCTGTTCTAGCAGCTACATGCAAGACTTTAGGTGTAGCAAAAACAGGCGGACCATGGTTGTAAGCATGACTCCTGCCATATGCAATCACCTCTCAGCACACCCTGTGGTGCTAATAAAAAAAATCCCTTCACAGAGTGCACAGTGTGCATTATCAGCTGGAGTAAGAGCTGAGGCAGCATCGCCATCCTGGAGTCAGACAGGGAACTGCAGGCACAATATGTCTGAATTACAGATTCCTCTTCAGTCACCCTGATGGCATGAAGGCTGAATTATGTTGCCATTTTTCTGAAAACTGAGGAGAGGAAAGGTTTGACTCTCTCTCCAAACAGGTACTGCAATC
The DNA here is from genome assembly GCA_034509425.1 of Eopsaltria australis. Taxonomy (NCBI): domain Eukaryota; kingdom Metazoa; phylum Chordata; class Aves; order Passeriformes; family Petroicidae; genus Eopsaltria; species Eopsaltria australis. The sequence goes on from JAVTVJ010000380.1 coordinate 516,562, forward strand.
TGACCACAAAGTCTGGGAATTAGCTCATCTTTCACAGTGGCAATGGGTAAGGGTAAAGCTACGTAAAGTACATTATTCCAAAAAATATCACCCTGTGATAGATAAATATAAACATTTGTATAAAGAAACTATACAAATAGTTAGTTTCTTCTAATGTGGTGGTTGGGGTTTTTTTGCTGCCTTCTCTCATGGCAATGAATGTTTTGTCCTCCACAAAGTAGGGCTCATTCCCACTTTGCATATGTTAATGTGAAAGCAGTGCAAACTTTGCTGTTGATTTTCATTCTGACACCAGATACAGGTCCCCACATAAATGCCAATGTTTGGGAAGAGCTGACTTCATACAGGATCCTCTTGTGCTCCTGAGGCAGTGCCATCCCAGTGTACTGGAGTCTCAGCCCACACCAACCTCTGCCCAGAAGCCAGGATGTTCATGCATCTTCTGCTGTAGGATACCCTCCTTCTGAGCAGTGATATGTTGTGTGGGCACCCTCAGCTCCCTCTTCTTCTCCCTATTAGCAGGCTATACCCTGGTTTGTTTCCAGCTCAGATGTGCCATATGAGAGACCATTTGGCTGCCTGAGTCTGGGCAAGTCATTATCTGTGTCATGCCTTAGTTAGCAGCCTCTAGTCAACAGCTGACACTTCGTAAGTATACTGAGAGGTTGCAGTAGCCCATGTCCTGGGATGCTGCAGTGAGCAAGGTGAGATAAAGATGACTTTGTAAAACATTTATACAAAGTAGGCTTGACTGCTGTCTGTTGTGACAAATGAACATAACTATCCAAAAGTTTGTCACTAGGTATTGACTCCCCTCAGCAGCACCTGACAGAACAAAGCCAGCTTTCCTACCTGTGATTCAACAGTGGCACTCAAAAAAAGCTTATTATTCCTAGCAACAATTCTCTTTCCTTCACTCTCTCATCTCTGGTTTTTAGGACTTAGGGAAAATCTTGGTTAGGACACAGACCATGCTCTTAACTCGTTACCAAAATATCTAGTTTATTTTAGATGGGAAAAGAAACATCTCCTTCAGTGAGTGTTGATCTTCAATAAAGCACCTCTTTGTCGTGGCTCACATCAGTGGTAAAAACTTGTCCAGACTGGCAGTATGAAAGCCAAAGGGCTTCTTCCAAACAGGCAAATAAAACTGATGCTTTATTATTTATGCCTCTTTCTTGGGACACTTATAAAAGTCAGGGTCAGGGTTGTCCAACAACAGTCTGTCTGCAACATTTTTCCAACAACCATAAATAAAAGTGCTTCATGTTTAAGATTGTGACAGAAAGCCAGATAGTGGCTCTGTCAGCAATGGCATTTGCAAAGGATTGGTGATAAATTTTGTGGTGCCAGTATATCCTGACCATCTTGGAGCTGTTTCTTCATCTTGGCTGGCTGATTCAGCCTCCAAGCTCATCATCATCACCATTTATTGGGACTGGCTAACAATTCTGACAAAAGAAATAGTCCTAGTCAATGCAGATGACACTGGGAAATGCTGGAACTTGAGCCAGATCCTGCACCCTGGGTTTTATGGGGAAATGATTTAGCTTTCCTTCCAGCTCACTGGGAGCCACCGCACCCCATGGGCTGATTTGATGTTCACCACTAAAATGCAACCACTCCCAAGGTGAAGAGTAGCAACAAGTATTACACGCAAGGCCAAGAGGAGTTCTTGGCCAAGGACAGAGCAAAAAGGATCCAGTATTTTAATGTACAAACACCGAACGTGTGAGATCTCTCAGGCAAACAGCCAGGACCCACACTCAGCAAGTTTTGGTCAACACAGAGAGGCCCTATATGCCTACTCAGTCTCTCTACCCCCATAATTTCTGGCAAGCCTTTTGACATTGGGTGTTCATTGGAAAGTCCGGTTGCCTGGAGCCCAGGACTGTCGCCTTGCCTTTCATACAAGAGAACAGCATGTGCCCAGCTCTGCCATTTCCAGAGGAAACAAGCCCCAAGAGTACCTTAAAGACTTGGACACAAATAGCTCACACTGTGTATTATTTTCAAGCTGGTCTCATGATTTTACAGGTCTGACTCATTCTGGATAAATGCAGAAGGTTAGTCATGACAGTCAGCTGTAGGCAAAGAGGAAGGACCTCACCAGACTTACCCCAGTGCAGTTTTCATTGCTGCTGTAGGGCAAAGAGCTGAGCCAGATTTGCTGGTCCCTGACCCCGGATTTGTCCTAGGACCTGTTAAGGGGCACACCAGTGAGAAAGTGTCGATACAGATCTGTGCATGCTGCTGACAGCCTTACATCCACCTCCCTGAGGAGAGCTGATGAGCATCTGCTCGTCCCTGAGCTAAGGCCAGGTGTTGGTGGGAGTCTCATGGACTGCCACAGAGACTGGCTGTGGGAAGTGTGCTGCAGCTCATGGGGGGCGCCTGCACCATGGCACTGCTGACCTCCACCTGTGGGCACAGCCACCAGCAGCTCCATACCACTGCTGGGACACAACCACTCAGAGTCATCTTTGCACTTACCTACTCTAAGGCCTCAAGACACTTGGTCTGGAGAAACAGGGAGGAGCAAAGGAGAATTTTTAAGCTTGGGTCTTGTGCAGAGCCTGTTGTCTGTGCTGGACATGGCCGTGCCTAGCACAGCAGTATTTCCCTGCACCCCTGCAACCCAGGGATGCTCTTCCACAGCAGTGCTGAGCCGCAGCCCAGCCTCAGGCCAAGCTGGGAGCACCATCTGCCGGCTTTGACACGGCAGGCTGGCTCGTCAGAGGGATAAATTACAGGGTAGCCCAGAGCTGGCTATGCTGCTGCACGGTCATTAGACCGCATAGCAAATTAGAGATGAAAAATCACAGGGCTGGACAAATCCCTCAGCTAAACCTCCTCCTGTCAGCCTCACAAAAGGGACTCCAAACCAGCCAGTCTTTCTGCACTAGAGCTGAACAAACTGACTTGGGTGAAGGAGATTCAGTTGCAAGTTGGCTGGAGTTATTTAGGGCTCTTACAGGGCTTGTGAACAGTTTCAGCTAAAGAAGTTTGAAGCATGTCACTGGGCAGTCTTCTTAACACTTAATTCTTACAGTTCGAAATGCAGTTTTGTCTACAAATATTCCTGATAATAATAATACTGAGAGGGGCACTGAGAGCCTGAAAGGGAAAGAAAATGTATGTCTCTGGTGCAACAGTGGACCTGTTTAAGCAGCTCCTAAGCAGATTTTTCTTTGGTTCCTCAGGTCTGCTAAAGACCCAAACTAGCAATTAATTATACCACACTGCTGAACCATCTTCCTGCTGTACCTGCCTCATCCTCTGGTCCACAGAGCTCCACATAGTTCACAAATCCATAGTCTTTTCCTCTTCCAGCTACTAATCCTTCTGGCAAGTACAGAAGGATTCCTATGCCTTTTTTTTTTTTTTTTTTTTTTTTTGTCATGCCTGAAATCTTCATGTGGAAAGCCAAGCATGTTTTCCTCTTGAGAGGCAGAGCCCTCGTCGGTGCTAAAGGGAGGCTCCTTTTGCAGAGCTGCCCACACTGATGCCTGTGACATTTATACCCCATGACCCCGATCTTGTCTGTGGTGGCCCAAGCATGGCTCTCTGAAGGATGCTCGCTGTGCCCAGGATGAGCAATAGCACGTGGCCTGGGCTCCTGGTCCTTGAAGTGCCATGCTGGGGAGCACTGCAGATGCCATCCATATGGGACTCAGGCTTTCCTTTGGGGTGCACGGGGACAGGAGTGAGGTGTGGCTGCTGAGCTGCCAGGGTGTGTTGCTAGACCTGGGAGCTCAGTATGGTCCCTCTCACCTCCAGGGGTTATCTCACCAACTGCTAGCCAGCCAGGAATGTGCTTTCACTTGCTCAGTCCTGCTCAACCTAATTACACCTTCCTGCTGTGCTGTACATAATTTCCCTCCCACCCCCACTGCCCTTTCTCTCCAAGCTGATCCTGCTTATACTTTAGTGGCACACCACCTTCTCACTTTCCTTTCATTTTCATCCCCGTACCCATGTCTCAGAACTTCTGTCCCTTTCCCCCTTGCAGCTCTCAGTTTGTGAATGCTGAAAAAAGATGCGCTGGAGCCATACTTGCTTTCTGAACTCTCAAAAATTTTTTTTGGCCAAGACAGCATGAGCCTGGGCAAGACACTTTCACAGCAAGACCATTCCTCTAGTACTGTAACTGAGAATGTGTGATAAAGGAATCATTGTAAGGATGAATAGGAGATTTTGTGACTTGCTGTGGGGCACAGGCAACTTCTGTGTACCATAACTAGAGGATGTTTCCCTAAAGATCTTTGCCTTTCCCTTGAAACTGTCTGCCTTGAATGCCACATGGAGGCTGGGGCCAGCCTAAGATGCAGGACACTGGATTTATCCCCTAAGCACTGCCTGGCTCACTCCAGGCCTCAGTTTTGTATCCTGTAAAATGGGAAAAGTGGGGAGCTCTTTCACTGAGGTACTTCCACTGCAGGGGGAAAATGATTTGTAGGCATCCATGCCTTGAACCCTGAAGCAACCTTCTATAGCCATTGCAACATTTCTGACCCTTCTGATGTGATTTTCCTTGAGCTTTTCTCCAGCAAATGAAGAATACTAAACATCTGACTTTTCTGCCTTCTCCACAGTTGGGCAGAAGTCACTTCCTATGATGTGTGATGGATGTGTCCTATGCCAGAGTTCACTGCAGGACAAGGATCCACTGAGCTGTCCCTGCATGAACCCTACGGAGAACCTACAAATGTGAGGGCACATTCAATACTGGTCAAGCACAAGCAGACCTCACAGGAGGCTGCTCTGTGTGCGTCACTCGCACAGAGAGCAGCATTAGGGAACAGCATTAGGTTGCAAAATCAAGCTTACAGCAAAGAGGTCACACTGCTGTTGGTGTCTTCTGGTGTGTCAATACAATGGCACAATCTCAGACTGATACAGCTAAACACAAAAAACCCAGAGAGGCTTCTGGGTACACCAGCCTGCCTTTGCAGAGCCAAAATGCTAAAAATCCCATGTTTGCTTCCATTGCATGTCAGTCAATCTCATGAAAGCTATTGTATTTCCTCAGCCTTTATTTGGCTTTTTTTCTGGAGCTACTTGACTCAAGAAGCAGAATAGCACAGGGCATGTTCAGTACAGGACTGTGAACAACACATACAGCTTCTTGGGATGCTGGTGGATGTTTTGACGGACTTTAGACACTATAGAAGATCTATTTAGTTGGTCCAAAAGGCAAAGCTATAGTCAAGTCACTTGAAAATCATTTACTGCACTGGAAGCTGGACCTTCCTGAGACTATTTCAGCCCTTTCAGGTTTGAATTCAGTGTGTTGCCTAGACAAAATTAATTTCCTTTTATTTTGATCTCATACCTTTTACACATTTTTTAACAGAAGAAATGTCGAATTCTTTCTTGACCTTTTTTAATGGCCATTTTGTTTTAACAAATGTGTCCTTTGGGCACTTTGCATTGACGCCAAGAAACTTCTGTGGTATCTGTGAGCCAGACTTGGAATTATTACCCCCACTTCTTAACCTCTCTTTTCATATCCATCAGTTGCATTGGTACTGGGGTGGAAGGCAGCAGGAGTGTTAAAGGCCTGATTCTTCACTTTTTCTCTGACTTTTGTGAATACTTGTACAAGTTCTTTTAGGGTAGTTCAGACTTTCTCTGTATTCTGGAAATTAATCCTAGACATATTATATTAAAATTTAGGGTTTGCGGTTTTTTTCTTTTTAATAAACTGGAAACAATTACTGCAGATGGTGGCAGATTCTCTATCTGCTGTTGTCCTCAAGCCCTGCCTGCCTTTCTGGGAGATGAACAAATAGTCAAACACACATTACAGTACTCAGTGCAAAGGTCAGAAGAGATCTGTATTGGCCAGTGGGTCAAGTAGGGTAAGGTACCAGTCCTGGCCATAAAATGTATTTTACTTCTCTCTGCATCCATTTAGTAAATTCACAGAGCTTTTGTGAGTAACAATAACAAAATTTGAGGAACATTATAAAACCATTTTGCATCCCATTTCTTTAGATAGTGCTTCATAGAATGTTTTTAAACAGCTTTTGAGAACTGTAATTAAACTCTTTGAAACATGTTTGGGACAGTTTTGTTTCAGACTTTGCCTCCAGCTTCTTTGGTTTGAAAAACATGCTTGTTTGCAGGAAAGTGCGTATTGCATTTAATTGGAATTAGATGTTGGCAGAGGAGGCTGGTGTTACCAAACCTGCTGGTGCTTCTGTGAGCATGGAGAAAGGCCTGGGTGCCTCTTGCAACATTAATAAAAACAATTAATTACATCTGTTTATTTTGGATTCACCACTATTAATTTTTTCCTACTTCTTGTAATCTTCTTACCTAATTTGTCTCGGAGTAACAAAAACAGCTCACCCCAGTGAACCCAATGGTGTCCTTCCTTTCCAGTTCGTCAAGAAATGTCTGAAGTGTTGCATGATTTCAAAATGCTGTTGCTGCCAGACCTGGGAAATGTGAAAATGCCAGTTCAAAAGTCCTGAAACAGACAGCTTGAGACTTAAAAGAAACAACTGAAAATTCTTCCCCTTCTTACCATCAGAAATAGATGCCAAGTGCAGGAGGGTGGCATCTCCTGCATCTCACCAGCTCTGTGTCAGTGGGACTGAACTCCTTGGCAGATGCTCAGCTCCCCTGAGGCAGCATCAACCTCTGCAGCTGCTCTCTATACCGAGTCCAGGACAGCCTGGGAGGGGGAGCACGGCCACCTCCACTACTTGAATTAGACCACCAAAATCATTAAACTGTACTTAACATCACAGCATTGAAATTTTGTTTCAATATAATTAATAATTTAAAATAGTATTCTTAAAAATAATTTGAGAATAAATAAAGGGTTCATTTCCCTCATTTTTCAGTTTTTGGGGTTTTATCTTCTACTAGACAAATTCTCAAGCTTTTTCTCAGTGTACATAACACCTTAATTTTTAAAATGCTCAAGGCTCCAGGAGATGGGGCTTTAATGAGTGCAAATACCATCAGTTTTTCTGTAATAGGACACAGCTGGGGGCACAACTGACCCTGGGATAAATTGCTAGCACCTGCACTTTTTCCTCCTCTAGGTGCCCACAAACTGCCCAGCCATCCTTGGGGTGAGGTGGTGTCCTGGCTGGACAGGCAGTGCTCTGGGCAAAGGTAGTGTTTTGCCAGCAGTGTCCTACGTGCTGTGCCTGGCCAGGGCTCCCTGACATGAGCACAGCTGGGCTCAGTGTGAGATAGCTAAAATCCATCAGAGAGCAAATCTTTGCTGGGCAGGTTTCCTTTCCTGAGACTGTGCAACCCAGGAGGGACTTCTGTCAACCTGAAGCGTCCCCAGGCAAAGCTCAACCTCCCACCCTCCCTGCCTGATGGCTCAGCCACTTAGTCTCAGTCCCCTTCAAATCCTGCCTGGGCCCAGCACTTCTGCTTGGCAGCTGTGCCCTGGATGAAATGAGTTTGACTGGTCTCAGCTCATGTTTTGGCTGAGCATGTCCACAGCACAGAGTTCAATTCTACAGTGTGGAGATGATCTTCCTATGGCTTTGGGACATGGTGATACAACAGGTCATGTTGATTTAGGGCCAGTCAGGGTATCTGTGGTGGGTGCTGTGACAGTAACTGGGATGTCCCACGTGGCCAGCCACCACAGGCTGAATGCACTTTTAAGTAGCTCCAGCAGCTGTAGGCATGGGCTAAGCCCTCAGTGAGAGACTGTTAACCCTGCCAAACTAAATACCCCCTCCCATGGACTTTATAGGAAATGTCAAAAGCAAAAAGTTAAGGGGGAAAGGGGGAATAGAAAGGTTTAGTCAGAGGCCTTTCTCCTGGGGTGGGAATGGCCTGATGCAAAGAGGAGGTGGGAAGAAAGAGCAGGCCACCATGAGGAAGGAGAAGCAGATGGAGGTAGGAACTGGCCCTGATCCTCCTTAAACTTCTGGGGGAGACTGAGGCAGAGACAATGATCACATATCTGTGATCCAAGCAGCAGATGCAGAGAGCCTAAACCCAATCCCCCCACCCCAGAGCACCCAGTACACCCCAGCTCAGCAGTGTCTCCAAGGCAGCAGGAGGAGAGGACACTCCAAAAGCAGCCCTTCCTTTGCCGGGAATGGGGAGCCAGAGCAGTGCTGATAGAGATTGAATCTAGTGATTACTTTAAGGGATTTGCTGTCTCTTTCTTTATTCCTCTCTCTCTCTTTTTTTTTCCTTTCTTTTTTTCCCCCTCCTCCCCTTTTCCCTCCCTCTTATCCCTTTCGTGGTGCATTTGTCTTCGAGGAACCTGGGGTGTTCTTTTCATCAGTTCAATCTCTCTCTGGCACTTGAGTCCTGATTGGCTGAAGGACTTAGGGAAAAAAAAAATCTTTAATTAAGTAGATAATCTCTTCTTAGGAAGTTCTGCGGCTCCATTTCACCAGCCCCCTTTAGCTCTTACTTTAGGATTGGTTACCCTTTGCAGAAGGTGGGATTCAGGAGGCATCCGCCTCTCATCACACCAGGACTGCTGGGTGGAAAATAACTCCATCCCTTCCCTAAATTAGTTGTTCTTCTTTTGTTTTTTTTTTCCTTTTCTCTGGTGGTGGTACTCAAGTTTGGGTTTTTTTTAGGATCTCCTTTCTCCCTCTTTATTTGGATTTTATATTTCACATGGACCCTTATCTGGGCATCTTCTTCCTCACTCCCTTCTTCCAGTCCTGCTATGCCTGGTGAGTATCAAGAGCATCTCAGTCTGTGTCACAGGCAGGTGTTCTTCCCAGATACCCTAAGGAAATCTCTCTTCACCTTCCTAAATGTCTCCTCTTTCTCACTTAGCTCAGCTCTGTCTTTAATAGAATCAGATATTTAATCAAGTCCCTACACACTCATTGGCAGAGAGGTTAGATCTATGAAAGTCCCCCTTTTCCCCTGTGCCTCCCAAAAATAACTATGGGCCAAATTGTGAGCTGGGGTAAAATAGAGGAGAGTGGATGCTGAGGATCTAGCCCCTCACTTTCAAGTGGGAAGATAACCCAATGGAAGAGCCAGAGACTTCTGTTTTTCCAAAGGCTCCCAGTCAGCTTGTCTCTTGTCTTAATTAAATCAAGTGGGGCTTCTCTCACGCTCCCTAAAGAGGACAGTCCGTGATTAAGAGCCCAGAGACCGCGGGGGTGAGTTAGAGCCACAGGAGCGTCACTCTGGATGAGCAGCCTGAGACCCAAGCTCCTTGGCACACACAGGGCCAGAATTACGTCTGAAATTCATGTATTAGGATTTCCTGGGGAGAAGCTTTTCTATGGTGATTGCTACAGCCTGGTTTCCAACCACCTGAGTCCCATCAGACCAGTTCTGCTGTGCACAAATCTGTGGCCATCTCCTGTGGACCTTTTGCTCTGTCCTGAGGGCAGTGTTATATTTATTTCCCAAAACATTCTTTAAGGGTGAACAGAAAGAGATTATGCTTGCATCAAATCTCATATCCTTGTGGGATATATCAGTCCCATTCCTAAAGGGAAATGGGCTCTGCAGGTATTTTTCCTATGTGATTTTTACTGAGTACCCAAACTTTTTTCTCCATTGCTGTGATGCCCTGGAGAATCTGCTCAGTGGGTTACAGACTTATCTCTAACAGCAAGGAAAGTCTTTTACCATTCAATTACTAAAATCCCCTGCCTTCCCCATAGCAGATCTCTAGGGTTATTACCATGGATGGAAAAATCAAAATTACAGAACAAGAGACTGAAGAGTAAACGGGAACTCATTCCTGTTAGTCTGGAAGCGAAATTTATGTTTTTTCAGAAATTTTCTTCTCCATTAAAAGAATATGCAACAATTTCTATATGTCTAGATATTATAAAGCAGCAAACTCAGGATAGACCTCCCTTCTGGAAAAAGGGGAATATAATATGTATGTTCAACGGAAAGGCTAGGCAAGAGCTCGTGCTGATTTTATTGTTATTTTTCTGCTCTTCCTGTGTATGTGTCTTGCTTTCCTCAATAAAAACAGGTTTAGAATACATTAAAAGAAAAAAAATCAACATTTTAAAGAAACAGTTCACAGGAAAGAAATTTCAGTGCACAAAGTAGAGCTAAATATGGAAATCCAAGATACTTTCAGTCCAAAGTTGGATGTTTAAATTCTCTGTCTATCTCTCAGCAGTTTTTATCTAAGAGAAAAGTTTATAGATCAAGACAACCCCGCTTCTCTGTGCATGTTGCTCATAGGCCGTGAGCTCCAGAGAGAAAGGAAAATTGCAACCTTTATTTGAAATTATCATTTTGCAGACACTGTCCCTTAACTCTCCAGGAGAAAAAAGACAAGTTTGTCGGAATCATAAAATAATTCTGCTTGAAGTTTGTGCTGGTTTCCTTTATCTGATCCAACAGCTTAAAATACAAGTTTGGTTTTTTTTCCTGTGATTTAATCACAAGGATTGGGAGTGGGAGCATGGGGGAAGCAATGTAGAACAACAAGGTTTTTTTTATGTATATATGTGGCCACTTCTCTTTTTTGAGGGCAGATTAGATTTTACCATTTAACGGAGCAGTGTATTATTCCTAGGTGATCAAAATGTCAGGGTTGCATTTAGAAACAAAATCCTCAAAATAAGTATAACAAAATACATAAAAATGAAGTAAAAAGAAGTAAAGCTCCAAAATCTACTGAGTTGCCACCCAGTCTCCTCTCCTGTGGGAATAATATAACGATCTGTAATGCAGCAGTTTGCTTGTAAATGTATTTTTTATACTTCAACTGTGGGACTGCCTTTGGTTTCCAGCCTCCCTGGTTTTCTAATAACCTCAGGGAGCTCATATTGAGAACGGAACTCAGATCCAAGGTGAAATTCTATCCATTTTCTCTATTTACAATAATGACAGTAAAGATCTAAATCCAACTTTATCATTTCCTAAAGAGCAGAACCAGCAGCACAGTAGCCTGAGCGGGTGGTAAGGTATCAGACAAATATTGTAATGAGAGATTAGATAAGGCTCTTAGGGCATATTAAACTGAGAAATGTAATGCTGTTATTGGTTAAAGTTGTAACTGAGACAGAATTATCAGAGGCTTATTAGTATTTGATATGAGTAAAATATAATGGGACAGCTGCTTGACAGTGTTCTTTGCTTTCAAATTCAATAAAACTAAGATAGAAAACTCCTGCTAAAGATATTCACTAGCTTTGAGATAATTTCATAATATTGTATCCAATGAAAATCTTTTGCTCTAGTTTGCTTTTTACCTGGAGACACAGAGTTGTGCTGAGGGAAGCAGCGTGCCCTGGCCAGGGCCCTGCACAGCCTGGGGAGGGGCAGAGGAACTCGGGAGTCTCCTCTCTCTACCTGCTGAGCTATGAGCCTGCTCCACATCAGTCTGTGTAATGCTGTCCTGGAGTTTGAAGGTGGAAGGAAAGGGGTTTACACAGCTAGAAACCCCCCGAACTTTCTCAGAAAAGAGAAATTACTTCAAGTGTCTCTTTTCATGTATGTGATACAAAAAATCATCAAAGTCATGGAAATTCGGTTGGTTAACACTAGCTATGAATGCAACTGCTTAGTTAGTCTGGTATTACATTCTGCTACCCTTTACAATGGAATGAAAATTTAGCAGAAATACAAAATTTCTTTTTAAAAATCACACTACAGAGAAAATAATGAAGAGAGATTTTGGTAGTGATTCCTATTTGCAGCACAGAGATGATTCTAGAGACACGGTCACTATTGTACTACATCTGCGTAAGTAGTGGCTTAATTGCTCTCTGCCCTTACTGGAGACTATATACAGAATGGAGATGCATTTTTCTTAGCTAAATCGTAAGAGGAAAGATAAAGCACACAGATTCCGTCACCATTAATATCTTTCCTTCCCCCTCAACCCACGTAAGAAAAATTTCAGCCAGCCTCCAGCCACATGAAAGTCCCATTTCCCCTTCTCCTGAACCCACCTGAAGTTGCAAGAGTTAAATGTTGGGGTGTGAAGTGCACCAAACACTTGAAACTTCATGAATCCTTTACTTGTCTAAGTCCTACAAACCCAGCCAGCAGCACGCCTGCCTGTTGATCTGAGAGAGAAGGAAAATGCCTTCTGTCTATCTGACTTTATAAAATGTTTAGAATTTCCTGCTGGGAAATTGCTACTGTATCATTTGCTCAGCTGCAGATGGAGAATTGGCGTATCTTGAACTTGGCCTTTTTGTGAACCTTGAAGTTTATCCTGGAAGGAACAGATCTTCTGCTTCAATGCAGCCATGTCAATTGACTCCTGCTAACAGGCTGGTTTGCTGTAAACTCTGATGTTGTGGATTACTGTCCCCTTCCTAAAGCTGTCCTTGCAACTTCTCAGATGTTTCTAATACAAGGGTTTGAGGCAAATCCCTTCGATACACTGTGAATTTGGGTTTTCCTATCCACATGGGAAGCAATGCAGACAGGATATACCTCTTGTTTTGGTGACAAAAGCAAGATGAGAGAGGATTTGCAAATTTCTAGCTCTTGCCTACACAGGAGCATATTACCAGAGTTTTCTCACAGCTGCTACCAGGGGCTTAAATTCACACGGACACCATCCTGAGTGTGGTCCCCATAGCAGAGCACTTAAGGTCAAGGCAACGGACAGAAGGGAAACCAGATGGAAAAATGACTTGTTCATGCTGCTACCCAGTTGCGTTAGGATGGGGACCCATGGAGCTTACACAGTCTGATTAGCCCCAGGTTCATGGCCCTGTGTGATTCAGGTCATCCGATGCTCTAATCACTCAGCTACAGATGCCGTCTCTCCAAGTCCTAGGAAATATTTAATTAGCTGTACAATGCAGAAGCAGCTTCCAAAGGAAAATTCCTCTGCAAAACAACCATCGACTTCATGCTAAAGTACCCATTGGGGCTGGAGCACAGCAGGGTCTGAATCCCACGCCTGGAACAAAGGGAAATAATCTCCTGTTCTTGCAGTGCCCTGGCACAGCCCACTCCTGTTTTGACCCAGGGGAATCTTTCCCAAAGCAAGCTTCATCAATACAAACGCATTTTCATCGAAATAACCACAAAAACCAAACCAAAACAATAGAAAGCTAGACTTGCCAGAATGAAACGTTGCAAACTCATTCTCTCAACTCTTTCTTAACTGTAACAGCAAAGATCAGATTTCTTGTGATTTTGACGAAGCTAAACTAATGAGACCTTCTTTGGAAAGGATCTCTGTGGGTGCAGTTCTAGTGAAGGTGAAATGGGCTTGCTAACTACACAAATGGTTTTACAGAGCAGGACAGCATCCTCTCTCAATCTCTCATGTGTCTGATGTCTGGACACCAGTCCTGCCACCATGTCTGTCCCTGTGTCTATGGCAGGACTGAACTTTGACCCTCAGCTTTGGACAGCAGTACCTGCTTCTGCCTGTGCTTGAGCCCATCCTGGCATGCCCCCCAGCGTCTCTGCTGGATTTGTAGCACAAAAAGACAGTACCTTTCTCTCCCTTACAAGGGAATACTTGTGGCTCATTTGAAGCAGAGCATCATCTCTGCTTCAAATGAGAAGAAGCTGAAGAGCCAAGTTTCTATCAGTGCATACTCTGTCATTTTCCCAATCACTCACTCACTGCAATGTCTCAATCCACTCATGCCACCTCTCTGGCCTCAGTGTCCTCTCTGGGTGATAACAGCACTCATCCATTTCTCTGAAGTCCTGGGTTCCAGCAGGGAAAATGCTCCAGAGACTCACCAGAAATAGTGACGAGTGATATTTTGCAAACCTGGAGAGAGTGGAGTTAGGTATTTTTAGGAGACCATCTCTTTTCTTAGTTCATTTCTGACTTGGGATATTTGGAGTTTGCTCTTGGGCGTTTTCAAAGTGTCAGTCCTTTCTGCCATGACACAGGTAACCAGGATTCACCCAGCCATTCTCCAGATTCTGTAGGTGGGCACTGCACCATATGGAGTCCTAGTGCTGACTGACCATTTGCACAGACAGTCTTTTTTTCTGGAGAAACACTCAGACCAGACAGCATCAGTTCTGCAAGGCCATAGGGACAGTGTTGGAGACAAGCCACGCTGCCTGACCCTTGGAGATAATCCCTCCACACCTTCAGTGGCAACACCAGAAAGCTTAATTTTGTCTAGGACCTTCCACCCACTCCAAACCCCCAGGGTCCCCTGCACAGTGTCCAGGAGGATGGGGAGGACATGTATATTTTTGCTCAGCCATCACCATAACCTGACCAAGAGGAGAGTGTGGGCAGTCAGATGTGGTACCAGAGGAAAACAAGGGATGTGGAGACATGCATCTGGACACATACTGCAAAGGAGCAGCGGTGTGATGCCCTCCTTCCCTCAGCATGGCCCCACTCCGGGCACTGGGGGAAATGCTACCCTGAGTTTAGTGAAGTGAGGGAAAAAGCAAGGCTAGGGGAACTAAAAGCACTAAAATAATGGGTGAATTGGTACAAAGGGTAGCTGAGCAGAGGAAAGCAAAAGGAGGGAGCAGGGAAGGAACTGCAGCCTAGTACAGTTTGATTGAGGGGAGCAGGGTGGGGGGAAGGAGATGGCACTGTCCTGTCCCTTGGGAGCAGCAAGGGGACATGGGGGAGAGACCAGAGGTGCCTGCAGCCAGGAGACAGACAGACTGTGGGGGAGTGAGAGGAGAGCCCTGGGATGCCTGGCATTCCCCAGGCCCCTCCACCATCACCCCCTCCCTGCTGACACTGTCTCTATCTTCCAGGTCAGTGAATAATTTCCTGATGACGGGCCCCAAGGTAAGAGAAATCCCTTTGATCTCTGTCCCTGGTTCCACTAAACCCAGGGAGGGAAGGAGAGAGAGAGGGGCTCCTCCTTCCCACTCCTCTCCACCCAGCCTTAGCCAGAGTTCCCCTCACCCGCAGGTTTCCAGCAATAAGGCAGAGAAAGGCCAGGAAAGATTTACTGTGAGCTGCAACTTGTGAGCTCCTTGGGCTGCATGAGCCCTGAGCAATGCTGACCTGGGGTTCTTTTAAGCTGGTTGGGGTCAGATTCTGGAGATTTGTCTATTGACACCAGCCAAGGCTCTCATCTGAAATCTATTGCTTCCTGAGGATCAGGTTGCTGTCAGGGCCCACTCTGATCCAGCCAGAAAGTATTTTCTGTTGGCCCCGTAAAACATACTTCCTCAAGGAACACAACTAGAATTTTCAGGACTTTGTTCCACGTTTTTGACCCCTCACATCCTTGTGCTCCTCTTTCAGAGGCATTTTTCCTTAGCCAGGACCAGCTGTAAAATTTACCCAGATTTTGTTATGGCTATTCCCCAGGAACACCTCCAGGCCCATCTAGCTTCCACTACACTAGTGGAGCAACCTTGCCCCAAAGCACTAGTTCTCCCCCTGGGGCTGTGGTGAAGAAGGCAGCAGGCTGAGGCATCTGCTGGCCTGGAGCTTCCTGATCTCTGAGCAGAAGGCTCTGTTTCCTCTCATGGTGGAGAGATAAGGGATTCCCCATGGCAGAGGATGGCTGGCACATTTCCTAATGTGGCTAACAGCCAAGAGCTCAGCCTTCTCCCCCAGGAGGCTTAGGCTCTGATCCAGCACAGAAGGAAATGGTTTGCTGCTGCTGGTGGTGAGCTTCCCAGGGAAGCCAAGCCTGGGAGACCTTCTGAGCGCAGTATGTCTTGTCTTTGTAAGACATGACACGCAGGTTACTTTCAGTTGAAAATATGCATGGTCCCCGTGCTGACCCCCAGCTCTGCTCCTAGGCCTATCTCATCTACTCCAGCAGTGTGGCAGCTGGGGCGCAGAGCGGCATCGAGGAGTGCAAGTTCCAGTTCGCCTGGGACCGCTGGAACTGCCCGGAGAGGGCACTGCAGCTCTCCAGCCACGGCGGGCTGCGCAGTGGTAAGGAAAGCATTGGATACCACTACTGGGACCCCCTTGCTACAGGTTAGAGCCCATGGCCCCCTCCTCTCTTCCCAAATGTCTCCTTTTCTTCCCCATCCCCACCTTCTCTCCCTAGAAGACCCCTCACACATCAGCTCCCAGACACGCTGGAATCTAGCTCCAAGTCCTCCTTGCAATGCCAGTCTCACCCACGGACCTGCTGAACCCCAGCTGGCGCAGGACCAACCCTCACACAACTGCCTCCCCACAAGGATGCACCCCCTTGGTCTGCACATGGTCTGCTGGACATATCATGCCTAGATGGTGTCCAAGGGTATCTCAGGGAGGCTAAGAACCAGTGCAGGCTGGCTGGGTAGCAAGCAGAGGAATAAGGCTAAAGGGAGCAGGAAAGAGTTCATCAGTGGCTGTGCTCTGGCCAAGACACAGGAGAAAATCTTCCTACATCTTCCAGATGTCAGAATGACCCTAGACAGAAATCCAGCAACCTGGGCCATTGTAGGGCATGGGGCTGTGGTCATTGTCACTGTATCCTATTCCTTACCTATTTGCAGGTCTCAGAAGATATTTCAGTGAATATCTGACCCTCTAGATCTATGCTTGATGCTGGGCTGTGCTCATACCTGCTCTATAAAAGCAGGACCTGGGTGTGGAGGAGAGCCTCAGGCCTCTGGTGGGACTGGCAGCAGACAAAAGACCAGAGCCCCAGGCAGAGGTGGCCAAAGGTTTCAAAGTGGGGCCTTGAGGAGACAACTGCAGCACAAGGCCCACTCTGAGACCAAAAGCAGGTCCCCGAATAATTCCTGTCAAGGTTATCTGCTCAGATGTATATCTTGCTGGTATTAAATGAAAGCCAAAGGCTCAGTGGAGCCAGCTGATGATTCCCAGACTGATCCTGGTGGGTAGGTATGGTCACTGCTCAGAGCCCTTCCAGGAGAAGGTAAGGCTCAAGGGGACTGTGGGGAAGGAGCTCCTTGGAGAGGACCCCTTCCTGTTGGGGGTGTGTTAGTGAGAAGTGGGGGACATTTGGCTGTCTGTGCTATATCACCACTGTTGAGCTGCCACAAGGACAGCCAGGTGCTATCTCGTCCATATCCTTTAAAATGGCATGAGTCAGTCTGGATCATTTGGGAGCTTCTGTCTTCATGGAGTTCAAGCCCAAACGAAACTAATCTGACATGTAGGGCCTCTTCTCCACCTCACAAAGTCTTCCCCACTGCAGATGTCCTGTGCAGACTCCTGCATAGTAGGAACAATTTCTAATACTGCCCTTGCCATGAAATCTTTTGCACATCTGTTCTCTTTGTATTCCCCTCAACAGCAAACCGAGAAACAGCCTTTGTCCATGCCATCAGCTCTGCGGGCGTCATGTACACGCTGACCCGGAACTGCAGCCTGGGGGATTTTGACAACTGTGGTTGTGATGACTCCCGCAATGGACAGCTGGGTAAGGAGAGATGAGCTGCATCCCCTCACTCATCCCAGGTGGCAGCAGAAGCTCTTCTCTCCTCCACTAAGGCCTGCAGAAACACCTCCCCTTCCTGGTCCCTGCACCCGGGAATGATACTCAGAGCAGAGCTTTCCCTGGCTGAAACCAAAGTAACTCTGTGGAAGCTCACGGAGCCACGTCCAGTTTACACCAGCCAAACTCCTGATGCTTTCCATTACTTTCTAGATAAGCAGAAAAGTAGAAGGGGTTCAGTTTCCCTGGCTCAAATCAAGAACTCTATTTAAGCTGCTGGAGAGAATGACTGTATCATACAGTCAGAGGAGTGGATCTGCTGCCATGCATCTAAACGGTAGATCTAGTTATAGCAGCACAGCTCAGGGACCTCAGGGTTCCCGGGGTCTGCAGAACCAGTATGGCCCCACAGCAGAATGACCATGAGAAAAAGCAGGGTGGCATTCATAAACCTCTCTAGCACTTGTCAGCATGGCAGGCACACAAGAGCACAACCAGGAGAACCACTGTGGCAGCACACAGCCATCACACCCTCCATGTGACAGTGGCATCCAGGCCCTCAGCCACCAAGCACCCCTGGCAGGGAACTCCAGGCTGCACCTCTCCAGCTCTCTGCTCAGCTTCCACAGAAAACACTGACATTTAGGGGTTTTGTTGTTTCTAATAGAAAGAGGACAAATTTCACATGATCAAAATCTTTTAAAAGCCATGCCCTGCCAAGCCACACAAGGCAGTCAGTATGTGTCACTTTATGACAAACACCTCTGAAGTGTCCAGTATTTAGTAATTTACTTCACTGGCTGATAGCTTTGAAAACAGCCACTTTTGCTTAGGTGTCCAAAGTTTGGGAATGCCTGTCTCTAGCAGAGCAAGACTTTTGGGCAACAACATATAAAATACTACCTTCTCTGGAAAACCAAGTTAGTCATGCTACATTTCTTTTCCCCCAAATATATCTGTTTTTCATGAAAACTTTCCATTGTGAACTTAAAACCTTGTATGGCACAGGAAACTTTTGGGCTTGACCAAAACAGCATGATTCAATTCAGCCACTGCACTGAATCCAAGCGGGTGAAAGGTTTTCATACTTCCTTTAGTCCCAACTCTTGATTTGGACTGCATCATACACTGCAATTACCCACCTCCCATGAAACACTCCTGTCCTTCCCTGGGAGAGAGGATCACGATGCCCTGGGGAAGTCCAGGCAAGGGCCAGGCCTTTCCAGAGAGGCATAAGGCCATTAAACCACAACTCCCAAGATGTATTGATGTGGCATGTCAAGGTCAGCATGTTCCAGATTTCAAATCTTCATTAATAATTTGGCATCATTCTCTACAAGGAAAAAAAACAAACCACATGACATTTTTCCAGTCCCACTCAGCTCCCACTCAGTTAGGAAAAGTACCTTCCACATATTTTTGTGTAGTTTCAGAGTTTTGTACTGACTCCCTTGTTTCTTGACGATAACTAGAAAAATCTTCTAAGATGCCAAACTTCTCAGAATTCTGGGTGTGCAAACCCAGTGCCTCCTTGATGCACGTGTGCCAGGCTTGGGCTGTTGAGGGCACAGGGGAATCTGTTGCCTCTGACCAGGATGCCTCCACCAGTTTGCTAATCCAAGTTAGTAAGATGCTGTCCCTGCAAGTCACACTGAACCAGCTGAAGTCCAGGTTTGAGAGGTGATTAGAGACCCAAAGGCTTATCTTGTGTCTGGTAATGCATGATTAACTGTCAGCTTCTAAATCCTGCTCTATAGAAAGCCTGGAAAGCCCTACATTTGTTGGACAGGGCATACCCCTTTGCTGTCTGCCTGAGCCACTTACTATCCAGGCCTCAGTAGAAATGTCATGAACTCAACGGGAGGGAATCTGAGAGCACTGTGAGGTGAAAGGTTGGATTTTCCCCACAGCCTTCATTCCCTCCCATCACTTCTGAAACCTCTTCTAGTTATTTGACAGCATGCATCTCATCTCCTTTCTTAGGGGGACAAGGCTGGCTGTGGGGAGGCTGCAGCGATAACGTGGGCTTTGGGGAAGCCATTTCCAAGCAGTTTGTGGATGCCCTGGAGACTGGACAAGATGCCAGAGCTGCTATGAACCTGCATAACAACGAGGCAGGTAGAAAGGTGAGCCCCCCTCTCCCTCCAGAGCTGACAGTGCGTACCAAATTGGCTGTGAACATTCACTGTGGAGAGTCACAATTTGCTATGGCTAAAAACACATGTCCAGAAGAAACAACTTCTTGGGGGGATGGCAGCAGTACAATGGTGTCTGCTCTAAGGTAGCAAAGCTTCTGTGTTACAGTGTTAATGGCTTTCTGCAGTCCTCTTTCTCCCAGTTCAAGGAGGGGAGCACTGTAGAAAAGCAAATCTGTGAGCTTCAGGACTACTGTGCAGGGAGAATTGATGCCAAACTCCTCCATAGGCCTGGAGCCATGTTTCTGCATGCATTGCAGAACAGAAATGGCCCCTCTGGGGTTTTTTTTTCTTGAATCCCTCTCTCTGCTCACCCTGCAGGCAGTGAAAGGGACCATGAAGCGGACTTGCAAATGCCATGGTGTGTCGGGGAGCTGCACCACCCAGACCTGTTGGCTCCAGTTGCCTGAGTTTCGGGAGGTGGGCACTTACCTCAAGGAGAGGTACCACAAGGCCCTGAAGGTGGACTTGCTGCAGGGAGCAGGGAACAGTGCTGCCAGCCGGGGTGCCATTGCTGAGACCTTCAGTTCCATCTCCAAAAAGGAGCTGGTCCATTTGGAAGACTCTCCTGACTACTGCCTGGAGAACAAGACACTGGGGCTGCTGGGCACGGAGGGCAGGGAGTGTCTGAAGAGGGGCAAGGCGCTCAGCAAGTGGGAGAAGCGGAGCTGCCGGCGGCTGTGTGGGGACTGCGGGCTGGCAGTGGAGGAGAGGCGAGCTGAGATGGTGTCCAGCTGCAACTGCAAGTTCCACTGGTGCTGTGCTGTGCGCTGCGAGCAGTGTCGCAAACGGGTCACCAAGTACTTCTGTGTCCGCAAGGAGAAGCGGGAGCGGAGCGGGGGTGGCGGAGCCAGCCGCAAGCTCAAGAGAAAGCTCTAACTTGCTTCTGCTCCTCCACAGTCCCATCTGCCCCTCTCCTCTCCTGCCCTTCCCATCAGCCCCTGGCACCATTTCTGTTTGGCATAGTTTTGTCTCATTCCCACTGCTGCCTCACTGGAGCTTGGGCAAGGCAAAAGAGCCTTGTATGAGTGCTCAGGCCTTGCCCATACAGGGCATTAGTGCAGTGGGTAATGTCTTCTGGGGAGACCTTCAAGTGTTGACAAAACATGGTGAGACTTGGTCCCTTCAACTCAGTGTCACTCTATCCAGTGACTGTGGCATTATCTCTGGAAACACAGGAGGTCTTGGTGGCTCCTGTGGTTTTGAGCTTGTCTGCTCCCCAAACAAGCACCTGCTCTGGGCTTTTGAGTAAGTGAGATAAAACGTATAAGGAAACCGAGATGGCACCAACAGTTGGGCAACTCAGATCAGTAATCCGTAAATGAGAAGAGGCTTTAAAAATCAGAGGCACTAAAACAGTTATTGCCTCAGGCCTACACTATGAGGAAATAGAAAAGGCATGCAACTCCATTCTCAGCAAGCCAGCCTCCAGGAACCCCACAGCTCTGCTTCCCACCCTTTGACAGCTTTGTTAAGCTCTCCAGTGCTTTACTTTGCATTTGAAATGGCAGCAGCAAGATTGAAGCTGCTGTTTGACCTGCCCATTACACAGCTGTCCAAAAAAGGGATCCCATCACTTGGTTTTTACATGCTTTCTCTGTGTCTACCAAGCCTCCAGGTTTGGTCTCCCTTTTCAGGTCAGCATTCCTGCCAAAGCCCCTAACTGATGCATAAAGATGCCCTCACACTTCTCCACTCCCTCTTTCCTCCCAAATCTCTCCCAGAGAGGAGCTGCCAGCTGAGCCTACTCCCCATGTCCTGGTGTACTTGCCAAGCACTCTTACCCTGTCAGCTAACTAACTAAATACTTCTTCCTAGTCTGAGAAAATAATGTCAGTTACTATTTAATGGTGGTGTAAATAGGAAAGTGAAGCACTTTGAAGTTTAATTTATTGCACAGTTACTGTGATGTATACATAACAGTTTTTCCTCTACCATTTATTGTATATATTCTATAGGCTAAGAAAGCAGCAGGAAGATTTGGTTGATGCATCTCCGTTCCCTTGCTGAGGTTAGGGGAGGGAGGTAAGAAGCTGCCAGCTGCAGGACTTGGGGAAGCTCACTGCACCATCACAGCAATCTTCCCCAGCGCTGCGATAATATCATCTACTTTGCTGTTTGAAGTGTCCTTTAGCCAGATGAGAAGCCAGCAGAGCTGTTACTGGCCATTAGACCCATCTTGTAGCCAATGTTTGTAAACCAATAGCCAATGCAATAAATCAGTAGCCAAGTGCTTGCAAAATGCTGTTGTCTAAGCGGCTGGATGTTCTTTCATCCCATTTTGTGTGTGTATGTATAAATTTGAGTCCTGGAGATTAAAACACACTGCTTACCCATGTGAGCCCCAGAAGACCTAACCAGTTCCAGCCAGCACAACCTCAGCCCCTACCAGGATGGGAAAGGGTGTGCTCTCTCCTGAGCTTGCTTGAGGATGCATCCAACTGCAGTGCAACTGCCAGGAGGAAACAGGGTGGGAGGGGGGCAGGCAGGGCCCAGTTGCCCACTTCATTGCTGATATATTAAAGACACTCAGAACCTGTATGTGTCTCTTCATTATCACTTAGCCCCTTGATCCCAGGACTACCTCACAGGGAGTAGGAATTTGGACCTAGGGTCTCACCAGAGCAAGAGCATTCATGTCAAGCAAGAATCTGACCTTTCAAAAATGGGAAGTCTTGGCCCATTCTCAGGGAAAACTGAAACACTTCCACTTCACACACAAACCACCACTGTTTGCACAGAGGTTCTCACAAGCACAGTGACCCTGCTGAAGGTCTCTCTTGCATCCCCATCAGCAGGTCCTCCATGTCCCTGTGGCTGGCCAGGAAAGGAAAGAGCCGGCAAGAGCCTCTCGACCACCAGGGAAAGCTCCAGCATGGGCCTCCCTTTTCCTTCTGGGCCCTCCCCGTTCCACGGTCAGCTGTAGAAGCCGTTTCTCTCTTGCTCCCACTAGCACTCCATCCCTGCCCTGCTGACCCTGCTGTGGGCCGTGGCACAGCCCGGGCTGGCGCTGCTGGCGCAGGCACATGTGGGGCACGGCCGTGTGAGCCCCACCGCCACACGCTGCTTCCGCTGGGGACACGGCGACACCGCAGCTGCAGAATGTGCTGACCTCAGCAGCGGCCCCCCCTCACGGCGCACGGAGCCCTCAGCGGTAAAGGCCCCGCTGCCATTGTGGGCAGGATTGGATGCTTCCATGTATTCATTTCGGTTTAATGAAGGCGCATTCCTCAGAGGAGAAATATTTACATTCAGCTTCCCAGGTGGTCACCTTCGCCCAGATGACACACAAACAGGCAGCCCCCCGCTCCCTTTTCCAATCCAAGCCTCTTTAGAGGGCTCGGGAGGAGGGGAGACAGGGGAGGGGGGGCTGCGGGGGGAGCAGAATAGAGAAGGGAACAAAATGCTAATAAATCAGCCAGCCAGCCCTTTTCCCCTCCCCTCAGTGGAGTCAATGGAAAGTGTCATTTCACATGCTAATCCCCCTCCGATCTCTTTACAACACCTTTTCCGAAAAGTGTTTGGGAAAAGTCCTTGTGGCCCGTTTACAGCTCCCCGCCGCTTCAGATTCCTTCTTGTCTAAGGCCGCGGCCCCGGTGTGGGTCTCTCCCTCCAGCAGGGCTCCTTACAAAAAACATCTCAACAAAGACTTTGGAGTTCATCAGCCTCCCACTGAAATTCACAGCTGCTGAACAAACTAATCCCCTCTCTTGGCCTTTCTTCCTTTCAATGGGTTCTTGGCTTCAAAGACACTTTGGGAAAGGACTTTGTGGGGACTCACACTGCTCCCTCAATAGAAGTTAGTGCAAGCATTATCTTCAGAGCAAGTGGCTTTACAAACAAATACTGCCTAACAATCTCTGCCCCTCCAGCTCCCCCAAACACACACAAGCCTAGCCTGCAGACATGATGTTATCTGCCACAGGATTAGAGCTCTGTTCACTGTGCCCAGGGATCCTTTCCTACTGCCCCCTTCCCCCCCAAATTCTTTGTCAACCTAAAGGCCTTCTCACCCCACTGAAAATGCTTTCTCCAGTGCCTGGGTGCTGTGAAGCCATGTGCCTGCATGAGAGGGGGGCAGTGCCCACTGCCCATAGACTAAGAGATGTTGCCAGCCAGCAGAGATGGTGCTATAAACAGAGGAGCACTTTCCAGCGGGATTTGAAGTGTAATATACCACACCAGGGCTGCAGAGACATGGCTTCTGCCACAAGCCTCTCCAAGACTTTCGAGTCTTGGAGGAAGCCAGTCACCTCACTTTCCCCCTCCCGTTGCTTTCACTACAAAGAGCTTCAGGGATGGTGTTTACAGGGGTAAACACGAAGCAAAATACAGCAACAAAGGGGCAGATGGGAAGGACTCGCATCAAAGGCAGGATGAACAGCCAGTCTCTGCACAAGTCCTGGGCAGCAGTAGCTATGTGTGCTGGAGGGAACTCACGTCACGTGTATCTGAGAAATATATGGAAAAATCTGTGCTTATTTCTCAGCAGTAGAAGTGGCCTGAGTTAAAGAGAGCAAAGAGCTGGACTGCACAGGGTACTATAACTGAATCCCAAAAGGCAGAATCTAAGAAATGCCAGGCTTATTAAGTGATCTCAGAAAGCTGGGACTTCCGTTATACACTCATTAAGCAAATGTATGTCACGTGGGCTACCTGTGTTATAATCCCATTCTGATGCTGCACAAGTGCTACCTTAAAATCAGGTTTGCTTGTCCCTGCTGGGGGACAGCTGTAAGGCCAGGCTGTTTGCTAAGTGCTCCAGACCAAAAGCTCTTCAAGACTCCTTCACACTGGGTGTTTGCCTCTGCCAGCAGCAGAACTACAACAGGCTTGTTTTCCTTGAATGCATGTGGTGTGTCCCTAACATCCAAAACTCTCATAAACCCTGGGCCCTTCCCAGCAACAGCCCTTCAAATTTTCACCATCCAAACGATCTTTCCAAGCCTTTGTTTCCTCCCAAGTCCTCCAACCTTGGGCCATGTAATACAGTCCTGCATATTTCTGAGTTTCATGTGTGCTGACTGGCAGGCTTGTACATACATACCAGCTACCTGACAGAAAAAAAAATTACATCAGAATTTCTTTCTTTTGTAAGAAGGAAGTTTGAGTCCCCCACCTTTATCTCAGTACTATGTTTCAATTCAGCCTTCTTACTTCTTAAAAGATCAGCCAACAGATTCCTAAGTTATTAACTAATGATAATAACTGATAATTCAAGGGTATAAATTTCCACACAGGTCCAATCCTTATCCTACTTCAAGCTGCATGGCTTCAGTGGTGTAACATTTATTTCCAGTGGAAGACGATGTCATCAAGGGCTCTCTGTTTACTTACTGACAGACTTCCAACTCTTGATGTCAAGTGCAAAATTCCCAACACTGCTGAGATTCTCCAAGAGAATCTGAGTCTGGGGGTCTTCTTGTGTCTGATGCAGATGAACAGTCACAACTGATGCAGGTGATCTGGAGAAGATCAGTGCTCTGACCCTGCAGCCTTAGGGAGCGGGTAAGACCTGCGGTCTCACCACACCAGGATGGATGCCACCTATAGCAGCAGAGCCCAAAATCTGGTTTGCCCCACACTGTTCTCAACTGCCCCCTCAGTGGATAGCCATGCAAAATGAAAGTCCCATGCAGCCAGAGGTGACAAGCCCATGAAAAAAAGCATCACAAAACACAGCTTTTATTTCACTGTTCTGTAATTTCTCAGTGCATCAAACTGCAGCAATAGAAACAACACAGCAGCAACAAAGGAGGCACTTTGACCTGGAAAGGAGAGAATGAGATATGTCCTCTTCCTTCCTTCTCTGATTCTCCTCCCTCCTAAGTCTCATGGTAGACTAGGCTGATCCGTGTACGTCACTGAACCGCAGGCCCACGATAGCGTTATCACTCAAGCAGCAAGCAAAGCAAGTGGGGGCTGGCTGCATCCAAATCTTGGGAATAAGCCTTGCTCTCAGCTATGGATCAATGATTATGCTGCCTGGTTAGTAAGAAGGATGTTGAGAGAGAAGGCAAGGAGGGAGGAAGAGAGGGAAATACACACACACAAAGATGTGCCTAAAATCCCATCTGCCTTCCCAGACTTCTTCCTCAGAACAGATATGCTTCATTCATCTATTCCCAGAGGAATTGCCACAGTGATGAAGTCTCAGCATACTCCATAGCTTCAAGTCCTGACAGCATCACCTCCTGCAGCATATTCCTACCATCACAGTGCCAAGGGGCCTTTGAGAACCACCTTTGCATGTATCTGTAACTGTAGGCAGTATGAATGCACCGTATCTATAGCAATGAGCTGTCTCTCCCCGCTCAAGTCTGGGCTGGTCAGGGTAGCTCAAGGGAAATCTTTATGGGACTTAAACAATCCCTGCTGCTCCTAAAGTCCCTAGGCCATCTGAAAAACCTGAAGTAGGGAGCGTTTAGATAACACCAGTGGGTAGAAGTCCAGCTGTGCTAAAATAAAAGGTGAAAAAGGCCAGGAGCTAGAGAGGGCAGCTTTTAGCTTCAAGACAGGATGTGACCGACTCTGGTGAGAAGTGCACAGAGCACAGCCTGCCAGCATTCCTGAATGGGAGAGTCCCAGGAACTGGAAAGGGAGATCATCCTTGGACCTGAAACATTATGGGCTTGAGCCTGCAGCTGATAGGAAAAAAGATATAAAGGAAGGTGGATAGAGGGTAAACAGGAGACTTAACTTTTAAAAGTAAGAGAGCTGGATGAAGAACAAAGAGAACCAAAGCTGGCCCAGAGTAGACTAGTAGTTAGCCCTAATTGTAGCAGGATATGGGTGCAGAGGGGTGAAAGGGTGAGTCAAGGATGAGAAGGAAGAGAAAGAAGGAGCCAGGAGAGATCCTCACTGCAGCCCAACAGAGTGAGGACACACCAGTCCAGGCTCCCAAGGCAGCCCAGCTACCACTCAGGAAGTTTACTCTGCAGCAGGGAATAGAGCCTGAGGCTCTTCTGTGGTGGCACTGCAGGTACCAGCCCTGTCTGTTTCTTGAAAAATAAAAGCAATGTCAGCCTAGAAGGAAAGGCGTTTCCCCTTTGTGCTGGGGATATAGGGAAGAAGAAGGACTTCTATGCAACCTGAAGAGCCTGAAATTGAGATCCCTGGGCTGAAAAGTGGCCTCACTAGTAAGAAAGAAGAGAGAAGAAACAGTCTCCAGGAGCTGCAGGCACCAGTGGGCTGTCTGGGAAGTGGATGGGGCCAGGTGTGCTGGCCTAGCACAGTTCCAGGCACTGGCACAGACCTGTATCTCCAGAGTCAGAAGGAGAGTTCACAACCTGCAGCACATCAACAGGTGAGGCAGTCCGCCAGCTCTCGGTGTGCACTGTTCCAGCTGCTCCACACTTTACACATTCAGCTTGCCTGCAATGGTCATGAGGACTTTCAGGATGGGCATGAAACCAGACACCTCACTGAAACTGCTGCTGCTCACAACTTGGGTATGAACCAGGAGACCTTGTGGGTAGTTCTTAGCCTCAATGCATCGAGCAATTTCGTGGAGACCCATGAGGATGGTTGGAGAGAGCTGTGGAGAGGGAGGAGAAATGAGTCAGCATGTTCAACAATATAACACAGGTCTCTCTCCCTCCACACCCTTCCTTACTGCTCTCCACTTCATCTCCATCAAACAGCACCTATACAGTCAAGCACTGTCAGGAAGGACAGCTGCTTCTTCCCTTGCTTTCCCAGACTACAGCAACTGCCAGTTGGCATCACCAACTGGCATCACCAACTTCCGAGTTTTCTAAGCTAGTTACACTATGTTCACACTTAACCACCCCCAATTGCCCCTTCCCATCTGGAATCTGTCTGTGTGCCAGTATACTTGAAGGGTAAAAGCACCTTGCAGATACCTCCTCAGCTTTTCCTTACACTACGTCCAGGCCAAAGTTAAGGAAGAAGATACAAGGCTGGCTGGGTTCATGGTCATAACAAAGTCTGGCACTCCCCTTGTCTTCCAAGAGAATATGTGCTGGTTACAGTGGTATGGATGCCAAGACCCACAACCCAGTGCAAAGGTGGGCTCAGGGTCCCAGCTGGAGCACCAGGAATGGTGGCACCTACTTACCGCCTGCTCACGGAGCTTGTCATACAAACACTCCAGCCGCTGCAACGCGTCCTCCAGCTTCCTTCGTGTTTTCTGAAGAAAACAGGTATTGCTTGTCTGCCAGAGCTTCAAAGCCACCTCTCCAGAGACAAAGTGCTCTCACTCAGTCTCTCCCTTCCTCTGTGTTTCCACAGCACTTTACAATTCAGCTGCATCTGTCTCTGGCAGCCAGGGACTGTGATACAAGCCAGCCATGCTCTCTCTCTGCACATGTACATATATACATATTCTCTCCCCAACACAGAAAGATGGATTGCCCCCTTCCCCATCTCCCAGCCTAGGCATTCCTCCCTTCTGCCAGTACTTGCAGACCACAGGATAGAGTGGCTACTTCCAAAGTGTGATCCACTAGTTGATCCATGGGGTGTTCAGACAGCCTCACCCTGACTGACCCAAGAAAGAGCTTCTTCCTGGTCTCCTTAAGGAAAAGAGGGAATATCCTTCCCACTCTAGGTAACCACCAAGGAAAGTAACTGAGTACTGAAGCTCTGATGAGACTGACCTCATTAACTCCATCTTGAATAATCCATTCACAGATAACTTATTCCATGAACACAAATGCCTGGCTCTGGGCACTGGTGGAACAGGTCTGGAAGTCACAGGAGTTCAGGTGCCTTGCACTGCTGTACAGAGCCAGCAATTCAACCACCACCTGAGTCAAGTGCTTAAGCCCAAACCAACAGCCCTTTCTGTCCATAGAGGGAACCTTTAGATTATCCCCCTGAAATTGCTATGCTGCACTCTCAGAAAGCACAGAACAAACACAGTGAAGATGCTGCTCTAATTGCCTGACTCTGGGACAGCACTCTGAACTCAGTGTTCATCCTAACACCTATCAAGCAGAGGTGTTCTGGAAGGCTTCTTAGTGGCCCCAAGCCCTGGGAAGACTTAGCAACCTAACACAATGTGCCAACACTGCTTTTCTGCTTCCAGTCTGGCCTGACACATTCATCCAATGTGACATGTGCCAATAGCCTTTCAGGAATCAGGATGGAGAAATTACAGTTACTTGGACACAAAGATTGTTTGGCTTTCTCTTCCAGCTGGGATATTTCAGCCTTTCCCTCTGAGCTCTAAAGACAGCTGGTAATACCAGCTCTGCAGGAGCTATCTGCAGATCAAGCCAGTGAAACTGAATTAGCTGAGTAAATTCTTCTACTTTCCTTAAAAGAAAGAGCCAGGAGGACAGAATCATTGCTCCAAGAAAGCAATGAGAAGCAGTGGATAAATGCTAGAGAATGCATCTCAGTTCCCAAAGATGAACAAGCCTGCAGCCTAAAGGAAGGAGGCAAATAGAGATTAACTTGGTTATAGGGACAAGACTTTTCCTCTCTTTACCCAGCCAAAAGAAAGAAGCACCAGTCAAACATCTATAAGGGAAAAAAAGTCAAAGATCAGAGAAGGGAGGACTTACTGGATCTGTGGCAACAGCCGAGCAGCGCTGCACCAACCCTTCAAATGTAGCCTTCAAAGCCTGGTGCTCAGGGGGAAGCTCCTTCTTCTCAATGGTCTCCACAGGTAGCTGGTGATACTGACAGAAAAAAAAGTAGCTGAATGAATGCAAGAGGAGCATGAAAGGCTGGAACAGATAGATTCCCCTCTTCAAACTACAGAACAGAAAGAATTTCACCCCTTCACAAACCCAGAGAATATCTGGAAGCACGGAGTTAGGTTATCATCTTCAGACTGATACAGCTCTAGGCCTCTGTGGATTGTCAGCTCCCAGCAGGCTGACAGCCTGCCTGGTCTCCCTCGTTCTCTCCCACCCATACCCAGGTGTCATTTTTCCAACCTGGCAACTCCTCTAAAGCTCAGGCAGAAATGCCTTGGAGGGGCTAGGGAGCAGCATAAGCCCTGTGCAGCTGCCAAGTAATAAGAACTTCAAGAGCTGAGATGTTTTTCTACTTGACAAGATGCTGGTGGCTGGGGAATGCCCTACTTTCCCTGGTACCTGTAGGCTGCCTTCCTTGGGTGCTCCTGGGGGTGACTGGCCAGATTCTTGCAACCTGGATAACTGAGGATGGATCCCTTGGGGTTCAGCAGGCAGGCCCATTACTGGAGCTGTGATGGGGGCCAGAGGAGTAAATTTCTCAGGCAACTATCAGCAAAGAAAGGAAAGAAAAAAAAAAAAAAAATCAAGAAAACCAAGTCAAAGGAAGAAGGGTTGATTGCTTCTCCACAGAAAAATTCAACATCCTTTCTAACTTGAAGAGTCTTCGGTTCTCAAGATGATGAAAGACTGACTCAGAGAATGGGGCCCTTCCTCTTCCATCCTAGATGAACAGCCAAAGGGACAGCAAGGAAACCCCTCTGGAATTGTTCAATCAAACAGATCCGTTACCCCTGAGAGCACTGGTCCTCAGAAAGCCGCCTGGTCTCTGCAACGGCACGAGTCCTGAATGTAGAGATTAGCAGCAGTAAAGTGTCCAACTGAGCAGGTATTGGGGAAAATCCCACGACATGGGGGGAGATTCCTCTTGCAAACACTTCATCGTGCCCCTGCTAAGCCAGAGAGTCATGACAGATTCTCTCCAACAGGGCTAGATCAAAAGGAGATGGCTTTAACAAGAGGCTAATCCTGTTGTAGTGAGCACAGCCTGAAGCAGGTTCCCAGCTATGCTGCCAGAAAAAAGGGCGAGAAGTCTGTTCCAAGCTAAAGAAGAGGAGTGGGGGGTGGGAAGGATGCCAAAGAAGCTTCTCATCACACCTGCCAGCAGGCAGCAGTAATAGAAATGGGGTACTGAGAGCATTTGTTGCAGAAGAGCTCAGCTCACAGGCCCTCCAGTGCAATCACGACAAGGCAGAGAGCTGCAGGACCAACACGGCAGGCAGCTTACAGCTACACCTGTCCCAACTTCTCTCAGCACAAGTGCCTTATCATTTGGTATCAGCATCTGAGGAAAATCGCTGTTGATCCCACTGTGCTGAGGGAGAATGCTGCCCCCAGCTGTCAGGTGTGAAGAGAATGTGACCTCCTCAGCCACTATCAAAAAAATGTGTAGGAAAGGGCATAAGATTAAATCTGTATTTCTAACAACAAATTACTGTAGGCAGCCTGGGAAGTACTGACGAGGATGCAACATTAGAGCTGATAATCATGTTACAAAACAGCCACCCTGCAGAACAGCATGTGACTTTGGATGGCAGAGTCAAGATTATGTAGACTCCAGTCCTAGCCATGCATGCAGTGCAGACGTAGACAGAGCAACAGGGACAGAGATCTGCAGAGTTTGACAGCAAGCATTTACAGGAACATATCTGTTACCTGGAACTCCCTGGCTAAAAGACAACCAACACATATTGTAGCTGAAAACTTACCTTTTTCTTTTGAAGGCCTCCTCTTCCAGTAGAGGGATCACTCCAAGATTCCTGAGCTGCCAGGACAGAGGATAAGACACAAATCTCAGACTGTGAGAAGTTGGCTGCAGCAACAATTCATGGTTGCTTGCGTGGTTTAGAGCTTCCTTCAGGAGAAGGCCCTTTGGCTCCAACTCCCTTTATTGCACTTTTAGACTGTTTCAGCTGAGGAATTTCAAACATAGCTCACAGGCCCATGAGATGCTCTTGCTTCCCCTTCCTTTTTTTAATTTCATTCTCAGTATCCAAGTGTGTGCACAGCCTTCATGAGGAAATGTCTGATCGGACTGAAGTGGCACACACCCACTCCCACACAGGAAACTTTTTTTGGAACTACCTGAAGCTTTCTGGATCCTGTATAAGCTGCAGGAGTCAGTCTCAGAGTCAGGCCTGAACCTTGGTGGGGACCTGCATAAATGTGCACCTCACAGATCAGGAAGTTCTTGGGGTTCCCCAGAGAATCTGTCAGTGTGGTAGCACAGCATGAGCTATGCTACAGGTGAGAGGGCTTCTCACCAGCACTCACAGGAATGCTCATGGTGGCAGTCCAAAGCAATACAGGCTGTTCTGATAAAGGCAGAAAGATTTAGGGGTGGGTTGCCTTCCAAAATTATGGTCAGAACCAAAGCTTAGCAAAATTTGCTGACTGCCAAATAGAAGGGAATACTTAACCAGTAAATGCTTTGGGAGCAGAGGGATGTCTCAGCAGATGCTTCTGTGCTACTCTAACCTCACTCCAGGTAATTTAAAATCCATCAGACAACATGACATCAAAAGACTTGTGTCCACTCTTCATTCTGCAAAGGCCAAACTGCAACTACCTTGTCTGCTGCTGTCCTGTAAAGGTGCCTGCATCTTTAGATAAAACCCCAGTATTAATAACCTCAAGCCCATGAGACAGGAATAATCTGTGAGAAAAATGAATAATTCTAAGGGGCAATACCAGAATTGCTGGAGCTCAGAGCCACACTTAATGAGCTACTGATCCTGAACAGAGCTTTAAAAATCACAGGGGAAAGATGCAAAAGGTACTTCATTACTTTAATTACCTTTATTATTAAAATTCTGGCAGCCTCTTTTGCCCTCCCTTTTCCCATGATTTCAAGACGTGCTCTCTGATGAGTTTGGATCAGTAGTTTAATTAAGTTGGCACCTATTTCCAGCTTGGGGATTCTGTGCCGTAGAACTCTTCTGGCCCCCACTGAGTCTGTGGCCTAGCAGTCCTTGGCACTATTCCAATGCAGTGGCAGTCTGTATCCTCAGTGGAAAGAGCTATTTAAATTATACGCTTTACACTAGGCACTTAATCATCAGACATGAGAGACAACAGACCCTCGTGCATTTTGCTGGGGTGAAATGCTATCCTCCCTATGCTGCTTGTGGAATAGGATTTCTCAGCATCCCTGAAAGGAGTGCCCCATGGCAGCAGTCTCCAGCAATGTCTGTCCTAGAAAAAACAAGACCTTTAGAGGCTGGAATCAGAGATTATCCTGACCAGAAAGGAGATGAGCCAACATATTGCTGTCCTTCACCCTGTCCCCGACACTCTCAGGAACTTGGGATTTCTACAAGTGGAGGTGACTCTTCATTGTGTTAGTAATAATGTTCATGAGCTACGATACTATGTTCAGGAATTTCCAAAGCAAGCGATCTTGGCCAGTCAGATTGAGTGATTTTACAGTCCCTTTTCAGATTAAGAAAAATACAAATCAAAACCAGAACAATAATAGCAGGCGAGAAAGCACTCTCGAGGAAGCTAGTTTGCATGGCTGAATTAGGCTTGGTAGACATTGCCATTAAAACTGGGGGCAAATGCTGCCAAGAAGAAGGGAATTTCTCAGCAGTGAATTCCTGAAGGGCATCTTCACCCTAAGGAAGTACTTGAAATCATCTTCCCTTAACAGAGAGAAACTGAAATACTTTGTTTCTCTGCTGAAGGAACAATTCCCTCTCTGTAGTCCACTCCACATAACCAGACTGCTTGGTGGTGTAAGTATCTATAAGTACTTGGATTTCCTAAATAAAGCTGTGAGATTTGTGCCTGGTAGATGGTCCCTCCAAACAGCAACCACTGCACTGACAGACCACTAAGACACTGAGCTTTACCCCACTGACTAGAAAATGACTACCCTCCCACGCCAATGAATCTCAAGGAGAAAAATCAGTACAAAGTATCAGTCAGAAAACAGCTTGGGTCCCAATTTTCCACAACAGTTGAACTAAGATTCAAAGCCAAACCTCACCCTTCAGCTAAAGCAAAAAGGGATTTTCAGTTCCCCTTGGAAGAGAGCCCCCAAATTCTGCTTGGGAAGCTCTGCTCCACCACTGCTTCTGCTGAGACTCCACCACTTCCAAACCACAGGGGGAAAGCACAAGCAAAACCATGCACAAGGCTGGGAGAGTAACAGGGAGAGATTAGTTAGAACCACTGGTCTATTCCTTGCCTAGAGAACCAAGACAGGAAAAATGTCTGCTTCCCTGTCCTGCTGGCCCAGCAACTGCCTGAAAAGACAGAGATTGAAAATGGTCTAATACCTCCAAAATTGGAGGAAAATAGAGAAGGAAGAAGTGGGAGTTCCTGTTTTCTGTACCCAAACTCATGAGTAATAGCATAGTACTTTTATTTCACTTCCATATCTCCAGCTGTCACTTACTAGTCCTCAGGACAGCTATGTACCCTACCCCAGCTATACAGCTCCCCAGACATGCAAGGAAACCACAAACAGCAGTGAGCATGCATGCACACACATCAAAACATGCACAATCCACACATTTCACTGGAAGCAGCAACCTTGCCTGCCCCACAGGTCTGGAGGTTTCTCTGGGTACTACCTGCATGATCCGTGTGGGGATCTAGCCAAGGGAAGAAACCTGAAAATCAAGGCAGGGTGGAAAAGGCATGATCACCAACAGCTTTCACTCAGTGAGTAATTTCACTGGACTACTATGCCAAAAAGCTTTGCAGGAAGGAATTTGTTCAGCTGTTGCTTAGAGCTTTTGTGTGTAGTCCCACAGACTTTACACAGTGGGATTTGCTATCCTTGGTGAACACAGGTCAGCAAAGGATTTCAGGTGAAGGCAAACATCATAGCCTCAGTTCCTTCACTCTCAGCATACCTGTGGCTTGGAGAAGCATCTGCTCAAAAATCTATGGACTGTCAGCCTTGTTGTTAGAGATCTCCATAGCCTGGCTAAGCCTGTCCCTTGAGACAGCAAACAAAGAATTAACCAACACCAGTTATGTTGATACTCTGGGAAATAGAAGGAATGCCCATCCATGGGGAACTAGGTCCAACAAGACCTAGTTCTCTTCACCATCCTAGCAAGGACTTCACACGATAGACTGGATTCAAACTATAGACCCACAGGCGTCTAAAACACTGCAGAGAGGAATCCAGAAGTGATTCCCAGACAAGCCCTTTATGACAACAGGGAGAAAATGGGAGCACCAGAGCACAGCAGAGGAATTTAATCCTGAAGCTAAGTAAGGGGTATCTCATGGACAGGGAAGCTCTCCCACCATTTCAAACGCACTTCTCGTGTAAGTTGCATAAGCAAGGGCAAGGTGAGCAAGGCGTTCCAGGGGAACCACCACCCTTTCCGTCAGAGAAGATGCCTTTGGAGTAGATGATTATTCAGGGTGCACTGAGGACCTGAAGAGACATAATCTTGCAACCACAACCTGGGAGACAGAACAACTGAACAGGCTGAATGGAACTGTCACCATTGTTGTGTTTCACCAGCAAGACTCAGCACTCCAGGCCTGTAAGGTTTGCCTCAGCACCACATCCAGCCTTTATGGAGGCAGAGCAGACCTCAGAAGATCCATGTCCATTACATACTGCAAACGCCACTTGAGCTTGTCCTGGACACACAAGGCACACAAGCAGTGCTTACCTGTGGGAGGAGGAGGAGGAATGGCTGCTGGCAGGGGTTTAGTAGATGGAGCTCCAGGACCTCCCTGAGGATAACCCATGTTCATGGGGCAGTTGAAAGGTGCTGAAGAAAAGTCTAGAGGAGACTGGCTTGCTGCAGGGAAAGGACAAGCTGCAGGAAGCTGAGATGATGGGACTGAGGCTGGAGTGAAGAGGCCAGGTCTGGGTGGTGGAACACTAGGAGATGTCATGGGCATGGACTGTCCTGGCAGAGAGGGCTGGCTGGAGAAAGGAGCAGGACCAACAGGTCTGACTCCCACTGGTCCAAATGGCTGAGACTGTGACACAGCTACAGACAACAAAGAGAGTATCAGCATCAGTTGTTTCATGTGTCAACTACTCATGACACTATCCTTCCTGGTAGTAAGTCTTCCCTTCTTCAAGCCATACTCTTTATCTATGCCCCCCCTAGCCCAGGCTACATCAGTCAAACTGCCACCAAGCCAGCCGGGGCTTTTCCACCCCTATATATGCCTAGTATAAGCACATATACAGCAACAATTACTACAACTAGGTATGTCAGAAGCACTGAGAAGCCTCTTAGACAGCTGACTTGTTCTTTGTCAGTACAATAGGCCTGTGAGGAAAAAACCTGAGCAGCCACCCACATTGAAGGCTTTAGTCTCAGAAAACCTAGAAATGGACACAACTATCAGACAATGCTTACCTGGCCCTGAGACAGTTGCTGGATTCAAGCCCAAGTTGTACTGTGGATATGGATGCCCTCTGGAATAGACACTTGTTTGTGGACCCGTGCTGGCCTGGGGAGGGGCAACATGATGAGGTGTCACAGACATCCCTGGCACTGGCTGAGGTGTGAAGAGGGAAGGCACTGAAGGCTGAGATGGTGCTGAAGGGGCAAATGATGACTGATAGTTGGGCTGCAATTAAAAAACAAAGAACTTGCAAATGGCTGACAGAGTCATATACATATACATATACATACTAGCAGATGCAATTTCTATCCCTGTCACTTCTCAGGCAAGAGAAGCTATTGCTGTTGGTGCCTTGGATACACTCAAAGGCCTTTCCCACCACTTAACTTGCTCAACAAGATGAGCACCACACTCTTCAGAGTATTCTCCAGCTCTCAAAAGGTTTAGTCCTCAGGATAATAACTTCCTGGAAGCGCAACCAGAGGAAATAATGAAGGAACAATAATGGAATAATAGAGATTGGAAGCAAAACTCTGCCAACAGTCTTCTTGTGCAAGAACTGAGATGAAGCTATACTACACTACTTTTACTAAGATATCAGGGCAAGATGAGCATAGGAAAATGACCACAGCCCCTTTCACCTTAAGATTTAAGATCTCAGTGGATCACTGCACTTGTAACATTCTCCTCGAGGGACTGCATGTAGGACAGGGCTTTGAGAAGAGATGCCAGACAGCTTACTTTTGGATTATCACAGAGCTTGTATTTGCTCCAGTGAAGGACATCACTGAGGAGTTCTTCAGTGTCTGCAGTTTATGTCATCTCATATTACTTCGGATGCCTTCCACAACCCAGTAGCCTTCCTCCCTCTTCCCAAGCCACAAACACCTGAGTTTAAGGCCTACCTTCTCTGGATGTCTGGGACCTGCTTTGTGGGCTGCTCCTTCATGGGTGGAACCACCCTTGGCTGCTGCGGGTTTAATGACCCCTACATTGACACGAGTGTAGGGAAAAGGGGGTGGCTGCTGATCACCCACATTCTCTCCTTGAGCATGAAAGAGTCGGTCTCGGAGCTGTTCAATCAGGAGCTGAAACAAACTATGCTTTAGAAGAAGCACTTTGAGAGCCCTCATATGCTGCTTGAAATGCTGGGGAGGCATTTAAAGCAGACCCTGACCTAAAGCACCATGAAGCACTGCAGAACTAACCATCTCCCCAACAGCCACCAGGAAAAAAACCTCAACAAATGGTAAATAACAATCAGTCAAAGGCCTTTCCCACCACTTAACTTGCTCAACAAGATGAGCACCACACTCTTCAGAGTGTTCTCCAGCTCTCAAAAGGTTTAGTTCTCAGGAGCAAATTCCCACATAATAACTTCCTGGAAGCGCAACCAGAGGAAATAATGAAGGAACAATAATGGAATAATAGAGATTGGAAGCAAAACTCTGACCTGCCATACTCCCAGGCAGATGAAGTCTCATTCTTTCCCCAGTCTTTAGAGTATTCCCTTCCCAGCCCCTACCCACATTTAGGCACTAGATTGATTTATTTCAAACTGCCAGGTGACCTTCCCATTCTCTTCCTCTACCAGCTAGTTTCAAGGAGAGAGGAAGCTTCCCTGGAGAGCTGCTTCCCAATATTGTTCTCCATCAACCATTTTACAGTTCTATAGCTCCTTTCCTTTTCCTTGAATCAAAAGCACTACAAAGAAAATGCACATGGAGACAAAACCCATATCCTGGAACACTTCCCTCCCCTTCATTCTCAAGTTAGCATAAATAAGGTGAAACCTTAAGTCCTGATGCATGTCAAAACCCCAGCTCTCTCATACAAAGTACCATTTTTCTCCCCTATACTACTCTTCCCCACAACAGCTTGCTGCTCACTTACCTCTTTAGAGCTGCTAGGTAGGTAATTCATTGCAGCTGCCAAGCATCCTTGTGATGCCAGGAGACTGGCATACTGGGTGATTCGTTCTGCCAAGACAGGGCCTGGTGCTGGTCCTGCTGTGCCTCGGAGAATTTCAATAGACCTGCTCAGCACCATCACCTTCTCTATAAGATCCTGAATAAGCCAGGGGAAAGGAAGAAATAAGGCTACTCAGAATGTGACTGGCTTTACTGGTCCATCTCGTGCTGTGACTGTATCAGAAGGCTTTCCCCACTCTCAGCTGACATCAGGGCCAATGTGGACAGAAGTTACTCCCCCCACTGCACCAAATACTGCCACTGATGACCATTTCCTCAGATGCACTTGGAAAAAAACAGGAACCAGGAAGCAAACCCTGACATTCCTACTTTAATAGTAAGGGAAAAAAAGGAACTCAGAAGCCACAAGATCATTCCAATCAACTGTGATCATTTTACTAGGAAGCCACTATTGTTACAAGTGATCAACTTGGAAGAGGAAGGCGTAAAACCATACCAAGTGAAATTCACTAGAAAAAACTACTACTGCTGGCAAAAGGACCAGAAGGTTTTTAGTTACTCAAAACTCCTTCAGCTTCCTAGAAATGAAAGTATTTACAGCTGTAGAATGATACATGCTGATATCTGGCAACCAGGAGGAGGTCCGGTTCAAAAACAACTAGGAGTGGTGAAGATTCCTTTTTGTTTCTTTTACTCACTAGTGGGATTACAAAACCAGGGAACTCTGTAGGAGAAGGCATTATCTGCAGATATCCAAATGGAAGACTTGTTTAGCTCATTCTAGCAAGTGACAGACACAACAGGGCTTAGTGACTTAGCCAGGACTGGTTTAAGTGTAACAGATTACTGAGATTAACTCAGTTGGTGAGAGCATGGTGCAGAGCATGGTGAGAGCAATGTTGGTAACACCAACATTGTGTGTTCAATCCCCACAGGGGCCATGCACTTAAGAGTTGGACTCGATCCTTGTGGGTCCCTTTCAACTTGGATTATTCTGTGATTCTGTGAAATAATCAACACGAACGAAGAGAGGTAGGTAACAACATTGACTTGGAAGTCCTGATTAATCTGCAAGATGTGACTTCCCATATGTGATCATTCTACTTGCAGTTGGAATATCATGGTCCAGACTTCATTTTATTTTGCTAAGGCTGTTCTGAAGGTACAGCCAGATAACTGGAGCATTAAGCTACACATGACAAGCACAGCAGCAAATGTACTCCCAGGCTATTAGCAGTAAAAAATAAAGGTACAGCTCAAACTTCCCTGACTAAAAGGAAGCTCAGAGATGACATCAGTATGTAAGAGAGGCAGGTAGGCTGTAACTCCTGTTCATGGCTGGATTTATGTACATGTAAAGACACAAATCCTGAATGATTAAGAGCGCAAGCCTCCTTTCAAAATAGCCCCCATAATTCAGGCTAGAAGGAGATACCTGGGTGAGTACAGTTTTCTACTGTCTGCTGGTAGCCAGATACTCTGATGGGATAATGCAAACAGTTCAGGGCTACCAGACTGGCTTGAAGAGGAGTTAAACCAACATTATAGTGCCTGTACCTGTAGGGCAAGTGGTGAAGAAGTCTCATGGTTTTTTACCCAGCACTCCACCAACCTCTCCACATTGCCTGATGAGATATAGCAAAGGCAGGCGTCATTGGACAGGGTTGCATCTCCCTCCGACTCCAGGCGAGCACCCAGCGTGTCTAGAGAGGAAGAGATGCAGCCAACATTTAACACACTCCCCTTTGGAAGAGCTCATTAGCCCCAGTGCTTTGAATCTGCACCTAATTAGAATAACAGAATCATTTAGATCAGGAAAGATCGAATCTAACTATAAACCTAGCACTGCCAAATCCCACCAAATCAAGATTTTAAGTGCCACATATACATGTTTTTAAAATAACTCCAGAGATGGTGACTCCACCACTTCCCTGGGTAGGCTGTTCCAATGCTTGACAACCCATTGAGTGTAGGTGGTTTTCCTAATGCCCAATTTAAACTTCTCCTGGTGCAACTTGAGGCTGTTTCTTCTTGTCTTATCACTTACTATTTTGGAGAAATAGCCTCCTCTCAGGTACCTGTAGAGAGCAGTAAGGTCACTCCAAACCTCCTTTTTTCCAGGCTAAACAACCCCAGCTCCCTCAGCTGCTACTCATAAGACTTGGGATCTAGACCCTTCACCAGCTCCATTGCTTAACTGTTGGATAACAGAGAAATGGGAGGGAAACCCAAAGCCAACCTGGTTGAAAAAAAAACTTTTTCTACATCTGCCAATTTTTATATGTGTGCCTAAACACATAAAAGAAAGAAATGACAGATGAATTCAGTGAAAAAATCCAACACTTTTTTTTTTAATTTACCAAAAGAGGTGTGGAAATCTCCAGGCAATAGTAGGGTGCTGAAACTTGTTTTAGATGGAATGAAGCCCACTGAACCTCTTATTGTAAAGGAAATACCTTTGTCTACAGAATAAAAATCACCCTCTTCATGTCTCAGCCTAGGGATCGTGTCTATCCTGGTTTTTATCATGCTACTCCTAGAGGTCACAGAAAATATCCACATACATAACTTTACACCATGATTCTCAGCTACAGTGTGCACCTATCATTCTCCTAACTCAACAGTCCACACTTATTTAAGTTCCAGGTAGCTGTAATAATTAAGAAGTGCTTTCCTTTCTTAACTTTATCCACTTCTTTCTGTAAGTAGTCCAGAGGCACCCCCTACAAGGGAAATCGTATCAAAACATGGTACACTGCATACCACAGAGCTGAGTGTAGTCTTCGTGCTTTGAGTATGTTAACAAGATGGCCAGTGCCTCCTTCCAGCTATGTAGATCACACGTGCAAACAATATCTTGCCAGTTCTGCTGCACAATGGAGGAAAGCAGCTGTAAGGGAAGCAGAAGGTCTGTCAGTCACTGAAGACAAAGATAAACTGACAGCCTAGGCAACAGCTCACTTTCAAATATGCTTTCCACTATGCAGCGACCACCTCACTGTACATTAAGGTAAAACAATCTCAGCATCCCTATGTTAACAGTAATTGGAACCTGATGCCTCTCAGGAAAGCAAAAAAGCCCAGCAAAGCACTTAAAAGAATATGGAAACAGCCACACTACACAAGACTAAAGATCTAACACATCTTGTTTCAGAGCAGCTGGTATCAATGACTGGGACCACAGTGTTAAGATATCCCAACCTCTGTTACACTTCCCCATTTGTAAATTAATAAGCTAGGAACTTCCTAGTTGAGCTGTAAAGGGGCAGTATGCACCACAGGTTACAAGCACGAGAAGCTGAGACAGAAACCAATAAAAAAAAAGGAAAAGAGAACACAGACATTCTATGTAGACAACATAAAGTTGTCATAAAACTACCAAGATATTAGAGTAAATGTGACATCAATAGGAGATGCACAGATTCTGCTGACATTCTATTTCCTGCATTGAAGAAAAAGCATTTTAACATATATTTAGAGAAACATTTGGCAAGACAGTGCACACCTTCCCCTGCTCAGTGTGTACACAAAACCTTCACTTACCATAGACAGATTTGTTTTCCGTTTGGCAAAGTAGCGCTTCTGGGTTTCCTTTAGGAGGGTCTCCCCACCAGCTATAGCTAAGATGATGGCATCAGCAAAACGCTCTGCTCGCATGCACAGCTCCACTGCACCCTCAAAGTTCCCCAACAAAAGGGCTTGGCTGATGAGTCCATCTGTATCTACAGAGGTGAGAAACAGAGTCAACCCCAAGAGTCATCATTCAGATGCATTGATGATGCTTGTTTTAAAGAGTAGGCAGTAAAAAGCAGTAGCAGCTAAAAGCCCAGCTAAAAGAAAATTTGTAAACTCAAAAAATTCACTGACTTGACTCTAAGTCTTCCATCATCTTCAATATTTTTCAATATTTTTAATGGGTCTCTTATCTGGGAAAAGTATTTCCATGCTCAATGAGATATGCTGCATGACACTTAAAGGGGGCCTATGTCTTAAAAGTATCTGTCTGCTGGAGTGAACTAGATTCTTCCTGGTCTCTCTTAATTTTCTGGTTTTCTCTCCTCACCCCTTTTCCTAAGAGGAAGAAACACTCTTCATGTCACATACCTTCTGTGACAGGAATCTCCAATGTGCTCATATTCTGTGGAATGAGGTTATCAAAAAAGGCTGAAGAGGAAGAAACAGCAGCTACATCATCGCTGGAATTCATCAAAAGCTGTGCAAAAAGTGCAAGAGCTTATTTAATTCACTGCACACACAGATCCTACCCAAAACAGTTTAGTGGATTATAGAGTGGGATGGCAGGCTGCTCTCTATTTGGTTGTGCATGCTCATATAAATCTAATTTCAATTTGGAAACTCCTGTCACTGTGCAATCAATCTGCACAGTTTCATGAGGGAAGCAACAAGAGCAGTGCTGCAATTGACAAAGCTTAGGAGATTGATGGTGCAAGACATGCAATGCCAAGAGCACTGCTGGGCAGCATTCATCAGCTCAACTGTCAACCCTTGAGCAAGCTGAACTGTTTTGGATGGAACAGAGACAAGACCAACAAGTAAAATCTGTAAATAACAGATTGGATCACAGCCATGCATGGTGCTTCACTGAAATGCAGGGCACAATTGCTACTCTTAGAATATTTCAGCCAGTGTTTGAGGCTTGTGAAGACGATTACTAATCAGAGGATGTAAGTTTTAGATACCTCAGAGAAGAAAAATTTACAGTGAACCAGGCCTTGGAAGGCATCTGAAGATGGATATCCCAAAATTATGTGAAAATACATTTCAGAGAATAGAGATGAAAAAGAGAGAGATACCACAGCAGAAGCTCCACAGAGGAAATCCAGAACAGTAGCCTCAAGTTAAGCTGGGATGATGCTAATTTTACCACTGAAGAAATCAACACAGGTGAAGCAAGCCTTCTTGCAGGAATAACAGCCAGGAGTCCTTTTTCATTGTTCACTGACTAGTTTTAAAGCCAGAAGGGAAAGTTATCACTTAGTTTGACCCTGTGAGGGTCTGACAGGCCTGTGAACTGCCCTCTGCAATGCCAGCCTTGAGCTCAACAAGTTGTGGTTGGAACTAGACCTTCCAAGTTCATTCTGCCCTCTTCTGCTCCCCCAGGCTGGGAAGATGTAAAGGACATACCTGATCTGGTGCAGCGTTTGTGTCACCTGCCTCAGGAAGGGGCTGTTTATCTGGGATCCCGTTACTCAAACATGAGGCAATCTAGAAAAGTAACAGACACACAGAGTGAAGCCCCTATCAAAGTAAGCACCTGGACAGCAAAACTACCAAGAGACTGGCAAGTCCCAGACACAATTCCCACAACTCTTTCACCTGTTTGAAAACTTCCACCTCACCCTATTCCTGGCTGGCTGCCTATCAGTGGCTATTTATGCTTTTCAGAGCATTATCCATCAGTGCTATGCCAGACTGTCTCCACCTGTCACCTTCTTCCTGGTTGAAGAATCCCCTGAGACACAGAGAGCTGAATGCTAAAAGAAGCTCTCACAACTGCACTGTTGTTTAACACTTCCCAGTGCACTAACAACTGAAAGCAAAATAGCTCAAGACCCCTTTGGCTTGATTCAGTACAGCTACAGTTACACCCTTATAAGTGCTTTCATTTGCTTTTTAGTGAGGTATACTTCACGTGACTCCCAGATGAAATTTCATACAGTTTGGTCTTTAGTGTGCCATGAGATCACTTGCTCAGTTCCAGTAGGACCCTACAACTCTCCTGCAGCAGCTTTAGTCTGTAAAGGTTTCTATCTATTGGAAATACCCCTTACCTTTTTTTGCAGATCCTCTTTACTGTAGCCCAGCAGCTTGAGAAGTTTAGTCCTGGAGTCCTGCTCCAAATTCACCTGAATCCCAATGGATAATAAAAAGACAAAAAATATGTAAGATCATAGACATCTACACACTGACAATAGTTAGCTGCTTCTGGCAGAGGCAAAGTTTTGAGCTCAGTTTATAGATAAGGAATTCAACTATGAAAAGTCCACCTAATGACTATTGTATAAAGATCTATGGAATTTAATTTGTGATCATGATAAAAGGGCAAAACTCAAGTTTGCCACAGTTACAACTGAGGTACAACTGTGTATTAAGACCATAACTGTATACATACCTAGTGTACTTGGTCATTAATTCCCTGGATAGTCTAGGAATTGCTGAACTAATCTCTCCATGGAGAGAACTGACTGACTTGAGTCTGGATGAAACTGAGACAAGGTGGTTGCCTGAATTGCTAGCTGGCTTCCCAAGAATTAGTTAACTGTTACAGAAGGTCCCTGGATGAAGGACACTCCCAAAAATTCCCACAGGCTGCACACCACCTAATTGATAGGCACTATTTATATGCTTTAATGCATGATTAACATTCTGCAAGGAGAATCTGTCTCAGTTAAATCCCATGCCGCTCCTACTACACAAATGATCAAACTGTACATGGATAAGATGCTTGTAAATAGTTAATTTCAGAAATTGTTCCTGCAGAAGCAGGAATGGTGCTGCACGACACTTTTGTACAGAAGCCTAGTTTGTTGTTTAAGACAAACAATTGTAACAGATCCTTTATGTGCTGGAGTGGTCTCTCACGACCACACGTCAAATGGATTATAAAA
Organism: Eopsaltria australis; assembly: GCA_034509425.1. NCBI lineage: Eukaryota > Metazoa > Chordata > Aves > Passeriformes > Petroicidae > Eopsaltria > Eopsaltria australis. Next base: position 560,648 of record JAVTVJ010000380.1, read on the forward strand.
AGTGCCTAAAAATGACAGTTTGATGTGTCTCATTTGATACAACTGAAGACACTGTTGCAATGGAGACCACTGTCACCATCTAGATGAACAGCTGGCCATCCTAGTCAAGATTCCCCATGCAAATGTAATACTATGGCAAAGATCCCAATATTCTGCCTTCCACACAGTCTGCTATGAGTGTCTGTAAACCACTGCCAAGACTTCAGAAGGACGACCACTTCTTATTACCAAACTCTCACGTTACCAAATTGTCCATGAAGGCCAGTCAGTCCTCATGCTACCACAGCTCTCTCCCTTGTTCTGGGGTATCTCATTGTCCATTTGGACTTCACCTTGAAAAATAATAATGTACAACTCCACAGGTAGCAGGCAGATATAGCTTGGCAGGGTGTTGAGATGAAAAAATCCTGTTTTAGGAAGCCCAAACAAGTCCACTGAAAAGACCATTCCTAGTCAAAACCAAGACAACCTCCAAGACCTCAACTTCCTTTAGAAAAGTAATGACTCTATTCATTCAATTCCATTTTATATTTTGAACAGCAGGAATATAAAGGGTTAGAGAGGACCATATTCCACCCCAGGACCATAAAATAACTGACCTCTGTATTTCACCACAGCCATCCTACCTTCAAAAAGTTCCAAAGGCTCTCATCAAATGGCAACTTGGCTGTCTGGATCTTGCCCTGGCAGTAATCAAGGAGGTTTCCTGACTGCAAGGCCATCTGCAGTTCTTTGGATCGGAGCAGAAATTCAGTTTCAGTAGTGACCTGACTGATGAATACCTGATGTGGGTAAGTCTGCTGCATTTGCTGTCCAGGAGCTTTGGTAAGACCAAAGGTAATCAGTTTTCCTCCAAACTGAGAATGACAGAGGGAGACACAGTAAGTATTCTTATAAATAAAGGTAAAAGCTACTCACTCAGTTCTTCACTTAGCAAGGCAGATCCAAGCTCCAGCAGTGATCACAAGGAACCCAAGAGTTTAGTGTGTATGGATGGTGTCAACATTGAAGAAGTTCACATTACGAGCCCTTCAGCTGAACTGAACACTGATAAACTTGACACTTGTGCATATCCAATCAGGCCTAGCCAATTGCAAGTGCCAGAGAGGCACAGAGGAAAAAGTACCATTTGGAACTGTTAGTTCTTTCTTTACATGGAGAGGCAGACTGCAATGATAAAAACTATCAGGTGAAGAGCAGGCACTAGACAGACAGAGAACATGTCAAGCAACAGGCTAAAAGAATATTCAGCCATCCAATTTAGGAACAAATATGTGAGGAAAATTAAATGCCTGGATAGGAAAGAGACAGCGGAGAATGCATGCCAGCCTACAAGGACAGCTCTTACAAATTTTACTTAGATTTTTTTTACTTTTCATTTTTTTAACTCCTACTTATAATCTCCCGTTCTCTGCTACAGGACTCTTTCTTGTTGGAAACATACCTGAATGTAGAGAGTAAACAAACTTCACTTCATGGGATACCACAATGCATCTTAAACAGGCATTAAAGCAACAATCAACAGGAAGATACAGGTTTCTCCAGTGAAACAAAAGGACTGTGTCACAAGACAACACATCTATTGCATTTTCAGCTAAGGATGCTCCATTCACTTACTGCAAATGAAACCCCCACAGGTCTGCGAATCCACTTGGGTGGCTTTTTTAATGGTGGAATCAAGGTGGTCTGAGTTACTTGCTCTGGCACCTGCAGAGGAGGAAGGCTCTGTCCTGTGCCAAAGGGATCCAGATTGTTGAAGGAGGAAGAGATCTAGAATCATATGGAAATAGGAAGAAAATATAATTCCATTTCTCTCTGTATGGAGTAAGCACAAAAAACTATTGCTTAGGAATTAGTTACTTTCTGCACTGATGGAGAAAGAGGTGCTGCATCACCCTCATTCTGGAACACCACTGAGCCCCTCTGCAAGAGAAATGGCATTTCAAAACAGTTCCAGCAATCGTTTCTCAAAAAAGTTTTACTCTAAGAGACTTTCAAGTAGTTTTTCCTTAGCAAGATGCAAATTTCCTAAAAAACACTGCTAGGCCTAGTATCCAGCTCAAACATAGGAGTTGCAAAATTACTTGTTTTATGCAAGACAATGACAATATAGGGTCAAAAGTTGTCCAACTTATTTCTTGTTTTTCTCACAAAGGAATTCTGACTCCCTTTTTGTTGCTGGAGTCTTTCAAATTGGTTAGTTTTAAGGACTGTCTCAAGCTTTTATAGCTCAGATGAGACTGATGAAATAAAACTTTCTTGTCTAGACAAGAGAGAGTCAAAAGTGGCCTCTGAGCCAGATTTCTGACATTTAGGGAGTCGGTGAACATACATACAGTGCTGTTCACAAGCACTTTTCATTTTTAACATTGTCCGCATAGATTTGTTGTTTGCTAAAGATAATCCTGTTCAAGTTTTACTGGAACATAGGGAATAGCTTTCAAATTCAGCTAACCAGCATACCCAAAAGGGAGCAACATCAGGCTGATCAAGCTAAGGTTGCCAAATCTTAGAATCACAGGCAATGTTTTGTCTTTCTTTAGAGTAACCAATTCCAAAGAAAGAATATTTCTTGAGGAACAGCTTATATTCAACAGATCAAACACCCTAAACCTTAAAAAAATAAATATACACAACCAGATCTGCAACAGAGTTTCTATCCTGAGACTACTGAATTCATAAGAGAGACCTCTTGGTCACAAACTCCCTGCCACCATAACTGTCATTATCTCCTTCTGCTTGTGTTCTTACTTGTTATTCAATTTATTCAGGAATTATCCAACACTACTATTCCCCAATTTTGAACAGTGGAAGTGTGGCGCATGCACACGAAGAATGCAGAGAAAGAAAATTCTCCATGGGTTAAATAAATCCTTAATCTCCCGCAGCTGTTGCTTGATAAAGTATTTTCTGTCTCTTGCAAATCCTATGAAACTGAACTCAGTCAGCTGTAAATGACTATATAAATAACACTTAAGCCAGCTCATACGTATTCTCTTAAAACCTGTATTGTAAGGCATTTGTTGGCTGGGACAGAGGGAGGGAATTAAAAGACTAGACACCAGATTAAAACTAAAATTTTAGACAGTAGTGACATAGAATCTGTTCAGAGTTTGCTCATCTATTCATTGGCTAAGTAATGAATTTCAGTATCAAAAATATTAACATGCTCCAAGTTGTAGTTAAAAGACTTGAGGAAAATTGCTAATAGTGGTTTATAAGCCACTTTATAAAATTACCTTAATTTTATAAAGTAATGAAGAATAATGTATCCTATTAATTAGTAGCGATGTATTTAATGTTAACCTAATGACAAGGAAAGTTCATGTGCTGCTTTATTTTTTGTCTAGTAGTAATAACAATAAAATATATCTTAACATCACAACTGCACTTGATCTTGGTTCACTTTACACACTTTGTCAGAGGCAGTGTGGTCTCCCTTTTGGATCTGGTGGGATTATTAAGCCCCCACACAGGCAGCTTCTGGTTCCCACACCACACAGCCATAGGTCCTGGTGCACAGGACAGATTGCATCGATTAAAAGTGACCCTGTTACACACGTATGCTTCCAGCACTCTGAGCAGTCACAGGAGAAACCACCAGTCTGCCAAAGTGTAACACGGGCACAGGACTTTACCTTGTCAGCCTGTGTCTTCTGCTGAGCTTCTAAGTTCCCACCCATAACAGAATAAATGTTGATCCACCCATCAAAAGTAGCAGCAGAGAAGACTGAAGGATTCCTAGGACACCACTGGACATCAAAGCACCACTGACTCCGAATGGGCAACTCATACACCACCTGTCATAGAAAGAGAGGAGATAGAAGCACAACACAAATAGCCTTCTGCTTTCCCCAAATTACTTGCCCACAGCCAGCGTGTCACTTTATTTACACATCACCATTGCAAACAAATCTCTTATTTTTGCTTCTTGAAGGGTGCATTTGCAACCAAATTATAGCACATTGAGTCCAAACAGCTGAAAGTCACAGAAAACTCATGTTAAACTGAATTCTGACTGTAGAACAAAATCCAAAAGTGAGAAATAACTTTCACTCTGCTTTCTAAGTACTACTGTATCAGAGTACTATAGCATTGTCACATTTGTTAACCAAGGGAGAGACACCAGAAAACAACACAATAAAATCAGAAGTCAAGAGGCAAGAATGTGTCATGAGCAAGAACACATAAACAGAAAGAATAGTGTGGAGCAACAAATGTGACAAGGAAAATAAAAAGCCTAAAGAAAAAAAAAAATAGAACAAGAGGAAAGGAATGTAATAACTGCACATGAACTATGAAGGACATTGCAGCCAACAAGTTCAGCACTCAAAAAGCCAAAGTTCAATTCATGGCCCAGTCACAGACTTCCTGCTTGATGTTGGGCAACTCAGTAACAGAGCCTTGACTTTAAACCTCCTGTTCATAAAACAAATATATTTCCTTTATGGGTTACAGGAACAAAGCATAGGCAGTCACAGCTTCGTTTTCTGTGGGAACATGATCTGTATTTTCTGTTCCAGGTAGAAGCAAATTAATATAATTTGCTTATATTAAAATCTAGATTGCCAAATAGAAAAACTGACAAAAAAATTCCAAGAAAGCAAACATGCCCCAAACTCAAAGAAACCAATACATCCCTCAAATTTATGAGATTAGCCGTTCTGTATAACTGTATTAATCCTTAATACTGCTAAGCTTCCCAACTTTTTCACCTGGAAATTTGCTGTTCATTGGTACCACGTCAAAAAGAGCCCCCTAACAGTAGTTTATACATGAAAGTCTAATTTGAATTTGGACTCTGCAAATCTACAGCAGCATGCATAAAGATAAGTCAGCCACACTATTTTTTTTTTAAGTTTTCCACTAAAAGACAGTGAAAATACTTTTGTAAATATTAGACCTCAGGGACATTTCAGAGTCTGATCATCTTCTAACCGTCTTCTAACTAGAGATCTAGACAAAGTTAGCATCAAATCCCATGAAACTACAGAAGCAGCACTTCATGCATTTTAGGAAAACTGATTCATTTTTTCCTTGCTTCCAAGGCAAAAGTTGTCAGCTGAGTGATATTGTCCCATGAAATGAATCTAGCCTGGGGCTCCCACCTGGACTTTGTTCCATATTGTTAGAGCATTTTTCCCCATGCTATCATCAAGATCAACTGCATTGTCCAAAGTTCAGTTTCATCCAGGAACTCAGCATTGAATGAATGGGTGTACATAAAAAATTTTTAAACAGCCTAAATATATATATCAAGTATGGTAATTCTGAGATACATGACTAGATAAGCACATACGTGTGAAACCATTTTACTATAAATAAAGTTTACACATATTATTTAACTACATTGCTCCCTTCTCAGTGACCCTCTCTAATTAATGCTCCTTGGCCTCCTTCAAATTTCCCCCCAAAAGAACTTACTGTTCTAGGAAAAGGAAAAAGAAGAAACACATGGAAACAGAGAACACTCAAGTGTGGGCATAGCAAGAGTAATCATAAGTAGATGAAACTGAATTTTAATTAAAGTTTTCTTCCCTCTCTGATCTCTGGACAAAGATGTTTCAGTGAAAACCTATTTCAGTCTGGATATGGACAACACTCATTCACTCCAGACAGAAAGGGTGTACAAGACATGCTTTAGGGAATTACATTGGCACTCCACAAGGATACAGGGAATACACATACACACAGAGCACACAAAATAAAGCAGACCACGTGTACTGATAGCTGTGGTTACGTACCTCCCCCATACTTGGGTTCCAGCACAAGATCCGGTTGTCTTTGGCACTACTCAACAGCAGCTCAGGGTCAGCCTGGCACCAAGAAACAGAGAGAACTCCCCTAAAATAGAACAGAAAGGAATCAGTCATATTTCCTGTACAGACTGATCTGCCACCCAGTCACTAAGAAAGCACCGTGCACCAGCACCTTGGCTCAGAAATGCTAGTTCTCATCCCTACCTTCAACCAGATTCATCTGGGAAAGAAAGCAGGCCCAGGAGAAAATCATAGTTCCCCAAAGTCCAGCCTCCCAGATGTCTGCCTTGAAAAGATGCAACACAACATGCAAGTCCTCACCTCGTGTGCCCTTCCAGCTGGCTGAGAGGAGAGGTAGCAAAGCGTAAGTCCCATATTTGGATCACTGGCAAACGGTCATCCTCAGAGGAAAGGACTAGCTGGGTTGCAACTTCTGGATGCCAGGCCATTCCTGAGCAATGCATCTAGGGACAAAAATAGCACTGGCTGAAAATTCAGCAAAGCAAGCTGGCAATAGCACAAATGGCCCAGAGCTGTGTCATTCTGTACTGAACTCGCCTAGAATGCTTGACATAAACCAAGTCTAGTAATGTCTTGCTCCAGGTAGCAAGTATTTCTACCTTCTCTTCATAGCAAAAAAGCCCCACTAACCACACAGAAGTCAAAGTCCAAAGCTGACCTAGGAGGAAAGTTGGGAGGCTTCTCATAAATGAGTTGTGAACACAGAAACTGAATGCTAGAGTGCGTGAATTTTAAGAACAGTAGAGGGTCTTGTTTCCCCATTCCATTAGGGAAATAAAGAGGTGCTTTGATGCTGCATCTCCAAGAGAACTAGTCCCAGCCAATCCTAGAACAAAACCACTTGTTGCAAGAGTCTGTGCCACTGCTTTGTAGTCACATGTGGCATGTTGTAACCTGGTTAGAAACGCAGCCTTTTCTGCACTCACTCTGTTGCTGTGGTCACTGACTTTGATGATGGGCTCGTTCTTCCTGAGGTCCCAAACCACAGCCTTGCCGCTGGGGTGAGCAGAGGACAGGATATGCTGCACCTGCCGATTCCAGGACACCACACTGATGTCTTCATGAGGCTGCCAAGACAGGAAAGGACACACATCCATTATTCCCAAGCTGAGGGAACACCAATCACAGGAGTCTGTCAATAGTTTAACTGAGGGATTAGGGATTTGATGATACATAGATTACTCTCTTCAATTGCTGATCAACTAACTGGAAATAACAGCAGCACTGACCAGAAAGTCTAGGGAAAGTCCTTTACTCAGAGTACAGTGGACAGTAAAATTCTATGGGGGAATGTCACTTGGAAAAGTACCTTTCCATTTGAGGAGCAGGTACCGGATTCTACATTGGCCAAATGTGTTATAAATCACTCCAGAGAGAACTGCAGCTGAGCACACATATATGTTTCTACCCCAACTTCTCAGATGAACTTAAATGGAAAGATGACCTTGTGCAACATTTCAGGAGTGCAGTGACATGGAAAATGATGAAGTATTCATGGCTAATTTCTGTTATTGTATCTACTGCAATGCAGGAGATAGGCAAGGAAACAAACAGGAGAATTACTGGAGGAAAAACCTGGCCTGCTTTTACTGAAGTTTACTATGATTTTTCTACTGTCATGAGTTGATTGCCCTGAATAATATAATAAGCACCAGAAGATCAGAAACTTCTTCCTCTTCAAACTCGGGAAACATTATCTGGGAGCAATAGCCAAGATGCATTTAATGGCTCACTGGCTCTGCTAGGGATATGACTTTCATGAGATATGAAAAGCCTCAGCTGAAGCCTGAAATAAATTCATTCCTCAGAGAAGGTCCAGTAAACCTTCTTAATCCATCACACATGCCCCAGCTGGATCACAAGATAAACTGGTCAGTTACTTGATTCAAATCCACAAAGAGCTTACCCATCCATGCAAAGTGCATCCTTCCAGAGCTTGCCAGCCTACCTCCCATCCCTTTACAGCACTTCTTCCACCCGCAATAATGAAACCAGTCTCTTCTGATTCATCTTTCTCCTGACAGACTTCAAAGTCATTCCCCTTTCACACACTGACTAGGCTGGATGTCTCTACACACATCTTTTGTCTTGCCTACTGAGATACAAAACTGCAGGAGTACTGCTCAGAGAAAGACTCGTTTACCTGTGATTTAGTCCCTGGAGTCATAGGCGAACTGAAATTGTTCAAGTCCCAGATGAAAATTTCAGAATCATTGGCTCCGGAAGCCAAGAGATTACTCTGTAGAAAAAAAAAAAGGAAAAGCTCAGCTGAGATTCCTGCTCACAGGGAAAGAGGACAGATTTCTTAAAAATAAATGGAAGCAAAAACCCCAAAATCCTTCCAAGTGAGATGAGAGCTCATACACAGCTCACAGCCACTGGCAAGCATACAGATACTAACTGGATTATAAACCAAGCACATCTCTGGCCTCCATGCCTTCCACTGTGGCATAGTACACACACATTTAAAATATCTGTTTTGTGCAGGTGGCTGCTGTTAATCATGACAAAATTCTGCCACAGGCCAGCAAGCCCCTGTCTCTGGCTAGCTGAGCCTTTGCCCTGCATCTGGGCACCAAGGACATTTCTGCTGAGAAGATGCAGGTTTCTCATAACCAGCTGCAGACCATTTTCCATTTGCCTTTGCACTACCACAAGAACCATGTTCACTCCTCGTTTATGTTGCAGTCCCTTCAAATGTGACCAGAGCCTCACTGAATTAAACAGCAACTAAAAAAATGAAAAAAACAGAAGTTCTAATTTCAAAAGGACAATGGTTTGACATGTAACCATATTAAAAGACATGTTTTTATAGAGAGGTAGCTGATTTGAACAAGGTCACAAGGGAATTCAGTGGCAAAGCTGTGAACAGAACCCAAATCTGAGTCTCAAACCAGCCTTGCATCACAACTACCATGCCTCTTATGTTAAAATTTGTTCCCTCACTTTATAAATCTCTATACACAAAGGAACATATTTTCTAACATGGAGCTTAAGTTTCCTTTGGTATCTTCATGTTACACACCTGGAAAGGGTTGAAATCAAGGGCTCGAACAGGACCTGAATGCTTCTCTGTCTGCCCAATGACAGGGTCACTCTTGGAAGCCAAGATGCCGTGCACACTGTACATGGTCAGGACTCCGTTATCCCCTCCACCAACGAGCACTCCGGACGGCTCCGAAGACCCATTGCCAAAGTTCCCCCAGATCAGCTTATGAAACCTAAAAAAAGAACAAAATAAAGCAGGCACAGGCCATGATGCTTGGTGGAAATCAAGACATCTTCTTCATTATCAAAACTCACATCCATGTTTCAACCTATCAAACATAGCCATCAGTCTGCACTTTAAACAATCATCTCCCTTTTAAGAGGACTGTGGCTCTTGCATGCAAAAAAAATAAGCTTCCTTCCAATGACTTTTGAAGGGAAGTTAAAAAGGAAGAGCTTGTCTCTGGTTTTTTGGCTGTTTTGTTGTTTGTTGAAAACTTTTAGGACCTCACATGGGATTTGGTGGGTGAAATCCTCTAGCCTACACTTTATTGAAAATCAGTTAAGAGATCTACGTGTCTTCCTTTCCAGAGCTGTTACCTGAAAAATAAGCTTACACCCTTTAAAATCTGCTAGTTAGAAATCAAGGCTGTGTTTTACACTGGGTGCAGATGTCACCCACACTGATGAGCCTAAGAAATCATCTTGTCTTAAAAAGCTGGAAGGTAAGCTTCACTTTTTCTATAGTCTCTTAAGTGCAAATTGTTAGCCCCAGCAAATTCACATTATACATAATGTCTCTGATTGACCACAAGTGATTTGAGATTTCTGTAATAGTCTAACTGCTCTACTTTTATACCCAATATGATCTGTATCAACAAAAATGTTCCATTTTTGAAGAGAGGTCAATTGATTTAAAAGATCACTTTATATGCTGTAAACACTATCTCCTCCTCTCCTTTCTTGTACCAGAAGACCCTTTTCAGTTTCATTGATTGATACAACCATATGAGCCTCTAGTACCTGTTTGAGGCAGGAAGTGCTCCTTTCTGCTTCATGTCCAGGGAGGGATCCCTGAAGTCAACCTCGAATATTTCCAAGGTGGCATTTGTACTGAAGGATGCATCCAGTTGTTGGGCAGATGTTCCTAGCAGATGTACAAGGGCAACACAAGTGGGCATTTTTACCAAAAGCACAAGATACAAAAAGAGTAAGGCTCTGAAAACCTATTCTTCACAGTCAACACAACTTTGGTGTTGTAACTGTTCAAAAGAGGACAAGTCTGAACATCTCAGAAAAAGCAATCAACAATTATGACAAAGACTTTGAAAGAAATTGAAAGTTCTTCAGGAAATTCTGGTCACCAAGGTTACTGTTACACAGATAAATTTCTTTCTTGGGATAGGTGCAACTCATGTACCCTCCTCCAAGCAACTACGGCTTTTGATATTGAGCCCTTCTCTAAACTACAAATGCAGTGACATCATGAAACCCAGCTACAATTATGATCCCAAGTACTTCTGCATACTGCTCCTCAACCACGACATGTCTTAATCAGACCTTCTAAACCTACTCTACAGCATAAGTTCTTCTACTGTAACCAACTAAACATGCCTCAACAACCCACAGACAGCTAGCAGTCACAAACTGGTAGCTTCCTTCCTTCTCCTTATTCTTATGGAACAAAAGCTAAAAGTTGATTTGACATTGCCTAGTGGGACGCTGCCAGGCAAACTGTCCCCCAGTTACCACAGGGATGCTTACAGCATGGAAAGTGCCCAAAGGACTATTAAAAAGTAGTACTAATTATGAAACTACACAGCTTCTGATCTAAAGCAAACTGAAGCCAAGACCTTTGGTTCAACCAAAACTCTGGCCTTGTTATCTACCAACTTCCCCACTGCAAATCCTTCCCAGAAGCTGCAATTCTTTACAAACTGCTCCAATGTGGGTCCCCTCCATGGGGTAGTCTTTCAGAACAGATTGCTCCAACCTCAGCCCCCCATAGGGTCACAAGTCCTGCCAGCAAATCTGTTCCAGCATGGGCTCCTCGCTCCATGGGGCCTACCAGGAGCCTGTTGCAGTGTGGGCTTTCCACAGAGCCACAGCATCCTTTGGCATCCACCTGCTCCAGCATGGTGGATTGTAGTTGGGTATCTGTTCCACCATGGACCTCCCTGGGCTGTGGGGGTGACAGCCTGCCTCACTAAGGTCTTCACTAGGGGCTGCAGGGGAATCTCTGCTCTGTCACCTCCAGCCCATCCTTCTGCATGGAACTTGGTGAGTGCAGCATTGTTCCTCTCACATATTCTCACTCCTCTCTTGTGCCTCAGTTATGCAGGGCATTTTTTCTCCCTCCTGCTAACTACATTATCCCTGAGGTGCTCTTACTGCCACTGATAGCTCAGCCTCAGAGAGCAATGGGTCTGTCTGAAAGCCAGCTGGCACTGGAGCCTCCAGCAGCTTCTTACAGGAGCCACTCCAGCTACCAACGTCTCACCATGCAAACCTAGTGAAACCACCAGAGCTGTCAGCTCCACACAGACAAACTTGCCTGCTGCCAACTCAGTGAACAGGCTCACTTCCTGCTTCAGAAATTAAAATTACTATAAGAATAGTGATTAATTAATAAAATCAACAAAATAAAATTTAAGGTTTTGCATAAGTACTGAAAACGGAATGTTAACCAAAACAGGCAACTTTAGGGAGAAGAGGTTTATAGTATTTGCTTGTCAAGCTATGTGATAATGACTGAAGACAGACAAGTTAAAGTGACTTTAAATGAACACTACTTGAATTAACTTTTTTTTACCCGCAGGCAGTAGCAAGTATGTCACGCAGAATAGCGAGCAGTGTTGGGAGTCCATACAGACTTAATTAGAAATCAAAAAATCATGTATTCAGCCTTTGAAAAAATCACTCACCTTTAAAATGTCAAAGATGTGCATAGAAGTAAACCTCTACCAGTTACTTTAAAAAAACATAAAAGCTGTAATGTTTCTGGTATATTGCTCGTAAGTTTTCCAGAGACTATCAGGATGGGAACTGTTGAAAGCTAAAACCCATACAACTCTACATAAAATTTTTCTGTGATTCATACTCTAATATTCACAAATTGTGAAGAACTTTACCTGTTGCTAGGTAAATAGGGTGGTTGTTTGCCGGACTCCATGCCTGCACAGCTGTTCGCTCAATTTCTTTTAGCTTCATTTTCTAGACTCTGAAAGAAATTTCACACAGAGTTTAGAACAAAGAGATAGAGTTGACATGAAAATATTCACATCAGAAACATGATGAGAACACATTGCTCTCAAAAGAGTGAAGTTAATTGCTACTTCCTGAAGTAGTAAATACAGTTTTACTGAAATTAATCAGGATATCTAAGAATTCATTAATTCTCCCCCACTCCCACTGACTGACCGCAGATTTTCTTTCATATATAGCTCTTTTTCATATGTCCCAATTACAGGAGAATTTCAGAAAAAGGAAGGGGATCTAAATTAACATACTCAAGTCTTCAGTGCAGGCTGGTTTAAATCAGCTGCAGGAATTAATTTAAACAAATGTATTTTGATCTAGCACTAGTTGCTCTCTCTGAACAACCTAATGTCAGTATAAACATAAGGAAAATGGGAGCAGAAGGAACCTCAGGGCAGGCTAAATTCCAAGCAGAAAAGTGACGTGGCAACAGAAAACAAAGTGCAATGCTATCATGTGCCAATTCAGTTAATGTACTTTGTTCTTGCTCCTCTGAAAAGCAAAAGGAAAAAAATAATCATTTGACTATCTCTTTGAGCCAACAAATGGTAGAAGGTGAGAAGAAGTAATCCACAAGTAACTACTGGGTTTCAATCTCAGCACTGACAGCAACTCTATTTACTCAGGATAGATCAAGTGCCACCCGTAAAACAGGGAACAAAATTTCCCCATGTCTCCGGAGAGAGATTAGTTGGGCAACAATGTAGCAGGTTAACTGAAAATCAAACATCAGCAGCAGGCAGCTGGGAGGCTGCAAAACTGAATAGAAAGACAATTAAATACAATAAAAATAATTATTGTTCCAAGTAGGATCTTCTTGCTGATGAGAGAGCACCCAGCACTCCTTCGCTGACCACAAAGAGGCCTTCTAAGCATCATAAATGATGTGTGGACACAGCACTCACAGGCTGGTGGGGTCACTCACATGAGCAGTGCCTAAACTTTCCGAGCTTGGCTGCACTGCAGTCTTTTAACTCTAGCTAAACAGAACTGTTCGCTCACATGGTATCATGCTGAATAAAGTAAAACTGTCAGCAGGCAGCACAGCAAAACCCTCCGCATCTTGTCAGCTTGCTGTGATTAACCTCTCTCGGTGACTTGACACTGTTTGTGTAAAACACAAACTGCATCACATGGCCTCTGTTCAGATGCAGGGCTTCTGAGAAACTATGGTCTCACAGGGTCCACACAAGGGGGGAGTTTGGTCTTCATTACTTCTTGGGCTTAGACCTCCCAGCTAATAATTCTACACCTCTCTTTAGGGTTTCTTCTCCCTCACGAGTCAGAAGTTTAGGACATCCATTCTCTATCTCTCCCGTGCACTATTAGGATATGCTGATTGACTAGAACCTATTTAATGCTTTTTAGCATTAGTCTGCAGCAGTATCTCCCAAAGCTCAAAGTGCCAACTGCTATTCTCACGTTAACCTTATCCCAACTTAGTTAAGGCCCAAGAGAATCTGAACAGAACTCTTGTACAATTAAAAAAGTGCAACTATTTCTTCATGCCCCCTACGAATAGAGGTGGAAAAGTGATCACTTCATTACCACAACAAATCTCTAAAGCTTACTTTCCAATCTTCCAGTACACACTTTGTGGGGTACTCATTAGGGGTCCACCACATTCCCTCCGCGGTGCATCTCTCAAGATGTTCCAGTACTTACTCATGCCTCCCATACTACTGCAGAAACGCTGTCCAGGTCTTTTCACTTCATTGGCAGAGGGGAGTGAAAATATCCCCAGAAGTTACATAAATCTGCTAGCAACAGTCTATTGCACAAGGCTCTACTTGAGTCCATCAATGTGGGGGGCAGGACAGCTGGTATACTCCTTACAAGTCCCTTTCTTGCCTCTTCCTCCTCCAGTTACAATCTATCAGTTGTAGGAACTGGCTGCACACTCAGGCCTCACTACTTCTTGGCTTTTGAGAGGGCAACCTCCCTGTGAACATTAACAGACAATGGCCAAGAGACCTCTTCCCTATAGGAAATTAGCTGGTAAGGAATCAGTGAAGAGCACAACTAACACAAATTTAGTTGGGTAAGTGGTACAAGATCCCCCTCCTTACCTCTGTGCTGGACTGACTGCATGACTGAAATAATTTACATTTAATGTGCCAATAAAGACAAGTTGCAAAAATTGTACGGAATGGTATTGATCAATTGTTTGGCTTTTCTTGTCAATAGAGCATTTTACATAAGAAAATCAATTACTGCATCATTACTGTTCTCTTTTCACAAACTCAAGTCAGGACAGAATGTAAAGGTAGTGTGTCTTGGTCATGGTAACCCACCCAAATGGAGGAAAGCAAACAACACTCCATTTAGAGTGGCTCAACGTCAACAGAACAACTGCAGAAGTGCTGGATCATAGGTATTGAACAGGTTCACTGTGTCCCTGACCCTAAAGGCAAACCAGCAGTGGTTCCAACAGACCTGAGAAGGCCCACAGAGGATGCATAAGAAGCCAAAAGATCACAGTATCACGCTACCCCTTAAGAACGTCTGAGCAGTTCAGCTCCACTGCAGCTGAGGATCTGCAGAGATACACCAGCACCTCCTCCTTAAGTCAGTGAGCTCTGAGTTTGAAAGAGAAAAAAAAGAAGCCCAATTTGAGTCTTACTTTTAGAGGAGTGATCATTCCATACACTATGCATGTCTGTACCCAGGAGAGGACCAACAATCCTTAAAGAAGGAAAAAGCCCTTCTTTAGCAAACTCTTCTGGCTGCCTGAGAAAAATTCCTAAGTATTGAACTCTTTCAAAATAGAATTTTAGGGAGAGGTTGCCACCTGCTGTCATCTCTCAAAATAGCCTCTAAGACTTCCAAGGAAGCTCATGCTTTTCTCAGGACTTCTAATTAATTAATGATCACAATTCCTAACCCTTCTTCTACAGACATCCATCCGATTACAGATCTAATACATTAATGAATCTCAGCCCCAAAGGGAGTGGACAGAAGCAGCCATTCCCCACAGCTTTCCCCAGCCATGGCTTCCTGCACAGACCTTAAAGGGTAATAATGCCCCCAAAGCAAAACCCGACAGGTCAGAGCACACAGCTAAACAGTGAAAATTCCCAAATTACAATAGACCATGCAAACAGTGCTGTCAGAGGCAAGAATTCCTCACCTTTGCTAACCTGAAATACTTATGGCTTTACAGTACATGATAATTAGACCATGATTGTTGTATGAGCTAATTGAACCTCAAAGCTGTCATGATAATTATCCCTGATTGCACTCTAGTGAGGCCTTGTCTCTCTTGCACCACCCAAATACTGTCAATCAGAAATCCCCTCCCACTGATTTTCCCAGTCCTCCTCCTGCCACTGGACACCCAACCATTCCTCTCTGAATAGTTCCTACTGATACTGGACTTCCAGCACTGCATATAATGGACCCGATAGGCTGACCTCCCCCCACTTAGCTAAAAGTGAAACTTGGGCAGAACAAAAAAGATTTGTCCAAGGTCACCCGGGTGACAAGCAGCCACCCTAAGACCTGAAAAACAACCCCCAGCCGTGACACAAGGGTTAAGACACAAACTGTCTCTACAGTTTCCACATCCCAGCGTTGATTTAAAATCTCTGTACTTCTCTTCTATTTGCACTGTTCTGACACCCTCCTTCCACAGCTCCCCAACACCCCATAGCCAGGCTGTTCTCGTATGTGCTTATTATAAACCCCGATTACAGGAGGCACAGAGACACTCAGCTAATCTCAGCTAATCACTGGTGTGTGCAAGGTGGGGTTGTTGCAGGGCAGGGCTCAGCACATTCCTCCATGACAGCTCCCATGGTATATAAAGAAACTTCTTGTGCTCTGCGTAGTTTCAGAAGCTGTTGCCCATTGCACAGCGCTGCTCAGATGGCAGCGCGCACACGTATCAAGTGTGCTGTCTGCACAACAGCATTACCCCGTGGGACGCTGAAAAAGAGCAAGGGTCTAGGAGGAAAGCATTGACCTCGGACACCGGGTGTCAGACACAGGCTCTGGGCTACGCCAGAGGCCTCTCCGCGGCCCAGGTCACACAGCTGAGGTCTCCCGGCCGCTCCCCGCCCGCCGCCAGCCGGCCGGCGGAGGGGAGACGGGAGAGAAGAGCCGGGGCTGCCGGGGCAAGGACGGGGCCACAGGACCTGGCAGCGGAGTCTCGAGAGCGAGACGGGCAGGGCAGCACAGCAGCCCTGGGCACGGGGGACAGGGGCGCGGCAGGGCAGGGGCAGCTCCTGGCCCGGTGTCCGAGGGAGCCGGGCGGGGCCGGGCCGGGTCGGGGGGCGGGCGGCCCTTACCGGCTGGCTGCCGTGCCTCCCGCGCCGCTCGCTCCCGCAGCCCGGCGCTCCGACGGTGGCCGGGGGAGCCCAGAGCACCGCCCGCCCGCCCCGCCGCGCCTGCGCGGCACCGACCCCGGAACCCGGCCCCGCCCCGCCGCCCCGCTGCACCGGCCGCGGCCGGGCCCAGCGCCCGCGGCAGCTTCACCCGCTTTAAGACACCTGAATCGGCCCCGTCCACCGGGCCCGGATGGTTCACGCCGGAGGCCAAGGACACCACTGCTGAAGCCGGGCTCTGCTGCGGCTGCCGTCACCCCCCGCAGAACTTTGCCTTAGCTACAAATTTAATGCATCCTGAGGGCGTGCAGACAGGAAAGGAATGTATTTTTCTGAAAGTATTTTAACTGTCAGGAAAAAATATGCAGAAGGACCCAGGCCTTCTTCCCTTACATCTCTCCTGCTTTAAGAAAAATTTGCCAACATTACAAGCCCCATTTCTAAGGATTTCTGGGCCATATTATCTGACCAACCCATTATCCCCTCCCCACGATGAAAACCATAATTAAGCTACCGTTTAGAACAAACTGGGATTGGAAGTCCCCAAAGGTGGCAGCAGCAGACAGCACTGGAACACTGCACAATAAACCAGATGGGCCTAGCCCTGCCTCAGTGCAAACGCTACACTATCCCACACACCAAGGCAGGGGTCCTGTTACTGCTCCCATCACCTTCATTTTACTTGAAGACTCTCATAACACTGTATGTAGTGCTGTCACATAAGTGCTGTGGAATGGTAATTCTCGACTCCTGAGTATCCCTACAGAGTGTTTCACCCTGCAAAACAGAATTTAGTTTTAAGGTCCCCATAGCTCAAAAAAACCACTTAAAAACCCTTCTGAGATAAAACATCATTGACCATAATTCAAAAGCAAGCATTTCTGTAACGAGAAGGTGACAGCTTCAGTACCTCCAAAGGAGTTAAAAAATATTTAGGTACAAATTAAACCATGTCCTAGCATTCAATCCCACAACTCCCTTGAACATTCATCTTTATAGAGACCCCTAAACAAGTCAAGCTAACCGTCCCTTTAGAATCTGGGGCTTAAAATCTACAGATGGAAAAACCATGGTGTTTATATACCTGCTTCTCTTACAGCACAAAACTACAAGCTGTGACATGGTGCTGAGAGCAGAGCACAGCATCCCGTTTATAGGAAGCACCTAGAGCAGCCCAAGCCTCCAGCTATCTCCCATCACCCACTCCTGCAACTAAACAGTGGGGCATAGCAAGGCAAAGTTGAGAGAGCATTCACCGTAAATCACTATTAAAGGTACTGTCTCCTCCAGCAACAAGAGGAAAAAAACCTTATGTTAGAGTGGAGCTGGACCAATTTAGGAGCTTACTGTAACTGCATGTATAACTTTCCCAAGCAAACTGTTGCTGAAGCTATAGGAGGGTCCAAGACCAGTGGTTTGCAGCAAACAGGCAGACTTCATGGGTCAGATGTAACTCCAGGCCAGGTGGATGAGCTCAGGCCATAAAGGAACAATTATGAGAACCTGTGCGCTTGGATCAAAGCTGGTCTGGCCAAAGCTGAACTTGCTCATCAGCCTTTTCATACTGCTGCTGTCAGCTTCAAGCTACACACTGCAAGGCTCTGTGCCTCACCAGTGCTTCCTATTGGTTGGGAAAACTTCACTTGAGAGGGCATCTAGAACTGGAAGGGATCAAAGTCAATTCCCAGTAAGGACAGACATAGTACAAGACTCCCAAGGACTGGCACTTGCCAATCTGTTTCTGCCTGTCATTTTACAGTATACAGTGACACTCCAACTCCCAGCAGCACCCGCATTAAACACCATGGTTAGAGGCAGTATTGCCTACATAAACAGGCACAGGTGAGGAACGCTTGTGCACAAAGTACATGAATGACCAGCAGCCCTAGGTCTGCACTCACAACTTTGCCCCACAGATTACTATTCCATTTAGAAAAATGGCAAAGGTCACTCCATTTCATTAGCTATAATTCAGCTTTCTCAAACCAACAGAAGACAACTAGCACAGTAGGTGTCATTGATATATTTTACTGTAGTTAGCAGCTGAACATTGAAGAACAACTGTTAACATATGCCAGTGAACACCAGAGAAGATTCCTTCCCCAGCAGAACTGACGGAAATGTAGCACTTGAACAACTTTCAAATTTCATAGTGTATCACTGGTGGTGGCTGTTTATTGGGGTCTCCTCCTTTCTCCAGATACAGGTCATTGAAGGGATATTGCTTCGGTCCCTACAAGGAGAGACAAAGAGTGGCAAATTCACCACATTCACCAAGCAAATTAAGGGGTAAGAGGAAAACGTCTCATCCCATCCCACCCGCACCCAAATGAAGGCTTGTACTTTATGACCTAAATTTCTATTTCTTAAGTGCTTCAGCTAGAATATTAGAGTATGAGGAAAGTAAATTCAGAAATAGGGGGTTCCTTGCATAAATTATTTTCTTTAACAGAAACATCAAGGTGGTCTTGTTTTTAATCTTAATCAACAGTTAATCTCAGAGCATGAGGATAATATATTGCAAAAGCAGCTTGTGCGCTCAGACATGTTTTTCAGGAGTACATTCTCCAAATGATACAGCTCATGAGATATAGTTAAAAACACAGGGCAAGAGAAGAGTTAAAGCATCTCACTTGAGTAGATGCACTCACAGGGAAGGAGAGTTCCTAGACCAAAAATGGAATACTGTAAGAAGCATAGTTTGAATTAGTTCCCTGTGAAAGGGACTCCTCACTATGAAGCAGCATCTATGAGCCGAGTCAGGCCAGTCAGGACAACAACTCAGGCTAGATGAGGCCACAGGATGTCCCTTGGCCCATCCTCTGCCAGCAGCAGAGTTTTGCATTCACACCCATCACTCATCTTCAGCAAAACCACTCTTATGGGGATTGGCAATGATAAGAAACACAGCTACTTTTCCTCCTTAGGTTTCACTCACCACAGGCCTGTAGGATGGGTAGGCTGATCCAAGAACAAACAAGATCAGCATTGTGCTCAGAAAGATAAATAAGTGTTTGCTCATGGTGTGCCAGGGAATGACAGTGGAGGATGTATCAACCCGGTTCCGAATGTACATGTCAAAGTCCCAGTGCATCTAAAGAACAAAGGAAAACAATTGCACATTTACCAACACTGGTCAAGGTGCTTTTCTCAAGTGAAGCAGCACATTACAGCATTCACAAAACTGCCAGAAGCTGTTTCACCTCCACCTCAGAAGTGGAGATAAAGCCACAGAGGTTTACCTACAGTCACAACAAATTGTTGCTTACAGTAAAACTCAAAAGACTCTACATTTCATCCTATGCTTATACCACACAACATGCTTAAATATGGGATAGCAGCAGTTTTTATTTCTATGCATAATCATTCCAGCTCAGCTTTGTTCCCCAGGACCATTGGAAAGGCATGGTATAAACTGGAACCTTCATTAATGGAAGTCACATACCTAGACAGAAATAGTGCTATTTCAAACCAAGAAGCAAATGCCTGACACTTGGAAGCTGGTCCCTCAAAACCGGGAGACCTCCTGCTGTTACTCCAGGACAAGAGCAAAGCTGGTAGCAAGCTAATGCCCTTCTTGATGGAAGCAGAAGGGCATTTAAGCTTCTGCCCTGAAGTATAAACAGGAAAGCCTCAAGCATGTTCTGCTTATAGTCTCACATTAATAAACACAGAGAACTTATTAATTTGCAGCTCAAGTACTGCTTCCAGATTCCCAGTTCTAGTTCCTCTAGAGCCATTTGCTATCAAACCCAGAGCCAGACTGAGCAGAAATCAAAGCTGCCTAAACAGAGGCATCTGCTGACACCTGGAATACACCAGTATATTCCTCTTAGTTCCCGACTGCAAACACCAAGTGCTTGTACACAAGCCTTCCTGCAGCAAGCACTGCAACGACACAGAATCAACGTGGGTTTTTTTTCATGTGCTTTTATATTCATTACAACATGCACCTGGCTGTGGTACACATGTTGAAATGCTCTGACACGGTTTTACTGTGATACACTAAGTACACATACTTATATGAACTCTTGTTTTGAGTAAAGAGATCACAAGTCAATTACCAAGCTCAGTACTGCAGTCAGATTGCAGGCATTCACAAAAAAAACATGCACTAAGAGAAGAGCTACTTCTGAAAGGAATTTGAGGAACTTAGATTTTCAAAGTTAACATACATCACCTATTCACATTTGTCTTAAGGACATGTTGCAAACTTCCTTTAGAGAGAACATTTTTATTTGTAGCCTACCTCAAAAATGCCCTGTAATAATAAAGCAACAGTAGCTACTTCCATTACAACAAAAGGATTTTATTTAAATGGTGGCTTCTTTGCTAAACAATTCTGAACCAGGCTCTTGTACTGAGTCCAACCAGGTGAATAAAATTACTCCTGCAGGGGAAGTTAAGTTTGTAAAGTGTCCCTTCTCATGTGTAATAAGTTAACTGTCCTCAGCACTTTTGCAGTATTTACCCAGATGGCCATAGCCTAAGTTTGTCTTTGACTGTCCCTGCTTGCACAGGCAACACACACTTGCACTGGTGATGAAATTACACAAAGCATTCAGCAGGAAGCACTAACAAGAAGTGCACATTAGAATTTAGTAACAGGAGCATTGGTGAGCAACTTGAGAAGTAGTACTGGCATTCCTACCGGCTCTCCCCAGTTGTGCCTCATGTCTGGCTGGTCCCACTGGTACCAGGGGTCTCTCTCATACTGAGACTTGTTAGGGAGCATGGGATAGTCACCATACCTATGAGAAACAAACAAAACACCTAACATAAAGAAATCCACACTAATTTAGATACAATTTGAAGGAGATCCTATAAGACAGGCCTGTGGAAATAGAACAATTAAACATTACTTTGTTTTTATAGCTTTTATGCATACACATTTTTGAAATGCATTAAAACAACTAGCACAATAATAATTACCTTGATACCAGTCATCATAACAAATGGCATTCCCAAAACATTTCTGGGCTATACTAGCTGAAAGAAAACACAAGCTTAACTAAAATATGGAACCCTAGTTATCTTGGCACATATTGAAGTATTCCCCAACATTTAAATGTCCCCTGAAACCTTTATTCTAGAAGTGGCTTTCAGTTCATGCCACTTAGCCTTCCACTGCAACATCATAGGACATCTCCCATATTTCTCTTATGAAGTCTCTCGTGTTTTATTCACACAGGCCTCTAACTCGTTCCATTCTATTTTAAAGCTTTTTTCTATTTTAAATCACTAAAGTATCTTCAAAGCTCTAAGCTCACAGTACAGCAAAGACAGGCGTTCACCAGGGACTACGAGCCTACAGCACCTGCCCCCAAAGCCAGGAGCTGCTGGCCCCGGCCCGCTCCGGGCTGCGGAACCGCGGCACCACGCAGCTCACCCGAAGCCGTCGTCGGGGTACGGCTGATAGTCCTCCACCCGCATGTTGTACTTCTTCGCGGCGGCTGCCCGCTCCTCCGGAGTCCGCGGATACGGCCCGGGCATCATATCCTTGGACATCTCCGAGGCTGCAGGAGAGCAACGCGGCACAGTGGGCGCAGGCCCCGCCGGCAGCTGCAGACCAGGCCGGGGAGGTCGCGCCGGAGGTCGCGCCGCCCTCTCGCCCCGACTCCGCCACCACAGGCCCGCCGCCCCAGACACCCCGGCCCCGCCGCCGGCCCCTCGCTCCAGCCTCCGGCCCCTCGCTCCAGCCTCCGCCTCCCCACTCACCCGCCCGCGCCCCCAAAGGCGCCGCCAAGGCGGCCCGGGCCGCCCTGAGGCCGGCGGCCGCCCGGGGCCAGAGGACACCGCGCAGAGCGCCCGCCGCCATCGCCCCCAGCGCGCAGGCGCAGCCGCGGGGAGCACGGAGGGGTGGGGAGGCCAGGGGGCGGGGCCAGAGCTCGGGGACGGGGCCGGGCCGGGGCCGGGGCGGGGCCAGAGCTCAGGGGCGGGGCCAGGCCGGGACGGGGCCGGGGCGGGGCCGGGGCGGGGCCGGCGCTGCCGCAGGTGCGGACCCCAGCGGGGCGGGCATTGATCCTCTGCTGTGATGCTGACGCGGGGTTAATGCACCGAACAGGCATCGCTGCTCTGTCTGTCATCGGCTGAAGCGCGGCAGTGGGAATTTATGGCAGCTACTGCCTTCCACACGGGGAGCGTCCTGCGGAGCAGCCGGATCGATGCTCAATCGGATCGATGCCGTGCCCGGCGGCATTACGCAAATCGCCTTCTTTGTATCAGTATCAATTTTATTAAAGTCAATACACAAATGTAATCGTCTTATCTCCATGGAGGCAGGGGAGGGTGGACAGCAGAAATGGCGTGTTAATTTAGCAATGTGATTCTTCAAAAGTAAGTAATGTATTGTCGTAAATAAAATCAATACGAGCATTAAAGGATTTTGCAGTTTACTTCATTATGTAAACTCTGGGGTAGTTGAACTCATTTTCCTTCAGTTATTCACATCAGCCATAATGGGTAATGTCTCTATAACGATTTACATTATAAACCTTTGCAGCTCAAAAACTATCACAGACAATTTGTCATTAAAGCCATTCCTTCTAATAACAACATTAATTTTAAACCTAATAATTGAATGAAGATAGTGATGAACCACAAAAACATATCTGAGATACACCATGCCTGAGATGGACAAAGAACAGGATCCTTTCACTTCTCCCAAAGAAAGGCCTATTGATGTCGTTTAGGGATGGTACCTTAATTCAGCCTTACAAACGAGTATGCAGTGAAGTTACTCGGTTATCTAATAAAATTACTAACTCAGAGCCCAGCCTTCCAGTGCAGGTGCTGCTGCTGTTTCCCATGGAGCAGCATTTGGTGCCTGTCTCACCTCTGCAGCCCGTGGGGACAGCACTGAAAGTGGGGATCTTTGGTTCCCACTGACTCGGGCTCAGGCCTCACTGCAGGCTTGGACTGTGGTCAGCTACTTCTTAAATCATCTCTTCACTGCTGGGTATTTATTTTCTGAATTACGTTTGAGTTTCCCACAGCTGTGTTTCAAGTTTCCTAAGCACCCAAATATATTTGCAAATACACTGTAAAAATTTTTGTTAACCTGTACAGCAGAAATGCTGCAGATTTAAAAGGTGAGAGGGCATTCATTTCCCTAGAAACCAACTGTATTAATAAATTTTGGAAGGACAAAGGGAAATTGCATTATTCTCACAAAGGCAAAGCTCTGTGCAGGCAGAAGAACAAATCCCAGCTACTGTAAGATGAAAACCACTGAACGCCAGATACCAAAATTTTCTCCAGAGCTGATGTCTAATGTGGCATGCATTCTTGGGAAACAGCGATCATCATTCTTGCTGCTTTGCAGATTAAAAGCCAAATGTAGACTTTGTCTCATATAATAAACATACAATAAGAAAATAATTCAACAGCTCCAGCTGCGGTCACGCTGCTCATGAAACCCTGCTAAAATGATATAGTCGCCATCACAGGCTGGGTGTTTGCTGCACCAGGGAGTGCTACATATTTTTTTTGTAGCAAGTGTTAATTAAGCTGTCGTTTTCAGGCGCAGAGCTCCGCAGTACATGCCACGGGCAGACGGAGGCAGCGGGCAGCAGCCGGGCGCTGGAAATGCCCGGGGAGCAGCGCTTGCGCCCGCTCCGCCACCTTGAGGGGAAGGGGCTGCCGGCTGCAGGCAGGCGGGGCGGCACGGGCCCGGCCAGGAGGCTGCACGGACGATCCTTTCTGTTCTCTGTTTCCCGCAGCGCGTCCCCCGGCTGAGCTCCCCTCTCCCGGGGTGTCCGAGAGCCTTGGAACGGGACAGGAGCCCGAGGGCAGCGCAGCCTGCAGCCTCCGCCCGCTCGGGGGCGCTGCCGCCGCCGCTCCCCGCTCCCTCTCATGGCCCTCCGCCCTCCGTCTTCGCCCTCCGCTTCCGGCGTTGCCATGGGTGCGCAGCTTCCGCTTCCGCCTTCCTTGGTCCGGGTTCTCCGGTGGAGGCGGCGATGGCGGCGGCCTCGTCCTCCTCCTCCTCCTCCTCCTCTTCTTCTTCTTCTTCTTCTTCCTCTTCCTCCTCCTCCTCCTCCTCCTCCTCTTCTTCCTGCTCCTCCTCGGCGGCGGCCGCGGGCTGCCGGGAGGGCCCGGCGGTGGCGGCAGGGCCTGGCTGGAGCGAGTCCCAGTTCCGCCGCTACTCCTTCGAGACGCGGCCCATCCCGCGGCTCAGCCACAGCGACCCCCGCGCCGAGGAGCTCATCGAGAACGAGGTGAGGGGCGCAGGCACCTGCTCACCCCGGCCCTGTCTGTCCCGGGTACTGCGCGGGCTCCGTTGTAGCCGCTGTCTTACTGCTCTGTGCTGTGGTGGACGTTTTTCTTGGGTGCTACAGCGTTGAGTTGTGAAATTCGCAGGAAACGTTTGTTTTAAGCCCTTTGTTGCCGGGATGGAAGTCGTGGGAACGTTGTGTAAACCCCTGGGCGCGTATTGGTTGTTTTCTGAGTGCGAGCGAGTACAGATGTAAAGGTTCCTTTGCAGCGATGGCTCTTGCATTGGTTCTGTACCAGCTCGGTCTCGTTTCGATGGGTTTGGTAGTTGAGTTTGTTAAGGAAAGTGTGCAGGGAGGGAAGTTGTGTATGCACAGCTTGGGAGCACAGCGCTGCCTTCGGTAGGCTGTTTACTGCTGGTAGATGAGGAGATAGGCAGTGTTCTTTGTCTTCCTTTTGTAATGGTTCTTTTTTTGCTGTAAGTGTTTTTTGATGGCTGATTATTTGCCATCCTCTGAGAAAAGAGATGAGTTCTGTTTCTGTATCCAGAGGTATCTTTTTGCTGGCATTTACCCCTTCACAGCTGAGGCTGGAAGTGACCAGCGAGGCTCTGCTGTGTCTCCTGGCTACGTGGCAGGACCAAGCAGGCCCAGAAACGTTGCCAGCTGGTGTTTGTCTAACCTCGCTGATAGAGACTGGCGAAATAGAGAGTGCAGTCTGTCCCACTGCTACCAGGAGCTTACTGCAACCCCAGACCACCACTTTCTTAAAAGCTTCCATCATGTCTTGCTTGGTTGTCTCCCCAGGACAAGGTATCTGACCACTTCAAGTGCCTTTTCTAATCCCCCATTTGGAAAGGGAGTTTTTGTGGGTGCAGTAATGAATGTGTTCGTTCTTAAGTTCAAGAGGTCTTTGAATCAATAAACTTCCTGTTTCTCTCCAGGAGCCAGTGGTGCTGACAGATACGAATCTGGTTTATCCTGCTCTGAAATGGGACCTGGACTACCTCCAGGAAAACATTGGCAATGGGGACTTCTCAGTGTATAGTGCCAGCACACACAAGTTTTTGTACTATGATGAGAAGAAAATGGCCAATTTTAAGAACTTCAAACCCAAATCAAGTAGGGAAGAAATGAAGTTCGCCGAGTTTGTGGACAGACTCAAAGAAATACAACAAAAAGGGAGTGCTGAGAGGTAAGTGATATGTGGAGTGTGGAGGTTTCCCTGTTTTTCAGACCTAAGTAGGAGCTAAGTTTCTTTTCAGTAGGTGTTGATGATTAAAGTGTCTTGAACTTCTTTAACTTTTTGTTTGTTTCTTTTTAATAGCCCTGCTTTTCCTGCAGGGCTTCTAGTTGACAGCAGCCTCGTTACCTTATTGGAAAAGTCATACCAAACAAACTGTTCACTCTGGCTGAGGGAATTTATTTGGGTTTTTTCCTCCTCTGTGTGAGACAGGGTTTGTATAGAGAAAGAATTAAGCTTCACTTTCTTTTGGCAGACTGTGGTATTGGTAGAGAAGGTTGTTGTCTGATGAAAAGGTACAGGCTATGGCATTCTGGCTTTTCCACAGAATCCCAGGGCAGCTGGAGTTAATCCTCTTTGGGAAGTACGAGGCCAGGTTGTGCATGTGCTGTGCACTGATGGTGATGGCCTGTGCCACTAACAGAGCTGTAAGTTACTGAGAGGAGCTTCAAGTGGACATGGAATATAACTATCAGCAGCTGTATTCAAACCCTAGTGTTTTCAGTCACAGCCCTCTAAAAGGACTTACAGATGCTTAACTGTGTCTTAATTGGAAGCAACACTGTACCCATGCCCACTTGTCATCTGTGCCTTTCTCTTCTTTCTCAGCTTAAGGTGTGCTTTTTCCAAGAGAGAAGGCAGTCCTTGTTCTTAAAAATGTGTTTTCTTCCAGCATTGCAGACAGCAGTCTGTCATACTGGGACTGTTGGTACAGATGCTTGGTCCCTCTGATCCTCTATGTCTGAATGTAGACATGGCTTTAAGTAACTTGATACTGAAATGTGCAGGCTCTCCTGAGCCCTCTTTTTCCCTCATGTAGTTCTGCTAGAAGAGGTAACTGATATTGCAGGGGAGTTAGAGGGGTGGCATTCATCTAGGGACTAGACACGAATATCTTTGATGATGACTGGTCTGTTTAGAGTTTCTTGCTCCTGCCCTGTGAGAGGGTTGTTCTTCCTTAAAATTATCTTTTTCGCTTGTAATTGTTCAAGCTGAACTGAGTTCTGTTCTCTTCTGTACTGGGAAACCTTTCAGCAAAGTTTGGGGACTTTTTGAAACAGTTTCCTTCCACAGATGTTGAAGGTGTGTAGTGATAGAACAGAATCTCTTGGAAGTACTTCTCTATTTTGAAATCTTTCTGAAGAGACAGAGGTGTGTGTCTGTGTTCATGACAAAGCTTAATACTTGATTTTTCTGCTTTCGCTCTTGGACAATTCAGGCTGTATCTGCAGCAAACACTGAACGACACAGTTGGAAGGAAGATTGTGGTGGATTTCCTTGGCTTCAACTGGAACTGGATTAACAAGCAGCAAGGGAAACGTGGCTGGGGTCAACTGACTTCTAACTTGCTTCTTATTGGCATGGAAGGTAAATAGCTTCTCAGATTGGAAGAGAAAAGGAGAAGATTGGGTCAGCAGTTTTGTATTTCAGTTCCAGAAGGTCTTTCAAATGGATCTTCCCCTAGTTTCTGTGTGTTCCTTCAGAGGAGGTAGTTCAGTGCTTTGCATTGGGAAGAGACTGTTGTCATGCCTTGACTTGGGTTATAAAGAGAAAACAAGGAAAGGAACAGCCTGTGTTTTGCTGGGGATGCACTGTGGAGGCCTGAATGTAATGTGCTCATGGAAAGGCTCTGTGTGATGCTGGTAGGAGTGTGTTTCCAGTAACTGCTTATCGTATCCTGGGACCTATTTACTGTTTGCATGCTTCAGGTGCTGTAGATTTAAAAAGCTTTGAGTCTGCAGATGCAAAATGCAGAAAGGTTTGCAAGTTGAACAATGTTAGACTTCTGGGCTTTCTGATTATGTCCAGTGTCTGCCCAGGAGGAAATCTGATTATTTTGTGAAGCCTTTTTTTCTTATTTGAGCTAGTACACTGTGAGGAGGAATTCTCTTTTGATTAAGACCTGATTTTTTTTTTTTTTTCTTGAAAGGCTGGAGGACAGTGGGAAACTTGAAGATGAGTAAATTCTAAAAGTATCTGGATAGAATAAAATTTCAAATCCATGTGGAGCCTGTCTTAGGGGCAGGTGCCTTACAGGTACCACTAGGCTGTTGACAAGGAGAATATTTGTTTAGAAAGTAATCTCAATAACTGGGCAAGAAACATACACTGTTCTGTGAAGTGGGAGGGCCTGTAATCAATGTGGCCAACATATCCAATTATAATTGTTCAATTACACAACTTGGATGTTTTTTCCCCCTTTACACCAAGTCATACTCAACCTACAGTAGTTTGTCTTTGCCATTTGTTTTACTAGCTGAGAGAACATAATATAAAACCAGTGGACCAACACTTCCTTACAGGCCATATGATCACTAAAATCCTATTAATAGGTTATGCACAAGAATCAAGGGGAATGTTTTTACGGCAGCATGTGATCGTATGATCTATTTAATGAAGTTATGGGGTTAACTGTTATCTTAATTCTTGCAGGCCAGGAGAGTAATATCTGAATTGGCAAACAGCCTGAAAAACAGTTGTGAGGGGTACAAAACAGCCCGCTGTACTTAAAGAGTTGATTACATTTAAGATCTAGTGGCAACAGTTAAGTACTATTAATCAGACTTGAGTGAGTGCTATTGGGAGCTCCAGTGACAGAGATTGTTTACTTGTTTCCTTGCAAAACTTCTAGGACTTTTCAAATCTGACTGTTGAACTCCTTTTTTCTAGACTAATAATTTTTGACAGTCTGTTACACAACTTGTCATTTAAATAAAGTGTTTTATGAAAAAGCTTCCCGTCAACATTCAGCATCTGCTGTTCATTGAAACAAGCTGGAAATCCTAATCCTGTAGAGCATAAGTTGCTGAATATGGATTTAGAATGGAAATTAGGCAGAGTAGCAACTGTTTAATAAAGGCTGACTGATAGAGTAATCAGTTTGTAACTTTCCTGTTGTCATTTTCCTTGTTTAGTTTCTGAATATGTGGGAATGTATTTTATGTCTTTAGCAAGGAATATAACTTGCTTCTCTTTCATACCTGTACATGAGAGTGTCTTGATTATCTTTTCTCTCTGTGTAGGGAATGTGACACCAGCTCATTATGATGAGCAACAGAACTTCTTTGCTCAGATTAAGGGTTACAAGAGGTGTATCCTGTTTCCTCCTGATCAGTTTGAATGCCTCTACCCTTATCCTGTGCACCATCCGTGTGACAGACAGAGCCAGGTGAGAGTAGTAGATCTGTTTTCTGCTCCATGCCAAAAATGGGCATTTGTAAAATGCTAGGTGGGAGGAAGCTGCATTGGAGTTAAAGCTGCAAAACACTTGCTGAGCTTTTGCAAAACCTCTCTTCAGTTTTGTTAAGTGGTGAATGCACTGGTGGAAGGACCGGTGGTTTTCTTTTTGTGTCTGGTTCCGACTCACAAGTGCTAGGGCCATAAAAACCTTCTTACTGATAGCATAGTGGGGCTGCAGTTGCTACTTCCTCTGTTCTGTTTCATCAAGCACTTGGTCAAACACAGATTTGCTGACAAATTGCAAGTTTCCTACCTATACAATACTTGGAGGTTAGTGCAGGACCTCACAATGAAGTTAAGGTACAAATGGGAATGTAAAAGCCATGTAGGGAAGACCAGGATGATTTGATACTGTGAGCTAATAATGAGGACTGTCATAGTTCTGAGTTTCTTAATGTTTTCTTGTATTAGGTGGACTTTGACAATCCTGACTATGAGAAGTTTCCGAACTTCCGGAATGTGGTTGGCTATGAGACGGTGGTGGGTCCTGGGGATGTGCTCTACATACCTATGTACTGGTAAGAAAGATGGCTGGACTGCACTGTGATAAAAAGCAGAGGTTTAAAATGTTTTCCACTTAGTGTGGGGTTGGCTCTTAAGAGTATTTTGTTTTGACTTCTCCAGAAACTATGATATTTTCTGTGGTATTTTAGGCCAGTATGCTTCTAATTCCTGTCTGTTGGATGGGAATAGTAATTCTCCCTGACACCACATTAACTGTACATGTACTCATTAACATATGTGAGAAAAAGATCTATATTTAAATAAGGAGAGCTTTCCAGAAGTTTTGAGGTCTTGATGCAGGAGGTATAGGGCAAGGCTTGTCTAGTGCTGTCTAAACTCATCGTCCAAGGTATTTTACTATAAGCTACAGAAATAGTTTCTTTTTTTTATGTGATTTACATGCAGGTGGCACCACATTGAGTCTCTCCTGAATGGGGGGATTACCATCACTGTGAACTTCTGGTACAAGGTGAGTACAAGCACAGCTTAGATAGCTCCATCCCACAGGATTTCTTCAGGTAGAGATGTGTTGGCATGCATTGACAATATGAGAACTTCATGGCACCAAGTCCTTGCTTCTGGAAACTTTTTCCTCTTTAGAGTTGCGTGTGTGAAGAATTGGGTGACTGGGCGAAGGTTGAATAAGCTGCCAGTACAGGAAGCTTGCAAATGAGCTCTTTTTGATATTTCAGGGTGCCCCAACCCCAAAGAGAATTGAGTACCCATTAAAGGCTCATCAGAAAGTGGCAATAATGAGGAACATTGAGAAGATGCTGGGAGAAGCCTTAGGAAATCCACAAGAGGTATGGAAAAGAACCATGTGGTCACTGCTGTTGAAATTGTTAAGGCATAATGCAAAACTTGAGATGACAGCTGCTTGGCTCTCTAGGTGAGGGTGGGAGAAAGCAGGATTGCTCTTTTGCTGTGCATGGTTCTTCCTCCAGTCTTTAGAAGGTAATTTGCTTACAAAAAGCAAGCTCTTAAAATTATAATTCTGGAAAGGACCACTACAAACAATGAAGTAATTGTTCTTGTATGTGGGAAAAAGTGTACTTTGACTTTAGGCACTGCCAGGGAAGTGTTCCCAAACATTCCTTAGCCTTCTGTGCATCAATGATACCTATTTGAAAAAAAAATTGATAGTGTTTTACCTGTGGAATCCAAGTCTCCTAAATAACAGAAATCTCCTCTATTGTCATGTGCTTCATCTTCAACATGTGTCTTGCCCATCTCTGAATTCTTTGCAATCTTAACCAACTGGTATATAGAAAAAAACGCCTGAGGTACAAAGTCTAAAAAGACTTAGGTACTAGGAGTGTGCATCCGAAGATCTGATCATCTGAAAGTGGAAATGCAAGTTGAGGATAGAAATGTTTTCCTCATCTGTAATCCTTACCACTGTGCAAAACCTCCTTTTTAGCCTCTCCCCTGAGATTATTTTACTGCGCTAGCATGCTGAGCTTCCCTCCTGTGATTAGGCAGTGCTGAGACGTGGGAGGGTCTTGACTGAAAAAAACACCTTAGCAAAATCATCAGTCATTGTCCCCCTTTTTACTGACCCCAGGGACCAGAGGGGATTCAATGAGTGAGAATGTTCCTTCTCTGCCCTGAAAAGAGCAACCCCTGATGACTATTGACTCCCTTTAATAGCATCTGCTTAGAAATCACAAATGTTGGGTGGGAAGTGAAAATGTGTCAAGCATGTTTCCAACCTGGATGGAATGTTTCAGTGTCATTTGAAGTGGGGTGTTGACAGAGAACCCTGCAATTTTGGTAGGATGTTTTAAGAATGTGTTTGTGGGTGCCCCAGTGTTTTATCCAGAAAATACGTTGATTAGGTGTATCCTGGGCTCTGTGATGCAGAGGGAGCAGGCTCTGCACTGCCATTCCCGTGTAACTGTCCTGGCTAATGACCTGTTTTTGTTTTGAACAGGTGGGTCCCTTGTTGAATATGATGATTAAGGGCCGGTATGACTAATGCCTGGTGCCCCTGGCTGATGTTGGAGCTGCTTTGTTCACAAGCAATGGAAGATACTGAGCGCTAGTATTGCACGCAGCACTTAACAGACTGATGGGTTTCCTGGCCTATCCTGGCCCCACTACAATAATGGGGCTACTGGAACTGCAAAACCATTAGTACCCTATTCATCCTCCACGCTCATCTAACTGAACCTCCCAAGAAAGAGTCTGCACTTATTGGAAGCTGGATTCATGCTCACTAACTTGTTTATTTTCTTCCCTCTGCCCTGTTCACCACAACAAGGAGCATGGCTTCTGGTGCTCGGATGTGTTACTTCAGGATTTTCAGGCACATGAAGAAGAGCTTGGACGAAAACCAGGAGCAATATTGTTTCCTCAGCCTCACGGGGTTTGGACCTCCTGGCTGGGTTTGTGTGTTGGTGCCTGCAGTGGATAGAAGATGAGAAATGTTAGGTTTCACAGTCCTCTGTTGTTAGAGGACCTGTCCCTGCTCAACTCTGGCACCTTTTTGTATTAATGGAAACGAACATGTGAGATGGCCTGTGTGTGTTGAGCAACTGGACAAATGATTCAGTTACTTCAACCTAAGACATCTACGCTTTGGATGTAGTACAGGGTAGAGATCAGGATGAATTTATCTAGTGTGTGAGCACCAAATCCTATGCTCTCCAAATAACACCTGTCTTGTATGAGTCTAGGTAAACCTCCTTTCTGACAGCTTTTTCTGGGGAGTGAAGGCTTCTCTCCTGCTCTTCTGAAGCTGCAGTGTGGTTAAAAGGGGATGTAGCATTATGAAGGGAGATGCATAAATGTCAGGGCACTCTCCAAGTCTTGAATGATTAAGCCACATTTTAAAATTAAATTTCCAAGGGATGCTGAGCTCAATTGTCCAAACAGTGTCAGATAGGTACGGAGTCTCACTTCTCCCCACCAGGGGTGCTGGCTCCTCAGACTAACACAGGAAAGTGCCCTTTTTACTGAAACTGCAAGAACTCAAGTGTGTGTGGCTGCGCACAGGTGCGCGTGTTTGTGTGATTTTGTGTGGCTCCTGTCCATCACTTAAATCCATGCCAGTGTGTGATTCTCTTCCTTGTACAGTCATGTGAAAGAGTTCAGGGCTTTTTGTTTAAATGTGATTAAGTTTATCTTGATCCTTTTTGTGTTCCGGGATTTGCCGTGGCAGACTGGGAAGTGACAAGACCAGAGCACAGGAACCAGATAAGCCTCTGTTTGAGTCCTCAGTAATCACTCTGAAAAATAATTTTGCTTTCCTCCTTCTCCTCTTCCATGCAGAAGCCTTAGGCTCACGTGGAAGTTGGCTTTTTATTCCCTGAGGTGTACTGCACTGCTGTCCCTGGTTTGGGGGGTGGTGCAAAGGTTTTTGATGCGGTTGTGATGGGTCCCAAGAGCTAGAGGTGGGAGAAGCTGTTTCATAGCCCACATATCTCATCCCAGAAAGTGTTGAATTTATTTTGTTGAGACTTCCCAGTGTTTTCCATGTTGTGCTGGGCTTGTTCTGATGTGGGTTCTGATAAAAGTGTAACATGCTGCTTGAGAAGTGCTCCATCTTTGGCCTCAGGTCCCATCTTTTGCTGGGACAGCTCATACACCACTTACAGTGGGCTTGTCTTTCACAAAAGTGAAAGGCTTCTCAAACAGGAGGTCCTGAGGCAGGTTTTCTGGCTGCTTTACTGGTCAGAATAAATGAAGTGTAATTGGCAGCTACAGGGTCCTTGTTCAAGAAATATGTGTCACTGAGTAGTCTGACTGCCATGTTGCAGACTCTCCAGAGCAGTGGTTAGATCCAGATGAAGGTCACTCAGCTGGATGCTTATCAATGCTCAGCCTTTGGACAACTGGGGAGGAAGGCTAAGCTTCTGACTGGCCAAAAGCAAGGCCTTCCCAGGAATCTTGGGCACATGCCCTTTGTTGAAAGATGCTCAAATTAAGTCCCATTTCTGTGCTATTTATTCAGCACATGGTAGTCCTCAGTACTGCTTGTTAGACACCATCAACTCTTGAAGCTCAGGGTGGGAGTTCATATCCCATGTGGAGAGAGAATGGTACTTACAGAACTTTTAGGATCCTTTTTTTTCTTTTATTTGCCAAAGGTCTAACTTTTAAAGTGTCTGAACAGGTTTTGCTGCACTTGACTTCGTGAAAGCTCATTTACAATGCACTGATGGACTGACTCCCCCCCCCTTCCCTTTTCACCTTGTGCTTTCAGTGCCCCTTGCCATGGTATTGGGAAGCTGTGTGTTCTCTGCTAGGGGTGTGTGTGCAGGGGGTGGGGCGTGACAAACACATGGTACCTTCTGAAGTGTAGTTCTTAAATACAACCAATGTTGAACAACAGAATGGTGTGGCATTTATTTTGTGAGTGGCTGTATAGAAGAGCTGTATAGGGACATGTGCATATAAAGCTACCTTTGAGTCTGACAACTCCATTTGGGTTCTTCACTGGTGAAAGTTGTTGGTCTCCAGAACTGCCTTCAAAACAGCAACACCAATTGCATTATTGTGTGTCTTCACAATTTTCTCCATACTACTTCCATAAGCCTGAAAGGAAAGCTGGGAATAAGATGGTGTGTTTAAACCCTATCAACAAGAAATGTTGGTGGGAAGGGAAAAATTCCCCTTCCTGCTGACCTGAATGGTGTCACCATACTCTGGTCACTGACTGGATGACGGAGCAAACTTCACAACCAGGCCTAATGAACTCAATTAACTGTCAAGGAGATTTTGGTAGGAAGCTTCCTGTGTGTACCTGTGCTGAATGTTAACAGCCTTGGGAGATGGAGTCCTCTCTACCTAGTTAACACAAGTTATTTTATGGTAATATTAACTCTACAGCAATCTTGAAATCTAACCATTAGTGAAATGTTGACTAATTCTGAACAAATGTCTAAGATGTAGTAAAACAGGGAAGAGTTGAATAGTAGGTGAGGGATGTTGGGGTGGTGGGAGAGAGATGCCTCAGCCTGGGCTACCCCAAATGACATTCTCTCCTTACACCCTTGGGGGACAGGGTGAATGTGAAGGGAGTAGGAAAGCCAAGTGCAGGAAGTCTGACTGTGGGTGCTCAGCCTTCCGTGCTGTGCCTACTGGGATCATCATCTCTGAACACCCTTGCTTTTGTTCCACTGAACTTCGTGGTCAATATGTCTGATCCTGTAGTCTTTCTGCTCTGCACTTGCCTCTTGGCATCACAAGCCAAGCATGTGATGCCATCACAGTTGGCATCACAAAGTTCAGAAATGTTTCAGGTTGTGCAAAGAGCAGAGGAAAGTGAGGGATCAGAATGGTGTCATTTGAAAACTAGGTCAGAGTCCAAGATTTTTCACTTGTACTTTCAGTCTTTTTCTTGTTTTCTTTTATCAGCTTAGGTCCTTTAATACCTTTCTTCTCTTTTTTCTCTCCTCATTTCCCTGTTCCTTAAGAAGTGGGATTCTTCTCAGGAGAAGTATTAATCCTTGTAAATCATAGCTGCAGGATCTTTCCTGTGTAAAGAGAAGCGCGTGGGTTTTTCAACTAATCCACTTGTTCACCCCATTGTTGATCAAGGTCACGCTCAGCTTAGGGAAATTTGGAGTGATAAATCAGGTCCAAGGCAAAGCCAAGAGGTGAGGATCAGGCCTGGGTTGAGGAGGTATCAGACGCAGCTGCAGTGCAGGGCAGTTTAACTCAGCTGGGAGGCAAGGGGTCACCCTTGGCATCAAAGCAGCTCTTGAGAGACAGGGGCAAGCCTGGGCCAAGACTTTGGTTTGCAACGACTCTTATCAATGACCAAGCTGACCTTGAACACAGCCAACTGTGCTTTAAAGCCCTAGAATGGGGGTAGTGCTCTCAGGGTCTCAGCAATCTCCTGGCAGGCCTTTGTTGATGCATGGTCTCATCCCTGGAAGCAGAGCAGCAGCAGACGTACTGCCTTTGCTCATGTGTTTTTACACTTAGAGAAATGCTTTTCTGCCTCGTGTGTGTGAGGAGCTTTCTTGCACTCTTGCTTATGGTCTTCATCTGTTCCTGTTTTGGAACAGAAAGCACCTCTCCCATCAATGTCCTTGGAAGCCCTGAAGCCACCATCTTCCATGGGCACTTCTCTGCATTGGTGCTGCCTAGAAGGAAAGGGAAGGATGCTGTTACTGTGACAAACACATGCAAAGTAAGTTCTAATTACTGCCTCGAAAAGTCAAATATTTGTTGCAAGCAGAGGACTAATTGTGGGGGGAGGGAGCGGAAGTCGAGGCTCTTGGAGTGTAAGTGGAACAGATGCCCGGACGCCTTGGGGAAACGCAGCTTTCCTCTACAAATCAGAGCTTTAAATTACAAGGCTTTTACCAACGAGAACAGTTGTGGGAAGTCGTCTGCTCTCATTTGCGTAATGGCTTCTGTCACTGGTGATTAGACACAGGATGAAGGAAAAGAAATTTGACAATTAGGAATGAGCGATCATTAATCAGAATCTTTGTTAGAAGGAGGGAAGGGGGGGAGAATATCCCACAAACAATGGAGGCAGCCACTAGAGCCACAGTGAAGTCCACAAGATGCATAACTAAGCGCTCCTGTTGCTCCACAGAGCCATCTCTGCCTAGGCACAGAGCAGCAAAGAGAGTTTTGTCTGGCTTGGAAAGCTTGGGGAGGAAGGCAGCAAGGCAAAACCCTTGCAGTCCTGTTCAGTGATTCTCAGATACCTACTTAGTAAGAGGGAGAGCAAATCTGGGAGACCAGTCCTTCCCCCGCTGACACCATACACTTCCGTCTCGATGCCTGGCACAAACTGACAGTAGAAAACAGGAACAACGTCTTAAATTTTCTGTCTCCTTTCTCCACACCTTGCATCCAGTTTCTGGTGTGGAAGAGAGCAGGCAGGGGTGTTGACTGGCATGCAGAAAGCTTAGAGTAGGATAGGCAACATGAAAGCAGTTTCAGGCTCTCATCCTGATAATGTCATTTTCTACAAGAGCGAGGAGGAACCTGATGGACTGCATGACAGGTAAAGAACAGAAGGCAGTGGTGACTCCTCTGTGTCTGTCATTTGCTGTCTTGCTTCATCATCCAGTCATGCACAATCCACTATATGCATTTGTTTGAGTTTTGGGGCTTTCGTCAAATTATCATACATATGAAATCTATGTTAGCTGTTTTTCCTACAGCTGTCATTCATGGTCTTGTCAGGTTAAACATTTCAGTATACTTTGCATGAAGAGGCATTACCTCTGATTAAATCAACAGCTCTAACTTGGGAGGGAGCATGACAGACCATACAATGTTGGTTCATCTGAAGACTTAAGCTTACTGGATCCATTGATTTCAGTGGCAATTCCTGTCTTTGCAAGGCTGGGTCATTTACTTGAGGTGAAGGTCTCCATCAGGGTGATTATTCTTTCTGTGACTGGAAATCAAAGCAGGTACAAAGGGAAGAGCTGAAGCCATCTTGTCTCATTCCTAGCTGGCTCTGAGCTCAGACAAATGACAGCAGCTTGGATTTTCAGGCTCTTCTCATGGCTAGTGTTCACCACAGGAACTCAAATGAAACAGAAAACAGTGGATCTCAGGACGGGATCTAACAGGGCTTTTCATCCAGAGCCCATCATGACATAAGTTAGGAGAATCACTGGTCACATTGCTTAGGATGGGGAGATATGTCAGTGACTTCTACTCCCTCTTGAGCACAAGGGGAGGGCTCCTCATTTGCAGCAACATTTTAAATGTGTGTTTACATTTGGAGGAGTGCACCTCATGCTCTGTGTAGAGAGGGAAGGTAGGTCGTGGTGTAGTGGGGTCAGAATTCACAAACTTGCAGCAAA
Source organism: Eopsaltria australis (assembly GCA_034509425.1). Lineage (NCBI taxonomy): Eukaryota > Metazoa > Chordata > Aves > Passeriformes > Petroicidae > Eopsaltria > Eopsaltria australis. Next base: position 597,983 of record JAVTVJ010000380.1, read on the forward strand.
CCCTGAGCAATCCCAGACTTTGACATGGCAGGGCATTGCCCTTGCTGTAGGAAATTTCGCTGTACTGGATGGCAGGAGCACAAGTGTGACTTTCAGTGTCAGCTGTGGTTTTTTAGGTTTTTTTTCTGAATAATCAGGATTTGTCATTGAATGCCTTGATGGGGAGGACCTTTGGATGTGACTTAACCTCTTTGGAAGCCAGGAAGGGAGGCAAGTGTATGCTCTCCTGGGTGTAGGTAATCTGTGTTACAAGATCTGCTGCATGCTCTGTGCCCCTTGAGCTGCTTAAGCACTGCTGGCCTCATGCAGTGAGCTGTGCAAGGGTTTGAGCTGAGCTGAAAGCAGCTAAAGGGGTGAGGTCAAATCATTTGCTTCTATAAAAGGACATTCCCTGTGCCCACAGAGAGGGCACATGGGGTTATAATAGCATCCAAGGGGGTAGCTTCTGTGGAAGAGATTAGTACCACAGGCAATGGGCTGATTCTGCTGCAAGTTCCCCTGCCAGGACGTCTGACATTCAGAAGCTGCTCCCAAACATCTGTATTTCATTGGGTTAAAATCCTTCTGGCAGCAAAGAATTACTGGTGCTGGTGGGTATTTGGGTCAAATGCCAGCCACTACAGGCTGTGGAGCTGGAGGCAAGGCCTTGCATGGCATTTGATGCAATAAGCTTCTGGTCTGTCAGCTCAAGGGAACTGCAGAGATCTGTAGAACTGAGGCATCACAGGACCATGTTGCTTGGCCTGTCAGGTCTGACACTGCTCAGGTGGAGCAGACCTTAGTGCTCCTTAAGCCTGTGTTTGGGAGTGGTGCACACCTGAGGAAGGAATCTCCAAGTGAAATTGGGGGCTGTGAAGAACACATTCATCTGCCACCAGTTCACTCCAAGCACAGCTTGGGGCCTCTTGCTTCCAATTCCTCCCCAGCGCAGAGGCAATCCTGTGTCTCCTGCTTTTGCTATTTGTTTATAGCTCTCCCCATCCCATCTGTCTTTCTCTTCTCCTTCCTCCCCTTCCTTTTCCCTCCCTCTCCCTCCTCCCCCTCATTCCCTGTAAGCGATTAATCATTTTGACAGGCTCAGCGATGGCCTTTATTTCCTTGAGGCAGCCAAGAAATGTCTGTGAGCACCTTCTCTGACACCCCTCGTGTTCTCTCGCCAATCAGATCAGCCACTTAGCTTGGAGTGACACCATAGAAATGTGGGGAGGGGAGCAGGGGGGAAACTCCAGCAGAGTCAGCTGGGAAATGGGCAGTGGGGCAGCATTCAGTTGGGGTGCCATGTGGGCCCCCATTAGCTGTGATGAATATGTCATTTCACTATAGCTTGAATGTGTCATACTTTGCTCCCTCTCTCTCCTGAGGCTCCCCTTCAAATCTTGGTTTCAGTGCAAAGGCAGTTGAGAAGAAATTGGGCTTCTCAGAAAAATATCAGCCTCCAATAGAGTGTCTGGAGGGAAAAGCTGTCGGAGGAGAAAGAAGAGCAGGTTGAGATCATCAAGGGAAAAAGAATGGGGATGATTTTGCAGATGGATGTGGAAACTTCCTTTTGTCATGTGCAGGAAGGAAGTTCTTCTGAGTCTCTCATGGTTCACCCGGACTTGTCATGTTGTCACGAGGATGCCTTCCATTCACCTGCAGCCTGAGAAGCTCTTGGGCCACAGTATCTGCTCTTGCAAATGCCCTGTTACCTAACTAGGATGAAAATGGGGTACATCAGGTGCGTGATGTTCCCAAAAGAACTTTATCATCTGCTGTGTTCAAGCTTTACAGTACCCACTGGAACTGAGGAATGCTGTACATACAGAATTATTCTTTTCCCTCTTATGCTTTCCCTCTGATATCCTCCACAGTGAGAATGAGAGGTAATAACCATTCTGCTTAGGGGCTCTGGGCATGTCTAAGGGACCCTTTGTGCAGGGCGATGGAGTGTAACTAACATTTACAGAAGAGATTGTGAAGGAGAGAAAGAAGCTGTAGGTCATGCACTAGAGGTCAGATGGAATGTGATGTAAAGATCTTGGACAAGGTGGCCAAGTATCATAAGGCAGGAGACTGAATACAGTGACTCAAGGCCATCCTCTCTAGTGTTGTGCATTAAACAAGTAAATAAGCCCTGAGCTGAGCCTAGGAGAGAGTTAATAGGCTCATCCCAGATAAGAGGCCCTAGCACGAGACTGTTCCAACTCTTTATTAGACCAAGGAGTGTGGTGGATAGAACAAGCTGTGCTTTGAAGTCACCACATCTTGCGATGGGATGGAGGCCGCAACACAGGGCCAAACCCCAAAGCTCAATGCAGCTTCTCCTCTGTGAGGAGCAGCCAGGCAGGTGATAGCTCCCAGCTGAGTCTAGGAAACTCACACCCTCTCACTATTTGCCACGTGAGCTTGAGTTCTTGCCCTGCATGAAAGGCATGGGAGTTTTAGCAGCAGGCTGAATGGGTTCAGTGAAGCAGCCAAGGGAAAAAACACAGTCTCACTACTACACCTCCCTGTTGTTTGTTTTCTCCTCAAAAAGGTTGCCTTTCAGGTACAGACCTAAAAACTGACGCAGGCTGACTCCCAAGGGAAGGCAATGAACTCATCTGGAATAAACACCTTTGCCCCTTGAGGGCTGACTGCATCAGATGTCTGGAAGGTAGGAAGTCTCAAACAAAAGAGGAGTTAACAGGCACTTTCCAGCAGGCAGTGTGTGCTCCCTCTGACAGACATGCTGCCCCATGTCTTGGGAGTGGCCTCTGCCAAGGTCACTGCTGGGTTTCTCTCAACCAGCATTTCTCTCAAGTAAATATTGATTTTGTGCTGGTGGTGCTAATCAGTGTAGTTGAAAGAGAGGCTTTAAATGCTTGGCAGAACAGTGGTGGCCCTTCTTGGCAGCTAGGCTCACTCATCTGCCTCGTTTTCTGCAGACTTATGCTCATGGGTCCAGGCTGAGCAACACTGGCTTTGGGCTGCCTGACCAGTGACCACTAACAGCTTTAGTGCCTCTTCTCCAGTGTAGTTGGGTGGTTATGTTTGCTCCCATGAGTTTGGTCAAGGATGGAAGATGTTCATTAGCAGCAGAAAATGGCCTGTCCCCAGACAGTTTACATCCAGTAAGAGGCAGTAACATTTCCTTCTTGGATATAACACAAGAAACAAACATACCAGAGGTCTTAAACAGTTTGTCTCAGTTTTCAGCAAGAATGTATGAAATTAAGTCCAGCCAATGCACTTAATGCTGGCTATCCTAAAAGCTTGTTTAAAATCATCAACAGTAGTGAAATCTAGGTCTTTAAGGGTCCCTGCCTGTTATGTACACTCAAGGCTTTGAATCATGTAGCATTGCAGTGAAAAAAATTGTGCCTTTGCCCTCCCAAGCTATGAGCAGCAAGCAAAACTCAATGCTGTCTTCTTTCCTTTTCTCATTACGAGGCCAAACCATGGAAAGAGGAGCCTGGGGTAAGCAGCAGTGGGTTCTTACCATTGGTTTCATCTTTTAAATTCAATTTTGCTTGCCCAGAAAGATTGTGGTGTCTTTATCCTTAGAAATACTAACTTGACTGGCCAAGGACTTGGGCAACATGATGTAATTTTATTACTTTAAGCAGGAGTTTGGACTAGATGATCTCTAGAGGCCTCTTCCAACCTGAGTTATTCCATGTTCCTATGCGTCTGCCCAAGAGAATGCATCAGCTGAAGTGCTGTATTTCATAAAGTGGTTATAGAACCCAGATAACCCAGGATGTAAGGGAAGTATCAGGTTATTCTATTTCTCTATGTAAAATCCTTTGTGGATATTTTAGGCTACTTTCTTTGGTCTTCAGGGTTATGAAGAGCTTCCTCACCAAACTAGCCCCATGTCTGTCAGCAGAGCTGGTCAGCAGTGCAGGCTCAGGTGGATGGTAATGGATTGAGAGCTGTTGATCACTACATGGCAGATGTTTGCCACTTCCCCACAGTGAGTGTCTACACCAGGAGTGGAGAGGGTGTAGGGCAAGGACAAAGCAAAAGCAGCATTGCCACATCAGCACAGTATCGAGGCTTGGCTCACTGCTGCAGCTGAGCTGGCATTCTCTGCTCTGTGCTGTGCTGAACTGGTGAAAAGAACGAGCTCATATGGGGATGCCAGTGTTGCTGTGTAGATTATGTTGCCTCTCCTTTCCTGGAAGACTGTGACCTGCTTGCACCAACACTGCTGTGGCCTTGAGCCAGGTGGAATTAAGGGGACCCCTGCCCCAGGTAGGGGCTGACCTTCTGGCCAGGATGCCTTGTGCTATTTGAGGTGACAAGGTGACTTGCCTAGTTGCAAATAGGAAGGTGTAGCCATCAGGAGCTGAAATCCCCCACAATGGACAAGCTGGGTTATGTCCAGTTAGTTGAAGGCTGAATGAGAACTTGCCTCCACTTCTCAGGGTTCAAGATCTAATTTCAGAACTTGTCTGTGCTCCATACTGCGCTGTTGCTGTCCCAATGGATTTTTTTCAGGTTCAGGTGCTAATCATCCTTGTAGCAGGCTGGGTCATTCCCTGTCTCCTGGAAAATCTGAGATATCCTTGATTATTGGCAAGCATGTTCATGTTGTGTAGCTGTTCCAAACTTACAACGAGCACCTGGTGCTTACTGGGAAAGCTGGAGCATGAAGTTAACTTTGCACATTCTGTTAGGTGACTGAGGTGTTTGTGCCCTTGGAGACCTCAGAATTGGAGGCTGGGTCAGTTGGTTTTAAGAATCTCACAATTTGCAGTGCCCATCCAGTGGAGACATTTGTGTCTGAGCTCTGTCTGTCTGGGCTGCTCTGAACATTATGGATGTGTTGCTGCTGTCTTTGCAGAGTGGATGAAAGTGTTTGTGGTAAAATGTAATCAAGTGGAAAATTGCAGTGCATATAAACACATATGGCACTCAATGACTGGGCATTAGGCACAGTGACTGCAGGCAAAAAAAAATTATCTGTAAACGTTTCGCAGCAAGTTTCGAAATCTTAAAGAACAATAAGATATTAGCAATTTAATGGGGTGATTCAGCGAGGCAGCGATCCTTAGGTTGGGAGAACAAGGATGCATGCAGCTGCAGTGACGGGAGTGGCTGGGATTACTCAGCCAAGCTCAACAAGCCCTGTCTCTCAGCACAAGACAGCTGCCAAAGGTTTCCTCCACATGGCAATGTGGCTGTGCTTGGAGAGGAGAGAGCCAGGAGGTGGCCCATGAACCTTACCAGTGCCACCTTCCAGCCTCCTCCAAGAGCCTGCTGTTTACAGCAGCATTTGGAAGAGGTTGTGTGTGGTCAATGAGGCAGAACTGATGGGTGAGGTGGATCAGGCCTGGCTCGGGTAGGGAGCTGTGAAGGCACTGCAGGTCAGTGGCTGCCTTGGCCTCCCAGAAAGGGAGAGCCGGGTCTTGTTCCTCTCCTGTGCCTTTGGGCTCCATCTGTTTATGCTGCCCAGGATAGCACCCTTCCAGCTACTGCAGAACACACAGCCGTCCAAAGCCTTCCTCAGGGCAGCTATTTTGCACCTTGCCAAGGAGCTCTGTCATCTACTGGAACTGCACTTGGATCTTGCACATCTAAAACCATGGCACTCGCTGCCTGAGCAATGTCTCTGTCTCCAAACCTCTCGCTTTGATCCCACCACTTACAAGGAACATCCCAGTATGTGAAAATTTATTTTTTCCTGAGTGACAGAAGTATCAGGTGTTTTTCTTCTCTTGCCATATGCTGACTCCCCTTTTTCTGACGGGAAAAAGTTACCTGTGAGTGGGGGAGGAAAGCACCTTGCAGTGTCACATGGCTGTACCTTTCCCAAAGGACACAGGAAAGTAGCTTGAATACTACTTTGCTGGCTCTACTGACTGCCCCGAGGTCCTGGATCTGGGAGAAAAATTGCACAGCAGTTAATGGGAGAACAGCTTCTGAAGGAGTAAAGAGGGCACCAAATGGGAAAACCGAAGATATTGGGCAGTTTCGCCCAGCAAAGCCTGGCTGATTCCAGTCCTCTCTGGGGAGAAATCTTCTCAAACTAACCTGTGAGTAAGATCTGCCCAAGTGAAATTAAAATAAACAAAATGAGTGTTTCTTGGCCATAAGTGGCTGCTTTCCAGGAATTCAAGGAACACAGTGGGGCCCTAAGCTGATGCAAGTAGAGCAGGTTCTCTTCAGCTCTCTGCACAGGATCTTTAATTTTTACACTGCTTCATATACAACCATGAGAACATGCCTTTTCTTGTATTTGATGCTGGAAATGGAGACCCATGTACCTGGATGATTAATAAAGTGTAACTTTGGTGAGATTACAGGCAACATGTGATGGTGTCCTTGGCTTCATCTAGCAGACTGCCTAGGGCTGGACTTTGGTAAGACAACATGCCTGCCTCACTTGCATATTCAACTCTGAATAAAACTGGTGAAAATAATAGTGGGAGAAGCTTTTAATGAATTGATATGAAATAAAGTTTATTTTCAGTGTATGTTTTTATCCATTTAAGAAATTCTTGCTTTTAATCTTGTCTCTAAATGTGGTATATTAGAAAGAAAGCTTGTATTTCTTGCCTTGTGTCACCTGCTGGTTTAGCAGTTGCAGTGTTTACATCTATAAGTGTTCTTGCTCTTTGTGATACCAAGTACTATAGGGAAGTCGTACAACTAGGAAATCAAGCTGATGAGGCATGTCTAACACTACTGAGTACAGATACATTTACCTACAGAATTCCCCTGCCTTTATAACAATCAGATGCAGCCAGCCCTCCAAGGATTGTCCAGAAAACACAAAGCTCTCTCCTGTGGTCAGTTTTGAGTGTGAAGTTCTTCTCAAGACTTGTTCCTTTTCAAAAGCTCTGCAGTTGCTTGAACTAGCTCCCTGCCTGTTCTACTCCCTGCTTTACTACCTATGGAATACTCAAGCATCCTATTTTTTCTAGGTATTTTCATGCTCCTGCAGCACTAAACCCAGTGGGTTTGAGTCTCTCTCCCTCAGACAAAAGAACGGGTTACTAATCCTTGTCCATTGCTGGCTTGATGTCATCAGTCTGCACACAGATCTGGAGGCAGAGGTCTCCTAGACCATGTACCTGTGGTGTCCAGAGCAACAAAGTCTTTACCTACCTATCTCAGCTTCATGCTGAGAACAGCAACTCCTACCTCCTGCCAGCTGAGAGAGAGGATCATGTCTGCTGGGTTTTGGGTGAGATGTAATGCCCAATTTCCACAGTAAGGCTTTCTCTTTCTGGGTGCACTAGTGTCATCAGTCCCTGCTACTCTCTGCGCTCTTCTCTGTCCATCCATAAATCCTCCTGTGAACCTTGCATGCATGGTGCTAGATGAAAACTCATCCTCAGGACCTATGGACTACTCAAAGCTCCCCACTCTGTGTTTGCTTCAAGTTCCCTGGATTTCAGATGTATCAGAGGTAATTTCATTCGTCCTGCCCTAGACCTGGGGTCAGATCAGGCATGAAGCCTCTGGGTAAAAGGAACAGAGCTGTGGTCCAGGGCTGAGGGAATTCAAGTGCAGATGGAAGTAAATGTGTGATGGCTGGATTTTCTTGGAAGCATTTACTATGGAGTGTTTGCCTGAGGCATGCCTTGGCCTCGCCAGAAGTCTCTGGCATCAGAGGGGGTTTCTTGGTGAGCTCTCAGTCACGGAACTGCCCTTCAGCATAAGCAAATGAACTACAGGCTGAGGCAGGACCCTGCACTTGTGAGTTTAATATGTACCACTTTCACCAGGGAATTGCTGGGGAAATGTGGGCTTAGTTGGGAGAACCTTTGCTGAGCAGCTTACAAGGGTGAGGTGCTTCTGAGGAATAACAACAGAGGGAGGGCTTTATGGTTCCCAGTGGACAACTGGTATCTGCCCCTGGCCCTGAAGATCCTATCTGCACTGGCAGCTGCTTCTGCGCCCAGGGATTACAGTACAGTTGCTGTCACCCTGGTGAAGGTCCTTTGAAGGATGACACATGGATCTGCCTCCCGTCTTATGACCCCAGGAGGGGAGAAAGTCCATGAGCAATTGTGTGAGAGACTTTGTGATTAGCTGCTGAACCAGAAGACTGCTCTCTTTGAGTAGGTACAGTCACCTCCACTGCTCCTGTGACTCAAACACTTCTCTGAGACAGGGAACTGATGGTGGTGCCCTTTATGCAGGCCAGGAACAGAAAAATGCTCCTCTTGCTTTGCTGCAGCAGGTGGCTTGATGCTCAATAGGCAAACTAGAGATGGTTGGGTTGATAGAGTGCATGTACTGCCTAGTGCTATGACAGATTATGAAACCACCTGAGTCACTTGTCCCATTGTCTCCACCCACATGGAGGCTATGGTACTTGAGGCAGGTCTGCCTGTCACACCTGAAAGAGCTGTGCAGTTCAAGCACAGCCAGGGAGAGATTTTAAGTCAAAAAGCAGCTGTTCAGTCACTTGGTGTAAGCTGGTGGGTAACTGAGGGAATTCTCCTTGTTTCTTTTGTCTAAACCCCTCCTTCCCAAAGGGCCTCCTGTCAGGGTTTGAAGGCACTGGGACAGAAAATCTACTGCTGCTCTGAAGAATTTGCTCCAGAGGTGAAAGGCTCCCATCACTTCATATAAAATCCATCACTGAATCCCATTTTTGACTGAAATTTGTCTGTGTTTACTGTAGGTTCTTTTCTTTCTCTGTCAGCACCTGAAACTTGTATGGAAAGGGTCACAGTCCCCTAGCCCCCAATACTCAATCTACCTTTGACCTCTGAGTGCTGCTCCAGCTGCTGTGCTGATTTTTGGTTTATTTGGGCTGCAGCTGCCCTTGTTGAACAGCAGCCAGACCTCACTGGCTGGCCTGGCCCATCTTGCAGGAGAATTTGCCACCAGGCTGGCTGCTGCCTTTTTCGTACCTGCAGTCTCTGGTTCTGTGATGACATCCTGCCTTTCCCAAAGTGACCCTCCAGGTCTGCAAGGGAGGACTCTGCTCCTCAGGAGCAGCCGTGATGGGCTCTCTCTTGGCACAGTGGCCAAGGCATTGCTGTCACCTCTGGCAGCTTCTGCACAGCTGTCAGACTCTCTCGCTCCTTCCCCAGGAGGACAGAGCTGATGCTGATGCTGGGATTGCCTCCCGCATCCAAGAGACTGGATTGTTGCTGCTGGTTTATTAGATGTTGCCCTGGAAAGGTTCTGTCAAATACTGGTCTTGCACCCAAGGCACAATCAGACAAACACTGCCCAGCCATTTCCAGGCACTGGACAAGTGTATCTACCCAATGCTGGATGTGTCTGCAAACACCCATTCACAGCGGGACAGCAAAAGAGCAGGAGTGGGTGGGCAAATTCCCGTGTTATGGCCTTGCATGAGAGTTACAGTGAAAGGAGATGGCTGTGGTGGAAAATGAAAGCCCTGGGATCTGAAAGTGGCAGTGCTTTCAAATTAGTTAGTGAGCAAATAGCCATCCTGTGGGTTCGAAAGAGGAGAGCTCAGACCCAAAGGGGCCGGGTTTTGAAGTGTCTGGACTGTGATCAAATTCTGGGACAATGGTGTTGATGAAGGTGTCTGAGGTAAGTGGAGGGGGAGAGCAATGAAAAAGGAAGGCACACACACAAAACCAACGCCTTCCCTTGTGGGAAAGACGGCGAGGGCAGGGATCGAAGGGGCAGCTCCAGGGGTGTGTGGCAGGGACACGCGGTGGGCTGAGCGTGGGCACGGCCGCAGGTGGGCGCGGGCAGGGCGGGCAGCGCCGCCCGGAGCCGCCGTGCGCTTCCCCCGGCATGGCCACGGCGTGGAGCCCGCGCTCCGTGCGGCGCTGCGGGGCCGCCCGGGGACCGCGCCGTGCGAGCGGCCAGCGGCGATGCTCTCCGCCTGCCGAGGGGCGCCAGCCGCTGCAGGGGCTTCAAGCTGAGCTATCAGGAGGGTCAAAAACCAAATTCTGAACTGAGATATCTTAGGAGCATTTTTCCTATGAAAATCTTCTCCCCTGCCACAGAGCCCTCGTGTCAGATACACCAGGTATGAATCTGAATCCAATTTCAGCCTCAGTTTAGAACCTATCTGCTAGACCTGGGCTGGACTTGCCTCTTCTAGATCATATCTAGAGTTTCTGAGGATGTACATGAGAGTAGGTACCTACACCTGAACACTGGCATTAGGAAGGATGCTGTCTGCTGTGCTAGATGCTGTACAAGAACAACCATATGGTGCAAGTCATATTTTCATTGTGCCACATATGTTGTCATATACCAACACAAACCAAACCTGCTGAGGTCTGTGTGTACTCTAGCCACACTGCCAGGAGATCTTGTGTATGTGAACTCTAATTTTGGTTACTCCTGTTTTCCTTACTTCCCACTCCCCCAACCCCCACTATCATAAAATAAAAGAAAAATTTTCCCCCATTAAATCTGATTCTCTAGCAGGTAAATCAAGTCCGGGCCTGTTTTCCATGGCTTACATTGCTTTGTTTCTTTGCACCACTGGCTATTTGTCTATCTTTCTCTGCAGTAGAAGTAGCACTGGGGTGTACCTCACCTCAGCTTGGAAGAAGCTTCCAGTACCTCTCTGTACTCGCAGCTATGGAATAGCCCCAGCAGGCCGTGGACACGCTGGCCTCAGCTGTGATGTCTGCCTGTCCACAGGAAAGGTGGAGGGACAGATGACACGTGATGCCCCTTCCGAAGAGGTGATGCTCTAACTCCTGTGATCAGTGTTTCTGGTGCAGGGGGTTCTTGTTCTGCACCGTCTTTTACACCGGCAGGGCTGGGGCTGGGTCCTGGAGCCCCTCTCAGTGCTCCCCGCCCCACCTCCCTCGGTCCAGACCCAAACGGGGAGCTGCCTGCCTTTTCCGCCTTGCTCTTCCTCCCGGCAGGGAAGGGAGCAACCTGTGCCGTGGTTCTCTGCAGGGAAGGTGCGGGTGCGGGGCTGCAATGAGCGCTCTGCACCCACGAGGGCAGCAGAACACTGCGGGAGAAGCGGGCTCAGCCCGAGGTGGCCGCGGGCTGGTGACAAAAGGAACCCCGACTCGGGGCTTTTCACAGGCACAAGGGTCCGGGACTGCTGCCTGGGAGGCTCAGAAGATGCTGCAGAAGAGGTCAGGGGCACTGCCTGCCTAGGAAAAGAAGAACCCATCTCCGTCCCCTCTTGGGACCGGGGCTTGCCCCAGGCTTGCCCAGGGTCTGAGACTTCGGGACATGGGAATGGGGCTGTGCCCCAGGCAGATGCCAAGGGGCTGGATCTAGAAAACTGGCATCACACGGCTGAGTCCTTGTCCTGGTGCCTGTTGGAGCACTTCTGGGTCTGCCCTATGCTTGGCCATCACCCCCTTTGCAGAGGAGGTCTGTCCTGGGAAACACATTGGAAGGGAATGTGTTTTGGTGGTTTTCTCTGCATCTGCATGCCAGGGCTCTGTACATGGCTCTCACAATGCTCACCAAGCTCACCTGTATTTCTCATGGCTCAGAGAAGCCTGAATGCCATTTTCAGTGCACCTAAGGTGGAGAGCATCCTGACTCTGGCCAGGTGGTGTGGTCAGTGGCTGAACTTACGCCTTCCTCCTCTCCCAGCAGAGGCAAAGCCCCTCAGGTGGAAACGAGGGAGCAACACAGCTCTGGTTCCCCAGTGCTCCTGAGACTTGGGGACACCAGTAGCTAAGGCGAGCTCTGACCTCGGCTGCAAATGCAAAGCCCTGAATAAAGCAAAGCAGTGCTGTGAAGAGCTCATTCCTTTTCCCCTGCTAGTTATGTACCTATCACTGCAGCCAAGTCATACAGTGGCTGCAGCGAGTGATTCAGAGACCCAGAGAGCACAGCCAGGCACTGCCATCCCAGACCTCTGCTCACCAGGTCTGTGCTCCTAACCCTTCTCTAGCCCCCTCCCTTTCCTTCTTTCCAATCCTCTTGTACTGTATTCTTGGCAAGGGTGCTGGCTCTCAGCCCCTGCACCTCATGTGCCCTATTGATAGCTGGTAATTTATGCAAATCTCCTAATATATGGATTCTGGGATCAGGACAGAAGGTTTGTGTGTGAGATGAGATTAATATGTTTGCAGATTCTCTCTGCAAAGAGAATGAGAGAGGCAGGCAGGGCTGGGACGCTCGCCCTAGGTCTCTATTAGTACCTCTGCGTGCACTCCCCGTGCCCGGTCTCTGCCTCCACGTGGCCAGCGGTGCAGGGGACTCTCCCTGCTTTGGCCACCCCAGTCACCCACAGCCAGCCTTGTGGGCCAGCTGCCCGGGACTGCCCATTTCTGGGAGCCCACCAAGTGCCTGGTAATGATTTCTGTCTCTCTCTGCTCCACCGAAGTTTCAGCATCTCCGGAAGGTGGCCAGGCTGAGCTGTGACAGGGACTGCTGCTGCTGCAGGATTGTTGGCCCCCTGAAAGTGCTGGAAAACTGTGGCTCAGCTTTATTCTCCCTGTGACAATTCAGGACAAGGGAGGCTGCATGTAGCCACTGGCCTCATGGTGCAGCTGGCGCTCAGACCCTCCTGGTCCAGGTCAAACTCAGGGATGAGGTGGTGCCAGCAGCAGGGCATGGGCTGGGGGGACCAGTGTGACAGAGGGGTGGCAGAGCCCTGGGCAGGGGGAAGATGGTGATGCCAGGTTTGATGCCCACACACTGGGCTGGCACTCTGGCTGAAGGATTTGGCAGGGGGCTGCCATGGGCCCCCGTCCTGTCTCCTGAGGACTGCAGTCTCTCGGGTGAGAGGTGCTACACAAACACCCAGCCCTGTTGAGGGTGTGTGCCTTATCCATGCACATCTCCTGGCCTGGCAGCAGTGCCTGGCAGCCTGGGCTTGGCCTGGATGGGAAGGCAGAGCCCACCAAAGCACGGTGGAGGCCAAAAGGAGCTGGGGAGCTGGGGAGTAGGTGGCAGAGAAGGAATCCACCCTCTGAGATTCAGATGTTCCTGAGGAGCTCCTGTTCTATACCTGACATTTAGAAACCAGGAATCCTGCTGATGGATAGGATTTGATGTGGTGTAGTATATTTCACACTGTGTCATTTATCCTGGTGCTGCCTCATGTGAAATGTCAGCCGTCCAGGAGGCTTTTCTGATCGCTCTTTGAAGTACTGGTTTCTGATAAACTCAGGAGAAAGATGCTTTTACCAACCCAGGTCAGGAACCAGCAGTGGCAACAACTTTTCTCCTCTCTGTGCAGGGTCCCTTGGTAGGACCTGCCAGCTCAACCTGACTTAGTGAGGGTCACAGTGGGGGTCCTACTGCCCCTCCTATCCCTGGTATATCCCTGTTTCTTTTTGGGCCATACAAACCCCTTTCTTCCACCCCGTTTCTCTCTGATAGCACCCTGTCTCATGCTCCCTCTCCCTGCCTGTGTCTGGATTTGCTCCCAATACTCTTTTTAGCCTTTGGAGGAATATTTTCAAGTCTCCTGGGGTTGCTGCTGTTGACAATGGAAATCTATTGTGTTTTATGTGCCTGGAAAATGAATTTCCATGTCAGAAGAGGAGAGCAATTACCACAAGCAAGAGAGATCAAATTGGGTCTTTAAAAAGAAAATAAAGTTCAGATCTTATCTGATTAATGAGATTTCTTCCAAACCTTAACAAATCTTAATTACAGTGACTCTGCTGGAAGGGATGAGGTAAAGCTAGGATTGGGGGCTATCTAAACAGAACCGCTCTCTTCCGAGCTAGAGTACATCCCTGCATGAAAGCAGCAGGGACGGCCATTGAGTGTGGAAAGCTGCTCAGCTGGAAATCAGCAAGGCAGGATTCTCCATGGAGCCTGAGCAGCTCCTTCCCCAAAGGCTCATGGTACCGGGGGAGAACCCCACCAGCCCTGACCAGCAGTGAGCCCACTGCTTTGCTCTGCCCCAGATCCTGGCATCCTTTTTGCTCCAGAACCCTCTGTTTCTACAAATTTTTGACCTTTTTTTTTTTCCTTTTCTGTAGTAAGAACAATTATTCAATTGCTGAGGATTTTTATTTCCCCTTTCCCAATTTTTTAAAAAGAAGCCTCCTGCTTAAAAATAAGCTGAGGGGTGCTAAGTTGTTTATTTCTTTAAGCTCACAAAATGTTTTCTGATGATTTGACTGGACTGCTTGCATAACACAGACCAGAGACTGTCCCCCTGCTACCCCTTTACTGAACACAATAACTTTCTTCCCGAAAGAATACAAGTCTTGAGCCGAAGATGTTGAGAAAGGGAAACTCCAGTGCTTCCCGTAACAGCTGCTCTGATGGTTAATCACCCTGACTTCCTTGGACAAAGTGAAACAAAATTTAAAAAGGTCCAGTACTTTATTTTTAATTGGACTTGTCTGGCTTCAGCATTTATCCATTGGCTCTTGTTACAGCTTTCTCTGGCAGATTAAAGAGTTTTTTAGTACCTGGTATTTCTTCCTTAGGAAGAAATTTATACGCGGGAAGCAAGTCACCTATTGATCCTTTTAATAAACTAAATAAATGGTTTCCTTTCCATCCTTGGTGTAGTGCATTTCCCTCCAGTTTTGGGGTTCTTCTATCCTGTTACCAGAATACAAGCTGAGCTAGAAAGAGGACACAGAAATGAGCCCAAATCACTAGAAAATCAGACAGCCAAACCTTCCCTTCTCTTTGTCTCAGTGTATATGAACACATTGTTTCCCTTCACATTATTTTTGGAACAAATTTGGGAAAATATCACTCATCTAAAAGGCATTTTTCTCAATCTCTATAATTATAGACTAATTATTAATAGCCATAACCAGAGACAGAACTGGCTGTCAGCATCGGAGTGAGGGGTAAAACAACAACAGATCAGTGTATTTAGGCACATGTAGATTTTCAGGGTATTTTCAGGAAGGGATGTGGAGTGCTCGAGCATCCCCTCTGCACACACGGCAGAGCCCAGCGGAGCTGGGAGTGAACGGGCCCCAGCGGGAATTTGCTCTCCAGTCAGCTCCGGGAATGAGGCAGCTCGGGAGGCTGAGGTCGTGCCACAGAGCCACACACAGCAGGATCTGAGCAGGAGGAAAATCAGGCAGCTACCAATGATGAACATACATCCTCTAAAAACGTCCTGCTGCTGGACTTCTAGGATCTGTACCTAGTGTGTTTCCAGCTTAAACCTTTATGCACGAATTTTGCTTGTGTCCCTGATCTTCGCACCAAGATTTCACCCTCTCTTCTCAGTCCAGCAAAGTTTCAAAGTGTGTGAATAATTTGAATTATTTTTGCCTCGTTTCCACTGCCTGATAAGATTCTCATCTGCCTGTCTTGTTTGCCTGATTTATGAAGGTTTGGGTTTTTTAGGCATTGCTTCTGTTTTTACTAAGGGAGAGATTTTTTTCCCTATAATATATTTTGGTTTTACTGTCAGCTTTCTCCTCAAGGCCCTGATTTGGTGGGTTCCCTCTGCAGTTACTCCACTTCAGGCATGTGCTTAAATCTTCTCAGAAGAAATTATCTTGGGCACAGAATTAAAAATAAATATTTTCATAAATTGAGAGTCAAATCTTCAGCACATATCCAGTTTTGTCTTGCTCCTAGCTGTGATTACATTTACAACTTTTAATTTCTTTCAGGACAGTAAGTGAGAGAAGAACAACCACAAATACATTTAGAGAAAACTGTTGTTTTCCTTCAGTTTCTTTACACTTCACCATGAAAGCTGGTTTTTGCATTTAAAGAAAGGACACTTCTCCCTTTGTATTAACAACTCTAACTGTTCAAAAATCACAGAGCAAGCCCTCAACCAGCAAGATTATAAAAACAACATAGTTGGGATTCTTGTACTGGCTTTCTCTTTTAAGGGGATGCATGCATCACATTTTCAAGCCATTCTCTGCATTGTCCAAGGATAGAAAGTTACTTTTTAATTGAAGACTGAATTCCTGATCCTAACACATACTCTTTTTCTTCCTGTGCTTCCTTCTTTCCCAAACTCTGCACATTATTTTTAGCTCAAGGATCTAATTTCTGCCTGTGGTACTGCTCTCCCAAGGCAGTGCCACTGAGTTAGGAGCAGACAAGCTGACACTGAAGCTCACCAAGCCAGTGTGAATCTACAAGCAGAGCCTGGCTTGACCGTGCTGACTCTTCAAAAATCATGGGCTTGATCCCCATTCACCTTTCACAGTTGCAAAACTGGCTTAAAAATCACCATGTTAAAAAAAAAAAAAAAAAAAGGGAATTAGCAAGTGGCTTCTTTTCTGATGCCATTGTGTTGTGGAACAGCAGGCCAGCTTTCAAGCTTTTTGCTGCATCCACAACAAATAGTTATTTCTTAAGAAAAAGGATTAAAAAAGTCTGCTCAGAGCTTTGCATATAATCCTATGACTCCAGGACCCAAGGCTTTGAGTAATATCAAAATCGAAATAAATTCTCCCTGTGAGAATCATAAGAATCTGCCAAATTAGTTCACAGGGGTAAACAAACAGCCAAATATTAGTATTCTACACTAAGAGCTAAATCCTATAAGTGGGGCCAGGGTTGCACATGGATTATCCTTTTATAGTTCAGGCATGGATTTACCAAGGGGATTATAGGCCTTCCTCTCCCCACCCTCCCTTCCTCCCCTCCATCCCTGGTGTTGCCCAGTGCTGCACACTCCCACTGCACCACAGAGTTCCTCCCACTGCACCGACACCCTTCCCTGGGCACATCTGGGATGCATCTGCCCCCTTGCTCTTCCACCCGAGCACCCTGGGAGCAGTCACCCCCCTTCTCAAGAAGACAAAGGCCAGACCAGGAGTGATGCAGAAGTCAGTTGGTTCCAGGTCCTGAATGGGTGCAGAATTCCTGGGGGAAGGGGGATTAGTCCCCAGATGTCCCAACTTCCTTTCTTTCTGCCACTACTTTGCCTTGCCCGATGCTGTTTCCTGAACAGGGATAATGACAATTCAAACTGACAGCCTGCTTCAGTTTTCCTTCCCTACTGGTCTGATAGTGCAGTCCTGATGGCTTGTCACTCTTAATATCCTGCACACTTCCACTGAGTCCCTTGGAGCGTCAGAAGGCTTTGATTGTGCCCAGGGTAGCTTGCATGATGCCGAGGTACCACATAGTTACAGATTTGATGAACTTATTCCTTCCTTTTTCCCTACTGTATGCACCTACATATCTGCATATGCATGCACAATCACACACATACATTTTATTATCAAGGTAGACATGCTTATTTTTAACTGGAATTTTGCTGCTCTTTTTAGGAAGAAACAATTCTGCAACATCATTTGTTTGCTGTGATATTTTTATTTGTGCCTTTTATAGATTATTACTATTATATAAAAGTGCCCAGTGCTTTACAAGACACAAAATACAGATAATCTCTGTCATGAAGAGTGCACAATCTAAACAAAACAGACAACATAGACAGGGCTCCCTGAGAGGCACAGAGGAGTGAAGATTAGTCTTGTTTTGGTTTTATAAATATATTGCTAACATTATTGGACAAGAAATAGACATGTTTTCTTCTTCCCCTTCCATCCTCCCATTTATTAATGCTTCCCTCTCATTCACACAATAGAATTACGATGCAACATGAAATAAAGCCTGGTTTAGGCTGCTGGCCCCAATTCAACAACCCTGAATCCCATCCTTGCTCCCTGGCGCTCACGTGCTTAAGATTTCTCTGGATTGGTGCCTTAGATCATGCAGTCTATTGACAGCTGCCCTTTTGCTTACAAATGAAACCAACCCTAGATCAATAAGAAAAAAGCGTTATTCTCTTCACCTGTTTAATGCCACGGCTGTGGGTTGCTGTAAGATTTGTAAACAAGCTGATGTCTACAGGGAAAGCTGTAAGACAAAGAACACCTTCCCAACCGAAAGGAGAGGGTGTTCTGTGTTTACATACAAATCACCTTCTGGGGCTTTTTTCGGTGGGCTCCAGAAATCTGCTGTGTGGACTGACAAGCAGGGGCTGTTTATTGTCTGGTGTGCCTCTGCCTGCTGCACAGACCCAGCACTTTAAATGGGCACTCACAGCTTGACCAGTTTTCATCAAGGCATATTTTGGAAAGAATCTGCATTTGGGTAAGGGGCGTTTCTGAAATCACTTTTATGATTTTCTGGTTTTTTTCCTTTTTTTTTGCCTCCTTTCTCCATACCCATACTTACCTCTCCTCCTAAAAATTTAAAGGATTTGAGGCTTGTAAGAGCAATAGAATTCTATGACTCAGAGGAAATCATGTGTGCAGTACTGTTCAAAGGCAGTGGAAGAGGGGTTAAAGTCGGTGCCCAACCACATCAGGTACAGGTCCCTGGAGTAGAAGAACTGTCTGGCTGCTGGGGGCTCACCTGGCACTTGGCTGACAGATTTAATTGCATTGTGACCCAGGTCCAAGTCACTGGATGTCTTCTATGGCTCAGATTCCTACATGGAAGATAGAGATGCATTGTGAAGTCGGGGAAGTTCATGTGCACAGAAGAGAACTGAACATCAGTTGAGATGCTTTGCACGTGTTTCTCATCTCAGCATACTTAATTACTCAGACGTCACATTTCCTGGGTAGTGTCTGGACGGACGTCCCCCCTAGACATCAGGTACAGAGGTTTGGAGAACTGGGGAAGGTGCTAGGAGCGCTCCCACGAGTATCCCCAAGTGGGAGGAGGACACTTCAGGAAGGTATACAGGAAAATGCAGAGATGAAGCCAGGATGTTCCCACTTGAACTCACTGAGCAAGACACAGCAAGGCTGGAGGGCTGACTGGGGAGGTGTGAATGCTGGTCACAACTTTGGTTCTGCACTGGCCTTGGACCAGTCACTTACCCCTCTGTGCCCTCTTTCCTTTTTGTTGCCAGCGCTGTTGGTCGGCATTCTGGGGGAGGCAAGCCCTCTCCTTCGGCCATCCACTGTGCTCGATTGCTACTGAAACAACCAGCGGCACATCTGTGGCCCAAGGTCCCCTCCCTCCTCCTCCAGGCAGAGCACAGTGGGTCACATTGCTGGCATGCCACGGCCATGATTCAAACCCTACTGATGACCCACATTTGCTCCTGCACCTAAGTGTTGTCCTGCATCAGACCAGGCACTTCGGCAGGAGGCTTTGGCTGCTGCCCCAGCAAGTTAGATCTCAGACCCAGTTGGTCTGATGCTGAAATTGGGATCTTCTCCCTGGGGGTATCTACACTGTCATGGCTAACCTGGCTGACTGTTGTTTTTGCCCACGCACAGTTTCGTTCCCAGCACATTCTTCTTCTGAAACCGATACATCAGTTTTAATTAGTTAGGTTTTCTTTTTCTGTCTAGAGGAGCCTCCTGCCTTCAAAGACCAACTTTCAAACATTAACTCTTCTAAATGTTTGCCCCCACATGTGAACCCCTCCCTGTCCTGCCTTGTAAATTATGTCCAGTCCTGTCCTGTTAGCAGGCAGGTACTTAATGTGATAAATTCAGTTTAGTGTCTCCTTAAGTGTATGTATGTGTGTGTTTATCTGTGTGTGTGTGTGTGTGCGTGTGTGTAAAGAAGGAACAAAATAAAGTTGTATCAAGCCATAAATTACTCCTCTACCTCATAAATTGCCAAGGGAAAGCTCAATTTTTGGACTTTTCTTTCAACTAAATGAGATAATTAATGTAAGAGGGAAAAAAAATGGGGGAGACCTTCCTCCTCCCTGGAGCCCTTAGCCTTGATGTTTGGCTATGAAACACCAAGGTTGCAGTGGGATGGAGATCTCAGTTCTGGAGCGGGGGGAATCAGTGAAGGAGACGGAGATCTGGGAGGGTGGGGGTCATGGGGACGGGCGAGTGTTTTCATTTTGCCAGGGCCGTGGGAGGGACTGTAATGCAGGCTGTGACCCTATTTAATAAAATGCCTAGGAAAGCAAGGGGCCAGAAGGGGGGGCGAGAGGCAGACGCAGTGGCTGGGGCTGGCAGGAGACTGTCATGAGATGAAAGTGTCCCTTCGTCCATTCCTTTCCTCCCTCTCTGCTGTCAGCACTTTTTAATGTCAAACAGCGTGAGTGGTCGATGGGTCTAGCTTCTGTCTCCTCATATGTACTTTTTTTCACTTTCCCCAGAAATTAAGCCAGATGAATTCACTGCTTGGGAGCAACTAGAGAGCGGTGCGGGTGGCCCTACAGGCGTCCTTTTCACTAGGACCTTGAGCTGAACTTTTTTCAAATCTTTCTCTGAGGCAAAAGCTTGTCAGGGAATGTCTCCTTTCTGCCCTGCCACCCTCAAGTCCTAGACCACCCTGGGTGTAAAGCTGGTCTTACAAAGCTTCCCCTGAGCCCACTGTGGGCACCACACAGTGAATAGTGTCCACGTGATAATCCAGTCCCTGCACACTGTGCTGAAATTTAGGGAACTTGGGTGTCTCTTTGGTCCCTGCCACCAGTCTGTTGGGAGACACTGGGTCATGCATCATGCAATACCTCAGTTTCCCTGCCTTTGAAATGGGGTTAATCATCACTACTTCATTTGTGATGAACTTGGAGGTGGATGAAAAATGCAAGGTGAGAAACTGTTGCTTTTATCAGGGGTGGTAATCTGTAGGTGAGCTGGTACCACAAAGCCCAAAAATGCCCTGTAACAAGGTGACTGGCCTTGCTGGGACTGTGGCCATAGGGCTAGGTCATAAGCAGTGCCACAGTCACTGTACATGTGACATCAAGATCTGCAAATCTCTGCTGTGCTGTGGACCTCACTTGGCAAGCTGAGCAACTGTGGGAATGGGTTCAATTTTGATTGCGCCAGGGTATTTCAGAAGGCCCAGAGGTGCCAGCCCTTGCGGGTGAAGAAAAATTCATCTTTGCAGTGAAGCTGAGCCACAAGACCCCCAAGAAAAGTGATTTCTGCAGTTTTTCTGATGGGAGCTACCTGATTAAAGTGTGACAAACTGATTGCTTATGTTCATGAGCCTGAGCTGTGCTTTGTTCTGCAACTGCAGGTGAGGGTACTTTTTGACACTGATGAAATGAAACTATCACCTTTTGTACGTTTAAGCTCAGGTAACTCAGCAGAGGCAATTGCACTGTCTGTCATTTGTCCCCATCCTCTCCATAATGTTTAACCTACCTGTCAATGTCAGCTGTACTTGACACATGGACGCAGAGCACTAAACTATTCTGTGCCTACAAAATGTGTTTAAATTAATGATGGGGTAAAGAAGTGAGGTTCACATTGGTGCCAGCACCAAGACTACTCCATCTTCTCTGCTGGCCAACCACTCCTCCAGGCTTAGTGGCCAAACAGCACATGGTTTGGAGCCAGTGACAGCATTCAAGCTGAGGGTCCTTCTGGGGCAATGGGAAGCACTGGGGGAGAATTTGTCCACTGTGGTTATTGTGGTGGTGATGGAGGGAGGACAAAGGAATCAGGACACAAAGCTACCAGAAAACAGGTTTCACTAGTCCTGTCAATCCCAAGACTTGCTTTGAATTCTCTTTTTTACATCTATGGAAAATCCTGTGCCTCCTCTCTGGCCTGCATTGGGTTGCTCAGTTGGGACAACCTAAAGCTGCAAGTCATTTTCTACCTGGAAAGGTGCAGGTGGGAGGGAGGGGAAGGGTTTGAGGTGGGCATCTCTCCTGGGCTAAGTCCAGGTAAGCATGGATGGGAGCTCTGATGCCTTGGCCATGCCGTGGTGTGTGGGGCAGGGTAGAGGGGACAGTGCCCTTTTCCTGGGTGTGCTGTGCGTGGGGTGGGGAGCTGGGCTGCCTTTCTGCAGCCCCTGGGCACTGCTGTGCTGCTCACAGCAGTGTATGTTTGGTGAGGAGCTTTGGCTGTCTTAAGCACCTTTCGAATACATTGGGCACAGCTCATTGAATCCTCTAACAATCCAGCTCCTGTCTCCTCTCCCCCCTCTTCCCAAGAGCCCGTATCTTTCTTCAAGAAACAGCAACGATGCCTGTGCCCGTCACTCCTGTGGGCTCTGTCCCTACCCCTTCCATGCACGGACTGTCTCCCCTTGCTGCCCCATGACACAGGGCCCCCTCTGAAAAGAGGACTTAGTTGCTGGCAAATGGTTCCTTGCTGGTGAGGATTTTCCAGAATTCAGCACTTCCCAGGCCCTACTCCTGCATGGTGAGAGCTAGTTAATGAGCCATTAACCAGAGGAAGGGGAACTCTCTGGTGGCTGCAAGCAACAATAACAACAAAATAACCCAAAAACAACAAAGCATACCCAAGAAAAATGCACCAAACATCAGGAGGAGTTTTAGGGAAAGGAGAAGGAAAAAACAAAAGCAAATCCAGGGAGATGTAATACCTTGGCGAAAAACCCAATCTTTGGTAAATGAGTTGCCTTCTCTGGTGAACAGAATGGTTTAGACTTGACTCACGCAGCCCCAACAGCTGCTCTTCCCCCTACCCTCTACAACCCTGTCCCAAAATTCTCACTTTGGACTGGGCACACAGCAGGAGGACAGTGAGTAATGGTGCCTTGGGACCCAGCATGTCTGCCCAGGATGGTCACCTGCTCTAGGGAAGGCAGGAGGCTGTGCAGGAAGGTGAGGGAGGGAGCAGATACAGGAATGTGGGTAGTCAGGGAGAGAGACCTCTTTGGAGAATGCATGGATGTGTTACAGCTTGGGGAGTGAGAAGCTGGGAAGCAGGGGTGCTGAGGGTGTGCAGATGGCAGCTATGCAGGGGTTTGAAAATGAAGCAATGCAGGAGCAGACTTGGTACATGCAATAGGCACAATGTCCCTGAGCTAGTTCATGCCAATGGCTTGTAAACCTTAAATGGCCTACATGTTGAGTTGAGCTGAGCACCCAATAAAACTCTCTGGGCAAGGAATGAGCACCCACTTGGGAATTAGACCCGTGTTGCTAAGCTGAGGCACTTGTCTCACTAGCACATGCTGGGGAGAAGCTCTTTTGCTGTAGGATGGCACAGTGCTCTGCCCAGGAGTTCCCCAGCGTGTCTGCAACCTCCAGCACCACTGCAACACAAACAGTGCAAGTCATTCTTTCCAGAACTGCATCCACATTTTCTCTGTTCTCATTGCAAACTTGCTTGCTTTGCTCTCCAGCTAAATACTTTGCACCTGGAAACATGCACTTGAATGCCATTTTGGTGGTGCTTGCTGGTTGGAAATCAATATTAATTTACTTGTGCGTGTAAATACAGAAATGTATTTATAAGTTTCAGATCAGTTGCAAACACATGCAAATTCTGTACATAAATTCTCACTCATTTATGTAATCTGTTCAGTAATATCATTAAAGAGAGCACATCTACTGCCTGACTAGAGTTACATTTGCAATGTGCTGAGATCAGCTGTGCCTATTCATGTACCACACTTGCTTGCCCATGCGGCTCCCAGCAGTGGGTGATGCTCTGGCTCCAGGTATCTTCTGCTGTTTTGCTGTGATGTGTGAACCTTTTTCAAGGGCTTTGCATTTTGGTTTTGGTTTTTTTTGTGTGTGTTTTTGTGTGTGTGTGTGTGTGTGTGTGTGTGTGTGTCTTTTTAGCACAAGCAGGTTTGAGTTATTCTGAGGTTTGTAGCACAGGGAGGGAATTGTGGTTTCTTTCAGATTAAACACCTGCTGCAAAGTGGTTGCAAATGCACTGGACTTGATTGCATAGCTGGGCTCCTCCAGCCTTGTGTCTCTTCAGCTACACATCACACAAAGAGTAGGAATTATTTACAATTCTACAAAAAAGAAACATGGTCAAGCAAGACATCATTAAAATACACTTTTAACAAGACATGGTGTGTGTATTTCTCAGAGTTGTCATTTGAGAACTGCCCACTAAATTACTGCTCGGAGAAGTAACTCTGAGTGAAAGGAAAAATCGTCCGGTTAAACATATTGTATGTCAGTGCTGAGAAAATCATTAACATATATATGCTGTAGAGAAGAGAATGCATCAGCTAAAGTCTATCAATAAAGATATACCACATTTTTATGATACTGGAATTAAAGAGACCTGATAGAAAAAATCACACTCATTTTATTAAAAAATATGATCTTGTCAAAGCTGTTTCCTTTCCAGGATAAATGAAACTCTGCCATATCAATATTACTGATTTTAAATTTTCATTTTTAAGTTCAATGCTTTATTATTTATAATTATTTAATAATTCCAGAAGATGTAAATTGGTCAAGCCCCTGATTTCTTGTTAAGCCATTTTGACTATTAAAAATACTACAAAAGCAATCCTGAAAAAAAGCATTGCATTTTAAAGGCACAGCAATATATTCCATAATATTGCCATTTTCACATCAAAATGTTTCTGAAGAAGGCTTTCAGTTCAATGAATAGCCCTGAGTTTAAAATTGTAAAATAAAGCACAAAGGAACTAAGACTCTTCCTTGTACACACCTAAGGTGGAGGAAAGTGTGTGCTGTGTTGAATTATTTGATAGGTAATATACGGTTATAGCAGCTGACAGAGCTTACCCCAGGGCAGAATTAAGGCTAAATATTCACTTTTGGAATTTTTATTTCCTGTTGCATAGGAACATAAATCTCTGCATTTGTTTCCTACACTATTTTAAAAAAGGAAAAATGAAACAAAGATGAACAGGAACAAATAAAACTCAAGAGAAAGGACATCTGATGGTAGCTGGTTGCAACAAAAAGGAACCGCTTCAGTCAGTCTATATTAGGTCTAGATACTCAAGCATGTACCTGTGGTAAAAACTTCAGGGTGATTACTTCACCCAAGGAGAGGTACCAACTCTCCCTGCTTACAGAAAACTGGAGTTCTCTCTGCTTGCCATGGTAGGTCCAAGATTGAGTTCACGATAATGTCTCTCTATATAGGGCATATTGGTATTAAAATAACTGTCTTGCAGGTATGTTTTATTGTGCAGTGGATACACAAGATCTTTGTTGCATACATGCTGGCTCAGTTTTTCTGAGCTGAGGACATGAATCATCCCCCAAACTGCCATCAGAGTTGATGAGAACTGGGTGGCTATTTGACTTAGATGTCTCAGTTGATGGAAGTAGATCACACTGGAAAGCATTGCGGAAGCACACACACATCGCAGGCGGGTGCTTCGTGCTGCTCTGTGGCTTTGCTCTGGAGCCAAAGGGTAGGCAGCCCCGGGCAGGATGGTGGAGAGGTGTGGCAGCGTTTCTTTGCCCGTGCGTCGCGCCGAGGCTGCGGGGCTGCTGCAGGCACAGGGGATGTGTGTGGGATACACTCTGGATGCACGCGCTTGTTAGCGGGCAATCTGATGGCGCCCAGTCGCTGTGGCTGGTGCAACTCAATGCCTGCGCACCGGGGGCTGGGTGTTAATTACACGCTTGAGAGCCGTGTGTGTCTGTGTGTGCAGCCATGGGCCCGGGGAAGACCCCGAGCTTGTGATGCACTCTGTGTGCTCGTGCAGCTGTGGCAGGAGGGGCAGAGCCGTGACCCTCTACCTGCACCCTCGAGGTTTCGCTGGCCTCGCCGGTGCCACGGCGCGTGCAGCAGGGTGGGTTTGCTGCCCACTGGGTGGGTTTTATAGACTCTGCGTGTACCATCCTGAGCACAGCGCTGAGACTAAAGCCAGCTGCTGAACTCTGGTGGTAACAAACAGCCCCATTAATGCAGTGTCACAGATTTCATTAGGGCGTCAGTCCCAACCAACACGGCCATAAATCAGGGAGATGGTACAAGGGTTTGCAGGCCCTGGTTTCAAGGGCCACATAGCCAGAGACTCATAACGCTCAAGAGGAAATGATCATGAATATTATTTAAAAAAATCAGAAATGTATATTAGAAAATCTCTGAGCTTATCAGATGGAGTGAGGTTGGGTAATAGCTGTTATTTATACTGCTTGTGCAGAGTGATAAAGTGGTGCTTTATGACCTGTGGTTTATCACTTAGAATAAGAGTCATGTGACTCCATTAAGGATCCTTCTGTAGAAATGAAAAAGGGTAAATTAATGTGGTTTTTTTATTGTTAAATATTTGCACTCTCCTAAACCCAGTTTTTATTTTCTCTACTTAAGAAGTAGCATATAAGCACAAATAAGTTTTAAGTTTTGATTGATGAAGAGGTGGGGTGAAAACTCCCTTCATGTCAAAGGCTCTCTGGAGTGAGCCAGCCTCCCACCCACTAATGTCTATCAGCGGGGCTGGGTTCAGAGAGGAGGGAAAGGCAAGACAGTCAGCACTGTTACACCCTAAAAGTCGCTCCCCTTGGCCTCTCTGACCCATCATCTTCTGCAGGAACACACTGTAGTCCTGCTGCTGCCTCAGCCTCACTGCTTTGGGAAGGGAAAAGGGGATCTCTGGAGCCCAAGGGTGGGAGCAATCCTGGGCAACCTGAGCAAAGAGATGAGATGAGACATTCCCAGGAGAGGACAGGCTCTCCCAGGAGAAACTGAACTCCTTGGCGATGTTTTAAACACTAGAAACTGTCCTTACAGACATGGGCCCTGCCATGGCAATGAGCTCTATGGAAGCCGTGGATAATCTGCACGACAATGCTGCCACTGGAACCTGAATGAGGGAGCAAAATCACAGCAGTGCAATTCAAGAGGTCACACATTGCTGTGGGGATACGTCCCACAAGACCTGTGAGCTGCAGCTGCCAGGAAGGCAGTGAGCACATAGTGCTGATGGGCAATGGCCACATTCACAAGGGCATAGGAAAGGACAAGGAGACGGAGGAGCAAACAAACTCCAAGGAGTTGCTGGAATGCCACAGGAGTCACCCCCAGACCTTTCTGGTTTAGTCTGAGATGCTCAGAGATGGGGTTTCGGGAGAGAACCAAGACTGAGCTGCTCAGGAAGAAAGCATGAGAGTAGGCAGATGCAGACAAGGGCTTTGCTGAGGGACAGTGATGACCACACTCCTCTGTCACCTCTGGTGTGACTCCTGTGTTCACAGCTCTACACCACCCACAGGGTGCCTCAGGGCAACTGAAAGGTCTGTCAGCTTCCTACGGGATTCCTTGAGCGAGGTGACGAGTGTGGGTCAGCAGAGCAGTGAAAGTGTTGGGTTATTAACAGCACCTTTACAGCCCCAGCTATACAAGCTGATCAGAGCACACTGTGTAGCTAATTATGGGACCCTGCAGTAAAAAAGATTCCCCAGGGAGCCAGAGGCACCATATTTGGTTTTATCTGTATCTGACTCAGTTTTCCTGCTTGTAAAGCCAGCTTTACCACATTAATCTTCATCAGAACATATGTGGAAAGGATTACTTAAAAATTACCTGTGGAGATAAAAAGGACTGCAAGTTTGCTAAATATTTTTATCTCATTTTCTCTAATATTCACTCTCAGAATCTGGATCTTTTTTTGTTTTGAAGAATAAAAGTATTGTTGACTTATCAGAACTGGAGGAAAGAAGTTTCAGTAAGCTAAAAAAAGTCGGTGAGGAAATTATCAGCATATTTTTGCCTTTCCCTTTTGATTTTGAAAGAATGAGTTTCAATTCTTGGTTCTTGTTTTAAAATCCAAGTCCGCAAGAGCACTGCAGGGAGGGAGCTGCCTGGAAGCGAGAGTGTGATGGCTTGGGAACGAAAACAGACAAACCTGAAAGAAAAGAGGAGGATTATCACATTATTTTCATTGGGGTTTTTTTTCAGTCTGTTACTTATGTTTCATTTAATAGTAAAGCCTTCTGAAGCTGGAAGTCAAGTCTGTAGCCTTAACGACAGCTGCTGTAACTCTTTCCCAGGCTGAGTTACAACTTGGGGTCCTGTTGTATTAAGAGCAGTCTGTCACAGTCACAAAACAGTTCAGACTGGAAGAGATCCTGGGAGGTGTCTGGACTCATCTACACCTAAAGCAGGGTCAACTCCAAAAAGGCAGGCAGAAGAGGCTTCAAGGGCACACACAAAATCAGTGGCATAACAGGCAGCAGGCTGGAGTCTCTGCCTCCTCCTGGCCAGCAGATGCCAGCTTTCCAGGGGACTCTGCATTCAAACTGCATCCTGTGACCAGAGATGCCCCAGAGGTGGCTCAGTCCATTTTGTTGTGTGTTCTGCTCAGTGATAGGGGTGGCTTTTCTTTCCAGGTGAGGAAACCATGGGTAGTGGCTTTCAAGTGACCTTGTGTGTAAGCAGAATTCAGTCTAATGTCTAGCTCTCACAGCATATTGCTTCTGTGTCCCTCACAGTCATTTCCCATCATGGCTATGTGCTAATTGTCTCTAGGGGAAGTGAGAAGACTTATTAATCTATGCACCCAGGAAAGGCTGTAAATCACTGTGTGTTTCCAGCGATAAAATTGGCGAAATAAATTAAAACAAGCACTAATGACCCAAAGAGAGCTCTGATGTAGTGGGAGTGGGCTGGGGCATATAGCTGTGTTTGGGTCTAGGGTACACCTCTGTCATATACTTTGTTCTGACAGTACTCTTGCATATCTTCAGCCACAGCCTCTTGACCCCAGCCAGTGCATTATCAATATTGCATGTTGTTCTCTCCTCTCTGCTGCAGTGATGGCCTTAGATTCTTAGCTCAGTTGTTCTATCCCCCTTGCCTTTCAGTCCAGCAGAGCTTAGAGTTAATAAATCCTGGTTCTCTGATACTTCTCAACACATGCAGTGAACTTTTCTTTAATGCAGATATGCTGAGCAGCTTAAAAACCAACAGAGGCGTATATCCATTAACAACTGTACAACTTTCCTTTTAGATATTAGTGTAAAAAATCCATTCAGAGAGATTTCATGCAGTAAATAAAAAGGCAGGTTTGCAAACAGCCCTTCTGGTGATGAACAATCAGGGTGGAAAAGCCACCTCATAGTCCTGTTTTCCAACAACCTCTTTCATCTGGGAGGCCTGCAAAATCATTCAGTGACTATCCATCAAGTGCCACTGAAATGTCTGATCTCTCTCTAGAGGAGATGTTAGTACCAGACAGTTCTATGTTTTCTATGCAGCAACTGTCCCTACAAGAAATCTTCTGAGAATATCCTCCAACATTTTCTGGGATGATTGAATACTACCTGTTTTGCCTCACCATCCAGCTTCAGCCTCTGGATATTAACCAGGAATGACTCATTTTATACCCACCAATGTAAAAACTGCTTCTCAAACCAGGAGCAGTCTGCTACTGCTTAGGATTGCTCACCTGCTTGTGGATGTACCTTGCTACCTTCCTTGGAGACTATAAGAGATCATAAGGAAGAAGAATTTTCTTGGTATAATATTCACAGAGGATGCATGGAATCAGTGTATCCCCCAGTCCCTATAAGCTCACCAACCTTCTGCTTTTTCCAAGATGATGCAGGTCTCTGGGCTTTCCTTTACCAGGAAACACCGAAGGAGTGCTCCTGCTGCAGTTGGCCGCCACTCCTGGGATGTGCACAAATGTCAACAGCAGAACTGTGCTAAAGTGAGGAATGTGAGGCACTGCTGTGTGAAGTCATGGTCATGAGCAGAGGCTCCTGCTCCACAGTGCACTCTTTATGTTCCAGAGTCCTCTGTTCCCAGGATTAGTCCACACAAACCCCTCCTCATTTCCTGCTGGATGGATTTGGTCCTTTTAGACATCACAGACAGAGAGTCAAGACACTGGAACCAAGGATGGCAGTGCCTGGGCTCCCTTGTCTGCCTGGACAGAACCACACACTTCTTCAGGAGCTGAATCCAGCAGCATAACTAGACATCGATTAAAACTGCTTGCAAGACGCTCCCTAAACCATGTGTGCCTCTGTCACACAGGAGGTGAGAGCACCAGCTGCCTACTAGCCTCAAGCTGGATTTGGGCAGCACCTCCAACATTATTTATCTTGAATTAGTTTCCTGAGTCCTGTGGCCCAAGCTCTGGTTTGTATTTGTATCTTATAAACCTAACAACTGCTACGAAAAGTGTTTTCAAAGTGGTCAAAACAATAAATTATGTCCTTCTTTCAGTTATGCTTTCAGTGACAAGCATATAAATGGACGGCACCAACCCAGTCAAGCTCAGAAGTCTGAAAGGCTTTTATTCCATATGGTATCACCAGTCCAAATTAGATACTAGCTCAGTCTCTTGGGCCATACTAGAGCTCTTTTTTGTGTTTGCATACAGCAGGCTGGCTCACAAGTTGTTCGTGAAAATCTTTTTGTAACCAATTTTCCTCTTCAAGATTTTCCATATCCTTAACTCAAAATATTTTCTCTTTTCATTAAATGTATTTATTTTTCTAATTTTTGCCCACTTAACATTCTTGCCCCTTTTCCTAATTCCAATCAAAACCAGTAGTGCTGAAGGATGGTAAAGAGAAATAGAAGAGATAATCTCCTAAGAAAAAAAAAGATCCATTCAGAAAGCCAGGAAACAAAATCAACAAGGAGAGCTTTGAGTGTTCTGTTTTGCTCGGAAAATTGTCGATTCCTTTTGCCTCAAGTGCTGGACCTGATTCTTCTCCGACAGAGTGCAGCCAAGAATTACAAAGCAAGTCAACAGACAGTGGAACTGAGTTCATCTGAAAAGTAGCCAGAAAAAAAACTCGGTCTGTGTTCGAGGTGTCCATTTTTAGAAGGAAATTTGCTTACGCACAGGAATAGCAGTATATTCAGGGTGAGTGGCTCTGTGTGTATATGTTTTGGATCTTAGCACAAGGAAGGGATGTCTTGCCACCCCCAGGGGTCGGGAATAGTGCATGCATGGGGAGGACCTATTATATTATTTTTCTTCCACCTTAATGAACTCCTCTCATGTCCACCTCTGATCAGTGGAGTATGACAGAGGGTGATTGAAGGCCAGTCTCCCAGGAAATGAAGTTTGTTCACACAGCCCAAGTATGCTGGCCCTACTCCTGCCTGCCTCTGATTTATAGGACCAAAAATTCCTTCTTCCAGTAACAATAACGCTCTTAAACTCCAGACCCCTCTCCCTCACAGAACCTCCAGACAGGGCAGCCTGAGCCCAGGAGAGACGGGAGGCACCCAGCAAATATATCCATCAACACAACTCAGGTTTCAAAGGAATATGAGACCCCCCAGGGTTAGGCTTTACAGAGGTGGAGAGTGGAGGAGTGTGGCCACCACCCTACAGCACCTCCTTCTGGGAAGGGACAGCAGCAGGAATGGCTATGCCATGGAAAGGGACAGGAGCCACAGCATGTCCAATAAGTCAGATGGCACAAGCCCAGGATAGTGTTTTCAGGGAAAATTTAGGCCCTCTGGTTGATGCTTGATTCTGGGGCTGGGAACAAGTCTGTTCTCAGGTCTCCTAACATCAGAAGTTTCTTCCTGCAATGTCTCCTCTGCGATGGAACTGGTGGCTTGTGTGCACTCCAAATGCTTCATCTCTCATGTTGTACTTGGTTTTGAGAGATTTCGTGTGAATCCTGTATGTTTTGTAACACTTAAAGACAGCAGCTGGTTCTGTAGCACCATGGCTACTGTGTGGCACTGCATGGCTCATGCTGACAGAGGGCATCACAGGAAAGTGCCACACTGCATCTCAAGAGCTTTAGAGCATGATGGGGCCCCGAGCTGTGGCAAGCAACAGTGTCCAGGGGTGCAAGGCATGCTGGATGGTGCTGGAGGTTTTGTGCATGCTGTCTAGTGAGGCTGGTCAGTGCCACAGGCTGTCGCCATGCACTGTCTGAGAGACAGAAACATCCCCCAGCCAGGGAGCCTGTAGTTAAACAGTAGGAATGATCTGAGGGCATATTGTTTCCTGCTTTGTTTTGTTTAGTAAAATAGACAGGGAGATACAGTGGGGCCATCAGGGCAGCCTCTAAACTGGCGAGACCCGTGCACACACACAAACACACACTCCTTTTGGTGCTGTGGGTCACATGTTTGTGCTTAATGTTACTGTCAGAGTTTTGGGTCAAGGAGAGATAAAAAGAGCCCTTTTGCAACAGGATAGTTATGGTTGCCAAACTGCAAGGCAAGTCTTGGAAAGAAACAAGTTCATTCTGTAACTTTCTTTTTATCATTTACTTATTAACAGCTCTCTCTGGCTCTCACCTGAAGCTGCTGACCTGTTCCTCCTAGACAGAGCAATTAACAGGGAGACAATGATCTGCAGAGGGCAAGGAGCAGCCTGTGCTGGGGAGGGGGCAGAGGTGGGGAAGGGCTGCGGGAGGCCGAGGGTCACAGAGGATAGAGCTATTTATGGCCCTAAGAGGGAGGATCAGTAAAGGGCCATCCAGCTTGACTTAACTTCCTCTTGACCTATCACTTCTGGGAGATACTGGTGCAACTCCCTGACCCCACAGGCTTCCAGTGTCCCTAGTGCTTGGGTACAGGAATAGACTGGTGAAGGTGGTAGTGGGCAGAGGAGAATATGGAGGACCATGTATCAGCTCTGTTAAACTTGTGAGGTGGTATTTTAAGTGTGAAGGAAGAGATCTTGCTGATGTCCTGTAGTCTTCTCCAATACTAGCCCCTGTAACTGCTTCTGGAATGAGAGACGGGAAAGATTTTGCTCCGTCCTTTGGCAAAGTGCACTTTCCCCTCCCAGTTTTTGCTGTGGTTATTTGGACAGAAGGTCTGTGGGACAGTAACTCTGTGTTCATGCTGGTAGGTAGCACAGAGGGCTCTGATCCCTATCTCACAGTCTGTGCTAATCACAGTGCAAGTAATTGCTTGACAAAGAGAGAGCAAGTCTGGCTCACACACTTGTATCTGACCTCCACATCTGGGCCAGCCCCTCGACGTCCTGCTGCAAACACTGTTTTAGAACATACCCCTTATAAATGATGAGTCTTTGCATTTTTGTGTCCTTCAGACCACCTTTCCTTCTTTGCTGGAATGTGCTGAGACTGGTCACAACTTCAGGGGGGGATTCCCAGGCAACACCTTGGCAAGAAGCTAGCTTTGTGTTGTAGCTGACATGATATAAGAAGAATCCTTCCTCTAAATAACTGTCTCCAGAGAAAAGTGTTAAAGGCATGATATTATGTTAGATAACCATGCTAAATTGTATCTAAAAAGGAAGTTGGTAATTCCTAATATATTTTTGATGAAACATGACCTTTTTAAAAATGAAGAACATTTTTATAGAGCAATCCTATGAGATGCCAAATGTTTTGGCCCTGATCTAGCTAGATATTTAACCATGCACTTAATTTCTTAAGCTGCTCGTGTGCTTAAATATTTTGCTGGATCGAGTCCAAAGCTCTCAGCATTCTGTGTGGTGTCAAAGGACCAGGTCTACGTTTGCAGCAGCATTGCTGAACTCAGCCTACAATGAAGTAAATCTTCCCACAAAATGCATTTTCAGTTACTGTACTATCCAACAAAAAACTTAAATTTCTTTGGGATTTCTCTCTTACATGTGTGTTTTCTGATGGGTGTTCTAGTGGACAGGTTTGCTAGTCAGAGTATTTGTGGAACAAGGCACTTGTAAGTAAAATTTAGTGGGATCTAATGGAAAATAGTTTTGTTTTAAAAATTCCAGGATTGTCACCCAAGGTGTGACTTTAAAAGGGACTGAAGAGTCATGGGGAAAGAAATGGAGTGTGTAAGCACTCCATCCAGTCAAAGCTGACCAAGATAGTTGGAATCATTCACAGAAATGATTAGAAAATAATTTCGAACAACAGATGGGGAGGAATTATCACCTGATGGCAGTCAACCGGTGAGCAGAGACCAAGTTCTTGAGTAAAGTAGTTCTCTGCAGATGGCTGGGTTCAATAAGAAAGAATAAAAAATGAACCTGACCATTAACAAAAAAAGTGAAGTGAACAAGTGGGTTTCATTGGTTCTACTGAAGGAAGTACAAAGAACAAGAAGAAAACACCCCTAGGTGGGAAAAGGTGAGTCTGATTTCTAATCTTTGTGTTGTAATTACGGTGTTAAATGTGCAAGTGCAAAGTGAATAGATGAGATGGCACAACTAGAAAGAATTTGCGGAAGAGAGCTGAGCAGAAAAAGGCTCTGTCAAAGCCAAAAAGGATGCATGCCAACGTTGTTTCTCTTGGCATAGGTCAAAAAGCAGACTGTGTGACAAGGGAGAAATTTGAGAAGACTGAGATAATGCCCAATTAGATCATGCAGTTCACCTCCCTGGGGCCTGTGACAGACTGGTAAGGAATTTTTTTTTCTGAGGAGGGAAAAAAGAAGTTGTCAGAAATTTGAATGTTTTTTTCATTCTTTCTCCCAAAAACCTAACTCAACCCAAAACCTCACTGAAAAATGTCCCTTTCAGCCTAGTATATTCACTTCCCTCTACTGTCTTAAAAGAAAAAAAGAAATCAGACAGATACTGATTCTGAAAATGCTTAATAAGTCCATGCTGCAATTTCCTGTAACAACAAAATTTTAGGAAGACCTAATCATGCCTTTCGTTATCACTGAAATCCTTGTCAGTCACCTGTAATTCTGAGCCCCACTGCATCAGACCATCACAGATACGTTGTTCCTTAGAGAGCATAGCCAGAGCAGAGCCTGACTCACCAGTTCCTAGGTAGCCCAAGCTGGGATGAGCCATTTGCCCCACAAAATTCAGTTGCTTCATTCTTGTGGCTCCTTTTCATACATGTTATGACTGCCAGGAACTCTAGCAGCTCTGGAGGGAGGCTGACCACCTCCATAGCAGCTTTCACATGAATTGTGAGCCTGCCTCAATTTTGAGAAGACTTTATGGAATTAACATTCTCCTGAGCCCAGAAATCATGATGCTTAGGTTACCTCTAACTGAAAGCCTGACTGGCTGTGCTAAATTTGGCAAGTGACTTCTGTATGTTGGCAGCTGGAGAGATGGGAGCATTATCTGAACATGTGCTGAATTAAATGTGGTGAGGCTGTACTACAAACTGGCATCAGGACCAAGAATAAAACTGTGATTCCCCAAGCTTGGTGTTGTACCACAATATCTGCTCAGGCTCTTCTGGCACCCCTATAGCCCTTTTCCTCAGTGCAATTTTCTCAGGGCTTCAAATAGTGAAGACTCCTGGTGAGTTTCAGTGCCAGGGAGTTTCTCCCTTGATTTTATTCTGCTTCATGTTTATTTCCTTTAGAGAGAAGTCCTTGCTGTTATCCTATCATACTACCTAACTCTGGTTTTGTTAATATCTTCCACCCAAACTTACCAGGTTTCTCTCCGTCTTTAGCAACGTTTTTAACACTCCTGGAATCTGGGACTGAAATTCTGCACTGCGGTGTGCTGGTGGGGATGTAAATCCAGCTTACCAGACAGTAACAATCAGAACTATAATTTATTTTGGAAAACGTGACTATGAAGTATTTTCTTAACATTACCATATTTCCTTTTTGCCATGTGTAATAGGTTAAGTTCAAGACACCTGCTGTGGGGAGTGCCTGGCTTATACATACACGGATCTTCTCTCAAAAGACGAGTGATCCTACTCTTCATTACACTCTAATGATGGGCTAATGAGTACTGGTACCAGTACAACTGGTGGATTTGAACCTGAGCTGGTCAGATAGCATATGCAGCTGGAGGGAAGACACTGGGCTTTATGACTGAATCTCCCAACAGAAGGAAGCAGGAGAGGTGCAAAATCACAGCAGCATTACACGTTTGTTAGAAGGTGCTTGCAGCTAACTGACCTCTGACTCATGCCTCCACCTAAGTGTTGAAGAGAACTCCCAGGTGTGGGAATGGCCACCCTCTGGGACGGAGATCTTGGTCCCTCCTGCATGTGTGGTACCAAAGGGGTGGATGGCAGAGGGGGTGCTCTGACATTTCCTCCCCCACTGAGGAGGGAACCTTGTCCTTGCGAGGCTGTCGACAGGCAGCCCAGCCCTGTGTGACCAACAACCGCCGCTCCTGCGTCCTTTCCCCTCAGGTGCTGCGTTCATTAGCTGAGGCCTTGGTTTTATGGGAACCCTCCCACCCAGCTTCCTCCTGCCTTAATGACAAGCCCATTAAAGAGAAGCCAATAAAGCCACAGTGCAAGAACAGTGTGAGGGACGGCTGCCTGCCCATCCTCTTCATGGGTGAGCCAGGTCTGAGGGCAGGAGGAGGCAGAGATACTCCTGTGTTGCGCAGAGGTGACCCCTGCGAGCGGGCAGAGGCCGCAGCTCACAGGCCAGCTTTCATGCTCCGCTTTGGGGCTCTCTTGCGTAAACTTTTCCCAGTGTGGGGCTGAAGGGTTTTTTGTGGTGGTTTTTTTTTCATCTCTGAGGAGGGAGGAACAAGGTCTTTTAATGAGGGGAGGATTAACAGGCCATAAGACTCTGCCCTGAAAGAGCCAGTCTGTCTGTGGGGCCGCTCAGCAGGACGCAGGGTAATTGGATTGGATCCCGAAGAGCACCTTGAATCGGTTCTGAGGCGGCCGCAGCGGGTTGCTCCAAAGGGGGCCGGGGGCCAGGGAGGAGGGGAGCGTGTGGCTCTTTAGAGTAGCCAGAGCCAAGATGGGGGATCAGCCGGCTCATTAAGGGATTAGAGTGTTTGTTCTTCTCAAGACTTTTGTTGCTAAAACACTTTGCACAGCATTTTCTGGAGCCTGGGGAGCTTAAAGAGCTTGTCAGAGCCATGCTCCTGTCCCCACACAGGAGCAGAGACGCTCTTTCCTCTGGCCTTCCTGCCAATGCCTACAGCAGCTATTGCTAGTGACAGCTCCTCTCTCCCAGCCCTTCCCATCTCTGGGCATAGTGCCTCTGTCTCCCGTGGGGTTTGAGGTAAACGGGGAAGATGACAAAGAGAATTAAGCAAAAGATGCACCTCAGGAGTGAGTCCTCTGACAGTGAGGGACACTTTAATTTACGCTTTTTCCTTGGTATTTGTAGCATGGACAATGAAAGACTTTGTATGTCCTGTGGTTCTTTGCAACCTTTTACCTCTATATGGGCTATGTTCTTGGTCTCCAGCACTTGCAGTAGCAAATTTGGGACACAAACTACTTTAATTTGTCTATCTGGCCTTCATATGAATGCTATAGCTAGAAATTATTGCATAGACTAATTTCCCTAACAGTATCATCTGAAATGGGCTGGCTGTTGAGATGCAGTGCCAGAAGAGGTCGGGCAGGGAAGGAATAGTGCAGTGAGACCTTGCCTGAGAGCACAGCTGGCCAGGAAGCCTGGTTCTCCTCTGGACCAGAGACAGAAACTAAATCTCTAAAGTCCAAACCAAGAAGCACTCAGACAGCAGTGCAGGCTATTAGAAAATGTCAATGGGATATGTGGATAAAGTGCAGTTGTCATCCGTTCATCCATCCTCATGGCCCACACTGAGACTTCTCATCCAACTCTCCTTTACCTGAGCTGCCCTGAGGCACATGGCTCCAGGCATGAATAAACCCTGGCCAGAGGTGGAAATCCCAAGTCACTGGCAGAGCAAATGCTAGAGATTTTAGAGGGACTATGCATGAGCAGGGATTATTCAGGTTTTTAGCTTTGGGGTGAATGTGGCCTCCACCTTCAGAGAAATCTGGGGGCTGGGGAAAGCGGGGTTTAATTTGTTGTGTGGAGCAGCAAATGGAAGGGAGTTCAGCAGGACCTCTTCAGCTCCCAGTCTAAACTGCACTCCCACCTCCTGTCTCTGCTGAGCATGAATTTCAGCTGGGGAAGGAGGGAGGGGGGAAGGAGACAGGCAGGCAGAGGAGGGGTAGTGGGGAAGAGAGTTACAGGGAAAATAAATGAGACTCCCCTATAATTAATTGTTTGAAGGGAGTGCCCCACTCGGCTGTGAATTCTGAAATGATTATTGGATTTGCAGGCAGACGGGGAACAGAATGGGTCGGGTGAACGATTAATATCTTATTGATAGCGGATTAAGAGAGCGAGATCAAATCTTTAACTGAGTGGAGATGCAGTTTATCAATTTGTCACAAAAAATGTAGCAATCAGAAGTGGAGAACATCAGGGGCGGCTTACAGATCGATTCATGTCAGTGCCTCACAGTGTGGCTCCACATGGAGACCAGCTTCCCCTCAGGTGCCCAGAGAGCTGGGTGAGACTGGCTTGGTGCTGGCCATGCTGAGAAGGGTGGGCCCAGAGATAGACAGGCCCCCAGACGCAGAGGCACCACCAGGAGAGCTACAGGCAGGTGATGTCATGCTCCATGGATGCTGCACAGCACTGCTCTCGTGTGGGGTGCAAGCAGAGCAGTGGTGCCCAGCGAGCACTGGCTTCCTGAGATGGTTTCAGTGAAGGCTCAGCCCTTAGTAAGGCAGCAGAGGGGCTTGAAACCAGCCAGAGCTCACTATGCTTCAGGGCAACGTGAGGAACCTATGCTAAACAAACTTTTCAAAGTACTTCAGATGCAGCTGAATGGTACCAGCATTAGTGTTAGCTTGTGCTATTGGGCCATATGATGCAAAGTGGTGGGTGCTGCCTGGGTTACCAGCTGCAAGCTTCCCACTCCTGCTAGAGACCTTGTGTTGTTAACATAAGGATGTTGGTACTTCTGAATTCTGTTCACAGCTCTGCTGTCTGGATTCTGCTGATGAGAGCTTTCCTCTGAGCAGCCTGGCATTGATGAGCAGCCTGTGTTTTAGTCCAGTTTGTTGACCAGCTCCTGAGCTTTGATCTGCCAGTATTCATGGCTCATGCATGGAAGTTATTTGCATCTATTGAAAGCACCTCCATGGCTGGGAAAAAAGGCAGGAACTCCACTAAAAACACCTTCCTCAGAAAAGTCCTTTCTGCATCTTGAGGTAGTTCTGTGATATGAAACCCCTTTTGCCAGCTCTGAAGAGTGTATTGGTTACTTGGGGTCTTCTCAAAAGCCTGATCTTTTAGTTGAAAATCTGGAGTTCTCAATTAGAAAATAAAAATCACTTCTAGTTCCTGTGGCATTAAGCTTTTCAAAGTAACTCCTGAAAGCTAAAAGCAGAAGGCAAAGGAGGAAGAGCCTAGAGTCAGATGGCTGGTAATATTTGTTTTTATTAAATCAAACTTTTGATTTGCAGCCCTCCGTCATAGATTTTTGTTGTGAATGTTTGCTTTTAGCAAACAGGGAAAACAAACCCAAGGCAAATGTTTAATGAGCACCTCTTTCAGAGCAGGCACTGTAAGCAGCTGTGATGTCTCTGCAGCAGAGCCTGGCACCAGACGTCAGTCACCAGTTGGACTCCAGCATTTTTTATTTTTTATTGCTAACGTAAAACTTCCTGCTATTCCAACAGATGGGGGATGGCCTGTAGAAGCCAGCAGCCTCCTTGGTGGGCTATGGAGTCGACAGGAGTCTCTGATAGCAATTTCCCTTCTCTTAGGGCCTTACAGAGCTGTTGAGTCCCTTGGGCCGTTGCAAAAGATGTTGTGCACCTGGGTGACGCATGTGATTGTGGAAAGGCTGTACTGAAGGCAGCTCCTCCTGCCAGCACTGCTAGCTTTGGAGGCAATTACATTCTCGCTAGGGTTGTTGAGTTTCTGTATGAGGCCTTCTGGCTCTTTGCAGTTGTTCTCAGGGTCCTGGGGTGCAATGCAGACCTCTGGGGCTTGGGGGTGTATGTGGGGGGGTGCGCAGGTGAGAAAGCAGCCCCAGCTGGAAGCCCTTACCCTTGGAAGCTGGATAGAGAAAGAAGGGGAGACGAGGGGAAGGGGGAAAATCAAAGATGGCCTTGGTTTACTGCCTGCTGTTTACTCCTCTATACTATACTGTGTTTTCCTTACCAGCATGTCAGAGACTCTGAAAGGCTTTGACTAATGCCAGGTTTTTGGGGTGCTTGAAGATCCAGGGAGGAGTACCACACTGCTGAGAGGGCTGTGAGCACCATGAGGGAGGATCCTGGAGCTGAAGAATCCTTGAAATTGATAGCACACCCAGCTAAATCAGACGATGTGGCTTGTTCTGTGTTGCCATCAGGACAGAATGCTCTATGTCAGCCTGGTTTAACTGGTATATGTTGGCTGAGTAAGACCAGTGCACACTCACTGCAAGGATGTGAGAGATCTTGGGATCTGCTACGGTGCAGATTCAAAAGTGAAGGGAAAGAGAAAGCATCATGCAGAAGTGCAGGTGTGCACTGAGATGCCCTCTGTCCCAGCTGGTTCATGATGGAGACCATGGGAAGAGACAGCTGTTGGCCATCACCTTCGGGCTTGCATGGGGAGTCAAGTGGGACAGGGATGGGGAGGAACTCATGACACAGACACCTGCCTTGGTCTTCATGTGTGACCTTCCCTCTCCCCTGCCTTTTCATTGATTCCACCACTGTCACTGAAGTCTCATACAGCTGGTGGCCTTCTTCCCTCTTTTCATAGAAACCACTTTTGTACATGTAATAGAGTGGCCTCTGCTGAGACTTGAGTTGAATGTTGTTCAAGTCCAGGGAAAAGAGGGCAGAGCTAGGGTTGACTCTTCCTTTTGCCAGCAGTAGCTTTCTAATGTGTGGCTAGCTGTGTTAGGTCTCCTGTAGCCATGAGCTTCTTCGTGCTGAGTATCACCACGTGAAAGCATGTGGGGCATCATCACAGCCTCACAGTGGAGCCTTGGGAAGTCTGTAGAAAGCAAAGCACGTGTGGCATGGTAATAATGCACATGTGGCACAGTAAAAATGTGGCAAAGCATGTGTGGCATTGTAAAATAAATAAAAAAGTGAATTTGTAGCAAGAAAGGGTCTGAAGAGAAGGAGACAGTGCTGAAGATGTGCTGAATGTGTGGGTAGGGAAGGCAAAGAGGCAACAGAGAGGGAAGGGGCCCTTGAAATGACACTTCACTGTTCTTTCTGTCCACTATTGTGCAAACATGTTGAAATCCATAGAGAGCTTTTGTTTTGGAAAGAGCCCTGAATTAATTGTGATGTACGGCTGCCCTCAGACAAGTTCTGAGCCTCTTGTTCATTTATCCCCACAGCCTTTCAGAGCATCACCTTGACTGCCCCCTCCACCTCCACGGCCGGCACCTTCTCTGAGCCCCGTTCCAGGGGTGCCCTCACAAGGGGTGCCCTCACAAGGGGTGCCACGGGGCTGGCACCTGCACCCAGCCCCGGCCTCCCTCCGCCAGGTCCCACCCGAGGCTGCGGGGAGGCCCGGGGCACGGTGACGCTCCCCGAGGCCCCTCGTGGCGGTCATATGAGCGGTGCGGCCTTTCTCAGCACCGGGCTCGGGGGGCTAATTAGCGCATTCAGGGGCGCTGCTGGAGTGGAAAGGCGCTCGTCTGGCGGCGGGGGCAGCGAGGTGACCTGGGGGGCTGGCGCTCCTCGCTCTCCTCTTCAAGGCCACCGGCCGGGCCTGCCCTCGGCCGAGCGGGGCGCGATGCTGCGGGCGGCCGGGTCCGCACGGCCGGGTCAGGCGGAGCTCCGGCCGGGCCGCTGCGCCGCGTCCGCGGCCAAGGGGCGCCGCGGGGCCCTCCCGCACTCCTTTCAGTGCCTGCCGGTTCTGCTCCACAGACCCTTCCTTTGTCCGCCCTCTGAATGGAGCCCTGCCTGCCCGCGGCCCCACTTCTAATTAGGGCTTCCGCTGCCCCGCCGTCGCCGCCCTGCCGCGGCTGCCGCTCCCCCCGCCGCTCCTAAACCCATGGGTACAACTCGGCGCTCGCTCTCGCTCGGCCTGGCCGCCGGCCGGGGCGGGAGGAAGGCGAGGGGAAGCCAGCCGGAGAGCCGGCGGCCCGGCACGTCCGGATCCCCGCTGCAGGAGCGGGCACGGGACCGTCCTGCCGCTGCCGCCCGGGACCAGGCAGCCACAGCCCCGCTGGCGCGCGGGTCGGGCTTCCACCCGGGAACCCGCAGGCACCCCGGCCCCGCGGGCTCTGGGATAGGTACATCTGGGGTTAGCCGTGATTTTGGTTTTTGTGAAATTGAGTCATACTTCTCGTGCCAGAAGTTCTTGGGAAGACCTTGCTGGGAAACACTTTCACATTTGTGGGGCAAATGCAAGGAAGTCCTGTGCGGTTGCAGTTTCTGTCTTTGCTTTGGACTGCATGGTGGTACAAGATGGCAATTCAGGAGTTGATGGGCAGCCAGGATTTTCACAGTTACAGCCTGCAGACTTTTCTAGACCTCAGGCATGTTTGTACCCAAGGCAAAGATTTGCATCTTTATCTACACAGAACACGTTTTTATGTCCCACGAAGATGCATCTTCAAAAGACTTGAATGTGTATGAATAGTCTCTTATGGGGAACAGTGATTCGCTGTTTATGCAGATAAACTCAGGGAAGGAAAACAGCTCCAGGCAAGATTTACAGAGCCTTCCCTGACTGGATCACAACTTTTTGGCTCTTTCTTGGGATGCTTGATCCAGAAACCTCCCTTTGGCTTTTGCTTGTCGCTTTTGCCATTCAAGGTCTTAATTTCTTCAGGGGTGACCTTTCATTTGGATGAAATGTATTTGTCCCCTCACAAGCAGCAGCTCATGCCTCAGCGACACGGGGAGCCCTGTTACTCCTTGTCCCTGTAGTGTCCCCATGCAAGGGGCCATTGAGCCTCAGGGCTCTGGAGTGTGATGCCCTGCATGGGTCCTTTGTCTGCGTCCCCTGCCATGGGTGTGCAGAGAGGAGCTTGGATGTGATAGAGTCCTCACGCCAGTTGCTGCTTCATCTGCTGCTGGATGGGTTTCTGGTTGACCATGAAGAGTTTGCAGGATCGAAACCTCTCCAGAGTGGGAGAGGGTTAGGGAATGGAGAGAAGTTCCTCTTCGTGTCACAATTTGCCCTCTCCTTTCCTCCATCACCACCTGTGGGTAAGTGTGAGTCACAGCTCAACCATGCACCATGAGCGCTGGCTCTGTGGCTCCAGCTGCAGGAGCCCTGCAGCCACCTCCTCCCCCAGCACAAGGCAGCCCAAGGGCACCAGGGTGCCAGCAGCACTTGGTGAGAACAGCACGGCTGCTCCCTGGGCTGCCTGTACCTGCACAGCCGAGCCCGGCTGTGGCCAGCCCTGCGCCAGCTGGGTTTGCGCCATGGTGGCAGGGCCCGGCAGGCGGGAGCTGAGCAGATGCTGAGGTGTGAGCCAGGGTGGGTGGTACAGTTTGGATGTTTCTACCTCATCTGATACAATCAGCATTGCTGTGCACATGTGAGGAAAGTTGTTCGATAGGAATGACCCATGATGCTGGGTTAATTCTGTTTACAAAAGAATAAATATTATAGCGGTGTCTTATAAAAGAGAATCAATAGCTTCCCTTTGCTGGGTGATCCCTTCATGTCTTCGAAAATCGATTCCCCCCCCCGTTCCCCTCCTCCTTGCTGCACAGCTATCTGTTTTTCGGGGTGACGGGGGGGTCAGGCGATTATTGAAGTATATGTGAATTTACAATATTAACGACTCACGACGGTGTGTCCGCAGGTTCACGGTGAATTAATTATCTGTTTAAGAAGCCATGAAGAAATCAATCAATGAAAATTTCTCACTCTTTTGAGAGTGAGGGAGCTTGTCAATTTTCTTTAACATGCACCACATTTAAAGGAGCAGTACATTTTTTTTTTACATCAGAGGAGGGTCAGGAGGAAGCTGGTTGGGGGCTGAGGGAGGCCTGTTCAGTTTTGTGCAGCATTGGCAAGAGCAGCAGACTCCTTTGCTGGTCTCCTCAAAGGGCAGAAGACACTAAGGATACATCCTGTTTTGGTGGGTCTGTCACACACATGACCTTCTCCCAGCTCACCAGGTCAGGTGCCCCTCTCCTGGAGACTCACCTGCCATTGCTGAGCTGGCAGAGGGCAACACGTGGCTGGGCCTCAGCTGCTCCAGCCTGGGGGCAGTGGGATGTGCTCCCATGAGACAAGGAGTAGCAAACAAAGAAGAGCAGCTGAAAGCAGTGATCTCTCAAGTCACCTCAAGATGTGCTGGAAGAAGTCTGGCAGAGTGCTTTGTGTCTCAGCCTTCAGCATTGACTGCCATGTCTAAATCTGAGTAGGCAATGGCAAGCGTTCAGCTTTCAGGCAGAGGCTTGGCACTCCTGGACACAGCCCCTCTGGGCCTCTCTGCAGAGGCAAGGTCAGGCAGCTCTGGGCAGCAAATGGCCCAGGACTGCTTGTCTGTCCACCTGGTGCTGAAGCTACAGCCAAGGGAAGGACCCTTTTGTTCATACAGACCTGATCACTAGTTGCGCCATGTCCTCAGGGGTCTTGGAATCATCCAAGGCATTCAGGAGGACATGAGGCAGTGTGTATCATTTACAGTGTCTGGCTGAGGTCTTTATGTCACCTTGATGACGTTTTTCTGTTTGGATGGAGTTTGATGACATTTTAATACTGGATGTGAGTGTTTTTGCTGCATTTCAGCCTTTGGCAGGCAAATACACATAGACTTTGATGCTGTTTGAAAAGCTGGCAGGAGAAGATGGCTCT
The DNA here is from genome assembly GCA_034509425.1 of Eopsaltria australis. Classification (NCBI taxonomy): domain Eukaryota; kingdom Metazoa; phylum Chordata; class Aves; order Passeriformes; family Petroicidae; genus Eopsaltria; species Eopsaltria australis. The sequence continues at coordinate 641,842 of JAVTVJ010000380.1, forward strand.
CAGAACTGCTCAGAGGGTGAATGGGTTTGTCTGTAATTCCTTGTGCCTGTCCTGACCCTCCTAAAATCTGCCCCATCTCACCTCTCTTGTGTCTGTGAAGGATGTAATTTATTGGCAGTTGTACAATGACTGATATCCCAGTTGCAAGGGGAAAAATTGAGGCAGGGTGAGACAAGAGGAAACTGAAAGGAGGAGGGGGACATGAGGGATGTAGAGCCTTTGACAGAAATGCATTGGACAGTGTCCCTTTCTCTCATCCCTAATCTCCAAACATGTAGCAGGGGAGGGATGTTGCAGAGAGAAAGCTACAGTATGTGGGTAGCGGGGGACAGAGGGAAGAGTGTGGGGATGGCAGGCAGCTGAAGATCCTGATAAAAAGACTGGAAGAGGGGGGGGAGCAGGGACAACCTCTGAGTCTGCTTCTGCTCTCGCAAGCCCAGACAGTCATGGCCCCTTCCCAGCCCCATAATCCTACTGGCCTGTGCCGAGAGGAGTCCCCGCCAGGCACACCCATTGCTGTAACCAGAACGGAGAGAAGAGCCCATATTGACACAGGAGCATCTGTGTCAGTAATTGTCATGCAGCCTGGCAAATTGCTTCAATGTGCCATCCCCTTCAGCCGCACAGCTCGGTGGTGGCAACAGGCCTGGGGGGGCTGTACTGCTGCCAGAGAGACAGGAAGAGGCCTGGATCTGGTGGAAGGGATCAGGACCCACAGGGACCTCCTGGGTCCTAGCCCAGGTCCCTGTGTCTTGACATAGTCTTGCCTGATGGCTGCTTGGCAGCTGCTCTGGCTGCAGTGCTCTTACTCAGCTTCATCAGCCTCCATGGAATGTTACCAATTCCAACCACAATGAGAGAGGGGGAAAATTCCTGTCAGTCTTTAGGCTGCCATTTATACCAATCAAAAGAAGTATGAGAGAGGCTCATGCTCTCCCTCCCTCCCAGCTCTTAAAAAGGGCTGCTGGGAACAGGGGATCCTCACCTATTTACTCCAGATAAGCACGCTGCTTTTCTTCTGTCTATACATGCAGCTGCTTTCTGAGTCTAAACAAAGCCAAAACAGAAACAAAAGGTGAGGTTTCACTAAAGATTTAGGTACTCAGTTTGAGGCTGCATAAACCACACCTTTCAAGATAATGTTGCAGATTGGGGCTATTCAGTGCTTTCTTCAGGTTGACCAGAGGTGCCTGTTCTTATTCCCATCTGTTATTTTTCAATAATCTCTAGTTCTGTATTCCTGTGCTTTTTAATGGCAGTGCAGTTCCAGCATAGAACATTGAATTTGCCTACATGGATTCAGGCATACAATTTTGACAGAAGACTGCAGGCCTAATCATGAAATCCTGAGATAAACAAGGTCTAGAATTTGGTTTAGTGTAGAACACCCTTTAAAAGATAGTTATTTGTAAAATGTCATGATTAAAGCCAGCCTCCTGATTGGTTGCCACTGGATATATGCTTTTTCACCTAACAGATGTCCTGCCCCTCTTATATGCGAAGTTCTTCAGTGATTAGAGGACCAACCAACAATGTAAAAAACAAACCAAACAATAAACACCCCCAAGCCCAAGCATATTTTATACTAATGATTTTACCAGTACTCCTTTAATGGCTATGGATTTTGCCTGTCTATTGGAAAATATCTCTGAGATGAAGAGTCCATAGTCTGTCTTCCAGAGGAGAAGGTATTACTGATTGGAGTTGTTCCCAAGGCATGATGTGATGTAGGACTGGGAGGTCTCCTGAGCTTTCTCAATACAGTCTAGTTTGGGGTGCAGTTAGTGTTGTGATAGGGGAAGTGGGTACAGACATCCATTGTGAAGTCTGTGGGAGTTAAGAAGCAGAGTGTTAGTGTCTTGCTTTCCACTTCGGCTCAGCATTGGCCCAGTGCTTGGATTTCCTGCAGGTGCGTCTCTAGCTCTGGCACAATCAACACGGGGATTTTGAGTGCCTGGGTCTCTCCACTGCTCACAGTTAGATATAATGTCCCAGATGCCAAATGGATGGAAGTGAAGGGATCCATGAATTTCAACTCAGTTGGCTACTGAGACCAATACACTTAATTTCTCTGCAGATTTCCCAAGAAACCATATAATGGCTTGCTCATGGGGCAGTTGTGTCCCATGTTAGAATGTCTGTATTAGAAAGGCAGATTAAACAACTTCTTAAGTACAGGGAATTCCGTGTGTTTTCCAGTATCTACACAAGCAAATCAGCTGTATGAGATAGTCCTTTTACACTCTTGGAGAATGACTGATTCTGATGGTGCTGCGCTATGAAAAGCAGATGAAAAGCACAAAGGGTGTCATCCCTGTGAGAGGTAGGCAGTGTGTCAGATGAACCACACTTTGCCCTAGGTTTACTAGGAAGGAAAGCTCCAGCTGCCCTTTTGCCACATTCCTAGCAGGTCAGAAATGCCATGGGAGCAATCAATGGAAAAGCCAAGCATTACAGCTAGAACATTGATTGAGAAGACCTGAATCAAAGGAGGAATATCATGGTTCAAAGCAGGGCTCCTGTGTTTCGTATTACTGGACAATATGCAAAAGGGGTGGAGAAGGGTTAGATCCTAATACATTGCTAGAAAATCAAAACAACTGTTCCCATGGAATATATCTGTGGTCCTCACGTTGCAACTACTGCCAGAGTGAGTACCTAACAGGATAGCTGAGGAATTCATAAACTTGTCCAGTGTGTGAGTATCTGATTCAAGGCAGATGTTCATTTTGAGGCCTACAATGGGCTTATGTTACAAGAAAAAGGTTCTTCTGCAAATGCTTCAGAGCCTAAAGATTTTCCAAATGGAATGTCTCTTTCTGAGATTTGATTTCTGCCACTTCCTTTCCTGTTAGAGACAAACTTTCATGTGTTTGACTCCTAGAATCCAGGTAATAGCTGGGAGGTTCCAGTGAAAGTTACATCCACCGTTAATCCGTTCAGATACAAGCCCATATGGGGGCATGTGTGCCCTGCAGAAGAGCCCAACCAGAGGTCTGCGAGGAGAGAGGTTCAGCTTGTGCCAGCTTTCAGTATCTGGGCACATTCTTCCCGGGCTACGCATGAACAAATAAGCCATGCCTCTTGAATCCAGCCAATTCTGACCTCTCCTGCATACTGCCATGCTTCAGAGCTCAGTTCTGAGTGTGCCTGCCAGCCCAGGCACACCCAGAGAGAGACAGTGCCTTCTGTCAACTGCTGATGCTCAGTGGAGAGAGTTGGCCAAGGACACAGAGGAAAGGAGTAGAAGAGTGAGGGCTTGAACCTGGATGCCAACCAAGCACACTCTGTTTATGACTGAAAGCTTGAACAACAACAACAACAACAACAAAAAGGTTGTTTTTTTACAAGAGAAAGCTCTGTCACTGCAGACTTGCTGTGGCCTTTCTGGCCTGTTGGAAGAGGATGTTCTGCCAGGCAGCCAGCCTGACTCCTTCAGTCCTGCACGAGGCAAGGAAGGAAAGTCCACTTCAGCCTCTGAGCTGGTACTCCGCAGCAAATGCTGTCTCAGCTATACTGGCTGATTCTTTCCTGGGAAATTTTCCAGACCCACACCTAAAGGAGGAGTTTCCAGAATAGAACTTTCAGCTGGTCAGCTGCTGGTGAGAACTTGGCCTCTGCTATGGACCAAGGCATCAGGGAAGGGACTACATATCCAGTGGATTACTTACATGTGTTTTGATCTTAAATTGCTCCTACATCAGCTGGCATTCCTGCCATCAAGGACCTACATTTCAGTCTTTTCTATTCCTTTTTAATACTTAAATCCCAAAGGCTGGATTCCTCTCTTGGCTATGCCAATCGGAGTGAAAATCACCTGAAAGATCTTCCAGAATCACACTTGAGTGATGAAGATCAAAATTGTTAAGCCAGAGGAGGTTAATTTACAGTTTACAAGTTACTTAATGCGGCTTAAGGAAACCCACTGAAGCCCCAGGCTTCCTATTAGATAATTTGCAAGTTGAATCCAATGTGTCCATCACCAAGTGACACCTATCTGCATGTCCCCTTCCCCATGCCTCACTGTGGTAACATGACAGGAAATCTTAAAGGTATCTACTGCACAGATTTTATCACTCTTCAGGTTCTCAGATGTCTTCTTTCTCAAGGCAGTGATGTGATGGTGACAGCAGAGGCATCAGCCATTGTGTCTTGTGATAAAAATGGGCTGTGGTGCTGAAAAGGATGGTTTTGGAGGTCTGCATGGAGCATAAATGCCCCTGTATGTCTTTTGCCCTGCTACGGAGTGCCCAGGCCTCCTTCTCACCACTGCTTGTGAATCCCTCTGCAGCCCTGCAGCTTAGAGACGTGTCTGAGTGGCTGCACGAGGGCCAAGCAGAGGTCTAACAGGTTGTGCAGAATTCAGGCCCAGCTGCTGTGAGCTGCAAGAAGTCAGCACCTGCAGGGGTGGCCTGCTCAGCTTGTGAGATGCTGCAGTCTGTGGTGTCTTTGCAAAGAGATGTTTCATCTTTGTATTAAACCAAGAATTAAACCACTAATCACTGGGGAAAAACTGAACGGGTTTGGCTTCCTCAGAGTGGCTGCAGGAGTGACAGTGGAAGAGCTGCTGTGTCCATGACTAGGGGAAGGGTTGGTCATTTTCTCTACCCCCCTGCCACACCTGTGGTTTCCCATCATCTTGCTGCCTCAATCTGCCAGTAGTGCTTGGAAGAGAAGGCTTTGCAGCTTCCTCCTGCCCAGGTGTCCAGAGCTGGAGAATCGGGCTGGCAGTCCCACACTGTCACTCCCTGTGGGTCTTCGGGAAACCTGTGTGAGTGTACAAGTGAGGCACACGTATCTGGGAAGGGGTGTTGTGTACACACTTCTCCATACATACTGGCTTAGCTCAAGTGCCCCCCTCCCTCTCCAAAGCATCCCTGACACTCTAGGTGAATATTTGAAAGACAGGATCGGGGCTTTGGTTCGAGAGCCTCTTTGTACAGTGCTAACTGGTTTCAGGGCTGTAATTATCTCTCCAAGAGAAGCTGTAAATTGGATTAAGGCACTGAGTTGCAGCTGAGTGCGCTCCCTCCATTGCCCCACCTGGTGGGCTGCTGAGCGATAACAAAAAATGCCGAGAAATCGGATTTGGATTCTGCTTCACACTCATGGCTTCCTTCTGGAAAAAATGAAATTTTTCCGGCAGAAAGGGCTGGCATGGGTTTGCTGGCAGTATCAGCCCTGGGTTCGTATCATCTGCTGGCACTCTTCCGGAAACACGATCCCCTCCGTTATCAGAGAGAAATAAATAAATAAACAGCAGGAGATGTTTTGGCAAGGAAGGAGGAATCGCACCAAGAGGCGTGCACATACACACGCACACACACACACACACACACACACTCACCTCGGCACTGTGTCTTCACAGCCCGAGCTGTCTGTTGCAAGCAGAGGTGGCAGCACAAGCACAAGGAGATGTTTTCTACACTTTTTTAAATTCCTGGCCTCTGGGATGAAAGAAAAGCCCATTTTTAACAGCTTATGTTCAAGGCATAGAGCACCTGGGCCTTGTATTGCTCATGGTGCAAATCACCACCCCCCTCTCATAGGATCTCTCCCCGTGCCCTTGAATAAAGTGCTGTTCCTTCCTCGTGAGTGCTGTCAGCCCACTATAGGAGGCACCAAAACTTACATGGAGAGGCAGTACAAGTTCCATGGCTGATTTCAGCATGTCATCCAGGACAGACTAACACAAGGCTCATCAGACCCCCTTCTGATGTAGGAGAAGCTTCATATCTGAGTTCCTTTTCATACAGAGGTGTGTATTTCCCTTTGGAGACCCAGGCACACTGCACTGCAGGTGCCTTCGCAGGGGTCAGTAGGAAATGCAGCAGGAGTGGGCAGTAACAGTGAAAGCCCTTGAGCAAAACCATCAGGTTACACTCTGAGCTTGTGGGACCCATGCAAAGTAATGTGGCTGACATGACTCCATTTCCAGACAAAGTTTATGATGGATCATTTCTGTCCATGGAAGAACCAGATTAACCTGGGTTTGGACACAGTCTAAAGCCTTCTTTACACCAGTAGAGATTACAGGACCATCTTTTCAGGTAAGGCCAATCAGTAATTTGTCCATAATCAGATTTATTCTGTCTCTTTCATCTATCAAATTGAGTTTATACCTGCAGTCTTTTGCACACTGCTGTCTGCAGGGTTTCCTCTGGCTGCTGGGCAGCTCCAACCAACTAGCATCTTCCCACCCCTCCTGGCCACAGGGGACCCTGGGAAAGGTGTCCCTTGTGTCTGTGGTGGTGTCACCTGTCTCTGATTGCATCTTTGGCTGCATCTGCCCATCAACTACTCCTGCCAGCTGGCAAGGAAGCACCACTGGCAGGGACTGCCAAGGGCTGCCCAAGGCTGCATGGCTGCTGAGGGAGGAGGGGTGCCTCTGACAGAAGACACGCTCCAAAAGACCTAAAGATGAGTGACAAGCCAAGGGAAGTGAGCACCCAGTCAACTGACATCTCCCATAAGCTGTGAGACCAGTAATCCACCGTACAGCTCCACTGTATCAGCCAAACCATTCAAATGCTGTGGAGATGTTCTCCAAACTGCCTCCCAGTACAGTTTCCAGCCCCTTGTGTCCCCAGACATCCAGGTGTCAGCTGAGTCCCTGCAATTCTTCTTGTCCTGCAGTCTGAGGGCAGCTGCTGCACCGTGTCCATGTGGGCTGATGTACCCTGGGGAGAGCAGCCCTGGCCCCGAGGTCGAAGGGTGCTCTGCCAAGCAAAGATACCCTGGACCTGCACAGAGGAGGCCTTCTGCAGCCTTGCTCCTCATCACAGCTGGTTCTTGCCTTATGTTCCTTTTCTCTGGTTCTGATCTCACACTACAATGCAGCACTACAGCAGCGTGCCTAGATCAGCCTGATGGTCTCTCTTCTCTCTCCCCAGCCACCAAGAAACCTATTTTCTCCTCTGCTGAGTTCTTAGAAAACGAAAGAAATGTCCCAGGGCTCAGCACTTGCAACTGAGTTCAACTTGGATGTATGCCCTGCAAATAGAAAAGCCACATCCCTTATGAGGACCCAGATCTCCTAAGGATAAGTGTACCCACACTTTCAGAATGTCCTAGCAATGCCATATATCCTACAAATTCCCCCCAAATCACGATGGGGTAGTGAGCAATTTCCTTCTGGAAATTCTGCCTTCCTTTGGGTGCCATCTAATGCTGATCTTTATGTTTCTGTCAGCTTAACTTATTATTTGGTATTCAATTTGGCAATAAAATTTTTATATACCAGGCACTGTGTATTACAGATACACAGATAGATACATGTTTATGTGTGTGTGTTCCTGTAAATTATAATAAGAATTTTGTTATTTCGTTCATCATGCTTAGCTCCATTTTTCACAACTGTAAAGCTTTTGTAAATCCTGACATGGAGACAACAAATACATCTATTCTTATCACTGTTAAAATTTCTTCAGTGGCAATGTTTTTGGTTTCTTTTGCATTTAAATATTGAAAGACACTAGTATGAGAGCTGCATGTTTAACTCCAATCTTCCAAAGAAGGACTGAATGTCTGTAAATTATATTTTTATTGCATTAGTCATGGACTTTACTATTCCTGAACAGATAAGGATTTAAGCATGTGCTAGGAGTTCAGCACATACTTAAGTGCAGGCTACTTAATGAAGAATTTTAATTGCTGAGAAAGTAGTAAGTAAGATGCTGAATTTTTTCCCAGAAATGGCTATAGTTCAGTGATGAGATTTAGGTGGTCCTTTAATGCGTTTTGCCAACCGCTACTGGAGTCCCTGGGATCATGAAGTTTGCATGGCTGGACTGATCATAGCTTCTTGACTACTCTCCCCACGAGACTGTTACATGTCCCCTCTATAGTTTTGGAAATTATCTATTTTATACCTAGAATATTGTCTTTGCAAACATTTTCCCTCACCGTATGGATCTGTGCATTTTTCATACCTTTTACTGTGTGTTTTATTGTCCTTGTCATTTTAAAAGCAAGAACATGATTTATAGATTAAATTAATGAGCAAATCACTTGATGGTGAACTGATCCTGGATGTCCCAGTGCTTTATACCTGATGCTGGTGCAAAAAGAGCACAGATACCTGGGCTGTTCCAGACACCAGATCCTCCAAATGATATGGCCTTAGGCTCAGTACAGCTAAGGCTCTTGCTCCTGCATGTTTTCCTTTCTTTGGGATAGAGGACTGCATGGTTCTGGTAATATCTAATTTTCTGCTCATCAGGCTGCAGTTGGGTTTGTGACTACAATTAAAAGCATCAGGCCCAATCCTTCTGCAATTTAACAGCCCTGAAGTCTGTGGAGTTACTCCAGTGATGAATTTGGCCTGAAAGCTTCTGTTCTGGTTTTAGGAGGCTGCCCATAAGCCCAGACCTAAGGTATGTCTTGGGTGGATTTATATTTATTTTTGAGAAAGAGGAGACAGCCAGAGAGTTAAGACGCCTTTCATGTAAACCATTAAAGGTTGCAGAGTCTTCTGCATAGAAATAGGTTTATTTGCTTCTGTCATTCTAGCAAGTTGTTTTTGTCTCTCCATGACTCTCTTACTTCACATACAGGATACAGGAAACGGCAGGTAGGATGCCTCAATTGTAGCAGTGTCTAACAGGATGACTTTGGCAGAGCCTTTTAATCTCTCTTCTCTTGAGTCCAGTGCTATTTTTTTTGACCTTTGTTGTTAAAGTGCAGCTTCCTTTTCATGACCCAGACATCTGTAAACAGCCAAGTGAAAACCTCCCAGGATTTCTGTTAGAGCAGTACAGGTAGTCTCTGCACCCAAAAGCTTGTAAATTAAACAGCCAGGAGGGACGAGTGTAGGGACTGAAAGCGCCAGCAGTCCAGCTTTTAAATGGAGAATTACACATTCCCCAGAGTAGTCTCTGTTCTGCAGTTTCAGCCTCCCTAGTTCTTATTTCCCACACAGTAAATTTCTCACAAACACCTGTTCTTCTCTTCGCTAAAATTTAGTGTCTTTTTTTTTCACCCCTCCCCAATAAAATTCAGACTTATTCCTGATCTTTAAGTAAGCAAACAGGAAAAGCTGGGCTGGAAGGAAAATGAGTCCTGTTGCCACTCAGAGATGTGCACCATTCTCCCCTGGCCACTGCCTGCCATTGCAGAGAGGTTGGGCTCAGGAATCACCATCCTCATGGGGCTCTGAACTGTCCCTTAGTGAGAGACCTGAGCATGGATTCCAGGGTGCCCCACAAACGTGTTTGCTGGGAATTTCTAGAGAGAAGGAAAGGCTGACACAAATGGGGCTGAAGGGATGTGGAAGGGAAGGGAGAGAAATGGTGAATGGGCAGGAGTACCATTTTGGCTTTATCTGTATAAGAAATTTTAACTGTGGCAGCAGGGTAAACACAGTACATTTCCCTCTAGCATTTACACTGATACAAATAGGCTTTTTAACAGTTTAACTTTATTCTCTTGTAGGCATGAAATTAAGCTACACAGGTATTAGGTACACAGATACCAGTATAACTGTGCTTACAGTCTGAAGGGTTTATACTGATTTAGCCACAGGGGTTTTTAAGCAGATTAAAGAAGTTAAAAGACGGTATTTAAACCATCACTAGTAATGTACATCAGTTCCTAGCTGCAATCTCTCTGTTATCCATGTACACGTTTTCTGTACTGACATACACACAGACACAAGGTTTTGCATTTCAAACATGTTAATTGTCCTCTTTCTTTTCCCCATTTGTTCTTTTAACCAACAAGTGAATAGTGTGTGCAGTCTGAAGTTTAATTTTGTTCTTCCCTTCTTTATAGCTTTTCTAGCTTCAGAGAACCATAGGGATGACAGAAAGAAAGAAAATAAAGGTTTACTATTGCTCTGATTTTTCAAACTTCCTCAATTTCAGACTAATTGCATCATAACTAAAAGAAAAAAAGGAAAGTTCAAAAGTAAACAACCAATTGAAAAAAGATAGCATTTTCTGCAATACAGTCAGCACCAAGTGTGAGTCAGGGAAAAATTCTACATCCTTCTCATCAGCGCTACTTTGGGAATTAAATAGTTTTTCAATATTTCTAATTTCAGATTTTCAAAATATATATATATTAAAAAGGAAGGGGAAATTGAGGAGGAGAACAAGGAAAGAAGGACAAGTAGAGAGAAACATAGTTTGAGATCAAGAGGGAAAAAGAAGGCCAGAACATAGTAATTGTGGAATGAGGGAGTTGGGAGTAGGAAAGTGAAGTTTTGTGGAAGGGAGAAGCCTGTGTAGCCCATTTCCACCTGCATCCCAAGCACAGTATAGTAAAAAAATATTTTATGGAGTTCATGACAATGTGTGCTTCTGTGCATGCATAAGACAACAGATTGGACTGGCTGCTGGCTTAAACCCTCTCCTTCAGGCAGTGGCTTAATTCTGACTGAGGCTGAAGCATCAAGTGTACACCATTGGTTTTAGCCAGTGGAGTCCTATCATCCATATTGACTAGCAAACCCTATGATAAAAACCTTACTATGTTGTGACAGTGCTGTTGAAATTATTGCTTCCCTATGAAATCCCACTGCCATCCCCACTCACCTGCTCCTCACAGAATTAAAAAACAAACATGAAACCAAAATAATAAAAGTTTTGAGGGATTAGTAATTCTCAGGAGAAAGCCCCACTTTTATGGAAGATCCCAGTTTAAAAAAACCTATTTGGTTTCCTCTGCAAATTATTAAATGCAGAATGGATGGAGCAGCCATGTAGAAAGGCTGTGGGCTGGATGTTCAAAGGGCTGGATGTTCAAAATGTGGGAAGCAGACTTGACTAGAGCACAGGTATGTGGGGCTGGCAGATGGATGGGTGTATGATAGGTGTGTGGAGGAGTGGCTGAACATGAAGGTGACAGAAATCTACCCTTGTGTGACTAGGCTGACAAGCAGGAAGGATGCTTTAGAAGTTCAGAAAACTTCTGGTACAACTCTGTTCTGTGACCACCTTTCAGGTGGCTCTGGATAAAATCACTCAGTCTTTCGTACATGCAGACACTCTCAGTGGAAAACACAGGGAGTTAATCCTTCAGAGACTAAGAGGTGCTCGTATTCTGCAGTAAGAGGGCTCAGACAAACACTTCAGAGGGGATATGGACATGGGCTGTGGCCAGGATACTCTTGAAAATCTTTGCAGTGACGTAAATTCCCCTCCTAGTCTGCTACCTCACACCACACCCTGGTGATCCTTATCAGAGCTGAGCTCCAACCAAGTTCTCCCAGTGTGCTGGAATGTTGTCATGCTTTGCAAGCTTTGGACCTGCTGTTGCCTTATGGTTCTTATTGCTTCAGTAAAGGTGGTTTAAAACACCGTCTAGGGCAGTTGGTCAATGCCGGTAATTCAGACTTAGCAAGAGCCCAAAGACAGAACGTCTCTGAACTGCTTTTCTTGGATGGAGTCTGTAGACAAGCTCCCCAACACCCACGTCAAAGTGAACGTGTCTCTGCAGAGAACCAGTGGGATGAATAGCAAACCATCTGCACCTTTAGTCACTAATGGCTGAAATGATGCTAGGAGAATTCAGCAAGTGTTTTAGTCCACAGAGATTGATAAACGTTTTCAATTTCAGTCTACTGACAAAGTGCAGGTTTAGCTGTATCTCTCAGTGGCATCTGGACTGTGAGGAGAGCCATAAAAACGGGGCATCTGAATGATCTTGCAAGAACATCTTGCTGGTTCAGCAAAGCTCCAAGGATTTTTCTCAAGTGACACCATTCCCAGTTGGAGCATATTTACGTTATTGTGGAAAAGACTTCTGCTCCTGATAATTGCCATGGTTGACTCCGAGGCAAGGTTGCATGAAGCCTTTTAGATAATGCTGCAGTAAGTCTATCATAAACATCAAAGACAGATTAGATCAAAACCTACTGGTGGTAGTCATGGCGCAGAACCCTCTGAATTTAGTGTAGCTATTCTCACTGGGGTTTTTTTTTGTCAAGTCAATCTGTCTGGCACCACTTGTCTTGGCTCTTTGGTAGCTAAATGGGTAACAGGGAACCTCTGTGGGGCATGAGAGAATGGGGTTTCTAGACAGGAGAGATGTTCATCCAAAACCTCCAGTTATGCCTGTTCACATATACCCTGACTGACTGTCAGGCTGTATGAAGACACTGACTTCCAGGCCCAGTCTGGATTTGATTTCCTTCCCTTTTCTTTTCTCCATGGGTTCTACCGAACTCCCTCCCCAGTCCCGGATCCAAAAGCATAATGGCTTTATGTAGCTTGTAAAATTCTATTATCTCTGTATTCAAAACTCAACAACTGGGAAATGGCTGTAATAAGCGTGTTATTAAGCGTGTAAATACACTTTAACTTCAGACCTCCAAAGGAAGTCTCTTGCTGTCTTCCTCACTTTGCCCTCCATGTTTTCACCACATGTTTGGATTTCGTGGGTATACCTACATTTCCTCGTCTTCCTGACTGGTGTGCTGTCCCATTTGACTGTGTTGAGGACAATGCTCCCCTCTGCTGAGCGTGCCATGGAGTCTCCTGGAGAACCCAAGGTCTTTGAGGGAAGACAGGTTCTTGGTGAGGATGGGGGTTTTGGGGAAGGAGGGAGGAGGGTAAGGGTAGGGAGGGGAGGAAAACATTGAAAAAAAGAAAGAAGCCAAGTGCATTCTTTCTGCAACACTCAGGAAAAAGAATGTTGCACAGGGGATTGGAAAGGCGAAATTTTTTCACATCCAAATGGATTGCAATTTCCCTCCATTTAGCACCTGAAGGTAATTAGCTCGAAGAGACTGTCGGCTGAGAAACACGTTCATGGAACATTAACTCTCATACATTCTCCAGTTGCAGGGAATTAATAGGAAAGATTAAAGTTTAAAGAGAGCAAAATGCCATTACCTCGCAAGCCACCTCTCTCAGCGGCAGTAACTAGCCCTCACTAACCTAAAAGCACCATTGGAGTCCCTGGCTCCTGCTTCAGGCAACGACAGATGAGACGGGCCCCGCTCTGCCCCGAGCTGCCCGTCCGTGGGCTCCAGTGACCTGCCCGCAGGCAGCGATGGCAGCGGGGCTGTGGCTCTGGCAGGGATGCGTGTGGCGGCTGCCGTGTGAGTGCACACGTGCACGTCACCTTGGGGCCAACACACGTGTGCAGGTGCCCCAGATGTGCGCTCCAGGGGTGCTGCTGGTGTCTTCTCAGTGAGACACAAGCTATGGGCGCCCCAGGAACGAAGCGCCCAGCAGTGGTCCCTGCGTGCTCCCACCAATGCCTCAGGTTGGCATGTGGGGCAGCAGGGAGGGATCCCCCATGCACCCCTGGGCAGCCCTGCACAGTTTCCATCCCGCTCCTGTTCCCTTCTGGCACTCCAGCACCCATGCAGGGATGCTGGCAGTCTGCTGGGCTCCTGCAAAGTCCAAACTGCAATGCTGCAACACCAAAACGCTTCACAGCTGAACTGGCTGTGAATGGTACCAAACCTCTCCTGACGAGGGATTGTGCCTTCTTCTCAGATGGAAGACAAAAAGAAAGCATTAAAGGATGGGGGTCCTATTTTGGGGATTTGGGGGTAAAGTTTATATAAGCTTCTGCACTTTAAAGATTTCCATGTTGCTTTAGCATTTCAGGGAGAGAGCATGAGAGAGAGAGAGAGAGAGAGAGGGAGAGGGAGAGGGAGAGAGAGCGAGAGCGAGATGAAATTGAGACATGGAAGAATTTATTGCCCAGAAAATTCCATTCTGCTATCTGATTCGAAAAGTCCAGTCCCCCCAGCTTCGGAAAATCTATTTTCCACATTTTAATACCCTGCAGAACAGTCCTCATAACTCATCCGAGTGTGTTAAGCACAGTTTTATTAGATCTGAAACAAATTTTGGTGGGGAGATACTATAGGTCATTAACCATGGAGTAATTTTATCCTTGTTTCCCTAATGATGCCATAATGGCGAGCGAATTTCTTAACTAAAGACCAAAGAACATTTTGAAGGTCAGTTTCATCTGTGAGCTCCTTCAAGCGCTTCTCGGAGAAGATTGGAAAACTCGCCGATTTTTTGAAGAGTCATTAATAATGTGAAAGCTGAAAGAGCTCTCTCCCATTTGCGTTCCTGCTTTTTACCTTTTAATTTTATATCGCTTTAGTCCCTTTCTTTTTCTCCCTCACTCTCTCTCTTTTTAACTCTCTTCTGGAGTGGCCCCTCATGCAGCTGAAAAATGAAATGGGCCATTCCTGAGGGCATCCTGAGCTGAGCCGAGGCAGGGCAAAGATCCAGGAGGGGGAAAGGGCAGCCCTAGCACTGGGTGTCCACCCCCACAGCCCAGCACCTGCTGCCATAAATGTCCACCCAGCAGCCCTGGGTTCCTGGCCGAGGGGCATCCTGCTCCCCCCTGCTCATGTAAATCAGGAGAGGTGTTGTTTGAGCCTACAGCACTGCATCCCTGGTAAAGGAGGGAGAGGGACAAGGCTGTCCCCTCCCTGCCCAGTAGGGCACGTGGGTTTTTACTCTGCCTGAACAAGCTCACATCTGGGCTGCTGAGGGTTGTCCTGGCAGAGTGACCTCTGCACTGACAGTGAGTGTGCCTGGGGGTGCACCTGCCTGCGAGTGTGTGTGTGTGTGTGAGCTCCATGTGTTGGGGACCATGAGTCATTACAAGGAAGTGTGCAATACTGATATATTTTTTTTTAATGGATATATATACACACCTGTGTGTGCACTACCATTATAGATATATAGATATGTTGCAAATGGATGAAATTGTTAAAAAAATAAAATAGCAATAAGCTGTTAAGGATTATATGTAGCCTGTCTACACATGTGTTCTGGGACTGCAGGTGCTTGGGGGGCACATGGAGTAGGAATTAGGGTGTGCAATATTCAGTCTGTATGGATTGCTGTGCTCAAGGTTAGAGTCTATACATATGTTTCATACATGTTTGGGGGAACACATAGGGTATGTTGATTTATAACCCTCTGCCTGTGTGTAGTGAAGACGTAACAGGCTCACACTGTGTTTGTGTGGGAGGTGTGTGGTGGGGTTTCTGGCTGTACCATAGGCATCAATGGGTGCAAGGAATCTTTTAGTATGTGTGTGGTGCACTGGAAGCTTGGCTCTGAGCGTGTGTGCATGTGTGTGTACGTGTGTGCAGGGGGTGTATGCCCCAGAGAAGGGTTTGTCTGTGCCTCCATTAGAGAGTTCCTGGCAGTGAGCAGGCCTCTGTGCTTATGTGTTTTCCTCTCCCTGGGTGTGTACGCTTCAGGCGCCTGCATGTGTTGCATTTGCAGATGATGTGGGCTACATCCTCAGCTGATGTAAAGCAGCATCAGAGACTGTGAAGCAATTTACACCCACTGCTACTCCAGCACAGCCTTAGGCTGGAGGCAGTGGGTCTGGGGGGTGTGGGCTGAGATGCTATTCCATACCATGGGAATGGATGACTTCCATCCTGGAACAAGACCTTCTCTCATCCCCTCCGCCCCCTGTCCCCCAGCCCATCACTCACATTTGAGGCAAGAACTATAGGGGGATGTGTATGTGTCTATTTGGGGAGGGAGCACTCCGAGGGGAGGGGGGCAGTGTGGTGACACACTCTGCTCCCAGATGTGATACCAGCGATAATTTCAATTTTATGCCTTTGTTATGGCTTTAATCACTTTCTTTATGCGTTTTGTTCCAGCGATCAGGGAGAGACACCTGATAGGCAAAAAGGATATCAGGGGAACAATTTTTATTTGGAATGTGGTGAGAAGTCTAATTAGAATTTGAATTCTGCTGAGCCTTGAAATGGTCGGTACTTTATCCTGATCGCCTTAGATATTGTTTCGAGTCAATCATCTGTCATAGTGCGGCACGCTGGAGAGAAAGGCTCTCCATCCAGCCTGGTCTCTCTGTCGGGCTGGGGGCTGCTGGTGGGGAAAGGAAGGGTGACAAGAGGGAGGGCAGTGGACTTTGCTCTGCCAGATAGGCTCCCCGGGAGCAAGCACGAACGGAGAAAACCCTTGGCACAGAGGTTTACCTTGGTGTGTACTCCTAGCCCTGCTGAGGGCTGCTGTCTGCTGGCCCCTCTCTCATCATGGCAGGGCTGTCCCCTTCAAACAGGGGATGAGGAGGACTGTCGGTCAACATAAATGTCCCCTCAGCTGCTGCCTGGGAGGGGAGCACTTTCTAAGAGCTAGTGAGCTCCACGTGACTCGAGGATTTTGCCACTATCATTGTTGTACTGATTAAACACTCTGGGAGGTCAGTTGTCACAGACAGACAGACAGCTAGGCTAGGATGGATGGAAGGACAAGTGTGGGTGGGAATGGCCATTCAGATGGATTTGTATGTGACGGAGGCAGAGATGGCGAACCAGTGACACATAGGGTTGGATGTGGTACTTAAGAAAGGTGGGAGTGAAGATGGGCGTGCCTCATCAGACTAAGGCAGAAAGCACACTCTTGAAAGGATGTTTTCAGACTCAGGTTGATCTTATTTCATTTGTGCTACCAGAACACAATAAAAAGAGGGAACCTGAGAACATGACAAGACACACAGCAACTTCTGCAATCCTTCTGGCTTTAAACTCTGTTCTTAATAGTTAAAAAAACCAAAAAAAATCTAAACAAAACACACACACTCCCCACCAAACCCATTATGAGTCCCAGCATTTCAAAGCTAAAATCCACTCCAAAGCTTACCAGAACATCTCCAGTAGTCCTTCCTTCTTGTCCCCATATCACACTGCCTCCCTTTGGTGAGACCACAGCTTTCAGTCCTGATCAAACTGCTGTACCGGTTTGAGATGAACTGCACAATGGTGTGATCCCTGCTGCTGAGGAAAAGGAGGCACACAGGCAGGACTGCAGCATGATCTATGTACCAGGGGAGATGAACTGAGGAGAATCATGAACAATAGAATCATTCCAAGATTCCTAAACTTATTGAAATTGATGGTAAAGTCTTTATTCTGTACCATTCCTACACTTTGAGATGGTGCCTCATTCTGAATGCAACATAAATGTCTGTAACATGAAAGATACGGATTGGTTTGGCTGTTGAAGAAAAGACAGTTGAATGTTTTGCCTTCTTGAGAGAAGCAGAAAATGACCTGGGACTGGGGGCTAATTAAAAGAGTTGCAGGCATCTGCAAAAATTTGCAGATAGGAAAGCCATTTGAGTAGTTCTTTCTAAAGTGTCAGCATTAGGTTTCAGAACTGACATACTGAGATGGGTGTAGGCAGCTTGTGCCTTTCTCAGCTACAGTCCAGGCTGTCTGCAGACTCAGGCAGACATCACTGTATGTTTTAATGTTCAATTCCCTCTTCAACAACTCAGCCGGGCAATACTTTTTTTTCCTTTTTCTTCCCCCCACTTTTTCTTTTACATTGAGAAAGTGGATAGTGTTAAAGCTTAGTTCTAAGGACTCATCTACAAATCCTTTGATAGCCATGTTGACAACTTTGGAATGTCTGACACAAATGTCAGTCTTTCATTTACACCTCAAAAATGCATCTAGGATTGCAAACAGAGAGCAGCAGACATTAAATATACCTGCATATATGTACTTAGAACGTGGTTTAGCAGTGGACTTGGCAGTGTTAGGTTTAATATTGGACTCAATGATCTTAAAGATATTTCCCACCTAAACAGTTCCATGATTCTGTGATGTGCTGTCATTCCAAGTATGTTTAGTTTTGGGTCCTAAAGATGCTATTCTGGTAAATCAGGAATGTTCTGAGTAAAAATCCCATGCTACCACACAAGCTCTACAGTCCAGCCACTAAGCCAATATATTCATGTGAGGGAGAAGATTACTGAGCCCCCAAGTCTCTTTGCTCTGATTATGCCTGGTCCCAGGGGGAGGGTTGTCCCATGGCAGGAGAAGTGCCACTGATCCAGACTGCACTGGGAGGCTGGGCCTTGTCATGGGGCTGGTTTGACTGCAGGATGTAGCACATTCCCAGTGTGGCATCTCCTCTGCCTGGATCAGCAAGACACTACAGCAACGAGTCCCTCATTTTGGCCCAATTTATGGTTCTTGTCTCAGATCAGGAGGATCTGAACACAAAGTGCTGAAGGCCACTTCCACTGCCCTGTTCTTGGCTCCAAAAACCTATACCACTATTTACCTCCCCCCTAAGGTTGTGGATCTTTCTGTGTATGTGAGAAGTAGTAGCTTATCTGTGTTCCTTGCCTTAAGCTTTCAAGCTTAAGGAGAATGAAGAAGGAAATATTTTGTATTCTCATGGACCTACCTAAAACAAGAGTCCCCCCCAAATCCTTGTGAACACTGAGCTACAGATTTGGGCTGGATCCTCCTTATCTTCACTGGAGCCACAATCCTTAGGGATGTGCAAAGCTCTTTTGACTCAGGGGAGGTGTGGAGGGAAGACTGGGGTGGAGGACAGCTTGCAAGGACCTGGATTTTTGCGCCATTTCAGAAGGCAGAGTGCTAATTCTAAGCCTTGATTATCACTGAACTCTGGCTTCATGGAGTAATGTTTGCTGTGCCAAATGGATCTTTATGCATCATATGCTTTGTTCATGCTCAAATGTCAACTGATGGATGTTCAGTAGTTCTTGAGGGCCTTCTGGTTTCTGCAGCCTGCTTTACAGCCCACACAGCAACACAAGAAAGGGCCAGGAACTGAAACCAGTGAAGACTGGGTGGGGAGAGCTGCTGTAGGCACTGCCAGCACAGGATGGGAAAGGGTTCAGATGTGCAGAAGAATAGGAAGAAAATCCAATAAGCGGATCTCACTAATTTAAATCTCAGTTGACCCTACTTGTTCTTATGTTGTGATACTCTGAATGACTACTTTCTTTTTCTTCCCAGGTGTTGGGTGTAGAACTCTTTAAATGAAGAATGCCAAACAGTTCAGCCCATATTATCACTACTGTTATCACTATTATTATTATTATTATTATTACCATTTGCCTCCTAGCACCACTCAGAACAAAGACCCTTGTTGTGCTGAGCACTGTACAAATGCACTGGGAGAAAATAAACAAATGCATGTGGACTTGCCTGAGTTTCCATACTGTAACAATGTCACAGCCAGGAATATAAACCTCCAAGTTCCTCTTGCTAAGCCAGGGATGGCCATTGTGTGCCTTCAAGCACTTTGAGCAGGACTTTTGAGTCATGACTATACCATGCAGCTGTCTGTGAGCCTGTGTATGCACAGGACTTACAGCTAGTGCCACACCACCAGCATTGCTAATGACAAAGCCAGCAGGAATACATTTAACTGTATCTTCTTGGGCTCCTGCTGCAATTTCAGTCCAGCTCCAGCTGGGGCATCCCTGTGAAATGCTTCCAGAGTTCCCATCCTCTTGGTTTTGGCCAAACAGATTTTGATGTATTTCTTGCTGGCTCGGGAAGGTTGGATAACCCTGCAAAGTCTGCCCACACCAGCTGGAGCCAGGAGATTTGTTTTAGACTATTTCTCTGACCTTCTCACTGTTTCCTTCCCTGTTCTCTTATGTCTTTAGACTTACTCAAGTGAAGTGCTGATTTTTCCCCCCTCACTGTTCCTGAGCACTCAAATCCATGTGCAGTCCCACCTAGCTTGCCAGCTCTGGCTAAGGTAAATTCTGGCAAAATGGCCTTAGCCTTTCCAGAAGGCAAAGTTGAGACAGAGGATTGTATCCAGCTCCCTGTAAAGGCAGAGCATGAAGTTGGTCGTTCCCCAGGACCAGCCTCAGCCTAACCAACCCAGATAAGTGGACCTGATTTCTGGGTTCAAGCAAGAGAGCTCAAGAAGGGTTATTGGAGGACACCTTTCTGGGAGAGAAGCAAAGATAAGAGCACTGTACCTTTTGTGGGTTCTTTGGGGTCAATCAAATGAGCCCACACCCAGTGAAGCCTGCTCTAGGGACTCAGAGAGTGCTGCATGACTCCCTTCCCCACCAGTAGCAGCCCTGCGTCTAAGGCTCAGCTCTGTCCTCTTCCCAAATGCAGATATCCCTGGAGCTCCAAAATCTCCTAATCAGCCCATTCCCCCTGGCATGGTCCTGGGACAGTGTGGTGCGTGCAGGGTCTGAGGTGTCTTTATCATTGGCCGTCAGGTGAAGCCCTCCCTAAGCACTCCAGCAAGCCCTTCTTTATTTATTTTTAAAATTCCCCTGAGCCTACGAAGGTCATTTGAACAAATTGGAGCTGACAGACATTAACTTGGAAAAAAGCCCATTGCACCATGATAAACTCCATTTAAAGAGAAGCAAAAGTGCCAGGCAAGGGAGGAACAAATGATGAGAGATTTGTCACTGTTACCGTAAGTTTAGGAGTTGAGAATGTCAGCTCTGGCCTCACCTTCTCCCATTATGCATTATTACACATTCCAGCTTTGCTATTTCCACTGCAGCAGCTCCTGACAGTGCAAATGGGCTGAACTGGGATGTTGTGCAATGCCACAAGGACAGCCATTGCCAGTGCCAAGGATATCATGAGGGCAAATTAAATTGGTGGGCCACACACCTAGTGAAGAGGGAGGGAACCAAAGGCCAAAGATGAGGTGCTTCAGTCCAGGTCCCCCAGAGAATCACCATCTGAGCTGCAAACCAGCCTCAGACCATAAGTCCCCAATCCAGTTCCCAGTCCTTGAGCCTAATTTGCACCTCTGTGTGATCTCAGGAATCCATGCAGGAGTGGGGAGATGAGTGGGGTTTCATACCTCAGTGTGTACCCAGCTGGGGAACAGAGCACTGCCATAGCTCTGAGCCCACTCTCCCCTGAGGACACAAACCCAGGTGCCTCAGCCCAGACACTGAGGTTTATCCTTCGGGGACCTGCATTGCAGAGGTAACCTCTGCAAGCCATGGCCATTGCCAGCTCTTCTCTGAGGGATTGGGAATGGTTCTTTCCCTTCAGCTAGCAGCCAGAAGAGCCACCTGAGGGGTGGAGGGAGATGGAGAGGGAGAAATCAGGTGTATCAGTCTTAGTCAGTATGACTGCTGATGAAACCTGTGCTCTGTCCAAAGATATATCCTAATGCCTCCCATTCAATTTGCACATAGTTTCTTTATGCTTTGCTTAGTGTCCTTGAAGCAAAGGCAATTGGTTTCTCCTCTCCTCTGGGCATCATGTGGGATCCAAGTGGCTCCAGCCCCCTGTGGAGCTGCAGCAGCTGCCAATTGTTCTGACAAGCCAGGATCAAATCTCAGAGAGGAGCAGGCCTGGGACTGTCACGCTTATCTGGCCAAGTTCAGGCCAGGGCTCCCTCTACCCCACAGCAGATGAGAAACAAACTTCTCCAACTGCAGATCAGTGCAGTCAGAAGTGGCAAGAAGTGACTAATACACCTTACGGAAAGGAACCAGGCCATGCTTTTCCTCATGTCTCTTTGTCTTGGATTTCTGCAAAAATGAATAGTAGTCTTTGTGCTCACATTTTGTCTGGGACAATTACTAGGGATCCAGCACAGTTAGCTCAGATGCAGCACTGAAGGCCTTCTGCAACCAACAGAGTTATAAATAGCATCTGGCTAACCAGGCTGAGAATTTAGAAGTGTCTCAACATGGTCACTGCAGCTACTGTCACCATCCAGGCAAACCTGTCAGCTGCAGGAGACCTATTTCCTGATCAATACCCCTCAAGATCAGGAGGGATCCCAAGTCCTGGCAGGATTGGGTGGCTGGGAGGCAAGCCCTACCCACATATCCAGCTGTGAAGACCATGAAGAAGGTCTCTGCTTCTCACATGTGGCCCTGTGCCCAGTGATCCCTGTCAAGAAGATGGAAGGCAAGGCTCTTCCCTGGGTTCTTGTCCAGTATGCAGCTGCAGCTTAGCAAACTCTCCTCCAGCCCTGGGTGCACTGTCCCTCTGCAGCATAAAAGGGATGGCCAATCCACTACGCATGAGAGATTTCCAGTCTTGGCTGAATGTTCCCGATCCACAATGACCTTTGTTCCAACAGTGAATGGTGTTAACCTCAACTTGCTGTGTTTGGGCTCCCTGCCCAGCTTTATGGTTAAGCGTTACAGCAATGTCTTTCCCGCTGCCCAGTTTCTCTCTTGGAAAAGAAGATCTCATTTCTGCAATGCTGCAGTTAGACCTATCTGACCTTTCCCTCTCATGTGGATGCCCGGATGAGTTCAGAGGGGGCTGGGCAAAGATGGGCACTGTCCTCACACCCCAGAAACAGACAATTTACCTGCACCATTCCACCTACGATTTTCTCAAGGCTTGCTCTTCAGTTTTGCCTGCACCCGCAGCCAAGGTCAAGTTATGTTTTCCCTCCAACTCACACTGCAAACACCAGTGGTCAACCCTGAATGACCCATTCAGCCAGTCCCTGCTGATCTCTGGCCATGAGACGTGGCTCACCCCACACTGACCTTCAGAGCCACCTCCCTCTGCTTTGTTGTGGCTTTAGAAATCACTTGAGCATGAAAGCCCTGGGCACAGGAAGTCCATCAGGGCAATTGTGCCCCAAATCCCACGTTCCTCATCTCTTACCCTCTTGCAGCCTCTTTCTTCTGAACTGTCCTGTTGGGGTTATGCACCTCAGCCTTGCATAAAACAAGACATCTAATTCTCCATGTGAGTCCATGCCCTGCCTCTCAGTTTGGAGGATAAGCCTGGCCCTGTTGGTTTTCAGCTTTTTTGGTTTAATGGCTGTCTTTCACTAGGTGTATGGGACAGAGTCTTGATCTTGCTTAGGGCTGATATTTCTGATCTGTAGGTAAAAGCAGCAATAAATAGACTCTAGTACTGCACCTAAACCTTAGCTACAAAACAGTCACAGCTGCAAGCAGAACTAATGAAAGCATTGAGAAAATGTTGTAGAAGTGTTTCAGTTTCAATATAATTTCTGTATAGTAGGTTTGCAATGGGATTTCCTGAAAAATGTGTGTAGAAATTAAAAGCTCTTTTTCTAATAGATTCCTTCAGCTTTCTAAAGCATGTTTGTATTGGCATTATTTTAGAAGTATTTTTCTCCCCCTGTATGAAGCCTCTTCAGTCAACTTTGGTTACAGATAGGAGTTTTAAAACTGGGGTTAAATATGATGGAAAACAGAGTACATTTCTACTGATGGCAATTCTTCATGCAGATTTGACCTTTGGGGGAAGAGGAAGGTTGTTTTGTAACCAAAAAATTCTCTTGCCAAAAATGTTGCCCTGGTAACTGATGCTGTAGAGAGCAGCCTGGATCCTTATGCTATCCATTAAAGGGAATCTGACTCAGGAGAGCAAGGGGTGGACCCTGGAGAGCTGTCTGGTGATGGCTGAGAGGGGCTGGAGGTGCCAGAGATGCCTGTGTGGGGAGGAGGGAGAAAGTGTGTAAGATGAAGAGGCCAAGAGCAATGAGTGCAGGATTAGACCTACAGGGGCTCAGGTGGTTTGATAGGGGCAGAGATGATGTTGGAGGCTGTAGGGGCTTGGCAGCACCTGTAAGGCATGGAGGGTCTCATGCAGTGCCTTCCCCAAGCTGCAGTGATGTTTTGAGATTCACTCCCTGCGAATCCCTTCTGCACCTTGCTGCAACGAAGATCGTTTTGTGGGCATCCCCCTTCCTTACCCCCAGCTGTAGTCATTCCACACCAGTCTCAGCCCCACCTTCCCAGTCCCATCAGCCCCCACCTCACCAGTAATGAGGGGGGATGTGTGGTCTGCCTTTCCTGTGCTCCTGCGCTTCCCTCTGGATCCCAGCAACAAGTTTAATTGGAAAAAACCAAGGCTGACTTGGAGGCAAGGCAAGGAGGCAGGGAGAGCCTGTGCCAGCTGACACCATGATCGATTACCTGGAACTCCACCTGACACTGAAATTAGGGTTTTTTAATGATAGGCCGACTCTCCCTGGATGTGAAATTCAAATGATCTCCAAAGCTTCCCTGTGACCATCAGTCGCTGCACGCAGTGGTACACGCCACATGCAGGTACTTTGTCTCTGTCACTGCTGAAAGGACATTGTTATTACCAACAACTCTTTGTATTAACCAGTCTCCTACCTAATAGACAACACTTTACGTTCTGCACCGTTACCCAGTCAGGGATGCTGTGTGCCTGAGAGACACACGCTTCCCCTCAGCTCCCCTGGGGCAATGGAAAGCCAGTGCTTAAAAAGAGACACCAAAATGGAGGATGCACACACACCTTGCTCCCCTGCTGCCTGCTGTCTCCTGTGTTGGGGGGTAATTCTCATTTCGTCTCAACTTCAGGCCCAGAGCACAAACTGGTGGGGCAGGGACTGGCAGTACTGGGATGTACCAAGGTGCCTGCCAAGTAGGCAATTGCCTGACTTTCCTCTGAATGAGAGAGGGGAGCTTTTCCTCCCACTGACATCTTTCCCATCCCAGGGCAAAATCAGGAGAGGCAATACTCCAGGCAGTTTTTCCCATCTTTATCCTGCTTGGTGAGCCATCAAGGAAGTGCCTGGTGCATTGGTAGCCTCCCCTGCCTGGACAGGGTGAGAGAAAAGCCGTCCCATCCCAGAGTCTACAGTGTTGCTGAGCCCTGGTGTATCTCCAAGCTTTGCCACCTGTGTGGAGGGATTGTCACTGCTGATGGAGGTTGTCTCCCAAGATATTGTCCCCACCTTTCTTCCTCGTCTCCTGACCACTTTTGCCTCGCCCTCTGGAAGGTAGAAGGAAGGTAACTGATGTGAGTGGGAGAGACCAGGAGCTATTCTGTGGCCATGACCTGAGTACCGACTGTCTTTTCTTACAGGAGATGGCAAGCAGAAGGACCAGTTTTCTCTTCCCAATGGGCAAGGATGAAAAGGAAGTGATGATAAAAAGAGAAAGAGATTTTAAAAAGTTAAATAATGTAAATACAGCATAGAGAGTAGTAGCCTGTAAGCCATCATGCACTAAGCAGGATTTTCTGCATCTTCTTGCCTTAGTGAATGAAGATTTGGAAATCCACATGGAGGGAAGATGTCCTAGCACAGAGAGTTCTGTGGTTATGGTCTTCTAACAGCACTGTGGAAAGCATAATCACCAAAGGGGGTCTTTGTCTGCATCACAAAGTGTCAACAAAGAGGGAACACAGATTCTGAATAGTGGAGATGTTGGAGGAAAAGGGAAAGGTCCTGCCTTCAAAACTGATCACTGCAAATCTAGATTTCCCCCCATGGAAGGCACAGTGAGAAGGTTAGATGGGGACACCAAATGTTTCCAGCTCCAGCAGGAATTGCTTTGGGCTGTGTTGAATGAGAAAAGCTGGGCACACGTGGGTCTGGACAGGACTGCAGGAAGCTATAATTCAGACCTTCTGGTTTGCCTCACCAAGTGAAACGCTGGGTGATGACACTGAAATTTTTTCACAGGCTGACCTCTACAGTGCCCATTTCTTCCTTCAATTAGGTACCAGCATTGGCATATTTAACAATATACTCTATGCAGCCTCAGTTTCCCCCTGGTTAAGAGATGCTTCTTGTATTTGATAACTTTTGGACATCTTTGATGAGGAAATGCTCTATGAGTTGCCATAGAAAAATCACGTGTTCTCTCACTGCTTCAACTCTCCCTTCCCATTTTACCTATGTTGTTGAAGGTTGCCTTTTCTTAAATAAATGCCCAGCACTAAGCACCCCTTGGCTGCAACCTTAGCTCTCCTCTCTGGCCATGCCCCGGCGCACATGTTCAAGCAGCTCAGGCACCTTCAGTCTGGGAGGTGGTCAGTGGCAGAGCTGGATTTGTCATTCAAGGTGGTGTGGTGCTCTGGGAGGTGTTAGGAGGGCAGTACTGTGCTTTGGTGGTGCATGGGATGCCTCTGCCCTGTACTACCCCAGCCAGCTCGGTGCAGCCACTGGTGCCCTCAGCAGCCTGTGCTGATTGTCCTCCAAGCAAGGTTCCTGTGGGAGCCGAGCAGAAAGGGGATGCATGCAGACAATGTTCCCTGCTTTCCTCCATCGCCCGGTGAGCAGCCCCTAATCTGAGGGGCGTGCCAGTATTAATGCCTTTAATAACGACGGATCAGATCGTATGAAGAGTTTTAATTGATGTCTATATCCCTGGAAACATAAAAACAGCCATGCGAGCGTCTTACCACTATTATTTTATCAAAGGTTTTGACGTGGCTGCTGCATAGGAGATGTCAGGGAAAAAATTCATGTCTGCAAGGCACAAACAGGCGAAATAATGGGATATAAATCAAAAACAGTGAAAGGGGAAAGTGGTTAGTCACAAGATCATAGAGTTTTCACTAAAAGGGAGAGCAGTGAATTCTCAATACAAGCAGCAGAATGCATTCATTCTATGGTGCCATCAGCCCTTTCTCCCCCCTGTCCCCAGTACCCTAACCCCCTGCGCTAAGGACACACAGTCCTGGGCCAGGGCTGGCCATCTTGGATCTGCCTGTCCGCTCAGAATGGTACAAAACATTTCTTTGTCCCCTCCAACTTGTACAGAAGACATGGAAACATAGCCCAAAAACAGGGTTACAAATAGCAGCCCCTTTTCTTTGGCTGGTCAAGAGTATCCATAACCTTTTGGTAGGTTTGTTTACTTTGCATCACGTGCTGGTCCATGAACACAAGAATGGTTCCCATTACAGAGGGGACAAATTGAAGTGTGGGAGATAAAGCAGGCTGGTAGGTTACTCTAGGCTGGTGCAAAGAGGAGAAAGGAAAGCCTTAATTCAATTCACCTTGATTGCCTTGAGGCAACTTTAGGACACCACCATGCAACACCAGCAGGAGATCAGTAGCAGATCTGCTGTTCTTCAGTGACTAGTTCTGACCTTCAGGGCACAGGGATGGCTGGGACCCTTCCAATGGCTCATGATACTGTTTGACTGTGTCCCCTTTCCACAGCCAGAGCCCCACAGAGCTGATCCAGTGGGCCAGGGCAACCAAGAACCACCTATGAGACCCTCACAAGTCGATTCTGCACTGACACCTCGCAAACTAATTGTTTCTTCTAGCCTAAGTGTCCCATGGGATGTTGTTCTGTTGTGGGAAGATGTTCAAACTGGCCAACAGCTGGGAAGACATGAGTACAGTGTGAGAAGTGACTGCCTTTTCCAGGGCACTGCTGAGAGGAAGTTTGCAGCATGGCTTCCTTGTCCAATTGCTTGGCTTGCAAATGTAAAAACCTGGAGAGGGGGGTAAAAGTGAAAGGAGGAGGGAAAGGGAGGAGAGGATGAAAAGGAGGAGAAACTGGTGGATAAAAAGAAATTTGAAAAAAAGTAAGTGAAATATTCAAACTGGAAAGTGATATTATAAAAAACTGCAGGGAACACGCTTGAGTGCATTCAAATTTATTCAAACTCTGCATCTGACATTGATGAATGCAACAGCTTTTTCCACAATATGTAGAGCGCACAGGGCATTTAGGATTGCAGCATCCCTTTCACTGCAGCTCTCTGGGGGCCTGTTCTGAGTGCTGTGGAGACCCCTACTCTGGGCCCTGGCATGCCCCCTTAAAGAAGAGGCCAGGAAGCCATTTGGGAAGGAGCAGAAAAACAAACATAGAAGAAGGATTTCAGCAAAAGATCATGGAGGAGAGATTTCAAGGCTAATCCAGCCTTACTGTGTGTGAGGTCTTTATCTTTGTGGCAGGACCCAGTTTCTCCTCTTGCAGTGGTGAAAAGTGCTTTCCAACATGCATGAATCCATAGGAGAGGGGTTGTATTGGGATGCGCAAAGTCATTGTCTTTCTGTAGGTTCTATAAAAAATTACCTTACTGTCTGCCAAAAAAGCCTCACTGCAAATATATTTTGCAAGCAGGGACTTCAAGATCCTGTTCTCTGGCACCCAGCAGCAGAAAGATCTTGTGGCTCTGGCCCAACATAAGACCATGAACTAGTCATCTTCCTGCAGGGAGCACTCTTGCACCCTCTTTGCACGCCTCAGTGGCAGGCTGGCACCCCAAGCGATGACTTCTACACTTTCCTCCAATTTCTCCTCCCCTTGCCTGGGAAGCATAGCAGCTTTTAGGAATAACAGGGTACAGGAGAGCTTGAGTCAACAACCACCTGTGACTGTTTATCTATAGATTTCATGCTTGCAGGGTTTTTTGGGAAGAGGATGGATGGAGTTATCTTTCCGATGGATGCTCATGGAAAGAGGCGCAAACCTGCCAATGTGCCAAGCAGGCATTGAACTCCCACTTTCTCTTCCACCTCTGTGTGTGGACAGAGCACGTCTCTGCAGACTCACAGCACAGCAAGAATTTCCATGCACATGCCTTGTGGCACTGAAGCTGGCAGAAGGCTGGGAGGGAGCCTGGAAGACCTGGCACCCTCAGCAGAATGCAGATACTCATGGAGAGGCTAGGATTCCTTCCCTCCTTCCTTCCTTCCTAGTCTCTCTGCCCACGGACACTTGAGACAATCTCTGATTTTTTTTTTTTTTTCTGTGTCCAAGGTTTTTATATCTTCATGCTAGAAAGAATCTGATGCCTAGGACACAGGAGACCTGAGTTGAACTCCCAGATCCATGGCAAACTACCTGTGTGGTTTAGGTCAGGTCACATCAACATTGCAGGTGAAAATCCCCACATGTGATGTAAGAACAAGTATGTAGCAGCCTGGTGATTTTTTAAACGAGAGATGTTTTTATGGTGCCATCATTGCCGGCTGTCATGTTTTCCACAGTGACTTTCTGCCACTGTAATATATATAACACTTATAATTTCTTGTTTAGGCTATTTTGTCTTTCCTTCTCCTTTCCTTTTCATATCTTATCTCACGTATACTACTGTGGCTCCATCTTTTGCTCAGATGGAGACCACTGTGTGTGACACATGAAGAAATTTGGCTGCTCATCCTCCATAATCTGAGTGGAGACCTGTGAAACAGGGGTTTCCTGCTGTTTGCTCTCCAGTGCTCTGTACAGCTCCTATCTGAAGGGGCAGAATGCAGATCTGACTCGGCTTTGGCAGTCTCCCTGCCAGAACCGCCACCTGGGAGAAGAGTGGGTTGGTCACTCTGTGGGGCAGCACCAAATGGTGGGGCCCATCCTGGTGTGAGCTGAGATGCTCTTGTACCCCAGAATCATGGCTGGACCAACCTGGAGCCAGTGGGAGCAAGGCCAGATCCCTACCAGAGGTGAGACCATGGGGTCCTCAGCTGAGCCCTGTCATAGAGATGGCCTGGATAGGAAGGGAAGTGGTAGGGAAATGCCTCAGGAACATGGGCATGATGGGTTTTGAAGAGGGACCTTGATTTGTGCAAGGTAATAAAGGAGTCCAAATCTGAGCCTGTTTCCCCCAAGTTCAGCTTTTCTGAACAATGGTGGCCCATTGTTTCTAGCAAGGACCATTTCTAAGTCTTTAGGAAGACCTTTGG
The DNA here is from genome assembly GCA_034509425.1 of Eopsaltria australis. NCBI lineage: Eukaryota > Metazoa > Chordata > Aves > Passeriformes > Petroicidae > Eopsaltria > Eopsaltria australis. Next base: position 670,992 of record JAVTVJ010000380.1, read on the forward strand.
TGAGTGTTCATGGTGCTCTCCGAAGGCCACTTAGGCCAAGGCTGGACAGTCAAAAAGACTGAGTAAGAAGCAAGAAAGTCCTCTGTGTCCCAGGAGTAGGACATCCTCATAATGTCTCTCTTAGGGTGGCCTTGGGAAATGACACTGCCCTGCCCATGTCCTCAGAAGACCAACATCAGAGAGGCCACCTCTCCCCCTCCCACTGCTGAACTGTCTCTGCAGATGGGCAGGGAAGGCACTGCCAGCCTGGCATCCTGCTCATGAGGTCCAATAAATGGTTTGGGAATATGTGCTGTGGCCTGACAGGGGAACCGAGAGCTTCTCCCTCTTGCTGTCTCTCTTTTTCTCTTTAGATCGTCGTCATGGTGTAAACAAACAAGCTAAACTCTATGAGATTTACAGTGCCCAGCTTCGGTGGCTTCCAGTGCGGCGCAGTGAGATATTTCTGTACAGGCAGGCTAAGCACTTTCCATTTTATACCTCAGCGGCTTTATAGCATCTTAAGGATTTCTGTGCATGCCTGGCTTCACTCAGAGGGAAAAAAATCAAGCTTGTAAATAAATACTAAATATATATGAACAAAAAAGACAGAAGGGAAGCGAGAGGGACACACGCACACACACACGTGCACGCACACTTACCCACACTGGCAGAGGGAAGCAGAGAGGAGATGCAGAGATGGTGGGGGCTGAATGAGAGATGGAGAGACAAGAGATAAAAAAGAAAGAGCCAGCTGAGCAGCAAGCTGAGGACGGGCTCTCCTCCACCACAGCCAGATGGAAAGAAAATAAGCCAGAGTGAGCAGCTTTCTGGCAATTTGGGGAATATTAATTTCCCATCGGGTCAGACTAATGGCTGTGCCTGAGGTTAAGCTGAATTAGCAGGTGAAGGCGCTCTGCTCTGTTACAGCCCTCAGCCCAAACTCAGGCACCCCCCTTAGGCTGCTACTCCTGTACTCTGCCCCCTTCTCATTCTACCTCTCTGCCATTTGACAAGTCATTCCTGCAGTCAAATCTGCTCCTGACCTCAGACCAGGAGCAAGCTCCCAGGAGCAGAAGCTGTGCTTGGCTCTGCAGGGCTCCTGCACTGGTGGCTCCCAGGCTGAGCCACCCTCCTGTGGTCAGTTCCAGTGAGACAAGAGTGGCAGTTTTCTTTCCTCCCATTTTTGTGAGTATGGTTTTCTCTCTCATCTTAGGCAAAAGGACAGAAATGCAGCCTTTAGCTTGAACCCAGATCCCAGTGGGAGTCCAGTATCCCCAGCTTTCAGTGCTAGTGTAGGTAAGGTATCCCCAGAACCCCAGGGTAAATCTTCTCTGTCTTTGGTATCAGCAGCCTTTTCCTTGGACAGTTGCTGCCTAGTGAAGTAGAAATGGACTCCAAGGCAAGCTTTTTGTGCTTTGTGTTTTGTTTTGATGTTAACATGCTTAATCGCCAGTCAGGATCTTTCACCTGCACCTGTAATATGGAAAACAAGCCCAAGGGCCAGCTGCATATGGCAGGACAGAGCAGCAGGGCAGCTTTCCTATAGGATCCTTCGTCAGTCCCAGCATTTAGCACCAGCTCCACAGCCCTGACACACGAACTAACACCTTCTCCATGCTTTCCAGTGCCAGATCTCACTGCACCATATTGTTCCATCACTACGGTTAGGGTACTGAAAGAAGAAGTTACTTCACAGTGGTGACACAAGGAATTGTTGCCAGAGGTGGGAGCCAAAGTTTGATTTCTGTAGCCCTGCTAATGTGTCATCCAGGGAGACCACACCATGCACTGGGTGACGTGCAAGCTGACATCTAGCGGGTTTAATAGAGCTGTTGCAGCTCTGCATGGCAAATGGCAGCCTGCATCCAAATCTGAATGTGGTCACCCTTACATCCTGGCTGAGCTGAGCTGAAGGAACCCTGGGAATAAGGACTGTGGCCAGGGGTTTTCCATACAAACAAGGCCAGTGTGAGGATAATATGTCTGCCATGGCTTTTCTGTCACTTGCCTCATGTGGTTTCTCTTCCTTTAGTCCTGGCACACGCTGACCTTTCCTGATGCTGGGCTGGCTTATCACAGCAGGAGGTCTGCGTGCTCCAGCTTTTAACCAGGCTGCTGCTCATGTGAGCATCCCACACAGACTAAATGCGTACATTTGGGTAGCAAAGATCTCTGTCCACAGTGCACAGGGGAGCGTACAGCCCCGCTGACCTGGAGGTGACACAGATGCCACGGAGATGTCAATTCACACTTCCTCAGGGAAAATGCAGCAAATGCAGGCAACACAGCCATACAGCAAATGCAGGCAAATGCCTGCAGCTCCCCAGCTTTCCCTTGAATGACCTGTGCCATGAAATGTTGCTTTTGAGGCTACCTGAAGTAGCTGGGCCCAATTTTGGCCTTTGCATGGTGTGAAAATTCTTGCACAAGGCTCTGCTGGTGGAGCAACCCCAGGCTTGAGTGTGGCTGGCTCCATCTCCAGGTGTGAGCCCACCCTGCTCTGCTCCCAGTGCCAGCTCCCTGCTGCTGGCCTCCTGCCCAGAGCAGAGGGGCTCCGGGCCGGGGGAAGGGACTGTCTCCCCTTGGGTCGCTGACAATTTCTCACCATTCTCTCCGTGCCCAGAACTCGCTTCCCCTTCTCAGATATTAAGTATTCAAACCTCATTTACATCCTTATTTTTCAATTTGCTGCCACAGTAGTTTAATTTATTCTATATAATTTCTTTTTCTGAGGGGACATTAATCATTGCCCTGTGCTTTTTGGCGCCTGTGGGATATGTGTGTGTTTTTTTTTTAAATCAATAAAATAAAGCAACCTTCCTTCCCTCTACCCACCCCCCCATTCCGTCCCACCCCCAACATGCCCCTTTGCCGGAGGAGAGAAATATCATTTCTCCATCCGTTTTTTTACCCCATTGTTTTCTTCGTTTTCAGCCCAAACAGATTAACTTGTCTGTTTTATTTCTGATGAAATACTGTGTGAATAGGGTGTCTGGGTGGGGAGAGCTTCTGGCTGGTTCTGCCCACTGTGTCACTCGAAGGGCGGGTTTAGGATCATGTCCCTGCTGAAGTGCTGAAGCCCAGAGCCACTGGAAGGGGAAATTTGGAATTTCCAAAGCCAGGCCTTGGAAGGAACAAGCCCACTTTTGGGGCAGGGATGACTGGTCAGCTGGGGAGGATGCAAAATCATTCAGCCTAAAGAACTGCAAACATGCAGCCTTGAAGACAGGGCAATGTCTGCCATGACAGTCTACAGAAAAAGAGAGATAATCACGGGGAAGAAGGAAGGAGAGAGTTTGAAGGAGGAAGAGAGAAAGAAAAGCAAAAACCAAGAAAAAGGAAAGATAAAATAATTTGGGAAAAAGAGAAGGACCAGAGTGCCCAGAGCTTAACGGCTTTTCCATTTGACTCTAGCTGATTCAAACACAAGGAAGAGTGGTTTGTTCTCCGGACTTAGCCCTGTGTGTATCTCATGGGGCACAGGCTGCTCTGCCATGGCGTGTGGCACAGTGGTGCTGCAGCGTTGTGGGGACACAAGCGGGGACCCCCAGGTCTGGATTCCTGCAGGGCACAGCATCACAGGCTCCCCTGCCACACACTCCAGGTTTTTGTCCATTATAACTGCTTTCTTTTGTTGTTATGTAATCTCCGATAATGAAAGTCCAGTTTGAAGAGGATGCTTAATGTGGTATTAGTCAGTTGAAATATAAGTGTAAATTACATGCCTGCAGCTAGAAAAAAATGGTTACAGCAGAAAACATCCCTCTTTAGTAGCATAGTATAATCAAGAGAGCTGATCAAAAAAGAATTTTGATGAACCAGTATTCCACTGGAAAATGCAGAATCCTCCAAATTGAACCATTTTCTGGAAACGTTAAATGTTGACTGGAATTCTTGGCAGAAGTTTTAACTGACCCAAAATGCAATGGATTATTTGGTTTTGCTTTTCTCATTATATTTATAAGCTATTTTGTTTTTTCAATGCTATGAAAACAGAAACTTTAACATTATTTTCATGCCTCTGCACTGAATTTCCTTCAGAATTAACATTCTGTTCTGCCCCATTCTGTCCACTTAATTTTTCATTTCACTTCATGATGAAAATAAATGTAGAAATAACAGAATTTCCTGTAAGCTGGGATTTCTACTTTCTATCCATTTCTAGAGATCAGCAGTTCTAGGAGGCAATGGAACATTTTCCCCAACATTATGACAAGGCAGAAGATGTTACCTGGAAAATATTTATCTCTATTGAAAAGTGTCTAGTTATTGTAGAATAGGCAAAGTTCGGAACCATCTCCAGAAAAATAGAGTTGAACACAGCAAGTTTGTCTACACTAATGTCCAGAGCCACCCATGGTGTGAAGGGAACTGCCATGCAAATGTATGGCCTCAATCACATCATTTGGCAAACTGCAATCAATGATGCTGGTGGAGGGAGGGGAGGCTGCAGCCCTCATGCCCCACCAGCACAAGCATTGCTGTCTGAAATGTGTATATTTCTGGGAGTTGGATCTGTATTGTTGGTTTGCTGCCAGTGTTTTTCTGCTAATATCTATCTGTAACATATTTGAAAGGTTTTTATGGAGGTACATGGAGGTGTTTTGGACGTGTAACAGAGAAAAGATGAATTCCTCTTTGGCTTGCAAGAAGCATGAGCTCCATCACCTAGCTATAGTGATGCACTAAAGACCATCACAGCAAATCTAGAGCTTCCATTTGCCTCCCTGAGGTCTAGGTTCAGGTTGGCAGTGCAGGACTCTGTTGTGTGGTATCAGAGATGGGCACCCTCCAACTCTGGGCCCAAGGGTGGCACAGGCAGACGCTGTGAGCTCGTTTTGATGTGTGTGTGATCCACCCCAAAGTGCAGTGTCCTCCAGGTGATGCTCCAGGTGATGCTCCAAGTGATGCTGAAAGAGCAGCGTGTAAATGACAGTGAGCTTGTCCCCAGCTCTCCTGTGCACCCTGGAAGAGTGATTGCTTCCAGTCATGGACCCTGAACTTGCAAACTCTCACACAGTCCTGTTCCTGCAGTTTGGATTGGGCTCAACACTCTGTCACCCGAATTCCAAGCAGACCTCTTGCAGGACACCCATCCGAGCAGTGCAGCATGCCCCAGCCAGGGTGGTCACAGCATCTGGCCACTTGTTCCTATGAGGAAGGAACTCTTGGAGTTCAGCACTGCATCCGTGTTGCGAGCATTTTCTGTGCCTTTGTAGCTGTGCTTATGTTTCTCGCCAGTGCCTCAGGGAGCACTCTCTGAAGCTGAAATAATGTAAGATCTGTTCTGCTCAGGGTGTTTCACTCCCTGGATGGCAGGAATACTATAAGAAGACCAGATCTTGCAGTATTTCAGCCCCATAAGTGGCTCCTTGAGGCAAAGAAAGACTCATGAAGAAGAAACACAAATACAAATACCAAGATATTTGGTTTCCCAGTGTGATCTTTCCTCCTCTTCTGCTGTTCATGCACTCACTGGTACCCATGCAAAAAATAAAATAAAAAGAAACACCCTACTCACAAACCAACTATATGTGAAGTGGATATTACAGAGTATGGCTTATGATTTCATAAAATACTTTCACATACATTTCCAGTAGAGGCATAGATGGGGAAAAATAAATATCAAAATTTGTCTGTGATTTTGCCATAAGATATGTGTGGGTTGGGGCCCAAATGCATTATATTGTAGACAGAAGCCAACTCGTGTATGTTCATACACAGAACCACCATGGAGCATCTTCACATGTGTGTCCTGAACTGTAGCCATGAGCATGGCAAAATCAGACTGGAACTACCCCAACAGCTTGGGAATTTGGACACCTACATGTTGGGAGTGTTTCTTACAAAATGTGCGTAGGGGCGTAATGAAATGTGCAATAATCATGATATACAGGGCACACATGTGTCAAATCGTATGTCCACACGTGTGCTGCTCAGCAGAGGAGGGAGCAGCCAGCAGGGGTGCTGGAGGCCAAGATTTGCAAAGCTACTTAATGCTAACTTCAGAATTTGCAACTTGTATGGGAAAAAAGCCCATCTTGTTGCCTCCTGTTCTACTCTGGAGCTGCCTGTGACAGCCCAGCAGCATTTGGGACATCAAAAGCACCAGCATGAGTGGATATGGATGATTGTCTGTAGGCCAGTTGTTTGGTACAAGGTAAACCCAAATCACATGTTTCTCAATATCCTGTTTTTTTTTTTTCTGGAACCTGCTTCCATGTGTTGGACAGAGCAAAACACAAGCGGGACTTTGGGACAGGAAAGGTACAAGACTGGAGTGTGAAAGTACAAGCCTGTGTCTGGGAAATGGTTCTTCCATGGACATTTCTGAGAAAATGAGTGCTTGTTCAGAAACAGGGAGGGACTGGACCTTCTATGAAAAGAATGGTGAAAAGTGCTGGAAAAAAAGGACACCGTTTTTTGGAAAACCCACGTTTCTCAGCCAAAACTTCTATTCAGAGGGATGGTTGGCTTTTTGCCTGCCAGTTTGGCATGCAGAACTACTGTGGTGAGTTGTGTGTAAGGTACTGTTTTCCAGCCAGGTTTGTTCCTGGCTGTGCTTCACTTTCATTTGTTTTTTGTCATTTGTTCTTCTCCTCTTTAAAACATTTTAATTGCCTAATCTGTTTGCAGAGTCATCAGCATGTGAGGTAGCAGTCTCACATGTACACGGGCCTTCCTCCCTGAGCATGTACCTGGCAGTGACTGAGGTGAGCAGTGTCCACCTCTAAGGCGTGGAGGCAAGGACCAGACTGCACAGCAGTCAGAGAAGGCAGCGGTGCCCATCCAGGCATCAGGCAAGTTATGGATGTGGAGCTGATCTGTGTGATGGTGGTGGGACATTGAGCAGGGGGGCACAGCTGTCCTCGGCTGTGTGGAGCTGCACACCCTGGGACAGGAGTCAGCCTTCACCTGAACAGGGTTGAACAAGATGCTCTGGCATCTTGGTGCCTCCTTGTAGCTGGGATAGTCAATATGGATGTGTAGGTGTCCTTCTGGAAGGAGAAGGAGGGGCTGTGGTAGAGAAGCCCCATGCCAGCTTGTGATGGGGATTTGAACTTCACAGGATGACTGCATTGCTGGGGCACGGCCCTCTGTTTGCACAGGGCTGTGTGGTGCAAACAATGATGTTTGCTGCTGCTGTCCAGAGACAACCTTGGAGATTTCCTGGAATCTCAGGGCTGGAGCCAGCCCCTGCTCTGGGGAAGGTGGATGCTGTGTCTCAGTCCATAAAGTCCCCAGAATGGGAGAAAGGGGCGAGAGACACACAAAGTCAGTAGTAAAAAGAAATGAAAGTCGGCAGCTTGCCACAGCAGAGTGCAGACTCTGCAGAGCTGCGTCTTTTATTGGCGCCCAGACTGGGGGGAGGTTTATGCTCTCAAACAAGCCAAATTGGAAATGGTGCACGGGCCAGAGCCCTGCAAGCAGGCTGCTGCCCCTGATGCCAGGAAGGGTATGTGGACACCTGAAATCCTCTCCTTTCCCTCACCTTTCTCTTCTCCATCTTTCCTCCTTTTCACCCCTTTTTCACTGTTCCTCTTCATATCTGAAACCTTCCTCTTGCCATGGCTGGGCTTGTTCCCCAGTGCTGACTGCCCCAACAGCTCCTGCCATCAGCTAAAACTGGTAACTCTTTTGGTGGTGGGAGTAGACCAGTTTGCTCAAAGGCAGCCAGTCTGGGTGGCCCAGTGAGGTTCAGAGGAGGTATCTGTGGCCCTCTTTTTCTACTACTTTTCTGCTAAATATAGAAGAGCAATTTGCATTACAGTGACAATGTGTTGCATGTCTGTCCTCACATTTCTGTCACTCTGATATTAGGAAGAGAGGAAGTGTGTAAGACTTGGAAGAATCAGAGCAAACACAGGCATGATGTTGAAGGCATACAGAGGGGATCGACCCATTGCCCAAGGAGCTGGCACATAATCTAGCATGGCAAGTGTTGGATAGCAGCTGGATGCCAGATATGGCAGGAAAATAATTTGCTCATTAATGCAAAGCTTAAAGTCATAAAGGCAATAGGTGGGGAGAATTGGATATTCATTCTTCAGCAAGTTCCCCAAGTCTGTGCTGAGCAGGGCATGGAGATCACTGTGATGCTCCAGGATCCGGCTCTGACATGCTGAGACTGTTCTGTGACATCCAGGTATGTCAGTAAAAGAGCACTAGAGACTGAAAGTGAGAGACCAGTCACCAGCTACTCTGGGGACCTGAGCTCCCTTCTGCTCTCCAGCTGATTTTTTTTAATGTAATTTTATTTATCCAATGCCTCAGTTTGCTGCCTGCAAAAAGCCCAAAGGGATTATGACATCTGTTGTCACATTAAAGCACGGTCTTGACTATGAGGAGGTCAGGTACCATGGTGGGACTGTTTACAGTCTGAAACAATGCTCCCATCCCACGTGGTGCTCCACAGCATTGTTTCATCTGATGGAAAAGGTCCTGCTAAAGTCAGCTCGGTGCTCATGGACTCTTCCAGCCAGCATGCAGGGAAATTGTTTGCTCTCTTTCTTTCCTCCAGTTTTGGCTGTTGAAGCAAAAACACATAATAAAGTAAAGAGGGTTTTAATGACAATCTGCCGGCATGTTTAATATTCCAGCTTGAGGAATGATCCAGTTATGTACTGGAGCCAAGGGAAAGGATGTCATTACTTCCAGTGCACACTGAATCAATGTCTTTGCAAAGAGAAGCAAACGTCACAAAGGACCTGGCTGCTCACCACTGACCCACAAAACAAAACCATGGCTCCAACAGAATACTGAGCTTTAGATTTGGGGCTTGCTTTCCTATAGTTACTGTGTCATACAGAAGGGAGAACTTGGGTGCTCTATGCAGATTTATTAAGTATTTTTTTCCCTCTGCAATGCTCAATAAGGTTTTTTTCTGCTCAGAGAAAGGTACAGGAAGCTTTTTGTACAAAACCTTGGCATTTCCCAATTCAGGTCTGAGAGAGAGATTCAGATGTGTGCTTTTGCTCCATTTCTTTGTAGCTGAGACTCTCACCACATCTGCTGGATTTATGGCCCCAAATTGGCTCTGTCATCCAGTAATCCTTCCTGTGCACACAAATATTTGGACAACTCTCATTGTTTCAGAAGCAGACTAGCCTGTGTGGCTCCACTGACATTACCTACTCTGCCAGGCAGGTGGCTGCAGAGAAAACAGCTTATTTATACAGTGCATTGCAATGACAGAAGTGGATTCTTGATAGTAAAGAGGATGAGGGACCTCTGGATACGGGGACCAGTTGCCCTTTTCAGCCCAGTTGGCAGTGGAATCGTGTCTGCCCCTGCCATCAAATCAACAGCGCATCTGCCTGGGGCAGAGCTGGATTTTGAACTGACTGGAGGTTGAATCTAGGGTACTTGTAAGGGTTCCACTGCTTCCAAATACAGGGGGTGAGGCAGAAAATCAGATGAAGAACCTAAGGGTTGCAATAATGTCACAGAGTGCAAATAGAGCTTCTCAAGAACTGAAGAGGCTGGTGGGGCAGAGCCAGAAATGTCTGGCAGCTGAAAACTTACTGACTGTTGAAAGTTTCCCAGCATTTTAGAGTAACAGGATTTGAGAGATAGTGTGCAGTAAAGTTAGCAAAATCAAAGCAAGAGTGTAACTGATTCATAGCATCGAATCCTCATCCGAATGGAAGCAAGTCCACAAGGCCAGGTGCTCGGGCTCCAAGAGGTAGCAGGGCTTATAGCTAGGTTGGAGAAAGGAAAGGTCAGCTTGGGGGACAATGCCAAGCAAACATCTGCTATCTTTGTACTTGTGGGTCAGAGGCAAAAATATCTAAGAAAGATGGAAAGAAAGGGTCTAGCTTATGATGCCAGTGAAGAGAGGACCCCTCTCTTTCACTTTAAGACAAAGTTGAGCACCTACTTTTCCACAGGTGCTCACATCAGACTCTCTCCTTTGCAGGGGCCAGGCAGTCTGGTGCAAACCAGCATGGCCTTGCTCCCTGCAGTAGCTGTGCCATCCTGTGCTCAGGATGCAGTCCAGCACAGCTCACAGACAGGCAAAGCTCGTTTCTCTCCTAATCGAGCAGGTGGTAGCAACCTGGTATTTCAGGCGTGCTACCTCCATTCCCAACCACAGCTGAACTCCTGATGCAAGGAGACTTTACAAGACCCATGAGAGATACCAAAGGCTGACCCTTGCTGTCATTGGGAGGAAGGAACTTTCTGGTTACCTCTAAGCAAAAAAGGACAAAGCATTTTAAGATATATTTAATAAAACAAAACACACACACACAGGGAAAAAAAAAGGAAAAGAGGCCAATGCACAGGAAGGTAATGTGTTCATTTGAATAATGGGCAAAATCAAATTAATTCTACATTAAATAGTTCTGAATAAAGGGTTTAAGTCAGCAGTTTCAAACTTGTTTTCCTTAATTACTTTCCGTGTTTAATGTCATTAAGAAGATTAAAAATTCATTAACAAGAGTAGTAAAGTGGCAAATCAGTAAAGCTATCACTCCAGGTTAAAAACTACGCTGAGGTTGACACTTTGTACACTTCCACAGGCGTTGTGTGGAACGCTCCTGGGGAGCTGGGGTGGCTGTGGGGAGTCCTGCCAGCCCCCTCCTGCTAGGCCAGCCAGGGAGGTAGCCAAAGGGCCAGCCTTGGCTGGCTGTGGCAACCAGTTTAACCATTAACTAAGCAAGACAGAAGGCTGCATTTAGCAGAAGGGCAGCACGGACTATGAAAAGTGCAGCAGTATAACCCCTGAATATGGCTAGCATCACAAACAGACTCAACCATGGAGAATGGCAGGTATTACAGAGCAGCAGGGCATGCTAAGGCAATCCAACTGCTTGATTGGCTTCATGTCCTGAGCCCTCTTAGTGCGAAGACTCAGAGGGCACTGAGCGCCAGGGAACCACCAGGCTGGCCTGTGGGGATCAGACAGGATAAGGAGAGAGATTTGGGGTATTTTTTCCTCCTTCAGCCTTAAAGGTTGCAAATATTCCTGGTTCCTAGGACTGGGTACACAGTTTGAGAGCATACTAAGGCTGCTTGTTTAGGGAGTACAACCAAAGCAACAACTCCATCAGCTTTGGGAGTCCTGCCCATCGCTGCACTCTCAAAGAGCCTCAAGGTGCCAGATGACACACAGATCCCACTGCAGCCCATCCCAGGCAAGGGAGAGATCATCTTCACCCAACAGCTCTCATTTAGATAAGCCAAGCAGGTGAAAGGAAACCATTGGAGACATCAGCCCCAGATCACCCAGCAGGGCTGTGCCAGGGGCAGAAAGCAGGCTCTGATGTCTCCCTAGTCCAGTGCAGCGGTCAGCTGGTGTCACCCCACAGCAGCACTGCAAAAGTGGTGATGCTGGCCTTGCAAAACCAGCCTCCAGGAGTCATGACATCAGCTGTTTTAAAATGGACTCATTGTATCACTTTTATTTTCTATTTCTTGAGCTCTTAAGGGGGTTTTATTTATCTTTATCTTGAAAAGGCTCCATTCTGGCAGACAGGAGCACAGAACAATGCTTGCTCTGCCTGTAGTCCCACGCTTGGATCATGGTGGCTCCCAGCCACCTATGTTTGGCTGTGTGTCCCAGCTCTGTGATGGCACTGCAACACACAGTGTGGAGCTTCTGGTCTCTTGGGTTTTGAGGTGCAAAAGCTGGGATTGCAGAGCTGTGCCTGGGAATGGAGAGGGAATCAGAAAGCCACGGAGGTGTGGTGCCATCTGACAGAGCAGCATCTGGTAAAGCACTCAACTGGCAAGAGGGCTCTGAAAATTGTTAGTGCCTATCAGAAAGGAGCTGGTTCCTCCACGAGACTGCCCAGACCCCAAGAGCATATTACCCCCAGTTAACAGGTGAAGAAACTGAGGCACAGAAGAGCAACTGATATGCACTGCTCAATGCCATGGGGGAAACTTGAAGTAACACCTTTCTGCCTTAACTTCCACGTGCTTGTTCACAGCCCAGGCTTCAGCAGCATCACCCTTACCTGGGAAATAGCAGAGTCCATTGGGAAAAACCATTATTTGAGGTCTAAGAAGTAATAGAGGCAGTAGAGGGAGTGAAAAAAAACCAAATCCTTGGACACAAAGGTGTTACTAGACCTAGGGATATACATGAGGTCGCAAGACATGCAGCAGGTGGGTGCAGGAGAAAGGCTATTCACAGCTGAAGGCGGGGGAAGTCTTTGACACGTCATGCATCAATCCCTTTTGCCTGCCCCCACAGAGCTCCTGGGAGCCACCCCACACACCCCCCTCCCAGACCCCTGCTGTGTCACAGAAACAAATCCCAAAGTCTGCCGGGTTTACATGCATTTCTTAAGATGCTCTGATCAGCCAAACCAAGGCAGTAGGGGTCTGTGGGTTGCCCAGTGACTGAATTTTCTTCTTTAGCTTAGCAGAAAAACACAAAGGTTTGACTTCTTTCTGCTCAGTTTTGGAATGGAAATGTTTTTGTCTTCAGTTTCCAAATTTTCCTCGGATCAGGAAGTCCTAGTCCTGCTCTGATGATCAGTGAAACAGAAAAACACATTTCCCCCCTATTTTTCCCCAGCTTTGATGAGGGGGCTCCCATCTGCAGGGCCACACGTTTGTCTTGCTCCCTCCCAGACACTGCAGGATCAAGCAAAAGCCCATTCTCACCACATCTCTTTGTTCCCCGGGGAAGTCACAGCAGCCCTGTTTTGGGAGCAGGTGGGAGGAGGGAAGGACCTTTTTATTTATTTTTTTGCCCTCCCCTTTTATTCTTTTGCAAGCTTTAATTATCGAAGGACTGAATTTGAGCTGTTCCTGTCTTCTTCCTTCCTTCCCGGACAGCATTTCTAACAAAGGCCTGTGGTTTGAGTTTGAGGAGGTTTTTTTTCCGTTTTCTTTTCCCCTCCAGAGATCTAAGGCCTGTAATGAGATACCAACACCCTCTCCTTCCTCCAGCCCCCAAAACAAACCCTCCGCCCCGCCAGCCCCTCCCTCTGCAAAGGCTCCAGCATCCCCTCCCAAGCTCCCAGGGGAGGGAGGGCACCCGATACCAGACCCTTGCTGGCCGTCCTGGGAGGTGAGCACGATAGAGTTACAAGGGAGAGCAGCTTGCAAACTGCCTCTGCTTTGATGAAGCTACATTTCATTATCTCCCTCTCCCCCAAGTCCTTCCACAGTGAAAAAGATCTTCTATTGTCTAGGCTAATTTGTCCCTTTTATTTCATTCCTTAACCTGTGTGCAAAACTCTGGTCACATTACTCTGTCACCCATCTCTCTGAGTGTTCTCCCAGTGCTGTGAAATGCAAGGGCAGGAGTCTCTGGGTGCCCTTCTTGCTCCCAGGGTCAAATCCTGAGATGTGAAGCCAGAGGGACTTGAAGCATACAGCACCCTCAGCCCTCACTGATCAGCCTCTCTCAAGGAGGCAGGGTGCTTAAAATCATCTGGAGGTTTGGCTCCCATGGCTCCATGGCTATGTGAGAGATCTGCCAGGGGCAGTGCCTGTGCTCCTCACCACCCCAAGTGTAGTTACACAGCCTGGGGCAGCTGGGGAGGAGAACAGAGAGGAGCAGGATTTATTGCTCCAATACCTCTGTGCCTTCCTCTCAAAGTTCCCTGTCCCCAGGTCTCTCTCTTTACATGGAGGGACTTGGTGGTTTCTGAAGGAGCAGAAACCTGTAAGCTGTTGTATTTGGATATTTTCCTCATAGCAGAGTGCTGCCTGGTGCCAGATGGCTGCATATCCCAGGGCACTGGGAAAGAGCTGTGCCCTGTGCCTGGGTGTGGTCTGGTGCCTGAGCTGCCTATGCTCCCACTGTCCTGTCAGATGTAGAGGCTCAGAGTAATCTCAGAGGGATGCTGGGATAGGGAGGGTGTAAGGCAGGGGAGCATCCCTGCTCTGGCTCTGGCTCTGGCTCTGGCTCTGGCTCTGGCTCTGGCTCTAGCTCTGGCTCTGCAGCCAGTGCATGACTCTGTAGGGGAACAGCCACAAACGCCCCACTGTGGGTCCCCTGCCATGAGCCCAGGGGTTCAGAACAGCTCTGTGTGGAGCACAGTCCAGTGTGCCATGGAGGTGAGATGGGATTCTGGTGATCTGCAGCTGCTCTGGCCAGGAATGGGCACTTGAGGATAAAACCACACAGGCAAGCCAAGCCTTTCCCCCCCACCTTCCTCCATGAGGAGGAGGGCACTGGAAAAAGGTGCTGAGCAAGGGGCTCTTGTGCAGCAAGGAAGGGCTGGGGGGAAAGAGCTGAAGAGTGGGGGAGAGCAGAGCAGTTGCCAGGCTGCCTTGAGCCAGAGCCTTTCTTGGAGGTGCAAGGGGATGGGAACATGGAGGATCAACATTGTCTTCTCCAAAGAAGAAAAGAAAAAAAGGAGAGAATGCAGAAGGAAGACAAAGGGAAACAGGACTTGTTGGGAGGAAAATGGGGATGCTCAGGGATTGAAGCAGGCTGGGGTCCAACTTAATAAGAAGCGAACCAAAACAAAACCCAAACAAAAAGTGACTGGAATTGGCGGTGGGCACCCCCTCCCCCAGGCAGCCATCCCCAGAAGGCAGTGAAGCTGCCTTTTCAAACAGCCGCCTCACAATAAATTCATGGCAGCCAGGGCCGGGAAACAGGCTGCTGCAATTTAAAGGAAGCGTGGATTTGCATATTGAATTAAAATTAAGAGCTAATTATGCAAATAAATTATGACATTTGGCAGGAGAATTTGCTTCAAGATCATTTATTACGTTCTTTTTATAACAGTGCGAGCGTTTAACGGTCAAAGACAATATTTTAAAGGAAAATTAACGCAAGATTATTAACCTAAAAACAATTCCACATTAATGAGATGTATTTCTCTTCAACTTCTCACACCTGGCTGCCTATTGATGCCCAGCCAGGACTGTCTCTTAATAATTGGCATTTTTTTTGCAGGCAAATATTGAATGAGGTGGTGAATGTTGCTTTGGACAAACTCACTCAGGAAAATTCCTTCAGGGTTTTAGCTTGCTGGTCTGTAAAGGAAAGTTGTGAAGGTCAAACATGTCTCATGTTGTTCCATGCACTTATACTGACCAGGTCTGGGATGTGCCTGGGAGAGGACACTGTGCTGTCTACCCCATCTGCATGAGAATAAAAGCTCCCCAGCTCAAATGTGCATAATTGCTTTTCAGAAGAGATATAAAGCACAAGTCTTAGCCATTTGTGGTCATTAAAAATCCTGTGCCTTTTTTTTCCCAAGATCAGGGTTGTTAAGCCCAGTGTTTTGGCTTCTCTCCAGCCCAGGTACTGCTGCCTTCCCCCAGCCCTGTGCTGGGACTCTCAGGTGGGGCAGGCACTGCTCTTCCCCTGCTGGGACACTGGTGTGCCAGCCAAGCACTCTCACAGTGGTCAGGATCCTCCCTTGAGGAGAGTGGCTTCAGGAAGGCCCCACACTGGGGCTTTGGAAGGCTTGCTGGAACCCTGAGGGATGCAGGTACCTCCAGGACCAAAAGCTGCCCATTCCCAGCCATCACCTGTTACAAACCTCTGGACCAAGTCCACCACACACAACTGAGGTGGTTGTCTACAGTCAGGTGAGCAGCTGTCTTCCCAGAAGATTGACTCTTATTCAACTAGAAAAGATGCCCAACCATTTGCTTTTTGATATGAAAGTATCTTTAAAAAAAAATTCTCAGGAAGACAGGCCATGCTTGTGTTCCATCCAGGCTCTTTCTGTGTCTCTCTCTTCCAGGCAGAATGCTGAGGAGCTGGGAGGCTGTGTTTGCAGCCAGGTTATAGGAGCAGTTGTTGGGAGTTATGAGAGCTGTAGCCAGGAATGACTACAGGGGAACAAATTAAGTGGTTTAGGAAGTGAGAAAGAGTCTTCATCAAAGGTGGCACATTGCAGCCTTGCCAAGGAAGAACAGGGTAATGTGTTACTCATCCTTCAATCATCTTCACTCCTGCTTTGCCTCCAGTGTGGCTGTTGCCCACTGTGATCTGCACACTGCTAGGGCAAGATGGGATGTGAGGACTTGGTTCTGGAGTTTCCTTTTATTCCATGTCTTTGCCCTTATTTCTCAAATCTTCCCTTACAAAGCTATCTGCCTTCGTTATAGCTGGGTTTTCCAGAATCCCACACCCTGCTAAAGCTTTAGGGGGCTTCACCCAGACATTAAGGGGCATTTCCCTTCTGAGGCTGCTGAAAGTCTGTCTTTCATGATTCTTCCACATCCACTCTCAAGGGATGTTTCTCCTCTCAAGTTCAAGGTGAGGAGGACATTCCCTGCTAAATCAGTCCTGGCGCACATCACACAATGGTGTGCGGAGCCAACCACAGGTAAGAAATTGTGTTGCAATAAATGGAAGGTTTGGAGCCAGACAAAATGTGTGACATTCGAAGTTCTCAGCTCTCCTCCCTCAGAAAGGCAATCTGTGACTTCTGGACCCTCCTTAATGACCCAGAGCCGGATGGAAAATAATATTAATAATAATAAAAGAAACAAAGAAGGGGCTGGCGCATTTTTTAAATAAAGAAATTTCCCTCATCTTGCGGTTAATTTAAAAGGTTTATTTCTTGAAATGAATCCTCTTCATCAAATCTCCGATCCTTGAAAATCAGTGCAACCTGCCTCTGTGGATAATGAATTGATTTGTAATGTAAATTATATAAAACACCCTCCCCGCCAGCATTTGTGTGTGAGTGTGTTTAATCTAAAGCGTTTAAGTCTGAAAATGAGCTTCTCCATCAAAAGTCTCGATTCCATTTACATTTCTTGCATACGAGTCAATTTGTGCCTGACCCAGTCTATAAATCACTGCCAAGGAGTGCTGTGTCTGTACCTCTCCTCTTCCCCCACTCCCCTCCCCTCCTCCTCCCATCCTTGCACATGCAGTGTTCAAAAAGGCGTCTCTGGATACCGCCTATAAACGGTGCAGTTCCCGGTTCTCCGGCCAGAGATTGACCAGTGGAGAAGGAACCCCAGCCCAGAGAGGTGTGCACTGTGGGCACTTAGCAGGGAGGTGAAGAAAGGGGAGGAAGGGAAGTCCTTCTCAGCTTCTGCTGGCTGCCCTGGAAGGATCTCCCAAGGGAAGTGCTCTTTCTCTTGGTGGTTCCTTTCTAATGTGTTTGCTTGGCCATTAAAGGAGTCTATGTTTTAATGGCACCAGAGGGTGAGGTCTTCTACTGGTGCACAGCAACGCGGGCTTCTGAATTCCATAAAATGGGAATTACTTGCCTCACCAGAGCCTTTAATCCTGTATTTATCTCCCCAGCTGTTTGATCATGCCAGATTTTGTCCTTCATCTCATCCCATTGGTGGTGAGATGACATGGGCCATACCTCCTTATCTTGGCTCATGGTGCTAAAACCAGTGGGAGTAGCCTCTGGGAATTAGGGGCTCCCCTTGCTGGTTGGACAAATGCCAGGGGAAGTAACAGTGGCGGTGTCTTCACTGAAAAAGTCTGTTGACCCATCTGGGTACTGGCATTAGAAGGGGTTTAGCAGCGATGCACTTGAGGGCCAGCAGGCCAGGAAGCTAATCATGGACTCTGGTCCCCTCCATGAAACATCAACAGTGCCTTTGAAACATGCAGCTTTTCCCAGAACGCTATTTTATGGCTAAACACAGAATTTGAGTGGGATCATCAGCCCATTATTGTCACTGGCACAATTTAAACTGCTTTTTAATGTTGGGGGGAAATGGAATCAAGTTTTGGACCATCCATGAGTCCATGGGCCCTGATGAGATGCATCCATGGATACTTCTAGAGGGCTGGTGGACACCATAGTGATGCTGCTCATGATCATCTTAGAAATGCTGTAGTGATCAGGAGAGGTGCCTGAGGACTGGAAGAAAGCAAATGTCACCCCAGCCTTCAAAAAAGGCAAGGAAGACTTAGGGAACTACCAGCCAGCCAGCCTCAGCTCCATCCCTGGGAAGATGGTGGAGCACTTCATTCTGGAGGCCACCTCTATCCACATGGATGACAAGAAGGTGATCAGGAGTAGTCAGCATAGATTCACTAAATGTAAATCATGCTTGACCAGCCTGATTGCCTTCTACAATGAAACAATTACTGGCTGGATGAGATGAGGGCAGTGGATATTGTCTATCTTATGTAAATATCTTAAGGGAGCATGTTAAGAAGATGGATCTAGGCTCTACCCAGCGGTGCCAAGCAATAGGACAAGAGGCAGTGGCAGAAACTGATGCACAGGAAGTTCCACTTGAATATGAGGAAGATTTTCTTTACTGTGCTAGTGACCAGACACTGGAGCAAGTTGCCCAGAGAAGGTGTGGAGTCTCCCTCGCTAGAGATATTCAAGAACTGTCTGGAAACAACCGTGTGCCATGTGCTCTAGGATTAACTTGCTGAAGTACCAAGGTTGGATCAGATGGCTCACTGTGTCCCTTCCAATCTCACCCACTCTGTGATCCTGTGATTTCCTCAGTCCGAAAATGAAAAGTTCCAATATACCGGTAGTGAAACAACTTACTGCTCTCTTCAAGTTATGGATGCAGCAACAAGAAATTAACAGCCAAAAAAAGAGAACATGACAAATGCTAGAGGAGCTAGAGGGGCTAGAGGATCCAACCAGTTTAACCAGTCTTTCTTGGATTCTCTTGCTCTCTCTTTTCCCATAGCAGAAGGATGCCTGAAAGTGTTAAGAAATTAGAACATCAAATCTATCCAGGTCTCCAAAAGAGCGTGAGATGAAGAACCGGACCTGTGGCCACCTATCCTACCCAAGGCCACTTAATGTCCTCCATCTGTGAGCCTTGACTTGCCCTAGCACTGCTATCTCTGAGCATCCCATAAGAACTGAGCTCCATCCATTGCCATCTGTCTGGTCTGTCACTCACCAGAATGAGAAAGATTGATGTCCAGCAAAACAAAGTGAAAATTCTGCTTGAGTCAGGAAGGCAGTGTGGGGTAAATCTTCTGAAAAGACTTATATTGGTACTTATTATCAGGAAAAGGCTTCCTCTCTGTGCCTTGTTTGTTTACCTCTGAAACAGGGTTAATGCTTCCCTTCTCCCGGCTTTGCTCAGTTTCCATCTCAGGTCTCAGGGTGTGGGGTGTGTGTTACTGTATGCAAGTGCAGCCCTGAGCATGATGGGGATTCTGGCATTGGAGGAGTCCTATGAGCTGCTGTAATACAAATAGTAGGAAGAGTTTTTCCTCAAGATTACCCCTGGGGATTGAGGTCAGACTTTCAGTGGAGGAAGACACAAACCTATTACCAGTTTCTGTGGGGACTAATGCAATTTGCACTTTGTTAGAGGAACTCACAGTGATTTGTACACATTAATTACTCCTTGCAGCATCCCAGCTGGATAAATATTATTACCTTCATTTTACAGAAAGGGTAACTAAGATGTAGAGAAGTTCATTTGTTTGACTACAGCTGTACAGCGTGCCAATGACAGGAGCCAGAAATAAAAAATAAAAGGACTGATTGTTAGTCCCTTCCTGCTCTAAAACTGTGGGTTCCAAATATTTTTTTCCCAGAACATCACAAGCAAAGAAGGCAGCCGTGCCTCCTAGCTGGGCTGGGTAGCACTGTGGTGGGGATTGGGTACTGGGGGTGGCGCATGAAGCACAGCCTGGGAAGCTCCGCTCCGAACCCCAGCCTGCACAGCCTCCAACGATGGGAGGAGGAAATGGAAGTGCAATTAGCTGGAAACAAATGAATTTGTGTTGCATATATTTCCCAAGCTGATGGGTTGGTGAATGAACCACTCGTTATTTCATGAAGCAGCATCTCTAAAGATCTGTAGAACAACTTGGAAAAAACCCAGCTTTTCTGTTTTGACATTTTTTGCAATATTTCTGAATGCTGTCTGCCCTAGTTTCAAGCATAGCTACTGCTGTATTTCCATTTTTTTTCATGAAAAGGAAATTCTGAAGAAGTTTTGTAGTTGTTTCATTGTTTAAACTTCTCACCTTGAATTTTTCAAGGTCTTGTGAGTGTTGTTGACAGTATCAACATATGGCCTACAGTACTAAAATATTTTGTAACCTAAATATCAAGCCATTTTTATTCTTGTTTTCCTATTTTTCTTGTACTAGGTGAGTTAAAAACTGGTGATGTTCCCCTGTCCAGAAATGTTTCACTTCATCCAGAGATGCAAAATGAAACAGACAACACAAAGCAGCATCAAAAATAGGAAATAAAATTGAATAATGGGTTTGATCATTAGTTTGTTTTTATGGTTGTTGAGGACCTTTAAAATCAAAATCCTTTTTTTTGTGCAAGAGCAAAACATGTTCAGAAATTTTCCAGCTGTCTATAATCGCTTGCATTTTTCGTATGTGGTGAACAGAAGAACTAGATATTATCAGCAGCAGATAAGCCTGCGAGATGGGGCCAGAGTGATGAAGCTCCTGTGTGTGCTTCCCAGAGGTGGCAAAACAGATTCTCCAAGTAAGATGGATCTGAGAGTATTACAATAACAATAGTACTAAATTTAGTTGGTCCTTATTTAGTCAGTCTTAATTACATTTGAACTGCTATCCTGTAGAAGGGTATTTTTCAACCTGTGGTCTGCAGGTTCCTGGTAGAACATGGACTCCTTGCAAGGAGGGTGAAAAAAGGAATTTCACCAGTGGTCTCCAGTGGTTAGGGCTTGTGAATTTTCTAGGGGGTTGCTGAGCCTTCTGGAGAGATTTTCTAAGGATCCACAAATCAAAGCAAGTTGGAAGACACTACAGCAGGATAATGTTATATTGATTGCTTTGTTTTTGCAGAGGATAGATTTTGTTTAATCTTCCCCTTCCTTATATTGCTTGACACCATTAGTTTTATCTTAACTGACATCAAATATAATAAACCATTAGAGAAGAGACTTTCTAATGTATTTTGTACTACTTCTGGGTGGGTGATAACAAGAAGTATTTTCTGGGACACGGTAGCTTTTAAAACACTATTTGCTAAAAAAAGAAATCAGGTAGGACAGAAAAGCATGGGCTTGAAGTGAGATCTTATTCAGTGCAAGTTTTAGAAGAAACTGGGATTCAAAATATATTGAGAATCTAGAAACCATGGGGCCTGCCCAGAGCTGGACAGAGGGAGACATAGAGTCTCTCCCTGGTCTTGAGAGCCCACTGACCTGCTCATCCTGGCAAGGTGTTCCAGGGGAAGCCTTTATTTGATGAGGGTTTTGGTCTGTGGTGGGGGGCGGTAGGAAGCACTACCTCACCCCGCCAGAGACAAGGGTGTGACAGAAGGCTGTGGTTTTGGGATGGGGTGAGTGGGACGGGGCATTCTCTGGGAAATCGCCCTCCCCGGCGCTGTGTCTCCCGCTGCCTTGTGAGCCCCAGCTTCCAGCCCTGCTCATCCCCAGGCACAGTCCAACCCAGACGGGGAGCCCTGAGGGACATTGGGAAGGGGACGAGCTGACACAGCTTCCACTTAACAAACGCAAACTTGTTTCTCCTCCTCTTCCATCCTTCCTAAATTCCTGGTGCTTGTCACCCCGCTGTTTGCTCCGAGGGTTTTAATAAAAAGGGAAACCAACATTTGACGTGAGCACAGTAGGGAGAGGAGAGGCAGTGCAGAGGGAGGGGGACAGACAATGTACCCATATGGAGAACAGAAGGATGCCAAGGCGGCCGCACTCAGAGCCTGCCCCTCTCTCCTCCCTGCGCCGCACAGGCTCTTCTTCGCCGACGGGTTCTTAACATAACAAGTGAGCCGAGGGGGCGGCCAGCCCTGAGCTCGGCAATCCCGGATTCCTCCGCCCAGACCCCTGTCTCCCAGCTACTGATCCCAGGAATCAATCGCTGGGCTCTTCCCTGCTTCCCGGGCGGCACTATTGTCTCCTGGCTGCTGCAGTGGGAAAGGGTGCTCTGGGTGCTTTCCTGAGAAAGACCAATAAAGCCTGGGGGAGAAAAATACATATATAACCGTACGTATATATGTATGTATATATGCATAGGCAATAAATAAAGCACGCCAGCCAAGCCCTTCAGGCAATTTTAGCTCCATGTATTGTTCAGGAGGAGGGGTTTCCTCCCTCCCCTCCCATCTCCTAATGAAATCCCCCAAGCCCTCCTTGTTTCTCCCCCCTCACCCCCTGCTGCCAAAGGGTACTCACACAGGCATGCTCCCAGGGATTTTGTCTCCTGTAGTTGGAGCAGGATATGTTCTCACGATGGGGGAATCTTTTATTTGCTAAGGTTTTTGGTGACAGAGGCTTAGGCATAAATCCCTCCAGAGCCCCTTCAAAGCCCTCATTGCTTTCCTCATTTGCTGGCCATTTGTTTTGGGGCATCCAAATTCACCCCATTTCACCCAGACCTACCCCTGCCTTCTTCTACCTCATCCCTGAAGTCACACACATACACCAAGCCTGGCCATGGCTGGAGGGGTGAAGGTGTAAAATTGCTGAGTATCCTCTCAGAGCCCCAGGTCCTAGCTGTGGGACCATCTGCCTGCATGTCCATACAGATCCCTCCATCCCCTGCCTCTTGGGGCTACCCAAGACACCTTTGGCATGGAGGGGCAACCCACCTCTCTCTCCCCTTCGGTGTAGCTGCCTCTAGTTAGACCTTTCCTTGTAGTGCTTGTGGTGCTGTATTGAGGCAGGACAGAAAGCAGAGGCTCCTGGCAAATGACCAGACCATGGTCCTTCTCACATCATCTCTGGCCCCTGCCCTCGCACTCCTGCCTTCAGGCTGGGCCTCACACTGTGTTCCCACCTGATTTCCCCGAGCAGCACTGAACTGACAGCCCTCATACTCCTGGGTTCTCCATAAAACAGAAGAAGGGCTGTGAGGGCATGTGGAGCCGCACAGCTCTGAAGGCCAGCAGCCCTGTGTGCTCTCCCATGGCAGACAAGTGCAGGTGAGAGGCTTTGCCATGCTTGGTTCTGCTCACCTCCGTCCCCTGCCCCAAATCCAATTTCTATACGGAGAAAATGAGTTCTCCTCCAGTGTCTGTTTCTTTTTGCCTCCTATTGCACATGAAAATGCTGACGGATTTCCCTGATCACTAGCCATGCTGGCTAGTGGCTAAAGCAGTTCATTTCAGACCCTGTGCAGGTATTTCTTACCATATATTATAGTGAATAATGTATCCCCAGCCATGCAGCACAAGGCTTATAAGGCTATCTCAGTATTCTGGTGACAGCTTTAAACCACTCGACCATTGACCATTCAGGTCTCATGGTTTATAGAGTCACCAGCACACCTTGACAGGGTTATAGCCTACTTATTGGTATAAAGCATGGTTAGGGATACATTATTATAGCACGTTGCCTCTGAAACGGGGCCGTGTGCCACCGGTGGCCTAGAGAGCCCTTGCTGGTGATCTGCAAAGGGCTGGGTGATGTGGACAGCCCGATTAACATCTACCTGCTAAACTACAATGAGTGATTGTTGCAGTGACCTGAGGGACAATGCTCACTCTCAGATCCTGGAGGGCCAGAGGTGCAGGTGGCTCTGGCAAGAGGGGCGCTGCAAGGAGCTGCTTTCCATCAAAGCTGGCACCCAACCATACCTGAAGACCTCTCTTTAACAAAAGTGATCCAGCAACCACTGTGCAGGTTGCTATGAGGATAGAAATTCTTTGAAGACTGCTGCTTCCCCACTACATGGTTTACATCCACCTTTTCTGGTCTTGGTTGGATGCAAGCTGACCATCTTGCTTCTCCACAAATGCCAATTTGGCCTGGCTCACGCTGAGCACTCATTAACAATTACCAGAGTTAAGGTAGTTAATCACTACAGCTAAGGTTGAAATCTGACTTTTCTTCTGATTCCAGATCCCACGTCTGCAAGCTTTTCCCATCTCCCACAGAAAGGTTTCTTCCTTGTTTCCATTGTTTCAGTCTTGCTCCCCAGTTAGTGATTTTATTATAAAGTTTCCAGGGATTGTTTGAATTACCTTTGCAACATGTTCTTGTTCTTGTTGCTGTTGCAGAGCTGAGACAATTTAACAAACAAGTCAGGTTAAAAATGTTGACCTCAGGTTACTTCCTGATCTCACTCGATTTGTTAAATATTGAGCCAAATTTGGAGAAAAATTACCTTGGTACTTTGAAAGCCCTCAAAACTGGAACTCAGCAATAATGTTTTAAAATTTCTGTCCTTGCACTCCCTCTTTAAGTGCTATTATAGGAAATATTTGTTAAGGATATTTCAGCTATAGGACTACTTAAATGGATCCATTACAGAATTACTATATGCCAATGTTCAGGATGCCTCTGAAACAAATGGACTCATTTTCTCAAATGCTATGTTTAAGTCTCAGTGAGCTCTCGACCACAGCCCCATTTGACATGTGCCTCTTCAGTGTCTTCTCTTAGTTTCCTCTGCAGCCTTGATCCTGCAGAGATTTATGCTTGTGGTTAACTTTTAAGCATGTAAATAGTCCCTCTGATGGTTACAGTTAACACTGTGAGCATCCTCTGATGGA
The DNA here is from genome assembly GCA_034509425.1 of Eopsaltria australis. Lineage (NCBI taxonomy): Eukaryota > Metazoa > Chordata > Aves > Passeriformes > Petroicidae > Eopsaltria > Eopsaltria australis. The sequence goes on from JAVTVJ010000380.1 coordinate 695,318, forward strand.
GCTGAGGCTGCCTCAGCCCCTCTCTTGTGGGTGCTGCTGCCAGATATGCACAGTTTGGGATCAGCCAGCTATGCAGACCTGGTCTAGGTCAGGCATCCTTGCAGCATCACATCTTACCAAGTTAGCCAGAGCACACATTGCACAGCTTTTGTGCCAGCTTCAATTTTATTTCAGCTTTCTGCAAGCTACAAGGGGATGACAGGTGATATTTTAAGGTATAAAGCCAGAGTCACAGACAAATAACACCGAATGCACATTGAGTCTGTCAGGAGAAGTTAACCTGTCAGCACTCCCTGAAAGGATCTGCATTAGCAGATCAGCTTCACATCAGATCAGCATTTGTGTCATGTGGCCACAGTCTTTCTGACCCAGTACTTGGAGCCCTAAAGCCTAAGTTTCTCTCCTGTTGAATCCAGGCTTCAGTAGGTTTAAGACAGCAGGGTGATTGCTTACCTTTGCACGGTAAGTTCTGCTAGTGTGAGGCTTTAGTGGAGTTTTTTAAAAAGGGAGGTAAAATCCTGTAATGTGTAGATGTGAGGCTATTACTCTTTCCATAGTCTTTTTCACTTAAGAAGAGGAAGGCATGAGATACTGACGACAAATAAGCAGGTAAACTTTTGTAGATTTTCATTTTTTACAATCTTTCCATCGTTTGCACAGACTGGTATACATGGGAAGGGGGTATGAAATGGCACTGACAATACAAACATACTGAGACTTAGTAGGGACAAATTTGGTCACTTTGCATTCAGCTTCTCTGTTCAGGTTTCCACTTCAAGCACAATAAATCCCTGAGGCAGGATCACATCTCCCCTTCCCTTCACACAAATCCCTCTGCCAGGTCCTGAGTTCCAGCCACTGGGTCATGCCACACCAATACTGAACCAGGAGTGCAAGGGGAGGAACCAGGCCCACCTCCGTAAAAGGACAGATAGATCATAGTGCAGATGGAACAACCGAGGGATACACAACTAATTATATGCACAAGTGTGGGGTATTTATTACTGTAAAATGCTCACAAAATTCATAGGCACCTAAGACTTATGATGGCATTATCCACCGCCACTGGAGAATTAATGGGCAGCCTTTTCCCTGTGCTAAAGCAGACAACAGAAGGGGGTACTCTGTCATCCAGAGGTGAGAGCAGGGAATGAATGCACAGACAGTACTCCCCTCTAATGCTAATGGACCCTAGCACTGAGATTAGATTTACACCCTCCCTCTAAATGTACACCAGGGGAAGGCAGCTCCCCCAGGCTGCCTTCCCAACAGTGTGGTGCTGCAAGAGCCTCTCTCTGCTCACCCTGCCTTGTCTCCACTGGCCTCCACACTGGGGAGCACAGGCTGTCCTGCTCCCTACATCTGCCATGCCTGGGTTTGCGGAGAAGGACTGCTCATGTTTTCCTCTGGCCAGTGCCCCATGACAGTGGTGAACAGGGCAGTATTTGTTCCCCTGCGTGGGAGACAACGGGAGCCCCCAGCTCACTCCTTCGCATGCACTCACCACCCCACCATGGATGCTGGGCAGCAGCTGGTGCTGCAGTCCACAGCACCATAGGAGCACCACACCATGCTACAGAGGGTTGAACAGTTCTTTGTTAATCTCACTCCATCCAAGGAACAAAAGCATGGAGAAATTACCCCACTCCTTCCCTTCAAACATCTTTGCTTTGGGATGGGAATGGGATTTTGACCTGAGGAGTAATAAACCTAACATCAGGGCATGTGTAACTGTAGATCTTCAGCTTGCAGAAGGGGCAGGCTAAAGATACTCAGGAAGGGATAAACAAACCATCAGAAAAGTTCTCATGGATACATTTTTCCATCATAGCCCAAGTCCCTTGTGAGACCCAGAGCCAGTCCCCAGCTCTAGGCCTGGAAGGAGCTGGGATTCAGAAGGCACAGCCCTGGAGACTGGGAGGAGCATGGCAGTGCTCACACACCTTTTCCTAACACAGCCGGGAGCACAGGCACCACAGAAGGTGAGAGGAAGGACTGCTACCACAGGTTTGAGCAGCCCAGCTCTGCGAGCAGCCTTCCCTCCTTGCTGATGGTGGGATTGCTCCTGGGCAACATCACCCCACGCGTGGCAGGAGTGACCACAGGCCTGCTAAAGAACTCCCTGCAAATAATTCACACCAACTTGTTAAAGGAGCAAATGGGTTTAATTATTAGTTACAATCTTGTCAATAATTATCACCCCATCTGTGGGTAATAAATGGCAGCTTCTCACAGACTGCATCATTAGAGTTTAAGGACACCAATGGGGTGCATTAAAATGCTGAGGAAAGCATTGATCTGGTGTAAAAATGCTCTTTACAAATTACAGACACGGGTCAAGCCCGCTGGTGAGTCCTCCCTCTTCCTGTCTGATGCCAGCCTCCCCTCTCCTCTCGCTGTGCATCCTCCCAGTACCCCCAGCCTGTGGCTGCAGGAAAGACAAAGAGCCCAGCAGATCACAGGGGATACAGCCTTTAGGTAGGACTCTGGGCTCTATAGAGTGAAGGTTGTGCAGGGCTGGCATAAAACACCACAGCTCCATCCTGGTCAGTTCTGCTGCTTTATTCCCACCAAGGGGCTGGCCATCTCCACAGCAGCTTTTATCCAATGGGCAAAAGAAGTAGGATGATACCGATAGACAATATTTCCCAAAATGCAGCTGCTTCTAGGGTAGAAAAGCATCGGTCATCACACAGCAGGACTTCTTGGAGGAGAAATGATAACTCCTTTTTTTTTGGGGGGAGGGTATGGATCTTCTTTGGGTTTGATTTTTTTTTCCATTCAAACTGCAGGCTTGAATATAGGCCGGCAGAATGCAATTATCCAGGCTGGAATTCGGCCAAAATGCTGGGGCTAACAGTCCTACTGTTTCAAAATATGCCACAGTACCCTAAATGATCACATCTTGCAGGATTTGATTTTGCATTTCATCCAAAACTATGTTGGGAAATTTATGAGTAAGATAAGCAAAAACTAGTCCCACTTATCTCTGTACCTGTTGAAAGCTCAGCCCAGGATAGCTCCTGAAATTGTTTTAATTTCTGTGCAAAATATTGAAAGCAGTCAATGGTTTTATTCCCTTTGCAAATTTTCTGCCACTAGTTTCATTTCTTTCAGTATAAAATACATCAACTTTCAGAAGGAGAAGCTTGAGTAAAACAAGATATTTCAATTTAAAAACAAAAAGAAAAAGAGGAAGGGGATTTCTTTCATTTACAACTGTATTTTACATGGACCTTCTTTTTTTTCTAGGTTTTGTTTTTGTGATTCAGCCTGTTAGGACAGACAGAGGATTAAGACAGCTAATGGACAGTCTTTATGGGCAAACAAAACTAACACCTTAATGTCTCTTTGCATGTACAAGTGGTAAACTCTTCATTAAAAAGAGAGCTACGTTGACAGAGGCAGACTGGGCTACAACTGAGCCACAGTGTAAATAAACCTCTGCCAGGGCCCATACAAATGCCATCCCTCCCATGCTTGCAACCTATTCCCTGAGTACTAAACAGCTCCAAATGCTCCCTGTTGTTTTGAAAGCTATGCAAATATTGGCAGAAGGACGTGTGCTCTGTTTTAAAGATACCTCAGATACTGCCCTACCAACCAAACTTATTTTGGAAAGCAACGCCAGGACTTGCAGCTTCTCTTTTTACTTCACCAAATTAAATTTATCTGCAGATTCAATTGTGTTTTTAGCTGCCTAAGGCTGTGCTAGCTCTTGCTGAATTTGGCCAATCATCCCCCACAAGGGAAGAATAGAAAATGAAGAGGTAATTTTGAAAAGTCAGAATATTTCATTTTATATTTTGGAAAAAGGATCATTATAATTGATTTTTTGTGTTGAAATAACTTCCCATTGTGAAACACAACTGTTTTTCTAGACAGGACAGTGGCCATCTGTAAACACATCTCATTGAGGCTGGGAAAATTACAATGTCCTTCTGTTTTACTGGAATATCTAGAAAAACTTCCACCTTAGTTTAACCAGGGAAAACCAACCCTCTCCTAATTTTCAGTTGGACAAATGAAAGAAAATGTATGATAGGGATATTCAGTAGCAATTTCAGATGCCACAGCTGGTGGGATCCCAAAAGGAGAATGTGGAACATCCAATCAGCTCTGCAGCATCACCAGCACGTGTGTCCTGCAGTGGCTTCAGTGTCCCTGCTCTCTTCTCTGCTTGTCATTGCTGGAAAATCTCAAACTCTCACTTATCTCACACATATCAACCACTCTTAGATGAACTGTCCCAGTGCTGCCACTGCCCAGCTCGTATCTAGTTTCCATCACATCCCTCTCTGGTGCAGAGGGGAATATAAAAAAGAAAAATAAACTGTATACAGGAAATGGCAGGTTCAGTTCTTACTTTATAGTCATTCATACTCTACTTCTAAATATCATGGTAATTCCTTTGGTTTTCTGAAAACGTAAGTGGGTCCTAAAAAGCAGTGTGACTTTTTGGCATCTTGCACCAGAAAGAAATTATTCCCATGTTGTAGTGCATAATGCACAGTAAGGTCTGCATGAGAACTGGAGCTGGCCTCTGCACAAACACAATTCTACCAGTGAAGCTTCCAGCCTCATTCATAGTACCTGCTCTTCAGTTTTGGTCCTGTTTAAAACGTGCCATGTCACTTAATTGACAGATTCCATGCCACAGGCTGTTTGCAGACACACTTGTTTGAAGAAGATATGCCCTGGCTGATTTGGAAAATCCCTATGCAGTGCATTCAAAATTATTCCAAACTGATTAATGACAAGTTGAGCAAATAGAGGGAATGAAGGGCCTGGCACAGGCTGTGGTTAGTTAGAATTTGCCGAGTTCACTCCAACTAATTTTGTACTTTCTTCCATTTCACTTTCTGTAAAATTCCCAGCAAATCACTTTACGGTGAGGAATGTGTTGCAAACCAGAGTGCAATGAATAGACAGAGGAGAAAAATCACAACAACACATTTGAAAAATTCCCTGGGTAAATATTTGCATTGGAAACTGGACCTCAAGATTCACTGCCTTCAGCCAGGGGTCAGAAACATTACAGGCCCACTCAAAACAAAGGCAACTTGAAACTGGGAAGTGGTCAGAGTCAGTGCAACCTCGCCAGTGTCAGGGAACTGTCTCTTTTATTGTAGCTGAAGATCCTAACCCTGCATTTGTGCACATACATTCTTGGGTGTTCACGTGTTTAATGCAAACACACACAAGTGCGGCCACTCACACATTCTTAAAATGTATGTGCATATATTCCTGTATTCACAATGAACTGTTTATGAGCAAGCTATCAAGAAAGAGTTTCCACTGAAATTATTCAGTGAATGACTTCAAACAATGAATACATTGCAGGAAATGGCGATTGGCTCCAGAGCAATCCACAAGCAGAAAAGAAAGCATAAGCAGTTGAATAAATGGGTGGCTATGAATTACTCATTTAGCTGCATTATCTTCTTGTGGTCCAAATTCAGCAAATGTCTAAACACCCACTTCCCATTAAGAGCATGAATAGTCCCATTGATTCAATAGGGTTATTTTCTCTGCCTTCCATGGGGCAACTCAAATACTTAAATTTAAGCAAGTGCTTAAAGTGCTTTGCTGAATCAGGAGGTATGTCCACACTGTATATACCTGTGTTATACAGAAGGTCAGATTAGCTGATCCAAGAATCCTTTATGGTCTTAAGATCTATAAATCTATGAATAAAACCAGCCTTTGCTGGAATTGCTTCTCCATAACCTTCCTGAGCACTGAAATTCATCCACACCCCAAAAATATTAATAAAACATTCCGTACTTAACTCTTTTCATATTATACTAAGTACTCCACTAAATAAACCTCTTAATATTCCAGTATATTTTGCAATGAACATTTTCCCGGTACGCTAGAGCGGTTCCTCCTTTTGTGCCATCCAGAACACAATCCCCATGAAATACTGCAGTAAACATTTCTCTGAGTACTACAGCAAACACCACCAGCATTAGCAGATTAACCATTCCACTGAGCGCCATATTAAGCACACGTTTAAATACTGAGAAAAGACGTATAGCCTCCTCTTCCCACTGCGCCTCGTTACCCTGCCGAGATCCATATTTTTCTGCACGGAGTCAACCAGCTCTGCATGTACCTGCTCTGTTCCCTCCCCTCCCAATGCCTCTCCCTCTCTTTTTCTCCTCTTTTTTGTTTTGTTCATCCTGGACCTATTCCTCGGGCTTGGAAAATTTGTTAGGGGCCAGGAAGCAAGGGATAAAAGGGGGTCAGAAGATTTGGCGCATTGTTCAACCACAAAATCAACAACAAATCTGTACTCTGTGCATATTTCTGCCTCTCTGTCTCTCTCAGCATTTGCTGAAGTCTGTTCATGGAGAAACACAGTTTAAGTGTGGGTCCCCCCTCCCTGGATCAAAATAATGAAGTAGCAGGTCTTGACTGGTGTAATCTGGAATTATAAAGCATTGTTTGGATTTTACAGGTGCACTTATCGTCAGCAAAATTACAGTGCTCAGAACCTTCAACGGATTCATCTTCAGCAAGTGTTTAAGAGCCGCTGACTCGTCTCTTGTTGCTGACAAACCATCTAGGTTCAACCCATGGTTCTGTTCAGCTTTTCTCCTTTCCCTCCTCTCTCTCTTTTTTCCTCTCTTTTTTCCTCTTTTTTTTTTTTTTTTTTTACTAGCAATTTGATGTTTGATCATTTGAGGCAATGAGGCGGAGGGTAATTTACGTTATCAGGGAGGTATGAGGGGTGCTGGGAACCCAGACGCAAGGCCCATTCGCCTGCTAAAGCGCCATCGTAATGTAATGAGACTCCAGTCAAGTGCAGCTAGTAATGGAGAGGAACATTTCCCATTCATCTGCCTACCTGAGACTCCACCGAATACGACAATAACTTTTGCACGGGAGGAGCAGGGGGAGACACGGGGAAGGGGGGCCAGAGTCCCCATGGCATGACTCCCTCTGTCTCATAGAAAAGCACCACAGCCTCATCTTTAGACCATTGAGGGAAGCAAATTAACACAACTCAGGAAGTCACAAAACAGGTTGTTGGAAGTGCTTAACCCTTCCCATGTCCTTTCCAGTAGGCACCTGGTCAGCACAGACCCCCAGCCTTTCTCTGAGGCTGGGTCCCCTCCTTAGAGCCTCAGCTGTTGCATCCTTCAGGGCAGAGCTGAACCCTTATGCAGAGGGGGCTTGGAGAGGATGGGTCCACCAGAACAGCCCATTGGGAAGGTGCCTGCACATCAACTAGCAAAAGTTGTAAAAATGAAGAAAACAATTTCCCAGAAGTGCTCCAATGCTATTTCCCTTTAAAGGGGTTTCTAAAGAAAGTGTTTTTCCCTGATGGCCCCTAGCCAGCTCCATCACTTCACAAGTGTGGCTTCCTATTAAAAAAACAGAGTTTTGAGAAACCCCTTCCCTTTGTTTTCAAGCGTGGCAAACAGGACATTGGGATTGCATCAACTATTTCTTGTAATACCATTTTCTAATACCAGTCAAAACCTAAAAAACATCTCAAGCCCATGCCACACTCTTAGTGCCATGGATGTCCAGCCCTGGGGTAATTTCATTCCCTGTGGCTTTGTCAGAGCAGCCTCCTCCTGCCATGCACTCTAGAGAAGCAGATAGAACTTCACAGTGTCCTGGGAGTGGCTGTTCTCATGCCAAAGATGAGCATATTCACATCACTCTGACCATCAGGGAAACTGAGGCACAGAATAGTGCTCCATGCCATGCCATAATGAATAAAATCCAAAGGTTTGTCTTTTTTCAGAGAATGAGTACCCAAGGATGATGGGAATATTTTTTGTCCCCCACCCCCCTCTCCAAACTCTGCTCCTCAGCCTTGGCCCTTGCCTGTAAACCCTCCTGGCTGCAGATTCATTTTCCACTGTGGCTGTGTAGACAGGGCCTCCCAGCAGCACAGTAATAGCCACAGCAGAAATACCCACCACCAGCAGTAACAATGATGCACGTATTCAAATTCTCACAGGCAACCCTGCTACTCTGAACACTTTGTTTGCAAGCTGAGGGTAATTACAGCTTGAGGGAACCTCCTGGATGCAAACAGATCTCCTGGTATGAAGATCTCAACGTATGTCAAGGGGCATAGGTGGCCTGGACAAGATACAGGGGAAGGAGCAATTAATTCCCTTCATCAGCCTGTCCTAAACTTGCTGTTTGTTCCCAGAACTCCGCCTGAGAAAGGGAGAGGGAGGAAAGGAGAGGGGGAGCTGAGGTCTCTCCCTCCCAGCCCTCACCAAATTCCTGCCACACGGACCCTTCCAATTATATCCACGTTTGAAAGGCTGCTGTCAGGATGAAAGGCACAGAGCAGTAATGAACTGACGATTAATTTGCAGTTGGCTCACCCAGTGCGTGAGTGTCTCTCAGGCTCGCTGCATGCGGGTGCTAAATGTGACGATGTCAGCAATTGTCAGCCAGAGCCAGGGTTACCCTTAATAGGAGTCCCTCTCACCGCTGCCTGATTGCCTGTTGCCAGCTTCCGGGGGCTCCAGCCCGGCTCCCCATCCTTCTGACGGTGAGGGGAGCTCTGTACCAGCCTGGCAGCTGCCAAACTAGCAAGAGGAAGGGAAAAGAAATGACCCTCTCCCCTGGCAAAGCAGCAGGAGCAGCTGCCAGTGCTAACTGCCTCTGCCCATGCCAACTTTGACCTGGGAGAGTTACGGCTTACGCTGGCACAAAAGTAGCTCAGGATGCAATTGCACACGTGAGCACCAGCCATGCCTGGGCTGGGATCCCTTGCACCTCCAAACTTGGCAGAAAATTTCACAGCCCCTTAATCCATGTTAAAAACAAGCCTCTCACTCTCCTCATTCAAGTCAGCATCCCCATGTCAGAGTGGGCATGGTGGTCAGGGAGTGTGATTGACACCGAGTTTCAAGACAGAGCTGTAGCAGAGGAACACCCTCTGCAATACCCTGCAAAACTGTACTGCCAGCAGCTGCTTTTCAGGTAATGCTTTCAGGGCTGATGCAGCCTGATGGGGTCTGGGTCAGGATGTGCTCAAACATCCCTGCCAGCCTTGGAAGGGAGGCAAGAGGCACACACTTGGGAACCACTGTGTCGAACAGTCTGTGAGAGCACAGAGAGGGATCTGAAGCAGAGCTCCAAAGAGTTTGCAGGCTCACCAGCCAAGATGTGCCTGGGTGTGGGAGGGATGCAGTGGAGAGCACAGGATTGACAGGGCTGGGAATACAATCTGCGTCTTCTGCATTAAGGGGCCTGTCACCAGGCCGCAGGGGAGGGCTGCTTTGCAGAGGGAAGCACAACACCTGCTCAAAAGACACAAATATTCAAAGTAAAGGCCAATCCCTTGACATTGCACAAAGACACCTCCTGCATGCTCCCAAGAAATCTGGGGTGTGTGCAATAGTCCTGCATATTCCATTCACCCTTTTAAGTCTGTCCACCAAATCCAGACACTTCATCTTCTTTCCTCACAACAGGAACGGAACCCAGGCCTGAGCCATTAGCCACTATAAGTGTGCTTAATCTCAAAAAGATATTTTCTTCAACTGTCTGAAGTTTGGCACTCCAAATTGCTGGGCACCTTTGAGATTTTGGGTTCAGGAGGGTCATCATAAATTCTGCTGTGGAGCAATCATTGGGTACTTGGAATGTAGCAAGGCAATGCTCTTCGACTGATGTAGGACACTGTGTAGGGCATTAGAAATGTTCACACTGCAGCTTCCTTTTAGATTGCCCAAAGGCCTGTAAAATACATTTCATGTCTCTCAGTCAGTAGATAATTATCTTGATTATTAGACCTGGCTTCATGTGATTACATTGGGATCTGAAAGGTGGGTGCATTGATTTCATCCTGGGCATGGACTTCTAGAGCTTCAGAGGGCTTATGAGAGTACAAAAATCAGCTGCAAATGGCAGCTACCCGGAATTTTACACCAATCCCTGTATCCTTCCTGCTGCAAACAGTGGGTGCCTTTTCTTTTGAAATATTCTGAAAAACCCTTCTGACAGTTGGCTCAGAGATTTAGTGCTAATTTGTTTGCATGCTATTAGACAATGTTTACAGAGCTCAGACACCAAAAGAAGCATCCTTTTTTTACCTTGAAAAAGACAATTTAACCAAAAAGGTAGCTTGGGCCCCCATTCCCCCTTCAGTCAACCTCTTGATTTGCAAAAAAAAAAAAATTCAGCAGAACCAAAACCAGGTTATGGCTAGGTACGTGTGTCTTTGAAACTGCTTGTGACTAGAAGTCTGCTATTCATCCTGTTCTGGTACACATTTGACTTTATTTTATCACTATAGTCTTCAGGTGCCCACACAACTTACCAGTCAGTTTCCCTGCATGAAATCACATGCCCTGTCTGGGGAAAAGCACTGAATGAAGAGAGGCAAAAAGATGATCAGAGGTGAAATCTACTCACAAGGCAAGTGTTCAAGACAGTCTAAGGCCCATGTTAGCAAAACGGACATACCACTCCTGTCACAGCCCCCCAGAGTACCCTGGTAGTGTTTGATTCCACGTCCTGAGGTGGGGGACAGTGGTGATGGGTCTGTATCACCAGTAGCTCTGTATGTATTTCACAGATGCTTTCATTTATGGCTGCAGCTCTTCATGTAACTTACAGGTCCTGCTGTAAGCATGGATGTGTTTTGACCGCAGAATCTCTGCCATCAGAGCTGGCATTTCAGGCACTGCTCCTACCATGGTTCTCACTCCCTCCCAGTGCTGTCCCAGCAGATGCACAGGGTATCCTGCCAGTTGGACACAGCCCACATCCAGCTCACATATTATTTTAAAAAACTTGCCTCAGTGAGACCTTCCTGCAAAGATGCCACCCAAGCCACTTTTCCTGCCCACCAAGCATGTCTGGGCCCAGGAGAGACACTTTTTGGCTTTCTCTGCTCCTTCCACCCTGCCTGGCTCCCACTGGGAACTGGCTCAGTGGCCATGCTGTGGCTCAGTGCAGAGCAGGAGTCAGCAGAGTCATGGCACCAGTGCCACTTGGCAGGGTGTCCTGATGACACTGCACCCCTGTGACAGCCCAGTGCAGCCCTCGGAGAGTCGAGGGCTCCTCTGCAAAGAAGACCTGAGCCCTTTAAGGAAGAGAGAGGAGCAGAAATCAATTGTCTGCTCGCCTTCCTCCCCAGGCCCCCCTTTCCCCCTCCTCCATCACCACCACCACCACACACGCACCCTATTCACCCTGCTGGAAGGTGACATTTGCTATTAACCTTATATTGGGCCATTTTGTAAATCAATGTCACTTACATTTAATAACAAGTGTAATCAAAGGAATTATGCAAATTTAATTTGATGCTTCTTGAATTATGCAAATCTGCACCACATATAATGGCTTCTGACATGTGCCCAGTTGGAGAACGTTCCATTACCTCCTCTCTTATTACCCCTATTATTATTTTTATTTTTTTATCCCGTGGGGGGGGAAGGGAGAAGGGAGGGAGCAGCAGTTAGGCTTAGAGGCAGGGGGGACAAGCGAGTGCAGGGAGAAGACAAGGGAAAGAAGAGGGGTGGTGGAGAAAAGTGCTCCTTTGCCTGCATTTTGAGTAGAAAAGCCTCCTGAAGGCATTTCTGTTATTGTTATTGCAGAGCAAGGAGAGCGGGATGGGGGGAGCGGAATGGGGATGGGTGGAATCATTTCCCATGAATGGCTTTGCAGGCAATAATACTATAAGCCTCTGAGTCTAAATTACTGCCCTTCCAGTCCTATCTCCAGCACAATATTACTCTCCTTGGCCTCTTCTTCCTGAATCACCAGGCAAGCTGGGGGAGGGTGAGGAAAGAGGGGAGCAAGACCCACAGAGTGGAAAATGCAGAACAAATGGGTGAAAAGATGTTTCAGGTTTTTTGTTCCATGGCCACCCCAGGTGCCCCCACATTCTTGTTCCTTCTGTCAGGGCCCCAGAGGAATAACTGTTCTTTTCCCCTTTGCTTTCCCACCAATTGTTTTCTTGCATGTGACCCCAAGGTCAGAAAAAACAGCCACAACATGTATGTGCCTCAGTTTGTAATATCTTCAGAGTAACCTGGGGTATTTTCAGCCAGTGACATCCCACATTTCTCCCTTTGCAAGGACTTCAGTGTCTGTAGCACCAGAAGTCAGTTTGGACCAGCCTCTCTTTCTTCTACTTGTCAGAGATGGCAAGAGGATTTGGTGATCACAGGACAGACTTGAAGGACAGTGCCGTGATGGTAGTGCAATCTATGATACTGGGCAACATTTTCCTCTGCTGTTCCTCACAGCAACTGATGAGTGACTCTTGCCACGATCATTTGTGCAGTATGACCTTGAGTAAGACCACTCCCATCTCTGTGCCTTGATGTCCTCACACTCATACAAAGCAGATAAAGACATCGATCTGTATTTTGGAAGGAGGAGAAGAAGGAGAAGAAAATACATTTGTAAAAATCTGTGTACTCCTTAATATGAATTGATACACACTATGAGGGCACAGTACCAGTATGACACCATCATTTCTATAAAGCAAAGAGTCACTAATATCCAAAGTCTCCTTAGACTTTGAGAATTGAAAGTTAGGGAGTATTTCTGTTTTCCAATTTATACTTGCCACGTTTCCTTCCAAAACTTTTTCAGAAACACTGGGTTTGTTTTTTTTTTCTTCTTTTCTCTAAAAATTTCTCCTATTATAACAAAGCTCTACAAGCCCTGCAGTTTTTTCTGCAGTGGAAGATAATTTCCAGAAACATATTCTGCATTTATATTTTAAACACAATAAATTGGAAAGGATGTCCAGATTAATTTTTTTTCTTACCTACCAACACTAAAAATTCTTTTAAAAGCTAAATAAACGAGTTTGGTTTTTTTTCTTAAATGGAAGGATTTTTCATCTGCTGTCAAAAATAAACTCTCATAGAAATATTAGTGAGAGAAAACTGTCCCTGCTCTGCCCAAACTGAACATCATTTGAAGTTCACTGTGGAAAATGTCATGTTTTGGCCAGTCCTTAATAGTATGATTTCCACCAATGATGGGGTGAAATGGATGTGCTCACCCCACTTCAAGACTAACACCTGCTGGCCTTAGGAAAGAAGTGTATAACACCCAGGGGATGCTGCTAGCATTACTTTTCAAGCCCTGATGGTATTTGACAGCATGACCAGCAGCTCTCCAGTGCTGTCAGCACTCTGCCACTGCTAAATCTCTGTAGAGCCCCTATTGGAAACAAGGGTGCATCTCAAGAGTTGCAGCTGTAAGTAGAAATCCTGCTGGGAGGTCTCAGTCCGGCCTCTTCTCTGACCCTTCTTCAGGGAGCCCAGCCCTGCCCTCTCCAGCCCCCAGGGATGTGCTCTCTGAAGGGAGCGTGTCAGCAGGAATGTCAGTAATGGTGCCTGACACTTGCTCACCTCTTCCTGAGGTTGTTGATTCCCTGCCAGAGACAGTCTCTGTCATTAGAGGCTGAAGAAAGGAAAAAAGCTCATTTCAGAGTCAGATACACCAATAACCTCTGAAGTCCTCCTCAGCCCAAGATTTCCTGACTGCACAGAGGATGTTTGCCTTTTCTTGCTTTGCCCTCCCAGCAGATGACCTCCATGGCTCTTGTGGACATGGGGATGGTCAGGGCCATTTCCTGGTTCCAGGTGCTGCGCAAGCAGATCAGCAAGAGGGGTGCCCATGGCAAAGGGCTGATGTGGGTGCCCATCCCTCAGAGCCCTTAGCCTCGAAGGCCCTTCAGGGGAAGCAGGTTAATGAGTGCATGGAGCTAAACTTGTCCCTGGTGATAAACCTGCTGAGGTCAACAGAGGTACCAAACAGCCCGAAGGGTCCTGTCCCTGAATTCAAGAGGTGTGTGGCAGATGGAAGCATCTCTCCTACAGAGAGAGCTCAGCACACAAAATGCTGTTTCATAGCTGGTGTTTCAGGGCTTATCTCTCCACAAAGATTCTCAGGAGGATGTCTCTGAATGACTCCAAGCATGGATATTCCAGGATAAAAGAGTCTGTTGGACTTTGGAATAGCTGTCAGGAACAGCTAGAAAATGTCCTGTACTCTACACTACAGCCAGCAGCATCAGTCACAGACCTAAGGCATCAGTGACTTTTGTAATGTGGGCTCACTGCTCTCTCTGTGTTCCTCAGCTCCAGCCCCAGCTAGAGGATGCCAGGAATGACAGAGATGCCAGAGTGAAAGTGAAAGCCTTTTCCTTAGGGAACCTGTTTCTTGGAGCTTAGGTCCTGATGCTGTCAGTTGAATCAGAAATAGGCAATGCAGAGTTCCTTAGCGTAGGCTGAAAGATCTTTATGCCATTGCTGGGACAGGGAATTTGCCTGCCTCAAGCCCTGAAGGGAGCATGCTGGGCTTCCCTGGGTAAACAAATAGAGTGGGGAAGTCATAATTGACACAAGGGCTCTAAAAGGGACAGCTCCCAGCAGGAGGCCATGCTGCTTGAAGTTTCCTTGCTCTCCCCTTCCCTGGAAATCACAGGTCATTGCTTGCAGCCACCTCTTTCCCAATAAAACTGTAACCAGTGAAGAGCCATAAAACACTGAAGCACAGAAAGGCTGGGAATCTGATCTGGTGAGAAAGGACACACTGACAAAATGAGCATGAAACATCGTGGGAAGCAGTTTGGAGGGATCAGGCTGGGACAGTGCAAGATAAGAGCTCTTCGTGGAAGATGGTGATGGCTTCAGAAGCAGCAGAGATGGGGTGAAGGAAGCAGTGACACAGTGCTGTGGCAACTACCAGCGATGTGGAGGGGAGTTTCCCAGGAAGATCTTTTTCATTAAAATAAACTTTTAAGTGAGAGCTGAAGAAGAAATGAAATTATGGACAGTCCTACTTCTGACCAGGGTCCCAGCTGTCGCACTATTGCCTGTGCTTGGCCAGGGCATACAGGAGCAAGCAGGTGTCCTACCTGCTCCATGCCTCTGTTTCACCACCTGTAGGGAGAAGACAGGACAGACACTCACCCCACAGGCTGGAACAGACCCCATCAACAGTGGCTCTTCTGCAGTGACTCTGTTGACATCAAGGGAAAACCTCTTCCTTAGCAAAAAAGAAAGGTGTACTGTTGGTGATGCAAGGAGGGAAGATATTCCAATTTACCCTTGCCCTTGCAATGGCGGGGGCTGGAAGTTTCACAGGGAAGGCACCAGAGTTTCTCCTTCATTTTAGGGCAGATGAAAGGAAGATAGCAGTTTCATATACAGGTAAAAGTCACATAAGAAGCTAAATAGGCAGATCAGCTGATTTTTTTTTACATGGAACTAATTATGTATTTTGTTATTTTGTTTTTAGATGCTTTTAGGCTCTCTATTTCAAAATTTAATTACTGAAAAGAGCTCCAGGAATTAAATATTTGGAAAAAAACTATTTTGAGGACAGGTGTTGCCTTCCTATAAGCATGACTGGGATTTGCATGGACAGAGTCTGCCAATGCCCCTTTAAGCTGGCAGGCACCTGATGAAATGCAGAGGCAGAAAACTGGGAATGAGCGGGAGCCAGTGTCTTCTGAAGCTCCTTCTTCTCAGCACCCTGAAAGTTTTGGCAGATCCTGAGGGCATGAAACCCCACAGACTGCTTTCCACAGTGAGCTGGGAAAAGCCCTGACACATGTAAATGACAGCAAGAATATCATCTGTAGGATGGGGAAAAACAGTGAGGCCCCGTGGAGAACTCTCTCTCTGTCCTCTTGCTGTAAGGTCCACTTACCACAGGCCTCTGGCAAAAGTCAGCATCACCCTCCTCTGGCTTCCTCTCACAGCCCATTCTTCCCTGGTTTCAGCAGTGGCCCTATATCTTCACTGCCTGCATCTGGGCCCAGGGATGCTGAAGAGTTTCAGGGTATCACTCTATCCTCAGCAATGTCACAGACTCACCCAAGTGCTGTTTTTAGCTTGGCCAGAGCCAAATGCCACCAGTGTGATCCTGTCGGCATCAGTGGAGCCTCACAGAGGGTGAGTCCTGCTTGCTCAGCCTCTCTCCAGCACGTGATTCTGCATACAAAGAACATGAAGATTTCTTTTTCTCCATCTCCTCATTTCATTCCTGTCCATTTTTCATTCCTCCCATTCCTTATTCCTGAACACATGGGTACAGCTCTGCTTGTAGAAATCCCATGGAGTTATTCCTGCCACATCCCAGGGCAGTTCAGCAGAGATGGAGATCCTCCAATTTCTCACCTTACACCCTTTCCAAGAAGTTTTCTCATGGCACCACAGGAAGAGGGATTATTTGATCTTTATTAATTTATTGAAGGGAAGGAAGAGGGTGGAAATTGTAATGAAAGGGACAACCAGCAAGATGGCAAGGAAGAGAGGTTAAAAATGAAATCATCATCTAATTGGCCTGCAGTGAATTATTCACATGTATAATCTTTTAAAAAAAAATTCAGCACAAGGCAATGCAAGTAAATGCTGTTCATGTTTAAAAGTCATTTCCATAAGTAAGTGCAATTTCTCTACTGTTTGCCCCTGTTTAATGAAGTGAAATCTTGTTTGCATTCCTCCCAATTTCCCAACGAAAGGCGCCCAAGCGTTTGCACCAAAATTACTTGGCCCAAATTAAAACCCTCCAACACTTCAAAAAAAAAAAGAGGAAAGGGGGGAAAAATCAGACTTATTTTTAAAATGCCTTAAGTGCATCCCAGCATCCTAATTTATTTTTAGACACTGGTTATTAAGAGTAGTAGTAAGTTTCCCCTTCTTTCTCGCTCTCTCTCTTATTTAAATGAACTTAATGGCAATAGATGCAAATGTCTGGAAGAGGAAAATAGTTAACATTTATTTATTCTTACTGTTGTCTCTTCCCTGGCTGGTGTCATTAGAACAGTTCGTTGCATCCCATTCGCTCCCATTAGCTCTGCTATCAGAGCCACCCAGCACGACTCCAGCACGGCTCGAAGTGCTTTCTGCGGCCCACATAGGGACTACATCATCATCTCCGAGGCACTGGCTTAATGACAAGAAAAAAAATCGGAATATATTGCACAGCGTTCTGGGGAAACAACAACAAAAACCACTGCTGCCATCGCTGCCACCCAATGGCACGTCCCCTTGACCCGGGGCGTGCGTCCTGCTTCAGCCGGGCAGGGGACAGACAGACGGACTGGCTGTGGTGCCAGGGCAGGCATCCCTTTGCAATTCATTGATGCGGGCAATGTGCACAGAAATACGCCAACGGGGACCCGGAGTGCTTGGAAACGCGCTCGGGAGGACCCAGCGAGACTGGAATGGGTTCAAACAGCTGCTCGTCGCCAGCAGAATCATCACCCCCCAAAGCAGGGCTGCCAGCCGCCTGACTCCTGGCTCCCTGGGGCGGGCAGGAGCTGCCAGCCAAGGCTGGTGGTGGGATGGAGGTTTGCAGCCCCTTGCTGAATGAACCCTGCTTTCCTCCAGTGCCCCCGCTGCTCCCTGTAGGAGCATTTCCTAAAGCAAACCAGAGCAGCTCACATGTGTGAGCAACCACGGATCTCAGGGTCGCGTGGCTGGGGCTGACAGCTCAGGCTGCTGCTGGCGCCTGCCACCCTGCACATGTTGTCCCAGTCATTGGCCACTGCTGCAGACACAAGGGACTTTGCCCAAATCCTCCCCTGGGGAGCAGGGACTGAGGGCCAGAGCTGGCAGGTGACAGTCCAGAGAGGCAGGTGCCCCAGTGCCTGGGAGAAATGGCCAAAATCCATCCTCCCCCTGAGAAATGCTGTCCTTTCTGACCCTCTGAATGTGGAGGTGGACCTGGCCCACACCAGAGGGACAAAATCCCTTTGCAAGCAAGAGGAACACAACAGGTTGCTCACCTAGAGCACCAGCAGGTTTTGAGGTCTTCTGAGCCCTTCACCCCTCAGGTGCCGCACAGGTGAGGGTGGTGGCAAGTGTCAGAGAGGGAGACCAGGGCTTGTTGACAGCTTCAGCTGACAAAGCAGCATTTGGGAGGAAGGACATGAGCATCTGCAGCGCCGGCACTAAAAGAGAGGCGGAGGCTGTTGCAAGAGGGGATGGAGCCGAGCGAAGGGCCCTCCCCCTCCGTAAAGTTGACATTGTCTCCCGTGATAACTTTTCTGCTGAGGTAGGAGACACTTTACTGCAGAGTTGCACACAGCAAGTAGCTGCCCTCCCCCCCGCCCCTTCCCATCCTCTCCCCCTCTCTCCCTCTCCAGCATCATTTACATCCTTAATTAGCTGTAATTCTGCAGTGCTCATTAGGGAAGGACTGGAAAATATCAAGGAGCCCACAAGCAGGGGGCTTCAGGGGAGAGGGAGGAAGAGGGGGATGCATCAGCCTGAGAGGGGATACCCAAGGCTGGATTATGGGGTCTCGAGTCAGGAGCTGCTTGCTTAATTCAAGTGGAATGATTACACTAGAATGGTTTGGGAGCACTGATCCAGTGACAGGTTTAAAGAGGCCGCACTGTCCCACCTAGAAAGGCAGAAGACCTATCCAGAGAATAACAGCATCTCACCAAGAACACATGCTCCTACCTCCTTGCTCACAGGTGATACCTCTCCGCTGGGTTATTCAGTGTCCCACCCTTCTAAAGCCAGCAGACAGGTGCAGGAAGAGGGCAATATTCCACTCCAATGCAGACAGCTACACAAACCTGTCCTTTCCTGCAGCCTCATCAGGAATTATCCAGCAAGGAGATTTTCCTGGAAAATTGCAGTTGACAGAGCTAAAGAACTTCTGCCAGCTGTGTGGCTGCACTGCAAACTTTCAGTTAGAGGAAGAAAGACACAAAAATGATCCAGAAGAAAATTTGAATGAGTTGTTAACTGTTTCTTAAAGGAATATGCTCTTGATTTACAGCAAGGAGAGGGTAAGCACTTTGAATGACCAAAACTCATTAAAAAAAAAACAAAACCAACCAAACAAAAAACCACCAAAAAACTAAACACACCAAGAAACTAGGGCTCAAAACTATAGCCAAACTTTGCATTTCAGGTTATTGAACAAAATATGTCCTTCAACCCCAAATGGGAAAACACTGTGAAGTTTTATTTTTGCTCCAGATATGTGATATAATTACTCCAGGGAGCAGCAGCAGACCCAGGCAGCTCTAATCTGGAATCCCTTTTGCTCAGGAGTATATTCACAGAGAGAGAGTCAAGTCCTCCCTCTTCACAGTCTCAAGAGACCTTCCCAAGACCATTAGGGAGGTACTATTGTCTCCTTTAGCTGGAGAACAGCTAAAGTGAATGAGGCAAGGACATAAAGGAAGTCTGTGGCAGAGCCAGGCAGTCACTTCAGATTCCTACTCTTTGAACCACTAGTTACAAGCTGTCCTTCATTGTGGTCCAGCATTTGTATGACCACTTGCACTTGCAATTCTGGGCACAAACCTCACTGGGTTTTAATTCACTGCTGAGCTGTATCTTTGCTCAAGGTTAGATCATAGAATACTTCGTTTGGGAGGGACCTTAAAGATCATCCAGTCCCAGCCCCTCTGCCATAGGCAGGGACACCTTCCACTAGACCAGGTTGCTCAAAGCCCCATCCACCCTGGCCTTGAACACTTCAAGGCACCCACAACTTCTCTGGGCAGCCTGTTCCAGTGTCTCACCAAGTAAGAATTTTTTCCTGCTATTTAATCCAAACCTGTCCTCTTTTGGTATGAAGCCATTCCCCTACAGCTACATGCTCTTGTAAAAAATAAAGCATGTCTCCTGCTTACCTGTAGGTGCCCTTAGGTACTGGAAGGTGCTACAAGGATATGCATGTAAAAGGCTATCTGGGAACAAGTGAAGTTGATGAGGATGGTCTTTAGAAGTCCATCCTCCTACTTTTCATAGCAATAATGTGAGCTTAGAGGGTGAGCTGTGCTGGTGTGTCCCACTAAAGGCAAAATGACCACCAGCACATGTGGGATTATTTATAAATATGTGGGCATGTGCACAAATAGGCATTTGCACTTTGAAGTATCTTCCTCTTTAATCAAAATCTTCAAATTTCTCTTAGTGTTTAGATGAAACTTACCATAACAGATAATCAGAATGAGTTGACATGCCAGAACAAGTGAAGAGAAAACCCCAGTGAAGTACAACTTTATGGAAATGCCTAGGACCTTTGCAAAACAGCATTTCAGGGATTTGTATTGTTGGCTCTGAGATTTAAAACATGATAACTCCCTTTGCACTTCCCCAGAACAGCTTATTTACATCATTCAAGCAAAGAGAAGTCTGGCCCAACTTTCTATATTAACATATGACTTTTCCTGTGGTGTTTAGTATATAGATTTCTAAGGCCTTTACAAAGTACATAAAACTTCCAGCTCCACACTATTTGGGTTTCAAAGAAGTAGCAGTAGACCAGAGTCTCCCTGGATGTCATTATTGTGCTCTAAAGAACATCTTCTCTGCACTTCAAAAGGGACCGTTTAGTGAAAGTTTTCAATGACAAATCGACAATGACAAACCTTCAGAACAAATTTTATCCATTATCACTCTAGTATTTGGGAATAAACAAGAAAAGGAAAATATAATGCTAGATCCACATGCCTCTTAGAGATATTCAGCCGGAATAAGGAGAAAGGCCTCCCCTTTTCCAGGCTGTAGAAGACTGTTGGCTTAAACCTCTGTGTGGCCTTCCTGAGCCCACATGACATGGGCAACTGGTAGGACTCTGCAGAGGATAAACACCTGCTCCCAGACATCCACAGAGGCGTGTGGAAGTGGAAAGAGCTGCTTGCATTTCTTGCACAGCTCACAACTGCAAAGGGCAGCTCCTGGGCAATAGCTCACGCTTGCATGAAGCCGCCTGCACTCTCCTGCTCACAGCAGTCAGTGATTTCCTTCAAAATGGCTCAAAAGTGTCTTTTGTAAATTGCCCGTTAGTGAGTACTTTGATACCTAGAGTACCAATGAATGGTGTCATTCCCACAACCTACTTACCATCATTACATTTTCCTCTTTCGTACTTCATCCTTCCACTAAAAAGCCTCAAGGAGCAGCAGGCATCTGCCTTCTGCCTTGCAGCAGTAGTCAGGAAACCTGAGTTCAGATGGAGTCTGGGATGAAGGGATTCTAAGAAAATGCCTAGAGAAACAAGTAAAATATGAATTACAGATATTATATTCAAATATGAGCTGCATTTCCCACAGTTTGGTGTCAGGGCTGGCTGTACAGAGAATGAACCTAAAGCATAAAGTTGTGTTTCACATGACGATCAGAACTGGAAGCAAATCTGCACCAGGGATGGATTGCTCTGTATGAGCAAATGGAAACGAGAAAAGAGGAACATAGTGACATGCACAGAGGCATGGTGTGTATGGATAGGCACACGGGAGTTAAATTACATATGTGCGTGCTTATTTCATTTTTGTGTGCGTTGGGGTGTGCCTGACTCTGCACATAACCATGGGCATGTGCCAGGAGGGGAAGGGCTATTCCCCAGGCTGCACACCAGATAAGTGTGGGTAAGAGTTTGTGGACGGCTACTGAATAGCTTGAGGCATCAGCTGTAAGGGCTTATTTCCAGTACAGAGTATTTTCCCCCACTAATGAAACCACTTCTGCAAACCTCCCTCAGGTGCCACACAGCAAATGTAACACCAAGGGAACATCAGGGAAGATTTCTGGTCACTCAGACAGTGGTAACTTGAGGAGAAAGCCTAGCCCGTGAAAAAGAAACCGCTCGTGTAATTTGCAGAGATATTTGGCTGACTGAACAGCCTCGCACTTCACAAGTATTCTTTCAGTTTGCAGAAGCATTTTCTCCCTGATTCTTTCACAGAGTCTTGGAAGAGACACAGATTTGTTCCACTCTAGCTTTCCTGGCATTATTGCATCTGGTGACTCCTGCCAGGAGAAGCTGAGAGGAGCAGAGCTCTGAACTGGCCCACCCTGCATCCCCACACTGCTGCACACCAGGCTGCCTGCAGGGCTGTCACACTCAGGGTCCTTCCAGCCTTCACCGACCCAGCTCTCCCCTCCGCACCCCTGCCCCAGTTCTGCAGCCAAGTCGAAGCTTCCCCTGCCCTTCACCCTCCTGATAGGACTTGGCTTGCTCTTTTTGGCCCAGGTCCAGACAGAGATTTTGAGCATCTCCTCCAGAAACGGGTCCTCTCTCTCATCAGTCAGAGCCAAGCTTAACAGTGCCTCCTGCTGAACCTGCTGGCATGGCCAGCACCTCGCTCCACGGGCATCCTGGTCTTTCCCACAGGGACTCAGGCAGTGAGAGGGAGGGAGATTGATAGCAACGAAAAGCAGCAGATGAAAAGTAAACTCACACT